>JACVVK020000016.1:1910000-2510000 GCA_018292915.2 Batillaria attramentaria | reverse complement strand
ATTGTTATTTTGGTCAACGATGTCGGCAAACTGGAAAACCATCCATTTCGATTTTTCCCGCCAGTGGTGTGAGTAGTAGTCATGTTTGTGTCAGAAAATGTAGTCATTGTCAGAAAAACAAAACCACGTTTTGTCACGTTTCCTACAATAATCATTCGGTGTAAAAATTGAAACGTGATTCAAACGGTCGACAGGGAAGACTATTGTCAAATCTCACGAAAATGATTAATTTCTGCGAGAACAGGACAAGTGCTTCCAACAGTAATTGCCGGCAGTTTGTTCAGATTGAGAGATTCAATAGCAAGTTTTTGACATGTGTCGTAATAAACGTAATTCATACGGCCCAGTGCAACAAAAACGATTAAACGATTGTGAGTAGTAGTCATCGTGATTTTTTTTTTTTTTTGGGGGGGGGGGGGGGGCATTTGATGTATTAGCATAAACGTGATTCAGACGGCTCACTGCGAAAAACAAAATTCGAGCTCACAAAAATGCGAAATCTCAGAGAAACGATTTTTCATTTCTAAGAACAACAGAAAAGGAAATGCAAGTGCTTCCAACAGTAATTGCCGGCAGTTTGTTCAGATTGAGAGATTCAATAGCAAGTTTTTGACATGTGTCGTAATAAACGTGATTCATACGGCCCAGTGCAACAAAAAGGATTAAACGATTGTGAGTAGTAGTCATCGCGATTTTTTTATTTTATTTTTTTTTGGGGGGGGGGGGGGGGACGGGGCATACGATGTATTGGCATAAACGTGATTCAGAGGCCCACTGCGAAAAAAAAATCGAGCTCACAAAAATGCGAAATCTCAGAGAAACGATTTTTCTAAGATCAACAAAAAAGGAAATGCAGGCATTTGTGTTCTTGATTAAGCAATTGAATTGCAGTGTTAGGGTGTATTGGTGTGATAACCAGTAAATAACAAAGGAAGGCTAACCGTTGCGAGAGAATGTATTCAGTTGCTAAGCGGAAGTATGATCCGTTGTGTGTTGCATTATGGTAGGACGCGGTTGCCACGGAAATACGGAAATACGGAACTGAGTGTTCACGTGACATCTCCCTCCTTTTCGAAATGGACAAGGACCCAAACCCAACGAAGGGTTTGTATTCTTATAATTTTAGAGTCTTTGAATAACCGCAAGGGGAAAATCATCTCTAGCACAATTGTAGAAGAAATGTCCATTTGACTACTTGTCTTTGGCACAGGATGTGGAAACGAAAACGTTGATAATTCACTGGATAATAAAATTTCAACAAAATTTGGAAGTTGTTCGTCTTTCAATCTGCAGACTGTTCAGTCTAGAAATCGGGCTGGCAGCTTCACTGTCCGTCCGCTGCGGGTTTTTCGTGTCGGCGTGGTTGGTCCTGGGTGTTCTGGACTCGAACCATCAGTGTTGCGTCTCCTGTCTTCTCCCTGCTCTGCCTCCCCTCTGGGCTCAACCGCTTGCATGGGTTCTGCCTCTCCTCTGGGCTCTGCTACTGGCCTGGGCTCTTCCTCTCTTCTGGGGAATTGCAGGGGAAATTCTGCATTGAGGGATCTTTGGACCGAGGGCTGGTGGGAATACGGTCCTGTCCCAGAGTGGATTGTGGGACTGCCTTGCAGGAACTCTGCCTTCTTCAGATGGCGCCTGTTTCTTCTTACGACCCCTGTCGCAGACTTCACGATGTAGGATCTTGGCGCGCACTCCTCCACTACTGTCGCTGGCCCCTGCCACTGTTTCTCATGGTCCAGTTTTGTTAGGACTTGGTCTCCCGGCTGAAGTGGAGGTAAGAGGTGAACTCCATTTCTTCGGTCATAAGACCTTTTGTACTGCTGCTTGGCATGCTTGTCATTCATCGCGATCACGTTCCTGTCGACTTCGGCAGGTTGGAGTTTCTCTGACATCTTCGGTAGTGGCGTTCTCAGCTTCCTACCCATTGCAAGCTCTGCTGGACTGTAACCAGTCGGGGCTGTTTTAGTCGATCTGTAAGCTAGCAAGGCCAGAAAATCTTTTTGGCGAGCTGCACCCCTCTCTCTGCCTCTCCATTTGACTGTGCATGATAAGGGCTGGAAGTCGCTACCTGGAATCCCCACTCAGCTGCAAAATCTCTGTATTCCTTGGAGACGAGTTGGCTTCCGTTGTCTGTGAAAACTTCTTCTGGAACACCGTGGTGTGCAAAAATGTTCTTAAGCCTTGCTGTAACAGTAGTGGTAGTATTGTTGGGCAGGTGGGCAATTTCGAGATATCTACTGTAATAGTCCATGACTACCAGGAAAGACTTCTTGTCGAACTCAAGAATGTCTGCTCCGACCTTCTGGAATGGCCTCTCTGGCAATGTACTTGGGATCAGTGGCTCTTTCCTCTGACTTGGTCGGCCTGACTGGCAGTGCCTACATGTGCTGATCTTAGTCTTGATCTCATCGTTGATCCCTGGCCACCAGACTGAATCGTTTGCTCTCTCTCGGCATTTGGTAATGCCCTGGTGTCCATCGTGAATCCGGTCCAGGACATCCCGGCGCATAGTGTGTGGAACTATGATGCGGCTGCCCCTGAGGAGTAATCCTTGGCTGTAGCTTAGCTCGGCTCTGAGGGGATATAGATCAAGAAGGTTCTCCGGAACCTTACTCTTCTCAACTGGCCAACCTTGAGTCACCATTCTGATTGCAGACTGTAGCTTGTCATCTTTCTCAGTTTCTTCGGCCATCTGCCTCAGTTTGGCATCCGACGCGGACCATTGTAGTCGTACCGCACTGACGTGAACTTCTATGTCTGTCCGTATGTTTTTTTCGGTGTCAGTCTCATCATTCTTCAGTGGCGTTCTGGACAGGGTATCGGCGATGACCATGAGTTTCCCTGGAACGTGTTCAGCTATTGCCTTGAAACGTAGCAGTCTCATAAGCAGGCGTTGACATCGGACAGGTGCGTCGCTCAGATCCTTGTTATTCATGAGGGGAACAAGAGGTTTATGGTCCGTGATCAACTTGAATGATTCCAGACCCACCAGGTATCTCTCAAATTTCTCGCACGCCCACACGCTGGCCAAACACTCCTTTTCAATTTGTGCATAATTCCGCTCCGCCGTCGTGAGAGTTCGAGAACAGTATGCCACTGGTTTGTCGTCCTGGAGAAGGACTCCTCCCAGCCCGTAGCTGCTGGCATCGGCGCTCACCGTCACTGGTTTGTTGAGGTCAAAGAATGCCAGGGTTGGCGGTGCGGTTAGTAGTTGCTTTACTTTGGCCATGGCCTCAGCCTGTGGTGGTCCCCATGACCATACCCGATCGGCTTGGAGTAGCTCGTTGACTGGCTGCAGTATAGTTGAGAGATTTGGGATGAACCTTCCCAGATAGTTCGTCATCCCCAGTACTCGCCTCAGTTCCTCCACGTCAGTTGGATCTGGCATTTTCTTCAGGGCCTCCACCTTTTTAGGGTCTGGAGATATGCCATCTTTGCTGATCCGCTGTCCAAGGAACTCAATTTCCGGCTGTCTCAGCTCGCATTTATCCTTGTTGAGCTTCAGGTTGACCTTCTCTAGCGTTTTAAACACGCTCTGCAGATGTTTCTCGTGTTCCTCTGGGTTGGCGCTGTGCACCAAAATATCGTCAAAAAAGCAAATGACGTTGGTTTCGTCCTTGAGAATTTCTTCCATGGTTCTCTGGAATATTTCTGGCGCTGAAGATATTCCAAAGGGTACACGTCTGTAGAAGTATCTTCCGAACGGAGTGATGAACGTGGTTAACTTCGCACTCTCGTTGTCCAGTGGTAACTGGTGGAACCCCGACGTGGCGTCCAAACGAGAGAAGATTGTTGAACCCTTGAGTTTGTACAGCAGGTCGTCCAAGGTTGGAAGCATGTATCTTTCTCTCTTGACAGCTTCGTTCAGTTTTTTGAAGTCTGTGCATATTCTCACTTCCCCTGTTGGTTTCAGAACGGGTACCATCGGGCTACACCAATCTGTCGGTTCAGTGATTTTTTCTATGACGTTCGCCTTCTCCATTCTCTCTAGTTCTTCCTTGACCTTGCTGAGGAGTGGAATTGGCACCCTTCTGGCTGTGTGTAAGCTGTATGGCTGGCTGTTTTCACGTAGGCAGATCTTGACGGGTGGACAATCAACAGGATTCTGGTCTAGTTGCCCAAAGACTTGTGCGTTATCCAGTTCGTTAGGATCCGGTTCTTGGTCTTGTCCAGAGATGCGCTCGATCTTCTTGACAATTCCCAGTCTGCTCACTGTACCCCTGTCTAGGAGGCAGTCCGTGTCTCCTTTTACTACAAATGTCCGGAACCAAACATTTCTCCCTTTCCATGTCGTGCGGGCTATGAATTGTCCTAGACTGGTAACCGGTCCACCTGGGCTTTGCAGTTTGGCTGTGCTGTCGTGTAGTCGTGGTCTTGGGTGAAATTTCTTCCATTCTGTCTCTGGAATCACGGACACGTCAGCTCCTGTATCAATTTTGAAATCCACCGCTCGACCTGCCACCTGGAGAGCGATCCTCCATGGTGGTTCCTCTTCTTTGCCTTGCAGGCTTCCCAGGAAATATGACTCGCCTGATGAGACGGCATCAACGCTGTTGGTGTGTGCTCTACAGACTGCTTGGAAGTGGTTTTTCTTGTTGCACTTGTGGCAGGTTTTTCCTTTTGCTGGACATGCATCAAGTGAGTGTGAGCCTGATCTCCCACATCTACCACACTGCCCCCCTCTGTTGGAGCCTCCTCTCTGACCTCGCGAGTGGCCACCTCGGTAGGAGCCTCCTCTGCTTCCCCTTGTCGAGTGGCTCCCACGGTTGGAGCCTCCTGTTGCGTGGCTTCCTCTTCTGCCAGAATAGTCTTTTCTAGTGTGATCCACTGCATCGATCATGGTTTCAGCCCTTTGTTGATGTAGCTGGCTTTTGACTTGCTCTTGCTGCCTGGCCATGTCTACTGCAGTTTTCAAGGTCAGGTCGGCAGTAAGTTGCAGTTTTTGACTGAGATCTTTGTCTCTTACACCCAGCACTAGCCTATCACGTATGGCTTCGTCTGTGTCTGGAAATTTCGCCCGTTTAGACATGTCGTGCAGAACACGAACGTACGTCTCGATAGTTTCCCCTTCCTTCTGATTTCGTGTGTGAAATAATGACCGTTCATGAATGACGTTCACTTTCGGCTGAAAGTACTCGTCCAACTTCGTTAGGAGGGGCTGAAACTTGTCTGTTTCTTCTGGTGCGAATGTTAATTGTGAGAAAATTTTCTCATATTCGGGCCCCATAGAGTAAAGGAGACTGTTTACCTGCAGTACTTCGTCTTCCTTTGACAGCTTCGACACTATCCTGAATCTTTCGAACCGTTGTTTCCACTCTGGCCACAGTTCCGGGCATGAAAAATTGAAGTTCTCTGGGGGCTTGAACATGTTTCTTGACTGCGTACTTTACCGCTGCCACCATGTATTGGTGTGATAACCAGTAAATAACAAAGGAAGGCTAACCGTTGCGAGAGAATGTATTCAGTTGCTAAGCGGAAGTATGATCCGTTGTGTGTTGCATTATGGTAGGACGCGGTTGCCACGGAAATACGGAAATACGGAACTGAGAGTGTTCACGTGACATAGGGTTAGGGTTAGGGTTAGGGTTAGGGTTAATGTGTGGAACTCTGAAAAATGCAAAAGAGAACAGGACAAGTGCTTCCAACAGTAATTGCCGGCAGTTTGTTCAGATTGAGAGATTGAATAGAAAGTTTTTGGCATGCATTCGATGTGTCGTAATAAACGTGATTCAGACGGCCCACTGCAACAACAACATAAAATCGAAATCTCACAAAAACGATTTTTCTGTCCGAAAAGGAAATTGGAACTTTCAAAAATGCGAAATCAGATCAACAGTCAAGATAATGAAAACTCAATGAGATCTTGTCTGAACCGTTTTCATTACAAATATGCTTTGAATAGGTAAGAATTGTTATTTTGGTCAACGATATCGGCAAACTGGAAAACCATCCATTTCGATTTTTCCCGCCAGTGGTGTGAGTAGTAGTCATGTTTGTGTCAGAAAATGTAGTCATTGTCAGAAAAACAAAACCACGTTTTGTCACGTTTCCTACAATAATCATTCGGTGTAAAAAATTGAAACGTGATTCAAACGGTCGACAGGGAGACTATTGACAAATCTCACGAAAATGATTAATTTCTGCGAGAACAGGACAAGTGCTTCCAACTGTAATTGCCGGCAGTTTGTTCAGATTGAGAGATTCAATAGCAAGTTTTTGACGTGTCGTAATAAACGTGATTCATACGGCCCAGTGCAACAAAAACAACTAAATTTATAAAAACAACAAAAAATCGAAATCTCACGAAACCAATTTTTCTGTCAGAGAAACGATTTTTTTTTTTTGTCTTGCTTTTACAAAAGAAAAATCGTTTCACTGACATTGAGCACTTTTGGGAGTTGCAATTTTCTTTCGCAGTGGGCCGTCTGAATCACGTTGATGCCAATACATCGAATGACAGAAAAATCCTTTTTGTGAGATTTCGGGTTTTTTGGGGGTTTTTTTGGTCAAGCATTCAGTCACGGAAGTCACAAAAGCAACAAGGAAATCCTAAACACCCACCCACCCACCCTCTCTCTCTCTCTCCCTTCTTCCCCTACCCTGCCCCACCCCCAGTCACGTGGCTAATCGGTCGAGGTCGTAGAGGATCTAGTGTCATTGGTAGAACTTGGAGAGGGAGAACCGGCAACAATAACAACAAAACAGACAAAATAAAATGAAGTTTGGAGAAACAACTTTGTAGGACGAGGCCGTTCCTCCTTGTTTTTTTTTTTTTTTTTTGTTGTTTTTTTTTTTTGGGGGGGGGGGGGGGGTCAACCATTTGATGAATTGGAATAAACGTGATTCAGTCGGCTTACTGCGAAAAAATCTTAGAGAAACGATTTTTTTTTTTTTGGCTTTGTCTTGTTTTTACAAAAGAAAAATCGTTTCTCTGACATTGAGCACTTTTGAGAGTTCCAATTTTTTTTCGCAGTGGGCCGTCTGAATCACGTTGATGCCAATACATCGAATGACAGAAAAATCCTTTTTGTGGGATTTCGGGTTTTTTTGTTTTTTTTTTAGTCAAGCATTCGAATCTTAGAGAAACGATTTTTTTTTTTTTTTTGCTTTGTCTTGATTTTACAAAAGAAAAATCGTTTCTCTGACATTGAGCACTTTTGAGAGTTGCAATTTTTTTTCGCAGTGGGCCGTATGAATCACGTTTATGCCAATACATCGAATGCTTGACCAAAAAAAAAAAAAAAAAAAAAAATCGCGATTACTACTATTCACAACATGCCTGCATGTCCTTTTCTGACAGAAAAATCCTTAATGCAATAACAGCATAATGCAATAACGAGATACCCCAATACACCAGAATGAAAACTGACAAAAGATCAACAGTCAGGATAATGAAAACTCAATGAGATCTTGTCTGAACCTTTTTCATTACAAATATGCTTTGAATAGGTAAGAATTGTTATTTTGGTCAACGATGTCGGCAAACTGGAAAACCATCCATTTCGATTTTTCCCGCCAGTGGTGTGAGTAGTAGTCATGTTTGTGTCAGAAAATGTAGTCATTGTCAGAAAAACAAAACCACGTTTTGTCACGTTTCCTACAATAATCATTCGGTGTAAAATTTGAAACGGTCGACAGGGAAGACTATTGTCAAATCTCACGATGATTAATTTCTGCGAGGACAGGACAAGTGCTTCCAACAGTAATTGCCGGCAGTTTGTTCAGATTGAGAGATTCAATAGCAAGTTTTAGACATGTGTCGTAATAAACGTGATTCATACGGCCCAGTGCAACAAAAACAATTAAACGATTGTGAGTAGTAGTCATCGCGATTTTTTATTTTTTTATTTTTTTTTGGGGGGGGGGGGGGGGGCATTCGATGTATTAGCACAAACGTCACAAACAGCCAACGAAAGTGCAACCTGTTTAATAATGGCTGAATATGCGTAATGATGGGAGTAGGGACACTTGATTGGTTGCTGTGATAAGGTGTATCCGCGAAAACAAGTATAATATGATGCAAATATTCGGGCACATGCTCGGTGTTTCAGAATTATCTTCCAGAACTTGTATGAGAGATTCATTGCTTATAGATGGCCGTTAATTGAAGCTATCAGTTCCCTATATGGGCTGAAAGCGGTGCTTACCAAAAGAGCCTGCCATAATTGCTACACTTGATGCAATTTCTTTTTATAGATTTGTCTTGGTGGAAAACACAATGACTAGTCGTATGAAGAAAGATCCGTGAATCTAAACAAGCACGTCTTCTTTACAGCGGTCATTAATTTTACCCATTTTTTTCCATTTCCTTCATTACGTTGCTGCGTCGGGGGTAGGTTTATATTTTGCTGCTAGCAGCCACCAGTTTTAACTTGTCATTGTTTTACATATTGGAAAAAGTAGAGTGATTCCAGGAGAAGGAAAACGTGCATCCCACATCAAATTTCATGAACTCTTCACTGCTTGAAATAGGTGACTTAAATTACCTTTTTCTAATTAAACAGAGAATTAACTGCTACGGGGGTAGGTTACCAAGTAGCCAGATATGACGGCCACAGTGTACACAGCGTTTTTTGTTACTGACCAACTTTTAGAGGAGAGGCTTGGCACTTACGTGTTACTAGCCCATCCACTATGTCCCTTTGGCTGTGAGGGGTAATGAGGGGAATCCATATTGTGGTTGGGTTCAAAAAATGACTATACACAGCAAAGATTACAAATGACGCCGCTGCAGCAGGTATTGTGCACACACTTCAAGTTTGACTACTGGATATGTTAGGCCAGACACCCTGCGGTAATCCAACGAAATGACAACAGATTTGCCTGTAGCAGCTCTCAGTTATCAAAATCTTCCTTTTACATATAGACGCCAATTCTCTTACTTATGGGGACCGGGCTGACACATTACGCTGCTGCAGCTGCTACGCTTGACAGATCATTTGCAGACGCACATCATGCTTTAGAGAAATGGTCCAGCATCCCTAAAATACTATTACAAGTATACCTTTTGGCCTCAAATTCTAACGCACTCAGAAAATGTCGGACATTTTCATTAATTCCTGTTTTGAGGTACAGATCCAGAAATTAGACAAACTTAATATGAAACTTCCAGAAAAATAAAATTACACGAATGCAAATAAACAACAATAAACACAAAAGCAAATCTGTGAAATCTCTTATTTTCAACGTGTTTTTCCTTGGGAACAAACGCCGTTATGTTGCCTTTTTTTTGGACATTCACAAATTTACAAATGAAAATTACTGGCATATATTACTGACAAAATGTGATGGAGAGTATGTAGAACACGACATCAAGTCTACAGTAGTAAGTGGCTGAATTCATTTCAAGTGTTATGAGGTATGTTAATCACACGGCAAACATGTTTACAAGGTCAAGGTCATCGGTTCGTCTGTTTACTCCCAAACATTTTATTTCATCGCTGTGTTAGAATAAGCAAAAGAACAAGCAGTCACAAGCACCAGGCAAAACAAAATTAGCACAAACGATGTTTGTATGAGAAGATTTCTTGTGGACAACTTTGGTGACCTTGACCTTGGGAGTAAAGATCATAGAGACTGGGTGAAAATTTTGTAAATACAACTTTTGGCATAACATTTGCCTCATATGCATTGATATGAATGCCTTTCTGGTGACCTCTAGTAAAGGTCAAGGTCACGCTTGAGTTATGAAGATTTTGCAGTCATATTTTTATTCTGAGGATGCTGTAAACTCACCAAACCACGGGGACAAAGTTAGCAGCACCAAATGCTATTCTGAGCGATGAAGTAAAATGTTTTGGAGTAAACAGACAACCAATGACCTTGACCTTGAAAACATGTTTGCCGTGTGATTAACATACCTCATAACACTTGAAATGAATTCAGCCTCATACTACTATAGACTTGAGGTTGTGCTCTACATAATGTCCCTTGCACTGTACTAGTACTGAACTAGCAGCCATTATTAAACAGGTTGCACTTTCGTTGGCTGTTTGTGACAAAAGTACAAAAGCGATTTTAATGAACTTTTGATATGACACAACTGGGAGTGTGCACTGCTCTTTGAGAAAACCGTTCACTACTCACAAACGCAGCAACTACTTAAACTCAATGAGATCTTGTCTGAACCTTTTTCATTACAAATATGCTTTGTATAGGTAAGAATTGTTATTTTGGTCAACTATGTCGGCAAACTGGAAAACCATCCATTTCGATTTTTCCCGCCAGTGGTGTGAGTAGTAGTCATGTTTGTGTCAGAAAATGTAGTCATTGTCAGAAAAACAAAACCACGTTTTGTCACGTTTCCTACAATAATCATTCGGTGTAAAAATTGAAACGTGATTCAAACGGTCGACAGGGAAGACTATTGTCAAATCTCACGAAAATGATTAATTTCTGCGAGAACAGGACAAGTGCTTCCAACAGTAATTGCCGGCAGTTTGTTCAGATTGAGAGATTCAATAGCAAGTTTTTGACATGTGTCGTAATAAACGTGATTCATACGGCCCAGTGCAACAAAAACGATTAAACGATTGTGAGTAGTAGTCATCGCGATTTTTTAATTTTTATTTTTTTGGAGGGGGGGGGGGGGGGCATTCGATGTATTAGCATAAACGTGATTCAGACGGCTCACTGCGAAAAACAAAATTCGAGCTCACAAAAATGCGAAATCTCAGAGAAACGATTTTTCATTTCTAAGAACAACAGAAAAGGAAATGCAGGCATTTGTGTTGTGATTGAGCAATTGAATTGCAGTGGGTTTTTTTGTGTTTGTTTTTGTTTTTTTGGTCAACCATGTCGGCAAACTGAAAAACCACCCATTTTGATTTTTCCCGCCAATGGTTTGAGTAGTACGCAGTTTCTTCAGATTGAGAGATTGAGGATTGTTATTTTGATCAACGATGTCGGCAAACTGGAAAACCATCCATTTCGATTTTTCCCGCCAGTGGTAGTCATGTTTGTGTCAGAAAATGTAGTCATTGTCAGAAAAACAAAACCACGTTTTGTCACGTTTCCTACAATAATCATTCGGTGTAAAAATTGAAACGTGATTCAAACGGTCGACAGGGAAGACTATTGTCAAATCTCACGATGATTAATTTCTGCGAGAACAGGACAAGTGCTTCCAACAGTAATTGCCAGCAGTTTGTTCAGATTGAGAGATTCAATAGCAAGTTTTTGACATGTGTCGTAATAAACGTGATTCATACGGCCCAGTGCAACAAAACGATTTAAACGATTGTGAGTAGTAGTCATCGCGATTTTTTATTTTTTATTTTTTATTTTTTTGGAAGGGGGGGGGGGGGGGGGGGCATTCGATGTATTAGCATAAACGTGATTCAGACGGCTCACTGCGAAAAACAAAATTCGAGCTCACAAAAATGCGAAACCTCAGAGAAACGATTTTTCATTTCTAAGAACAACAGAAAAGGAAATGCAAGTGCTTCCAACAGTAATTGCCGGCAGTTTTGTTCAGATTGAGAGATTCAATAGCAAGTTTTGACATGTGTCGTAATAAACGTGATCATACGGCCCAGTGCAACAAAAACGATTAAACGATTGTGAGTAGTAGTCATTCGCGATTTTTTTGTTTATTTTTTTTTTGGGGGGGGGGGGGGACGGGGCATTCGATGTATTGGCATAAACGTGATCAGAGGCCCACTGCGAAAAAAAAATCGAGCTCACAAAAATGCGAAACCTCAGAGAAACGATTTTTCTAAGATCAACAAAAAAGGAAATGCAGGCATTTGTGTTCTTGGTTAAGCAATTGAATTGCAGTGTAAGGGTTAGGGTTAAGGTTAGGGTTAGGGTTAATGTGTGTGTCTGTTTTTGTTTTTTTGGTCAACTATGTCGGCAAACTGGAAACCATCCATTTTGATTTTCCCGCAAATGGTTTGAGTAGTACGCAGTTTCTTCAGATTGAGAGATTGAATGTCAAGTTTTTTGACATGCATCCGATGTGTCGGAATGATCATGATTCAGACGGCACACTGCAACCAAAAATAAAAATAAAAATCGAAATCTCACAGAAACGATGCAGGCATTTGTGTTTTAGATTGAACGATTGTGAGTAGTAGTCATCGCGATTTTTTTTTGGGGGGGGGGGGGGAGGGGGGGGGGGGAGACGTGATGATTAATTTCTGCAAGAACAGGACTAGTGCTTCCAACAGTAATTGCCGGCAGTTTGTTCAGATTGAGAGATTCAATAGCAAGTTTTTGACATGTGTCGTAATAACGTGATTCATACGGCCCAGTGCAACAAAACGATTAAACGATTGTGAGTAGTAGTCATCGCGATTTTTTATATTTTCTTGGGGGGGTGGGGGGGGGGGTGGGGGGGGCATTCGATGTATTAGCAGAACGTGATTCAGACGGCTCACTGCGAAAAACAAAATTCGAGCTCACAAAATGCGAAATCTCAGAGAAACGATTTTTCATTTCTAAGAACAACAGAAAAGGAAATGCAGGCATTTGTGTTGTGATTGAGCAATTGAATTGCAGTGGGGTTTTTTTGTGTTTGTTTTTGTTATTTTGGTCAACCATGTCGGCAAACTGGAAAACAACCCATTTTGATTTTTTCCCGCCAATGAGTAGTACGCAGTTTCTTCAGATTGAGAGATTGAGAATTGTTATTTTGATCAACGATGTCGGCAAACTGGAAAACCATCCATTTCGATTTTTCCCGCCAGTGGTGTGAGTAGTAGTCATGTTTGTGTCAGAAAATGTAGTCATTGTCAGAAAAACAAACCACGTTTTGTCACGTTTCCTACAATAATCATTCGGTGTAAAAATTGAAACGTGATTTCAAACGGTCGACAGGGAAGACTATTGTCAAATCTCACGATGATTAATTTCTGCGAGAACAGGACAAGTGCTTCCAACAGTAATTGCCAGCAGTTTGTTCAGATTGAGAGATTCAATAGCAAGTTTTTGACATGTGTCGTAATAAACGTGATTCATACGGCCCAGTGCAACAAAAACGATTAAACGATTGTGAGTAGTAATCATCGCGATTTTTTATTTTTTATTTTTTTGGAGGGGGGGGGGGGGGGGGCATTCGATGTATTAGCATAAACGTGATTCAGACGGCTCACGGCGAAAAACAAAATTCGAGCTCACAAAAATGCGAAATCTCAGAGAAACGATTTTTCATTTCTAAGAACAACAGAAAAGGAAATGCAAGTGCTTCCAACAGTAATTGCCGGCAGTTTGTTCAGATTGAGAGGTTTTTTGACATGTGTCGTAATAAACGTGATTCATACGGCCCAGTGCAACAAAAACGATTAAACGATTGTGAGTAGTAGTCATCGCGATTTTTTTGTTTATTTTTTTTTTTTTTTGGGGGGGGGGGGGGGACGGGGCATTCGATGTATTGGCATAAACGTGATTCAGAGGCCCACTGCGAAAAAAAACATCGAGCTCACAAAAGGCGAAATCTCAGAGAAACGATTTTTTCTAAGATAAACAAAAAGGAAATGCAGGCATTTGTGTTCTTGATTAAGCAATTGAATTGCAGTGTTAGGGTTAGGGTTAAGGTTAGGGTTAGGGTTAATGTGTGTGTCTGTTTTTGTTATTTTGGTCAACTATGTCGGCAAACTGGAAAACCATCCATTTTGATTTTTCCCGCAATGGTTTGAGTAGTACGCAGTTTCTTCAGATTGAGAGATTGAATGTGAAGTTTTTTGACATGCCAGGGGGTGGGACGTGATTCAGTCGGCTTACTGCGGGGGAAAAAAAAATCGAATTCACAAAATTGCGAAATCTTAGAGAAACGATTTTTTTTTTTTTTTTTTTTTTTGCTTGTCTTGTTTTTACAAAAGAAAATCGTTTTCTCTAACATTGAGCACTTTTGAGAGTTCCAATTTTTTTTCGCAGTGGGCAGTCTGAATCACGTTGATGCCAATACATCGAATGCTTGACCAAAAAATAAAAATAAAAAAATTCGCGATTACTACTATTCACAACATGCCTGCATGTCCTTTTCTGACAGAAAAATCCTTTTTGTGAGATTTTCCCGTTTTTTGGGTGTTTTTTTTTTTTGGTCAAGCATTCGATGTATTGCCATAAACGTGATTCAGACGGCCCACTGAGAGAAAAATTTGGAACTCTGAAAAATGCAAAAGAGAACAGGACAAGTGCTTCCAACAGTAATTGCCGGCAGTTTGTTCAGATTGAGAGATTGAATAGAAAGTTTTTGGCATGCATTCGATGTGTCGTAATAAACAGCACTAACAACAACATAAAATCGAAATCTCACAAAAACGATTTTACTGTCCGAAAAGGAAATTGGAACTTTCAAAAATGCGAAATAATAATAATAATAATAATTTTATTTATAAAGCGTATATTCATGTAAAATTACATGCTCTAAGCGCTAACGAATATTTAACAGACAATAAAAACAGTCGTAAGCATAATGCAATAACGAGATACCCCAATACACCAGAATGAAAACTGACAAAAGATCAACAGTCAGGATAATGAAAACTCAATGAGAACTTGTCTGAACCTTTTTCATTACAAATATGCTTTGTATAGGTAAGAATTGTTATTTTGGTCAACGATGTCGGCAAACTGGAAAACCATCCATTTCGATTTTTCCCGCCAGTGGTGTGAGTAGTAGTCATGTTTGTGTCAGAAAATGTAGTCATTGTCAGAAAAACAAAACCACGTTTTGTCACGTTTCCTACAATAATCATTCGGTGTAAAAATTGAAACGTGATTCAAACGGTCGACAGGGAAGACTATTGTCAAATCTCACGATGATTAATTTCTGCGAGAACAGGACAAGTGCTTCCAACAGTAATTGCCAGCAGTTTGTTCAGATTGAGAGATTCAATAGCAAGTTTTTGACATGTGTCGTAATAAACGTGATTCATACGGCCCAGTGCAACAAAAACGATTAAACGATTGTGAGTAGTAGTCATCGCGATTTTTTATTTTTTTTGGGGGGGTGGGGGGTGGGGGGTGGGGGGGCATTCGATGTATTAGCAGAAACGTGATTCAGACGGCTCACTGCGAAAACAAAATTCGAGCTCACAAAAATGCGAAATCTCAGAGAAACGATTTTTCATTTCTAAGAACAACAGAAAAGGAAATGCAGGCATTTGTGTTGTGATTGAGCAATTGAATTGCAGTGGGGGTTTTTTTGTGTTTGTTTTTGTTATTTTGGTCAACCATGTCGGCAAACTGGAAAACAACCATTTTGATTTTTTCCCGCCAATGAGTAGTACGCAGTTTCTTCAGATTGAGAGATTGAGAATTGTTATTTTGATCAACGATGTCGGCAAACTGGAAAACCATCCATTTCGATTTTTCCCGCCAGTGGTGTGAGTAGTAGTCATGTTTGTGTCAGAAAATGTAGTCATTGTCAGAAAACAAAACCACGTTTTGTCACGTTTCCTACAATAATCATTCGGTGTATAAATTGAAACGTGATTCAAACGGTCGACAGGGAAGACTATTGTCAAATCTCACGAATATTAATTTCTGCGAGAACAGGACAAGTGCTTCCAACAGTAATTGCCAGCAGTTTGTTCAGATTGAGAGATTCAATAGCAAGTTTTTGACATGTGTCGTAATAAACGTGATTCATACGGCCCAGTGCAACAAAAACGATTAAACGATTGTGAGTAGTAATCATCGCGATTTTTTTTATTTTTTATTTTTTTGGAGGGGGGGGGGGGGAGGGCATTCGATGTATTAGCATAAACGTGATTCAGACGGCTCACTGCGAAAAACAAAATTCGAGCTCACAAAAATGCGAAATCTCAGAGAAACGATTTTTCATTTCTAAGAACAACAGAAAAGGAAATGCAAGTGCTTCCAACAGTAATTGCCGGCAGTTTGTTCAGATTGAGAGATTCAATAGCAAGTTTTTTGACATGTGTCGTAATAAACGTGATTCATACGGCCCAGTGCAACAAAAACGATTAAACGATTGTGAGTAGTAGTCATCGCGATTTTTTTGTTTATTTTTTTTTTTTTGGGGGGGGGGGGGGGACGGGGCATTCGATGTATTGGCATAAACGTGATTCAGAGGCCCACTGCGAAAAAAAACATCGAGCTCACAAAATGCGAAATCTCAGAGAAACGATTTTTCTAAGATAAACAAAAAAGAAATGCAGGCATTTGTGTTCTTGATTAAGCAATTGAATTGCAGTGTTAGGGTTAGGGTTAAGGTTAGGGTTAGGGTTAATGTGTGTGTCTGTTTTTGT
This sequence comes from Batillaria attramentaria, assembly GCA_018292915.2. Classification (NCBI taxonomy): domain Eukaryota; kingdom Metazoa; phylum Mollusca; class Gastropoda; family Batillariidae; genus Batillaria; species Batillaria attramentaria. The sequence continues at coordinate 2,493,786 of JACVVK020000016.1, read as the reverse complement.
TATTTTGGTCAACTATGTCGGCAAACTGGAAAACCATCCATTTTGATTTTTCCCGCCAATGGTTTGAGTAGTACGCAGTTTCTTCAGATTGAGAGATTGAATGTCAAGTTTTTTGACATGCATTCGATGTGTCGGAATGATCATGATTCAGACGGCACACTGCAACCAAAAAAAAAACAACAAAAAAATCGAAATCTCACAGAAACGATGCAGGCATTTGTGTTTAGATTGAACGATTGTGAGTAGTAGTCATCGCGATTTTTTTTTTTTTTGGGGGGGGGGGGGGAGGGGGGTGGGACGTGATTCAGTCGGCTTACTGCGGGGGAAAAAAAAATCGAATTCACAAAATTGCGAAATCTTAGAGAAACGATTTTTTTTTTTTTTTTTGCTTTGTCTTGTTTTTACAAAAGAAAAATCGTTTCTCTAACATTGAGCACTTTTGAGAGTTCCAATTTTTTTTCGCAGTGGGCAGTCTGAATCACGTTGATGCCAATACATCGAATGCTTGACCAAAAAAAAAAAAAAAAAATTCGCGATTACTACTATTCACAACATGCCTGCATGTCCTTTTCTGACAGAAAAAATCCTTTTTGTGAGATTTTTCGTTTTTTGGGTGTGTTTTTTTGGGTCAAGCATTCGATGTATTGCCATAAACGTGATTCAGACGGCCCACTGAGAGAAAAATTTGGAACTCTGAAAAATGCAAAAGAGAACAGGACAAGTGCTTCCAACAGTAATTGCCGGCAGTTTGTTCAGATTGAGAGATTGAATAGAAAGTTTTTGGCATGCATTCGATGTGTCGTAATAAACAGCACTAACAACAACATAAAATCGAAATCTCACAAAAACGATTTTTCTGTCCGAAAAGGAAATTGGAACTTTCAAAAATGCGAAATAATAATAATAATAATAATTTTATTTATAAAGCGTATATTCATGTAAAATTACATGCTCTAAGCGCTAACGAATATTTAACAGACAATAAAAACAGTCAAAAAGCATAATGCAATAACGCAATACACCAGAATGAAAACTGACAAAAGATCAACAGTCAGGATAATGAAAACTCAATGAGATCTTGTCTGAACCTTTTTCATTACAAATATGCTTTGTATAGGTAAGAATTGTTATTTTGGTCATCGATGTCGGCAAACTGGAAAACCATCCATTTCGATTTTTCCCGCCAGTGGTGTGAGTAGTAGTCATGTTTGTGTCAGAAAATGTAGTCATTGTCAGAAAAACAAAACCACGTTTTGTCACGTTTCCTACAATAATCATTCGGTGTAAAAATTGAAACGTGATTCAAACGGTCGACAGGGAAGACTATTGTCAAATCTCACGAAAATGATTAATTTCTGCAAGAACAGGACTAGTGCTTCCAACAGTAATTGCCGGCAGTTTGTTCAGATTGAGAGATTCAATAGCAAGTTTTTGACATGTGTCGTAATAAACGTGATTCATACGGCCCAGTGCAACAAAAACGATTAAACGATTGTGAGTAGTAGTCATCGCGATTTTTTATTTTTTTGGGGGGGTGGGGGGGGGGGGTGGGGGGGCATTCGATGTATTAGCAGAAACGTGATTCAGACGGCTCACTGCGAAAAACAAAATTCGAGCTCACAAAAATGCGAAATCTCAGAGAAACGATTTTTCATTTCTAAGAACAACAGAAAAGGAAATGCAGGCATTTGTGTTGTGATTGAGCAATTGAATTGCAGTGGGGGTTTTTTTGTGTTTGTTTTTGTTATTTTGGTCAACCATGTCGGCAAACTGGAAAACAACCCATTTTGATTTTTCCCGCCAATGAGTAGTACGCAGTTTCTTCAGATTGAGAGATTGAGAATTGTTATTTTGATCAACGATGTCGGCAAACTGGAAAACCATCCATTTCGATTTTTCCCGCCAGTGGTGTGAGTAGTAGTCATGTTTGTGTCAGAAAATGTAGTCATTGTCAGAAAAACAAAACCACGTTTTGTCACGTTTCCTACAATAATCATTCGGTGTAAAAATTGAAACGTGATTCAAACGGTCGACAGGGAAGACTATTGTCAAATCTCACGATGATTAATTTCTGCGAGAACAGGACAAGTGCTTCCAACAGTAATTGCCAGCAGTTTGTTCAGATTGAGAGATTCAATAGCAAGTTTTTGACATGTGTCGTAATAAACGTGATTCATACGGCCCAGTGCAACAAAAACGATTAAACGATTGTGAGTAGTAATCATCGCGATTTTTTTATTTTTTATTTTTTTGGAGGGGGGGGGGGGGAGGGCATTCGATGTATTAGCATAAACGTGATTCAGACGGCTCACTGCGAAAAACAAAATTCGAGCTCACAAAAATGCGAAATCTCAGAGAAACGATTTTTCATTTCTAAGAACAACAGAAAAGGTAATGCAAGTGCTTCCAACAGTAATTGCCGGCAGTTTGTTCAGATTGAGAGATTCAATAGCAAGTTTTTGACATGTGTCGTAATAAACGTGATTCATACGGCCCAGTGCAACAAAAACGATTAAACAATTGTGAGTAGTAGTCATCGCGATTTTTTTGTTTATTTTTTTTGGGGGGGGGGGGGGGGGACGGGGCATTCGATGTATTGGCATAAACGTGATTCAGAGGCCCACTGCGAAAAAAAACATCGAGCTCACAAAAATGCGAAATCTCAGAGAAACGATTTTTCTAAGATAAACAAAAAAAGAAATGCAGGCATTTGTGTTCTTGATTAAGCAATTGAATTGCAGTGTTAGGGTTAGGGTTAAGGTTAGGGTTAGGGTTAATGTGTGTGTCTGTTTTTGTTATTTTGGTCAACTATGTCGGCAAACTGGAAAACCATCCATTTTGATTTTTCCCGCCAATGGTTTGAGTAGTACGCAGTTTCTTCAGATTGAGAGATTGAATGTCAAGTTTTTTGACATGCATCCGATGTGTCGGAATGATCATGATTCAGACGGCACACTGCAACCAAAAAAAAAAAAAAAAATCGAAATCTCACAGAAACGATGCAGGCATTTGTGTTTAGATTGAACGATTGTGAGTAGTAGTCATCGCGATTTTTTTTTTTTGGGGGGGGGGGGGGGAGGGGGGTGGGACGTGATTCAGTCGGCTTACTGCGGGGGAAAAAAAAAAATCGAATTCACAAAATTGCGAAATCTTAGAGAAACGATTTTTTTTTTTTTTTGCTTTGTCTTGTTTTTACAAAAGAAAAATCGTTTCTCTAACATTGAGCACTTTTGAGAGTTCCAATTTTTTTTCGCAGTGGGCAGTCTGAATCACGTTGATGCCAATACATCGAATGCTTGACCAAAAAAAAAAAAAAAAAAAAATTCGCGATTACTACTATTCACAACATGCCTGCATGTCCTTTTCTGACAGAAAAAATCCTTTTTGTGAGATTTTTCGTTTTTTGGGTGTGTTTTTTTGGGTCAAGCATTCGATGTATTGCCATAAACGTGATTCAGACGGCCCACTGAGAGAAAAATTTGGAACTCTGAAAAATGCAAAAGAGAACAGGACAAGTGCTTCCAACAGTAATTGCCGGCAGTTTGTTCAGATTGAGAGATTGAATAGAAAGTTTTTGGCATGCATTCGATGTGTCGTAATAAACAGCACTAACAACAACATAAAATCGAAATCTCACAAAAACGATTTTTCTGTCCGAAAAGGAAATTGGAACTTTCAAAAATGCGAAATAATAATAATAATAATAATTTTATTTATAAAGCGTATATTCATGTAAAATTACATGCTCTAAGCGCTAACGAATATTTAACAGACAATAAAAACAGTCAAAAAGCATAATGCAATAACGAGATACCCCAATACACCAGAATGAAAACTGACAAAAGATCAACAGTCAGGATAATGAAAACTCAATGAGATCTTGTCTGAACCTTTTTCATTACAAATATGCTTTGTATAGGTAAGAATTGTTATTTTGGTCAACGATGTCGGCAAACTGGAAAACCATCCATTTCGATTTTTCCCGCCAGTGGTGTGAGTAGTAGTCATGTTTGTGTCAGAAAATGTAGTCATTGTCAGAAAAACAAAACCACGTTTTGTCACGTTTCCTACAATAATCATTCGGTGTAAAAATTGAAACGTGATTCAAACGGAAGACTATTGTCAAATCTCACGAAAATGATTAATTTCTGCAAGAACAGGACTAGTGCTTCCAACAGTTTGTGTTTGTTTTTGTTATTTTGGTCAACTGCCGGCAGTTTGTTCAGATTGAGAGATTCAATCACAAGTTTTTGACATGTGTCGTAATAAACGTGATTCATACGGCCCAGTGCAACAAAAACGATTAAACGATTGTGAGTAGTAGTCATCGCGATTGTTTTTTGTTTTTTGTTTTTTTTTTTTTGGGGGGGGGGGGGGGGACGGGGCATTCGATGTAATGGCATAAACGTGATTCAGAGGCCCACTGCGAAAAAAAACATCGAGCTCACAAAAATGCGAAATCTCAGAGAAACGATTTTTCTAAGATCAACAAAAAAGGAAATGCAGGCATTTGTGTTCTTGATTAAGCAATTGAATTGCAGTGTTAGGGTTAGGGTTAGGGTTAGGGTTAATGTGTGTGTCTGTTTTTGTTATTTTGGTCAACTATGTCGGCAAACTGATAGTCACATAGAGCTCACAAAAATGCGAAATCTCAGAGAAACGATTTTTCATTTCTAAGAACAACAGAAAAGGAAATGCAGGCATTTGTGTTGTGATTGAGCAATTGAATTGCAGTGGGGTTTTTTTGTGTTTGTTTTTGTTATTTTGGTCAACCATGTCGGGAAACTGGAAAACCACCCATTTTGATTTTTCCCGCCAATGGTTTGAGTAGTACGCAGTTTCTTCAGATTGAGAGATTGAGGATTGTTATTTTGATCAACGATGTCGGCAAACTGGAAAACCATCCATTTCGATTTTTCCCGCCAGTGGTGTGAGTAGTAGTCATGTTTGTGTCAGAAAATGTAGTCATTGTCAGAAAAACAAAACCACGTTTTGTCACGTTTCCTACAATAATCATTCGGTGTAAAAATTGAAACGTGATTCAAACGGTCGACAGGGAAGACTATTGTCAAATCTCACGATGATTAATTTCTGCGAGAACAGGACAAGTGCTTCCAACAGTAATTGCCAGCAGTTTGTTCAGATTGAGAGATTCAATAGCAAGTTTTTGACATGTGTCGTAATAAACGTGATTCATACGGCCCAGTGCAACAAAAACGATTAAACGATTGTGAGTAGTAGTCATCGCGATTTTTTTATTTTTTATTTTTTTTGGAGGGGGGGGGGGGGGGGGGGCATTCGATGTATTAGCATAAACGTGATTCAGACGGCTCACTGCGAAAAACAAAATTCGAGCTCACAAAAATGCGAAATCTCAGAGAAACGATTTTTCATTTCTAAGAACAACAGAAAAGGAAATGCAAGTGCTTCCAACAGTAATTGCCGGCAGTTTGTTCAGATTGAGAGATTCAATAGCAAGTTTTTGACATGTGTCGTAATAAACGTGATTCATACGGCCCAGTGCAACAAAAACGATTAAACGATTGTGAGTAGTAGTCATCGCGATTTTTTTATTTATTTTTTTTTGGGGGGGGGGGGGCGGGGGGACGGGGGGGCATTCGATGTATTGGCATAAACGTGATTCAGAGGCCCACTGCGAAAAAAAAAATCGAGCTCACAAAAATGCGAAATCTCAGAGAAACGATTTTTCTAAGATAAACAAAAAAGGAAATGCAGGCATTTGTGTTCTTGATTAAGCAATTGAATTGCAGTGTTAGGGTTAGGGTTAGGGTTAGGGTTAGGGTTAATGTGTGTGTCTGTTTTTGTTATTTTGGTCAACTATGTCGGCAAACTGATAGTCACATAGAGCTCACAAAAATGCGAAATCTCAGAGAAACGATTTTTCATTTCTAAGAACAACAGAAAAGGAAATGCAAGTGCTTCCAACAGTAATTGCCGGCAGTTTGTTCAGATTGAGAGATTGAATAGAAAGTTTTTGGCATGCATTCGATGTGTCGTAATAAACAGCACTAACAACAACATAAAATCGAAATCTCACAAAAACGATTTTTCTGTCCGAAAAGGAAATTGGAACTTTCAAAAATGCGAAATAATAATAATAATAATAATTTTATTTATAAAGCGTATATTCATGTAAAATTACATGCTCTAAGCGCTAACGAATATTTAACAGACAATAAAAACAGTCGTAAGCATAATGCAATAACGAGATACCCCAATACACCAGAATGAAAACTGACAAAAGATCAACAGTCAGGATAATGAAAACTCAATGAGATCTTCTAATCCTGTTTTCTCAGGAGCTCAGTTGGCTGCCTTTAAACCTGTTTCTGCTGACCAAGTTAAAGAAACCATTCTTAAGATGCCGAAAAAATCCTGTGAACTTGATCCAATCCCTACAACACTTCTCTTCAACTGCCTTGATGAACTACTTCCCCTAGTGACTGTACTGTCTTCACGCATTGCACCAATCCCAGATTAGCCAACACAGTGTACAGTAAGTGTCACCGGCAGTTTTATTACAGGTGCCATAAAAAGCCATAAGGTGAAAAACTGAAAACAAACAATGAACCTTCATAAGGAAAACATTCAGCCTTTCAATAATAAAAACAAACAAACGAACCAACCAAAACTGACACTTGTCATTTTACACACCACATTGGTATTCTAGATCAAATAAAATCATCAAAGTAACTCTTGACAGCGTAATCAATATCCATAAAATCATTTCTAATAGACTAAAAATTAAAACTTACAACGTGTGCAGCTGTCAGATCCAAACTACTGAAAACGAATTACCGTGGCCAACTTGACCAGACCAGAACGTCAGTTAAAAAAAAAGATATGGGGTTTACAAATAGTAGGGCACGAAAAAAAAAAAGCGTCTGCTGCGTTTCCGGCACACTCCCCGTCTAATATCATAACTGATATTACCAATCAATTTCTTCTAAAACAACGAATGAATGAACAGACTATATAACAGACTATATATAAAACAGCTTTAGTCAAATTGACTTCTGGGGGTACCATACTCAAAACAAACCACCAAAAGAAATCCCCTCAAAAAACAACAAAAAAATTCGTGAAACAAACGTCACTAACCAAACACAAAGTCACTAATTGACTAAATTGTTCGTATGAACTCAGACATGCACATGGTCTATCACTTATGTGAAGTCAACTCTGGACGTTCGTCTACAACAGAATTAGCTCAGTTACAGGCCGGACATAATGAACTGCAGCTTTGTCTTTGATCACCCGAATTTCAGCTGACCGAACCAGACCATCGTCTTGGCTAGAAAAGGTTTTGGATACAAGTCCGATCGGCCAGTTGTTCCTGTGAAGCTGTTTGTCTCTGAGAAGCACGAGATCGCCTTCTTTGATGTTTCTCTGCGCAGTTTCCCACTTTCTTCTCTGCTGGAGATTTTGTAGGTATTCCTCCTTCCAATGTTTTCAGAACACATCTGACAGAACCTGCACGTGCTTTCACTGGGACTTGTACATGTCTCTAATGTCCATGGGTGAGCAGAGAATCTGACTGTTGCCGGTTTTCTGGTTGAGCAGCACCGAGGGGGTGAGCAGAAATGGGGATTCAGGATCATGAGAGATTGGGACGATGGGTCTACCGTTTACCACGGCACACACTTCAGCCATCAGCGTGCACAGAATCTCATGAGTCAAAGGCTTGCGTCTCGTGTCCAGTAGCATAGAGTCTAGAATGCGTCTGATGACACCTATCATCCTTTCCCAGACACCTCCCATGTGCGATGCATGAGGTGGATTGAACTTCCATGAGACTCCGCTTTTAGAGAGATAGTCCGAAATAGGACCGTTTTCTACACACAGCGATTTAAGACCAAGTTCGTTTGCTGCGCCGATGAAGTTTGAGCCTCGGTCTGACCGAAACTCAGTGACTGGCCCCCGCAAGGATGTGAATCTGGCGAGAGCGTTTATGAATGATGAGCTGCTCATCTCTTCTATGACTTCGATATGCACGGCACGGATAGCCAGACACGTGAAAACTACAGCCCAGCGCTTGGAGTTGGCGAGACTACCCCTTGTCTTCCTGGAGACCACTGACCACGGACCAAAGACATCAACTCCGACGTGAGAAAAGGGTGCCGAGGGGACAACTCTGTCGATGGGCAGATTCGCCATTTGTTGATGACTGAGGACTCCTCTAAGTCTCCTGCATAGAGGACATTTTTGAATCTCAGACGAAACAAGGCGCTTCCCACCGATGACCCAAAAACCGCCCGTGCGAAGGGCACCTTCTGTTAAATGACGGCCTTGGTGTTTCACTTTCTCGTGGAAATGGCGAACAAGCAGCATGGATACATGATGCTTCTTAGGCAGGATTATGGGGTGCACTGATGCGAGACCAAGAGTTTCTTCAGCTTTGCAAAGCCTACCGCCTACCCTAAGCAGGCCATCTTCACCCAGGTAAGGGGAAATAGAGAACAGAGTACTGGATCTGTGGACAGAACGACCTTGGCGCAGACACTCCATTTCTTCTGGGAAAGCTTCTTTCTGAACAGCTTTCAAAACAAATGTTTCTGTGGAGTTCAAATTGTCGACACTACGATGCTGGGAGCAAACATGCCAACCTTTGCCGCAGGCTGAGGGCGAGTGACAACTCCTGCAAATGTGTCGGAGAAGGCTCAGTGTGCGAATCATGGAGGTCCAAGAAGAAAATCTTTCAAGCCGTGTGGTTAGTGGGTTGTTGACTTCTGAGACATCTGATTTTAGAACGTTGACTCTGATTTCTTTGTCATTGTCTGGACTAACCAGGGGGAAGACACACCGGTGACGCGGCTAAGCCGCGAATCCAACCGGCTGTCGATCGCAGTGACTGTTTTAGGCCGGAAAAGCGCGACACACATGCGGTGATGTGCAAGAATGCTGCCAGGAAAGCTAAGAACTGAAATGAATTTGATCATATTGTTATATGCACATATCAGTAAGACTTTCATCTTCCCACCCAAAGCGATTTTATATCGAAAATTTTATTCATGTAAGGACACGAGTCATATTTGTTCGACTGCAATGAGACTCGGGAGCTATTTTGCAGTTTAACACGAAGCTGACAAAAAATACCACGTTAATTTCAGTAGTTTCAAAACAGACACGTATCCGTGATGTCTTTGTGACTTGCATGCCAATTGTTGTGACGTAGGATGCTTTAGTGTTTTCGCAATTTAAGAAAATATCAGAGCAGTGCGAAATCCTCGGCTAAGAACCGGCCAACCGTCTGTTTGATACAGGCTGGTTCTTAGCCGGGGCGAGTGCTGGTTCATAGCCACAAAATATTCACTACCAATTTTCTTTCTCGAACTGCGCTCGATCTAAGCCACAAATTGCACTAATCTTCTAGGTGTGGCCGCAAGACATATTATAAAACTGGGACGTTTTCATAAACGTGACTTTCCTTTCTGTAATGTTATATTATCGCGAATGAAAGTGAATTTTCTACAGAAAACGAGACTAAATTGCTTCCAACGTGAGTGTACGCGCAAATAGCACCACAAAAACCACTTAAGAGTTGAACAGAGACCTTCTGCGACAAGACAGGCCAACCTCAGATCGAGACAAGCTTTCACAAGTACAGCGCAGATGATTTTCTGAGAGAAGTCGCGTGCGGCCAAGCAACGCTAGCGCTTAGACGCCGCAAGCCGGTCAGAATCGGGATAGCCGCGTCACCGGTGTGCTGATCTTGAGCAGTCGTAAGGTCTCTGTTGAGATAATCTTGTGGACCGTCAAGCCAATGCTCTACCTTCTCTTCGAGACGTTCAAGGTTGCCTCTGGTTGCAGCATCTGCTGGGTTGTGGTTGGTGGGAACATATTTCCATTGCCCAGGACTGGAAACTCTCCTGATGCGTTCCACACGATTAGTGACATACGTGTGGAACCTTCTTGTCTCGTTGCAGATGTAACCAAGAACGACTTTGCTATCAGTGTGAAAGGTTACACTCTTTGGGACCACGTGTAGTGGCAAGCTTAGCTTTTCCCATGACAAAGCCGATGTCGTTGTCGACTTTCACGTAGGCCACGGAAGCAATGGCCTTTTCTGAAGCGTCACAGAAGATGTGTAATTCAGCGTCTGAAGTCTGTGACAGCGAACGAGGAGCATACCTTCTTGGGATTGCAGCATCTTGTGATTGTGATTTGAGTGATTCCAAGGATTGTCTCCAATTCTGCCATTCTTCCTGACGAGTCAGAGGTAGGATTTCATCCCAGTTTCTTCCGTCTGGAGCTATTTCTCGCAGAAGAATTTTTCCGGCGATGACGGCGGGAGCTAAGTAGCCCAGAGGGTCGTATACACTATTCAATGTTGACAGCAAACCTCTGCGTGTGAATGGTGCGTCGCCGAACTGTAAGTTGATGAGGAAGGAATCTGTGTTGAGGTTCCAGTCAAGACCCAAGCACTTGTGAACTGGAAGGACCGTCGAACCATCCGAGAGGTCCAGTGACTGAAGGTCTTCGCTGAGGTCTTCTTTCGGGAAGGCTTGTAAAATTTCGCGATCGCTGGAAGCTATCTTGTGAAGCCTAATCTTCCCGTTTTGCATCAGATCTGTTTTGGCGCGTTCCACAAGACTAACAGCGTCTTCCTTACGAGGCAGAGAAGTCACGCCGTCGTCGACGTATAAGTCTTCCTCAACATACTTCCTGACGTCTTCGTCGCTGGAAGCCACGGCTTTCCTCAGACCGTACGTTGCTACAGCAGGTGACGGACTGTTCCCAAAAACATGGACAGTCATTCTGTACTCGACCAACGGGTTGTCGAAGTCGTTGTCTCGATACCAGAAAAATCTGAGAAAATCTCTGTGATCCTCTCTAACCCGGAACTGGTAAAACATCTGTTCTATGTCTGCCATGATCGGGTGCTCGTCTCTCCTGAAACGTAGAAGAACTCCAATCAAACTGTTCGTCAGGTCAGGCCCGGAGAGTAACAAACTGTTCAAAGAGACCTCGTGATAGGTCGCGGACGAGTCAAACACTCCTCTAATCTTGTCTGGTTTCTGGGGATGATAGACTCCGAAAAGCGGAAGGTACCAGCAACTTTCTTCATTTTCAAGTGGTGGCGCTTCCTCTGCCGCTCCACTCTTCAAGACTTTGGTCATGAACTTGAAAAAATGCTCCCTTTTCGTGGGGTTCTGGCTCAACGAACGATGCAGGGCATGGGCTCGCTTTTTGGCTTCAGTTCTGTTGTTGAAACCCGGCTTTGCGTCTCTAAAGGGAAGAGGTGCGGTCCAACGACCATCATTCATCGGGAAGTTGGCGTCCATGAGGGTGACGAACTTCTTTGTCTTCAACGGATAACCCCGGTTTCTCATCGTCTTTCGTCCTTTCGAAAACTGTTGCGCCGACATTGTCCATTTCCTTCACCTCAATGACGTTCTGACAGGGTACAAACATCGATTCTCGTCCGCCACTGAAGACGTTCGTCTTGTTCACACAGACTACTGAAGGCTTGTGAACTTTGTTCAGGCATACTTCTCCTATTACTGCCCATCCCAACCCAAGACGTTGAGCGAAGGGTGCAGACGGTGGACCAACAATCTGTTCCATAACATGATGAGCTTGCGGCAGGTCTCGACCAATGAGGAGACCCATGCTGATGTATGGGTTGAACGGCGGAATGTGAGTGGCGATCGATTGTAGGTGCGAATGATTTTGAGCACCCTCTGGTGTGGGAATCTCGGAAGTATCTTGAAGGACACTACATTCTAAGACCGTAGGGAGATTCATTGTTGTACGTTCATCGAGGGACTGCACCCGTAGACCTACAGTTTGCGTCCACTGGTCATTTTCGTCCCTGCACATGACGACAGTTGATAAGCGCACTCTTCAGACTTCACTCCTAGCTGATCTAGCAGCTCTGTAGATGCCAACGAACGATTGCTCTGATCATCTAAAATTGCGTAGGTTAAGGCGCTGCGGTCAGAGTTGTCTGCGTAGACTCGAGTGAGGATAATCTTGCCGCATGATCTGCTGCCGTTCGAGCAGACCGACGTACACTTAGCTGAGATGACGGCTTCATCCTCCCCGCCGTGATCTCCAGGCTCAACAGGCGGGTTTCGCTGTTCGTTGTGCATCGTGGTGAGGTGACCCTTTTTGCACTTGCCACATTCCGGCTTTTGCCGACAGTTCTTCGTGTTGTGACCAGGTCGCAAACATTTGAAGCACAAGCGGTTTTCTTTAAGGAACTTCAGTTTCTCTCCCCACTCTTTTGCCCTGAAGGTTTTACACATGTCCAGACTGTGTTGCGCCTTGTGAATAGGGCATCTGTCGCCTCTCTCTCCCTCGTGTATGCCTGATTTTTGATCACTTTTCTCTTCCTCTTGGACATCTGATTTTCGGCTAAACACCCTTTGACTGACAGTTTGCTCTTTCTTGGAGACTTCGGGTTGGAACTGGAAGGCTGGGTCATTAGACAGCTTGCACATTTGCCGCATGAATGTTACAAGAAATGAGAAGGGAGGAAAAGAAACCTGATGTTCCTCTTTGTATCTTGCTGTTTGAGAGATCCACTTTTGACGCAGAGAATGAGGCAGTTTGCGGATGATCGTGTTCACACCAGTAGATGAGTCATACACTGCAAACAGTGGCGAGAGGTTGGGGTTTTCCTTAGCTGACTGAATCTCATCTAAAATGTCACACAAATCATACAACTTCTTGTTGTCTTTGTTGGTTAGCGAGGGAAAATTCTCCACCTTGGCCTTGAGGCAGGCTTCCACCATCTCCGGAGAGCCATATCTGTCTTTTAGTCGTTCCCACAGAAGGCGCAAGCCTCTCGCTGGGTTGGTGGCGTTTGATGCGCGCAAGGACTGTGCATACTTTGTGGACTCTGGTCCGAGATATTTGATGAGTAGGTCAAACTCTTCTTGGGGAGAAGCTTTAAGTTCTCTTGTCACACTGAGGAAGCTACTCTTCCATACTTCAAAGTTTTCTGGTTTCTCATTAAAGTGTGTAAGACGTGAGAGAAGCAGGTCTTTCCTCAAGACCATTGTAGCGAGGGTTTCGCTAGAGTCACCTCTGTGATAGATCTCTTCTTCTTGTCTTATGTTCGGGTTCAGGGACTGAGACTGGGTTTGATCAGGAACAAAAACCTTCACGCTAACGGACAAGTTTGACGCGACATTGACTGGTTGCTGTTGAAGCTTGGCAACATAACTAGCCGTCTCAGAACGACTGTCAGCATGTGGTAAGTGGATGATCGCGGAAGCGCTTGCGATAGATCTATTTTCTGCTTCAAGCACTGCAGCTTCGGCGTCTGCAGCGGCAGCTTCTTTCTCTTCTTCTAACACTGCGAGCTCAGCTTCTACGTCACTTTTCTGACGTTCTACCTGTGCCTCATTGACTTTTGGCATTTCTTTTGCTCCAACAGCTCTGCTTGGCGTTTTCTCAGTTCAAGTTCTTTGCGGGCGAAGGCTGCCCTGGCCTTTGAGGCTTCTGTCTTGGCTCGTTTCCTAGCTGTATAACTGCTAGTTTGTGAGACTCCAGTCTGAATGCTGGAATTAGATCTGGTTTCTGCCATCGTGTTCAAGGCATCTAAAGTTTCTTTGTATTTGCTTTCTCTCAGCTCCATCATTACTGAATAGTGACGGAGATCTACAACGCTTATATCACTGTTGCACTGCACAAGAAAATCTTTGAAGTCAGAAGCTTTTGATGAATATGACTTAAAACAAGATTCTAGCTCTTGCTGTAGCGCTAACGCATCTTCAGGCGTTGACACAGATACACTCTTCTCTAATAACTTATCCAGTTGATCGCGAGCTGGCAGGTAGTTTGCCAAGTGTGCGTCTCTATTTTGTTCATATAATTCTGTTCCTTTCTCTGTGAGGGTGCGTAACCGTTTTTCAGAAGGGTTAGACTGAGACAAGGTGTGTATGAATACTCCCTGTTTGCATGGCTATCGAAAAACCAGGAAGCAGGCGGACGGTTGGGACAACCTCGACGTTCGTTAGACAGTAGGTAGCAAGCGGGCAGCTGGAACAGCTGTGACGTTCACCGGACAGCAAACCAGGAACGTGAGGACTCAGGATCCTGACGCTGTACGTTTTTTTCACTGTACTGTCTTCACGCATTGCACCAATCCCAGATTAGCCAACACAGTGTACAGTAAGTGTCACCGGCAGTTTTATTACAGGTGCCATAAAAAGCCATAAGGTGAAAAACTGAAAACAAACAATAAACCTTCATAAGGAAAACATTCAGCCTTTCAATAATAAAAACAAACAAACGAACCAACCAAAACTGACACTTGTCATTTTACACAACACATTGGTATTCTAGATCAAATAAAATCATCAAAGTAACTCTTGACAGCGTAATCAATATCCATAAAATCATTTCTAATAGACTAAAAATTAAAACTTACAACGTGTGCAGCTGTCAGATCCAAACTACTGAAAACGAATTACCGTGGCCAACTTGGCCAGACCAGAACGTCAGTTAAACAAGGAGGAACGGCCCCGTCCTACAAAGTTGTTTCTCCAAACTTCATTTTATTTTGTCTGTTTTGTTGTTATTGTTGCCGGTTCTCCCCTCTCCAATAGTGGAAAAGGTGAGGTCGGTTACCGTGCACTCCCCCGGCGACTCTATTAGACCAGTTTAAAAATGAACCTTGGGGTGTGCTGAGCACATTAGATCATTGTTCCCAAAAATCGGCAGGGTTGCACCAAGAGTTACAGCCCTTTAAGTGAGGGTACTGTCCGCGCTCACTGACCACACGCACCATAATGCATTGACAAGCAGTGATTTCAATCACTCAAAAGTTTCCCTTATATTTCACAAAATAGATAAGACCATGTATGACTATGTTTATAAACGTTTCTTGTCTTCAATAAAACAAACAAAAACAAAATACAGCTGGATACTGCTTCACAGTGTTGGTTGACGTAAGCCAAGTATTCCACCAGTGGGGAAAGTCTTGAATGGAGGGAGACAATGCCTTGTTCTCTTTCCTTGAGTCTAATGCATCATATCATCATATCTGTGTGCATTTCTTTGTCTCCTATACCGTAACTGGGGTATTCTGGTTATTTCAAACTTGACTGTGTCCTTCTGCAATGTGTCTTGGTGTCACAATATCAGATTTAACCTCCTACCCCCCAAATTGTCAAATTACAAGAAATCTCTCTTGTGGATTATCCCAAGCAATGTTTTGCCAGTAAAACTACTATCAATGAACACGTTTTCAGAAAAAGTGTTAATCTCTACCAGAACATGTGAAAAAACGTTAGGTAGAGTGCATCTAAAGCAGCCCTTAAAGGCAATATCGTTGTTTCAAATCGTGATAAAATCAAACAGAACTGCTCTTTTCTGTTTTCTGAAATCAAACATGTTACATCTGTCGGCATTTCTTTGTCTCAGAGAACCCAGGCGGGGTATGTTGGTTATTACAAACCTGATCATTTGATGCTGCAATGTGTCTTAGCGTCACAGTAACCGATTTAAGCTCCCCACCCCCCAAAATGTTGAATTACAAGACATGTCTGTAATGGTAACCCCAAACGATGTTTTGCCACTAGAACTACTACAAATCTACATGTCTTCAGAGAAAATAACATTATGCACCAGAAAAAAATGAACAAAGTCGGATATGGTGCATTAAAACTTGCGCATCATTGTTTATTGCGTGGTTTCAAGTCTTAATAGAATCAGGACATTTTTTGCCAGTTTGTCGACAAGGTAAAGCTGGTAACCTGGAACCCGGCCCCAGCGACTCTATTAGACCGGTTTAAAAATCAACCTTACGGTGTGCTGAACACATTAGATCATTGTTCCCATAAATCCGTTAGCTTGCACCAACAGTTACAGCTCTTAACGTATATGACCCCCATACGCACTGAAGACAAGCAACAGACTGCAATTGACAGACACGTAATTTCAGTCACTCAAAACAATTTGTCTTCTATTTGCCAATACAGATCAAACCATCCATGGCAGTGTTTATAAGCGTCTCTAGTCTGAAATAAAACAAACAGAAATGAAATACAGCCGGATACTGCTTCACAGTGTTGACTTACGTAAGTCAAGTTTTCCATCATTGCAGAAGATCGTAGATATACGGAGAAAATGCCCTTTTTACTCTTCTTAACTCAAACGCATCAAAGCTGTCAGCAATTCTTTGTCTCAGGTATCAGCAGTGAGGTATGTGGAATATTCTGAACCTTATTCTGCGGTGCTGCGATGGGTCTTGGTGTCACAATATGAGATTTAACCTCCTACCCCTCAAAAATGTCAAACGACAAGAAATCTCTTTGTGGATAACCCTAAGCAGTGTTTCGCCAATGTAACTGCTTCCAATCAACACGTTTTCGTACAAAGTAATAATATCCGCCCGAACATGTGAAACTGTCAGGTATGGTGCATTAAAACTAGCCATTGAAGGGAATTTCGTTGTGTCAAATCTTGATAAAATTAAGCAAAACCTGCCCTTTTCTTGTTCGTGAATCGAATGCATTATATCTGTCAGCAATTCTTTGTCTCAGAGATTGCCAGTGAGGTATCTGAGTTATTGCAAACCTGTTGTTTCGATGCTGCAACATGCCTGGGTGTCACAGTATTAGATTTAAGCTCCTATCCCCCCAAAAACTTCAAATTACATGTGTACCAGAAATCTCCTTGTGGATAACCGCACGCGGTGTTCTGCCAATGAAACTACAACTAGTCAACGCATTTTCATAAATAAGTAATGATATGCACCAGAACATGTGAAAAGCGGCTAGTGAAATGCATCAAACCTAATATGTCATGGCAATTTTAGTGATAGAAGCCTTATAAAATTAGAGGCAAAACTTCATTTTCTCTCTTCTTAGATCAAATGCATCATATCTGTGAGCAATATTTTGTCTCATTTAACCCAGGTGAAGTCTCTAGGCTATTTCAAATCTGGTTTTGTTATGCTGAGATCTGTTTGGATGTCACAGTATAAGATCTACGTTCCTCCCTCGCATAATGTCAAAGTACAAATAATGTTTTTAGTGGATATCTTCAACCGATGTTTACGAATAAAACTATTACCAATCAACACATTATCACAAAACGTAATGGTATACACCAGTAGACGTCAGGTGGGGTGCATTGAAGCTATCGCGCTGCAAAACATCGCTTGGATTTGGAACTAACCATATAAGAGATGTCCTCCTGAAATTCAACAGTTTTGGGAGGGAGGAACTTACATCTGATGCTGTGACACCCAGACACGTCTCAGCATCATAGAGCCAGGCTGGAAACAACCCAGAGACTTCTCTTCAGTTCTATAGGACAAAACATTGCTGACAGATATGGTACATTTCATTTAAGCAAGGAGATACTGACGTTTTTTTCCTTGATTTTGTTAAGACGATAATACGAGATTGCCGTAGGTAATGTGCTAGTTGTATGCATCCTACCTGACTTTTTCAACGTTTGTCTGGAGCAATTCATTATTTTCTCTGATGATCTGATTAATAGTAGTTCTTTCGGTAAAATATTGCTTGAAGGTATTCATAAAAGACATGTCTTGTACTTCGACATGATGGGGGGTAGGAGCTAAAATTTTATACTGTGAATCCCAGGCACAGTGCAATATCAAATTACCATGTTTGTTATAATGCAGATACCCCGCTTGAGTTCTCCGAGACAAAGGATTGCTGACCGATATGATACATTTGATGTAAAAAAGAGAAAATGGTGTTTTTTCCTTGATTATATTAAGACCTAAAACAAAGAGAGTGCAATGATGTGCTAGTTTAAGTGCAACCTACTCGACCTCTTCCACTTCTGCATGGAGCATATTATAACTATTCTCTGAAGAAGTATTGATTCGCAATAGTTCTGTTCGTAAAACTTCGCTTGAAGGTATCCATAAAAGGCATGTCCTGTACTTAAAAATGATGGGGGGTAGGAACTTGAATCTAATACTGTGAAACCCTGGCACATTGTAGCATTCAATAACCAGGTTTTTAATAACCCAGATACCACACATGGGTTCTCTGAGACAAAATATTTCTGACAGATAGGATACACTGGATTTAGGAAAAGAGAAACGGACTGTATTCCTTATATCTATTAATACTTGAAAGAACGCGATTGTCATGATGTGCTTGTTCTAATGCTACTTGCTTGACTTTTCTACTTTTGTGTGGAGCATATTATCGGTTTCTCTGAAGGCCTGTTGATGTGTAGTAGTTCTGTTGGTAAAACATCGCTTGTGTTTACCCATTAACAGACATGTCTTGTACTTCACCATCACAGTGTTTGGGGGTGAGGAGCTCAAATCCAATACTGTGATGCCGTGACACATTACAGCATCCAATAACAAGGTTTGAAATAACGCAGACACCTCCCCGGGGTCTTCAGATACCAAAAAATGCCAACAGATGTAAGGCATCTGATTTAAGAAAAGAGATGAGGGTAGGTTTTGTTTAATTTTATCAAGATTTGACACAACGAAATTCCCTTCAATGGCTAGTTTTAATGCACCATACCTGACAGTTTCACATGTTCGGGCGGATATTATTACTTTGTACGAAAACGTGTTGATTGGTAGCAGTTACATTGGCGAAACACTGCTTAGGGTTATCCACAAAGAGATTTCTTGTCGTTTGACATTTTTGGGGGGTAGGAGGTTAAATCTCATATTGTGACACCAAGACCCATCGCAGCACCGCAGAATAAGGTTCAGAATATTCCACATACCTCACTGCTGGTACATGAGACAAAGAACTGCTGACAGCTTTGATGCGTTTGAGTTAAGAAGAGTAAAAAGGGCATTTTCTCCGTATATCTACGATCTTCTGCAATGATGGAAAACTTGACTTACGTAAGTCAACACTGTGAAGCAGTATCCGGCTGTATTTCATTTCTGTTTGTTTTATTTCAGACTAGAGACGCTTATAAACACTGCCATGGATGGTTTGATCTGTATTGGCAAATAGAAGACAAATTGTTTTGAGTGATTGAAATTACGTGTCTGTCAATTGCAGTCTGTTGCTTGTCTTCAGTGCGTATGGGGGTCATATACGTTAAGAGCTGTAACTGTTGGTGCAAGCTAACGGATTTATGGGAACAATGATCTAATGTGTTCAGCACACCGTAAGGTTGATTTTTAAACCGGTCTAATAGAGTCGCTGGGGCCGGGTTCCAGGTTACCAGCTTTACCTTGTCGACAAAATGGCAAAAAATGTCCTGATTCTATTGAGACTTGAAACCACGCAATAAACAATGATGCGCAAGTTTTAATGCACCATATCCGACTTTGTTCATTTTTTTCTGGTGCATAATGTTATTTTCTCTGAAGACATGTTGATTTGTAGTAGTTCTAGTGGCAAAACATCGTTTGGGGTTACCATTACAGACATGTCTTGTAATTCAACATTTTGGGGGGTGGGGAGCTTAAATCGGTTACTGTGACGCTAAGACACATTGCAGCATCAAATAATCAGGTTTGTAATAACCAACATACCCCGCCTGGGTTCTCTGAGACAAAGAAATGCCGACAGATGTAACATGTTTGATTTCAGAAAACAGAAAAGAGCAGTTCTGTTTGATTTTATCACGATTTGAAACAACGATATTGCCTTTAAGGGCTGCTTTAGATGCACTCTACCTAACGTTTTTTCACATGTTCTGGTAGAGATTAACACTTTTTCTGAAAACGTGTTCATTGATAGTAGTTTTACTGGCAAAACATTGCTTGGGATAATCCACAAGAGAGATTTCTTGTAATTTGACAATTTGGGGGGTAGGAGGTTAAATCTGATATTGTGACACCAAGACACATTGCAGAAGGACACAGTCAAGTTTGAAATAACCAGAATACCCCAGTTACGGTATAGGAGACAAAGAAATGCACACAGATATGATGCATTAGACTCAAGGAAAGAGAACAAGGCATTGTCTCCCTCCATTCAAGACTTTCCCCACTGGTGGAATACTTGGCTTACGTCAACCAACACTGTGAAGCAGTATCCAGCTGTATTTTGTTTTTGTTTGTTTTATTGAAGACAAGAAACGTTTATAAACATAGTCATACATGGTCTTATCTATTTTGTGAAATATAAGGGAAACTTTTAAGTGATTGAAATCACTGCTTGTCAATGCATTATGGTGCGTGTGGTCAGTGAGCGCGGACAGTACCCTCACTTAAAGGGCTGTAACTCTTGGTGCAACCCTGCCGATTTTTGGGAACAATGATCTAATGTGCTCAGCACACCCCAAGGTTCATTTTTATACTGGTCTCATGGAGTCGCCGGGGGAGTGCACGGTAACCGACCTCACCTTTTCCACTACAAGTTCTACCGATGACACTAGATCCTCTACGACCTCGACCGATTAGCCACGTGACTGGGGGTCGGGCCGGGTGTGGGAAGGAGAGAGAGAGGGAGAGGGTGGGTAGGTGGGTGTTTAGGAGTTTAACGCTCTTTTCCACCAAATAAGGGTGATATCAAAGACGGGGCAACGAGAAAAAGGCCAGCACAAATATTTGGCCCCAGCGGCCTGGATTCGAACTCTCGGCCCAAGCATTGAAAGTCCAACGCGCTACCATTCGGCCACCCTGGCTCCCCAGAGAGAGAGAGAGAGAGAAAGAGACGTCAGTTCCGCGAACTAAACATTTGACGTCAGCCTGAAGCAGGTCGTCATACAGAGAGAGAGAGATGACGTCAATTCCGTGAACTAAACTTTTGGCGTCAGCCTCTAGCACTGAGATCGTCTGAGGATGCTTGTTTTATGTCACGGCTGTGATTTCCCTATTGGCTTTGTGACTTCTCCGACTGAATTATTTTTCACATGAAATCTGGAAGATGTAGAGGGCTGATGAAATGTCGGAAGCAGTGACGATACTTGCAGATTTTGTCTGTGAACCAAACATTTGCCGTCAGCCTCACGCTGCTCGTCTCACAGATGATACTTCTTCATATCTTGTGATTTCCTTGTTGCTTTTGTGACTTCCGGGACTGAATTAATTTTGACATAAAATCTGGAAGATCTAGAGAGCTGATGAAACGTGGACTTAAAGTGCCTTGGATTGTACTTACGAAATTGCAAAATTGGAACTTTTTTGACCGGCGCTTCTCGCAGAAACGTGAACAATGTGTTTATCTAAAAGCTCTGTTATTCTTAATACTAAAGCTATAATAGTGCAATAGTTCATGTCATATGTGCAGTTGGCACAAGTGACAAAAATACCGGAATGATGAGTAATTTGAAGGAGTCTTTTCATAGATATTTGGCCTTATATGCAAACCACCCCTACCTCGGAAATATTTTTCTTACACAAAACCTGTCAGAGCTACAGAGCTGTGCTACGAAAACAGGCAGTATAATTGGATGATCTTCCCAATTTCAGAAAATGAGGCCATTTGAACATTTTTTTCGAAAAAATTCGTAACATGACCGATTTTTTCAAATCAGCGATAACTGTTCTCAAAATGCGGCAGGATAAAAATCGTGAAAGGTAGCTCTGGAGAATATGACTGCCCATTTTATCTCAAAGTAAAAAGCCATCCGGCGAGGTGGTTTAGCAGATAAGGTGGGTTGGGGGAACTTCGGCACTGCGTGCATTCGTCCACTAGCGTGTTGACTTAACATGCTGCCCGCCTTTTCGTGTTCACGTGAGAGAAACATGCTTAATGCCAACGGATACTTTAACCAATCGCAGACCTGCTTTCAATGAAACTGCGACTTTAACCTCATAAATGTGCATTAAAATCTGTTCTGAGAACAAGTGAGTGTGTTTGGGGGAACTTCGACACCTTCGGGGGAACTTCGTCACCCCCTTCGGGGGAACTTCGGCACCACCTGGGGAACTTCGTCACTAGGCTTGAGTGTATTTGTTTTCATGGTTTCAGTGCCTTAAATGTGATGTGCTACAAACTGTAGGTCAGATTTCTTTTTTTTTATCTAACATGTGTGATTAAACAACTCTCTCTCTCTCTCTCTCTCTCTCTCTGAATGAAGAAGACTGTTTCAGGCAAAACTGAGCTTAAAACAAGAGGTTATTTTTGTGTGTATTCATTAAGCTAAGCAAATCGACCAGTCTTGGAATGTGAGTGTGTCTATGGTAGAACCATCCTGGAAGGCTATTTTAGTGTTAGAATATTTCAACTTCTTAGCTTACTCTTAAAACGAATTTCCCCTGTTGATGGTGACGGATTTCCCCCATGTACATTTTTGGTCGGGGGAACTTCGTCACCCTCAGTAATTTCGTGTTTATGCAGTGTTTTGATGTGTGCCATCGCTAAAGAAACATTTAAACTTTAAAATTAAGTCATGTTTATGTTTAAGACCCTTAATATATTTGATTTCATTCAAAAACATAAAAATAAGACTATACAAAGATAGTTGGGACTTTACCGGCAAAAGACACGTGAAGTTATGAAGCAGACGAGAAAAGACACGTGAAGTTATGAAGCAGACGAGAAAAGCAGTCAAGTCAGAATGCGATCATTTGACGCGTCTGGCTGTACCAAGTATTTTCACTGGTCGTTCCATCTATCGTTTGGAATCTTGTAGTTACTTGGGAGAGCCTATTTGGAGGGATGAAAGCTTAGTAAGTGCATTGAATTATAGAAGAAACTTGGGGTGACGAATTTCCCCCGAACCGCAAGGGTGCCGAAGTTCCCCCAACCCACCTTAGCCATCATTACATCCGTCCACACACACACACGTCATTCCCGCCAAAAAGAACGCAGCAGCAAAGTGTGCACGTAAGGTGTCTATGACGCAGATTTCGTTACGTCACTGTGTGCGTGAAAGTAAGTATTGTGTGGAGAAACGTCACAGTCTTGTTTTGTATCACTGAAACTTGCTGCTGCGCGTAGCAAAATCTGCCCCGTCTCATAAAGTTGTTTCTCTATAGAGAAACAACTTTAAAAAAAAAAAGATATGGGGTTTACAAATAGTAGGGCACGAAAAAAAAAAAGCGTCTGCTGCGTTTCCGGCACAGTGACATACATAATAAATACTTCCCTGTCTTCTGGTCTTGTTCCTCAGTGCTTCAAACATGCTCTTATAAGACCCACACTTAAAAAGTCTACTTCTGAACATGAGGATCTAAAGAGTTATCGGCCGCTTTCTAATCTTCCTTTTTTATCGAAGGTTCTAGAACGCATTGTCCTATCGCAACTATTAAATCATTTAATTGATCATAAACTTCTAGAACCAAACCAGTCAGCTTACTTGAAAGGTCACAGTACAGAAACAGCTCTGTTACGTGTAGTGAATGATCTTTTGAATGCCTCTGATAATGGTCAGGTATCCACTTGATCTATCAGCTGATACTGTTGATCACACTATCTTACTTCAAAGACTCTCCACCTCATTTGGCTTGTCTGGCAAGGTACTTTCCTGGTTCGCTTCGTATTTGGGAAATCGTACACAAACCGTCTCAGTAAATGGCATTAATTCTACATCTCTGCCTGTGCGCTATGGTGTTCCCCAAGGCTCGGTCCTTGGTCCTATTCTCTTCACATTATATATGAAACCCCTCAGTTCGGTTTTTACACTCACAAATATCTCATACCACTTTTTTGCTGATGACTCGCAGCTGCATAAATCTTCTACCCCTACTAATTTACCTAACCTTATTATTGAAGTGTCCTCTTCAATTGAAGCTGTGGAAGAATGGTTCAGTCAGAATAAATTAAAAATGAATGAAGAGAAGACAGAGGTCATAGCCATTGGCACCAGCCAGAACCTTAAGAAAACATCTGCACAATCACTCAACATCTTTAATATTAGTGTACCATTTTCTAAGACAGTGAAGGATCTAGGGGTATTCCTGGATGAGTGTCTCACAATGGATGCACAAATAAATCATCTGTGTAAAATTCTCTACATCCAAATTCGGCAACTAAGCAAAATACGTCCTTTCTTAACCATAGATGCAGCAAATAAACTTGCAGCTTCATTCATTCTTTCTAGATTAGATTATTGCAACTCTCTCTTAGCTGGTTTACCTGATGACAAAATTCGCCGACTCCAGCGAATTCAAAATTGTGCTGCAAGACTAGTCTTGAAAAAAAGAAAACGGGAAAGGTCTACTCCTTTATTAAGAAGCCTTCACTGGCTTCCTATAAGTGCAAGAATTGAATACAAAGTATCAACCATTTGCCACAGAGCTTTCCATAGCAATGACTTACCCAGTTACATACATGATTTACTTGTGCCATATGCACCATCCAGGAGTCTTCGTTCTGAAAATTCAAATCTTTTGTCTGTACCTCGATATAAATTGCATAACTATGGTAGACGTTCTTTTTCCATTTTCGGTCCCCAAACTTGGAACAGGCTGCCATTATCTTTAAGATCAATAAAATCAGAAAGTTCATTCAAAAGCCATCTAAAAACTGTACCTATTCAAAGCATATTTGTAATGAAAAAGGTTCAGACAAGATCTCATTGAGTTTTCATCATCCTGACTGTTGATCTTTTGTCAGTTTTTCATTCTGGGGTATTCCTCGTTATTGCATTATGCTTTTTGACTGTTTTTATTGTCTGTTACATTTTCGTTCGCGCTTAGAGCATGTAATTTTACATGAATATGCGCTTTATAAATAAAATTATTATTATTATTATTATTAAGTAAATGATGTATGTAACTGGGTAAATCATTGCTATGGAAAGCTCTGTGGCAGATGGTTGATACTTTATATTCAATTCTTGCTCTGATGGGCAAGAATGGAGGGTTCTTACTAAAGGAGTAGACTTTTGCCGTTTTCTTTTTTTCAATACTAGTCTTGCAGCACAGCATATACTGAGACGTTTCATTTTTCGAGTTCTTTTTCGGCTAGGATAAGCCATCAGTGTTTTGTTTATGCACAGCATCAGTTTTGCATTGAAACTGCTTAAAATCGCAGGCATTGTGTGTGCAGTAAAGCGTTTGTGGCGCCGTGCGATGTGACAAGATGCCGCGTCAGTGACGGGGACCCTGTTTGTTCATATTTAGACATTTTTCTGCTTTTTTTTTGTTTTGCTAGGATAAGTGTTTTGTATTTCTCTGTTAGCATCAGTCTCGCTTTGAAAATTCTTAAATGTACAGGCTTTTGTCAGTGTGCAATAAAGCGTATCAGTGGGCTGTCAGTTTCGCGTTATGCAGTTGGACAAAATGCCACGTGACGCGGACCCGGAGCTTAAATCTGCGGGTGCCACGGATACATTTCATTAAACTGTGCCAAAGACCCCCCCCCCCCCCCCCAAAAAAAAAAACAAAAAAAAAACCGATTTTACACATAAGGCCTTCTTAGGAACCCGTACTATTCCGGTTTCTTACGGCAAAATTGTTACACGCCGGACAAAAGCACCATTTTTTTCCCCTCTCATTTCTCATTCTCACAACTTCTAAACTTCGACCAACCCTGTTCCGGGTCCGTCGACAACTCCAACAGTAGAGTTAGGCCCCCGAAACGGGAATGAACTTCGACTGAAGCCACCAGCTCGTGGTGCAAAACCTGCAAAACCGGTGTCTATCTAGAGGACCAGTCCACGGAGCACTCTACTAACTTGAGACAGCCTGCAATTTAAATTAAAATTGTGGGCGGGTCTTGTGGTGCTGATTGAAGTCCTGGGTCACCCTGGCTTGTGTGGAAGTGATGTCATGCCCATTGCTAAAAGTGTCTTCGAGTCTGGACTGGTCTTCTAGCTAGACGCCGGTTTTGCATGTTTCAAGTTCGCTCCGCGAGTCGACGCCACAAGTGATGACCAAATGTGGGTTTTTGGTTGTGTTTCTAGCAGTCTTGTTGGCAGTCGGAAGCTAATCTCTCGGCTGTGGGCGGAAACTTGAAATCTGGCGGCCTAGCCTGTTTTGTCACCCGAGCTTTACTGGTGCGCTGCGCCGCATCAGCAGAGCTTCCGGTGACCGCAACACTTTGCTGAAGGCTGTGGAAGGTTAGCAGTTGCACGTTAACGGCTGTAACAATAGTTTTTAGGTTGTCACGTGGTCACAGTGGAGCCAAAGATCTTTCAGGTTTTACAGAAGTTAGTCTTCCAAGTGTCCAAACTTGAACTGTGAGCAACCGTGCCAATATCAGTCGGGTTTTATTGCTGTTGCATCGGTGAACACGTCACCTATTAGATTTCAAGTTCTTCTGTAGTGCTTGAACGTGAAACAAGCGACCATAGCATAGTATGCCTTCTCAGAAATCCGCGCGCCTCGAGCAAACGGAGAGCACCAATGTAATTAATAATCATGAGAGTTGTACAGACGTGACTGCTTAAAGTTACAGTGTGCTAAAAAATCAAGCTTTGCAACTAATGGAAGTTTTGGATAACAACACACAAAAAAGTAAATTATTTCGGCTTGTTCGTCGATGGCTCTCAGCCCAAAAGGTTGTATCTCTGGCAGGCCTGATTGTCATGTGATCAGTCACGTGCTCTGTGTCACATGATCAAGTTTGTTTAGTAGTAGTTCAACACGGACACTTATTCCACAGGAGGGATCAAAGGAAAACTAGAGGAGCAAACCTCCTTTGCTCACTTGTGAGATGGGTCAAGGTCATTCAAAAGAGTATGTTTGTAAAGCTCTTATCACTATCTATCCTGAAGTAAGGTGTCTCTTGTGTTCATAGTTCCTAAGAAAACGGAAAATTGCAATATAAAGGTTCTCCAAGGACAGCTTACAGATGAGATCTGTAAGAGCTAATCAATTACTATCATTATGCCAAGTTTGATAGCTCTAGGTTTTTTTGTAGTTTCTGTACAAATGGTAATGTAGAATTTCACAACAGACAGCTGTAATGACCTTGACCTTGAGTTAAGGTCATTCAAAAGGGTATGTCTGCATAGGTCTCATTTCTGTCTATCATTGTGCCTTGTTTGGTGCTTCTGTTGTTTGTTGTTTCCAAGAAAATGCTAACGTTAAAGTCTCCGCAAAACATATTGAATGACCTTGACCTTGACGCAAGGAAATTGAATACAAGTATGCCAGTACAGGTTTTGTCAATGTCTATTACCAGACAAAGTTTGATGCCTCTGGTACCGCTAGATTCTGAGAAAATGGCAATTTTAAATTTCCAATGAGACAGCTTTAATGACCTTGACCTTCAGTCAAAGTCATTCAAAATGGTATGTATTGGGAGGTCTTACTGGTGTCTATCAGCAAGTCAAGTTTGGTGCCTCTGCTGTTCATTGTTTCTGATAAAATGCCAATGTTAAGGTTTTGGAAGGTTTTAATAATTATAATAAAAATAATAATAATAATTTTATTTATAAAGCGCATATTCATGTAAGATTACATGCTCTAAGCGCTAACGAAAATTTAACAGACAATAAAAACAATCAAAAAGCAATATGCAATAACGAGGAATACCCCAGAATGAAAAACTGACAAAAATCAGGATAGTGAAAACTCAATGAGATCTTGTCTGAACCTTTTTCATTACAAATATGCTTTGAAAAGGTAAGTTTTTAGATGGCTTTTGATTGAACTTTCTGATTTTGGGCACATGCTCGGTGTTTCAGAATTATCTTCTGGAACTTGTAGGAGAGATTCATTGCTTATAGATGACCGTTAATTGAGGTTATCAGTTTCCTATATAGGCTGAAAGCGGTGCTTAGTAGAGAGCCTGGCATAATTGCTACGCTTGATTTGGTTTCTTTTTATACATTTGTCGTGGTGGAAAAGACAATGACTAGTTGTATGAAGAAAGATCCCCAAATCCAAACAAACGCGTCTTCTTTACAGGGGTCATTATATTTCCCCATTTTTCCATTTCCTTCATTACATGTTGCGTGGGGGGGGGGGGGGGTAGGTTTATATCTTGCTGCTAGTAGCCACCAGTTTTAAGTTGCCATTGTTTTGCATATTGGAAAAAGTAGAGTGATCCCAGAGGAAGGAAAACGTACATCAAGGTCAATGTCATTGGTTCGTCTATTTACTCCCAAACATTTTACTCCATCGCTCAGACTAAGCATAACAGTATAACCCGGTCAGAACTGAAATGACCTGTATTGTCCCCGTCATTTGATGGGTTCACAGCATCTTCAGAAAACAAGATGGCCACCAGCCCAATATGTTGTTTCCATTCAATGACCTGCTGTAGTCACAGTCGTAGTCGTTGTGTCATGTATGCAGCCCGCGCGCACATGCCGGAACGCAAGCTCTCTGACATCAAGCATGCTGACATAAAGAGGGTACTGAAAACCCTTATCGTGCCTCTATGCACTTGCAAAAACCCAAACACATGAGGTCGTGTGAGCTCGCCTAGCTGGTTGACGTCACAACTTGTTGGCGTATGCGAGGTTCTACATGGGTGAATGAATTCTTGTAATAAAGTCGTTCCCCTTTGACAGAGTTACTTCCCGCAGACCTGACTGACAGACGATTGCTTACTGGTATCGGAGAAGAGACCCCCCTCTCTCTCTCTCTCGCCTTAGACGCGCGCTTGCCCGCGGACGCACGCACCCCCCCCCCTCCCCCTACACACACACACACACACACACACACACACATTATGCAAAGACCTTGGAATCAGAAAGACGCGTCACTCCTGCCCTCGTAAGAGAGACATATAGCGGGACAACGCGAAGAGTTGTCTGCCCGCATTAGCGCGCATCCTAGATCTGGCCCCTATAGTGACAGCATGGCGGAAAGTGGAAAGCGATCACAAAAGCATGCAATTGTGTTCTGCGCCGAATTGTTCAAATAACAGACAAATATAAACGGGGAAATACTTCTTTTGGTATTCTTGTTGAAAAACAAACATTTTTTTTCGCTTTCTTGTGAAAAAAAAAAAAAGACCTCAAGTGGTACGTGTGCATGCAGTGTAAACTAACAGTAAACACACGCGGCTGACGCAGATACAGCGTAATTTTTTTCCCTGACAACTTTACAAATCACGGTGACTTAAATTGTGCTAGCGTCTACCTGCATCTAAATTCAGAACACACACACAGAACAAAATCATCCGGCTGAACTTCATTCTAACCATTGTAAAACCATATCACAACATAGAATCTGCTGGATCGTCGGTCGCAGATATGATTAATGCTGAGTTAGCAGGAAGTATTCAGCGGATGCGTCCATCTTTGGATCTCTCGCACATTCGATCTTTCTGTGTTCCGTACTAGTTTTACTTGAACACATCGAACGAAATGCACTGCGTAGCCTACGTACAGCAGTGAAAGCCAAACTAGATCTTTCGTTCGTCCTCCGGAACTTTGAGAGTACTTATGTTTTCCATAGGCCTAAAACACATGCGAAATATATGGGGGGAGACCACCTGTCAGTCGCTGACATCTTCGTTTTTGTTTATTTTCTTAAAATGTTTTACGGCGGCTAGTGTAGGGTTGGGTCAAACAACTGCGTAGATCTGCGGGATGCGCGCTACAACTCTTACGCGTTGTCCCTCAAAGGGAGGTAAGTGAACTATCTTTATGTTTCCAAGATCTTTGCATTATGCTTCTGAGTGTGAGTCAGTGGCAAAAACGAAACCCACTGAAATTCCCGCTTTCCACATGTCAAGTTGTAGAGACTCTTGCGAAAAGATACTGCATTTCGATGCAAAATAATTTCTAGACCATCCCAGAACATGCTGGTGCAGTAACGTCAGTAGATTACGTCACCTTGGAGAGATTTCGAGCCTTCTAGTAAGTTGAGGAATGTTCTAGATCTTACCTGTTCAGTTCGTAAGCAGCCCTGCACAGCGTTCTGGATTCTTCTTCTTTCATGAATTTGTTCTCCGCGCATATTCTGTTCATAAAGTATTGGAGTTGTAGTCTGTTGTATCCCGTATCATCTCTGCGAGTGCACGATGATGGCGACATAGCATAAGTAAAATACAACACCACGTCTCCAAACAGAGGAATTCCGAAAGAAAGTGGCGAGACACCCCAAAGAAAAAACAGCATCACGTCAATCAAACATGACGCACTTACTTTACGTCAGTGCGCGTGCGTCTCTTCTTCGATGTTTGTGAGGCGTGTGGCTTGCAGAGGAAATGTGCTGTGAGTACAAATTTTCGAGTCAACTGACGATAACGGCTGCAGTGAATTTTTCTAATTTTTTTGTATATTTTTTATGGCACCCCAGGCTCATTATCTATGTATAGTAGGAGCGATTTTGAGATCTAAAGTGTGTTCACCAGCACTTTCATCAGGTACGGCTTACGCCAAAAGTATAAAAGCGACAACCTCCAAAATTCACTTAGTTGAGAGACCGTATTCATGCTATCTATGTCCAAAAAATGGAGTGGTTTAGGTAAATATTACGCCTTTAAACGCCAGAAAGCCACTTTTTCTGAAAAGGGCGACAACTCGCAAATCATGTGTGCAATCGTATCTGGACCGGGCCTTCTATTCAACAATCTTGATTCATTTAGAAACCCCAAATTTGAAATCGATCGGTTCAGTATTTTTGGAGAAATAGGCATCTGAACTGGGTTCACATGCAATGTCAATTCAGGCTCGGTTTACATGAAAACTATAAGAGCGACCATTTTCTAGTAGTGACTCTGTTCAGAGTCCGTATTCAAGCTATCTACTGCCAAAAAATTGAGTGATTTAAGTAAATATTACGCCTGTACACGAAAGACAACTAACTTGTCTCAAAAGGGCGATAACTCCCAAATCACGTAAGCAATCATCACACGCTTGAATCGTCTAATGTAACATTTTGATATATTTGGATACCCCAAATTTGAAGCCATTCGGTTGAGTATTTTCGAAGAAACGGGCCCGGACACAATTCACACACACACACACACACACACACACACACACACACACACACACACACACACACACACGCACATCCACACAGACGGCACTCACTGAGGAGGAGAAGTGCGTTCGGAACAGCATACATGCCAGCATCGATGACGCAGGTTTTCTTACGTCATTGTC
Organism: Batillaria attramentaria; assembly: GCA_018292915.2. Classification (NCBI taxonomy): domain Eukaryota; kingdom Metazoa; phylum Mollusca; class Gastropoda; family Batillariidae; genus Batillaria; species Batillaria attramentaria. The sequence goes on along the minus strand of JACVVK020000016.1, from coordinate 2,462,934 downwards.
AGAGTTACACTTGCAAAATCGTCTCTGCGGGAGATCGGCAGTGACGTGCGTTTGTACCACAGATGCTTGCCTATGAACGTGGAAATTTTAGCCCGTCCTATTATGTTGTTTCCATTACTATGGAAACAACATAAAAAATATAACGGCAAAATCTTTATAAGTCAAGAGTGACCTTGACCTTTACTAGAGGTCACGAGAGAGGCATTCTTATCAATGCATGCTGGGCAAATGTTATGCCAAAAGTTGTATTTACAAAATGTTCACCCAGTCTCTATGACCTTTATCCCAAGGTCAAGGCCACCAAAGCTGTACACAAGAAATCTCGTACAAACTTCATTTGTGCTAATTTTGTTTTGCCTGGTGCTTCTGACTGTTTGTTCTTTTGCTTAATCTAATGGAGCGATGAAATAAAATGTTTGGGAGTAAGCAGACGAACCGATGACCTTGACCTTGAAAACATACGTTTGCCGTGTGATTAACATAGTCATAACACTTGAAATGAATTAGCCACTTACTACTGTAGACTTCAGGTTGTGTTCTACATACTTTCCATCACACTTTGCCAGTAATATACTTCATTTGTAACTTTGAGAATGTCCAAAAAAGGCAAAATAAACGGCGTTTGTTCCCAAGGAAAAACACGTTGCAAATAAAAGAGATTTCACAGATTTGTTTTTGTGTCTGTTGTTTTTTATTTACATTCGCGTAATATTATTTTACTTGAGGTTTCATATTAAGTTTGTCTAATTTCTTTACCTGTACCCCAAAACAGGAATTCATGAAAATGTCCGATATTTTCTGAGTGCGTTAGAATTTGAGACAAAAAAGTATATTTCAAATAGTATTTTTGGGATGCTGGACCATTTATCTAAAGCATGATGTGCGTCTGCACATTATCTGCCAAGGGTAGCAGCTGCAGCAGCGTAATCTGTCAGCGCAGTAAGAGAATCGGCGTCTATATGGAAAACGGAAGATTTGATACCAGCGGGCCGCTACAGGCAAATCTCTTTTCATTTCGTTGGACCACCGCAGGGTGTTTGGCCTAACATATCCAGTAGTCAAACTTGAGGTGTGTGCACAATATCTGCTGCAGCGGCGTCATTTCTAAGCGTTGCTGTGTATAGTCAATATTTGAACCAAATCACTATACGGATTCCCCTCACTACCACTCACAGCCAAAGGGACATACATACGTACGTGCCAAGCCTCTCCTCTAAAAGTTGGTAAATAACAACAACCCCCCCCCCCCCCCCCCCCAGATATTGAGGTCCTAAGCTGTTAGACAGCAAAAGTTTTCGTGAACAACGTACCATAAAGTGCAGTAGTTCCTGTCATATGTGCAGTTGTCACAAGCGACAAAACTGCCGGGATGGTGAGTAATTTGAAGGAGTCGTTTTCATAGATAGAGCTGTGCTACGAACCTATCCAGTATAACTGGATGAACTTCCCAAATCTACAAAATGAAGGCATTTGAACATTTTTTTTTTTTCGAAAAAAATATATACGTAACATGACCGATTTTTTAAAATTGGCAGTAACTCTTCTAAAAATTCGGCAAGAGAAAGATCGTGAAATGCCGGCCTGGAGAATGTGACTTCCCACTTCATCTCAAATCACGGAGCCCTTCAACGAGCTGGTTTAGGAGATAGCCATGATTACATCCGTCCACACACACACACACACACACACACACACACACACACACACACACACACACACACACACACACACACACACACACTACACACACAAGTCGCACAACTCCCGCGAAAAAGAACGCACCATAGTGTGCACGCAAGGCGTCTATGACGCAGATTTCGTTACGTCACTGTGTGCGCGAAAGAATGTATGGTCTGGAGAAATGTCACAGTCTTGTTTTGTATCACTGAAACTTGCTGCTGCGCGCAGCGAAATCCGCCCCGTCCCATAAAGTTGTTTATCAACTTAAAAAGGCCACTATGGGTGATAATTTACACGTGTAGTCCGTTTGCCGAAAACAGTAGTTTTTCCCCCGATTTCCAGCAGATGATACACTTTGCTTGAAAATTGTCAGAAGAGAAAGTGGACCTGACTCGGAAATCTTTGTTTCTATCTATCACCTTCCACCTTCTTCAGCTTCCACCCTCGTGAACCATGACAAAACTGAGAAATATAGAATTCAAATAAATACAAAAAGGCCTCCATGACGTCTTCAGGCACATTTTTCATTGCAATGCTGCATGTATGGTGTGACATCTAAGTGCTGCACGTGCATGTCCATTAAAAAGTTGAACGGCATGTTGTGTATACTCCAGTGACATGATTTCTGTGAATAAGAAAGCCCTGACGTTAAGCAGTAAAATGCCCGTCCATTCCCTCGTATGATATCGCATAATTTTGGATACAACACCAATTAGATTACTGAAATTTTATTTCTGATGCATCATCTGCAATAACAAAGAAAGGAGCGAGATGCTTGGCACAATGCATAGTAAACGCACAGTTATCAGATTCCCAACAAAATTAATGTTCAACACTTAAAAACGCTGCATCAAACTTTTTACAGTACAAAAGACAAGGAACGAAATAAAATAATGCGAATGAAAATGGCTATAAACAGTGTCGTTTGCAAAACGTGGCTTTAGTGTAGTCTTTATATAGTGAGATTGAATAAGTGATTAAAACGACAAATTACTTTCCCCAACATAACAAGATTAAGTCGACTCGACAAGCTGATCGACGGCATGAACCACGCATGTCTTTTTTTTTTGGGGGGGGGGGGGAGGGGGAGGGGGTAGGTACTACACTGAGAGGCAAAAGTTCTCAAAGCTTTATGAAACTTCTCCCGTCACACCAACCAAAACGACTTCCTAGCAGTGTAAACTCTGATGTAGAGGCAGTCACTTACACATCAGTCGCGCCGTTGTGCGCACATCCAAGGCTGTTTGTATGTCCCGTTCCTCATTGTGCGTGCTAGACAATCTGATGCCGAGTCTTACTTGGTACTGGATGAAATTGATAATATTTTTCATAAATGATGATTTTGATGTTGATGTTGATGTTGAGTGTGTGTGTGTGTGTGTGTGTGTGTGTGTGTGTGCGTGTGTGTGTGTGTGTGTGTGTGTGTGTGTGTGTGTGTGTGTGTGTGTGTGTGTGTGATTCAAAGTAAAACCGAAGCCCTGATGTCTGTATTTAAAAAAAGTACAGACTGTACTTGTGAATTTAAACTTTAAAATTTGTTAGACAAAAGTCCCAGAGAAGCAAATAGTCTAGAGAAACAAACCTTACTACATGTAATAAAAAAAAAATTCAATTTTGTTTTACTAAATTAGTACCTTTGGGAGCTGGATGTGTCCATTGTAAAAGAGTTTTGTCACGAAGGTATTGTGAACCATGCTAAGTCTGTACAGCGCCCTGCATTTCCCACTTGACATTTAAAATGAATTAATTGATTTTGTAAAAAGTAAGAAACCTCTTTTTTTTCAAAAAAACACTATGCGTTTCCTTTATACGTAAGCCAGCACATTACACACTAAGAGGCAAAAGAAAGTATCCACTACAATTCAAATAATAACAATCACAGTATTGCTGAACTGATCATTCATCTGTGCTGCTGATGTTGGATACAATCATGTCTTCTGTTTGGTTTGACCTAGTTTCTGTTAGCTTGTCCCCAATCATTAATCTACGACAATAAGCCCTAACTATAGGTTTTGCACGCGCAACTCGCCCGTCTGGTCAGACTCTCTAGATTTACGTGATTTTGTGTTTCCCCTGTGAACTTTCTGATTTGACCTTTCATGTCGCCCGAAATGAAAATAAAATGACAGTTGTGACGTGTGTTCACTTCGATCTTATTTCATAAATAACTTTAGCACATAAACACAATAAACTGTTGTGGGTTTTCTATGAAAGGCTGATTATATTTTCTGAGAGTTTGTTACCGTTTTCGAGTTATTTAGTTAAGTTTTGAATTGCGGTGCCACGGTTACTTTCTTTTGCCTCTCAGATATACAACCGTGCTGACATAGTGCTCATGTAATGCAAAATGAATAACAGTTTATGTTGACTGAAATATGCAAGAAGAAACTAACCACACGGACGCCGAAGAAGTGTTAGAAAAAAATGTAAGGGGTGAGGAAAAATCATTCAGTCAACCTGTTACACGGTTTTAAAAAATCAACAAACAATAAGTACGAATCAATCAATTAATTAGGATACAAGTTACGTGTCCAAACATTTTATGCAAGGCGTCTTGATGAGTAAGTGCGTCTTCATTCTACTAAGACATGTTCACAGACTTGCTGATGCAATACGCTCCGTGTTCCGTTTTCGGCAATGACAGTTCACACTCAATGTTTCCGATGGTACACCATACACAGTAATTCAAGGGCCACTTGGGAAACCGCTTGCAGAGTTAAAACAACCCAACCGTATGAAATGAAATTTGCAGTATGTCTAGTGTATCCATTTTTCTTCTCTCTCAGCTTTTTACAAAGGTTCTTATGTTAATTCACGGTGTGCCATTTCAGAAGCCACATGAATTCTTCACAACTTTTCTTGGCGCTAAATCAGGACAGACCCCACTCCAAAATGATGATTCGGAGGACCCGAAATGGACAACTGTTGTGCGCATACATGAAATAGGCAGTACAAGAGAGCTGAACCTAAATACATTGATCTCGTTTTTGCTTTCTTGTGGCGGAATTTGTCAGAGAAGGAACAACTGAGTGCCTTTTTGAGGTGGAGTCAAACATGAACAGGTGCTCCTGTAATTTCTGTGTCGAAATTGTGCTTTGGCGCAGTAATGAAGCTCTAAAACACTGACCGTACCATTTGGGCACGATCTGGTCCACGTTTTATTAAAGACCAGTTTAAGTTTTGCTGGAGACACACTGTTGAACTCCATTCTATGGCCGGTAAAATGGCAGCGTTCAAAGCCAAACTGAATATGCCACTCGAGGCACTAGGACCTCAGCTTTCATCTGAACATTGCAGTTGCAGGCCAACCTTGCTGTTTCGTGTCAAATTCATGTCTTAATTAATAGGCACAATCTAGAAATTTGTATCATCGTTCTTGTCGGGTAGCACTGAACCGGAATCCTCGTGAAAGCTGATTTCCCATCAAAATGGAGTCTGACGTCTGCTCAATAGGCAAACAACACTGACCTGAATAAAACAAACACAGATTGAGACCCTTCTTATTTATGATAAGGACCTGCGAATCAAGGTGGCCCTTGAATTGTGCGTAGTACGAAGGCCGCTCATTATGTTTTGCAACCTGGCTTTTCAAGAACACTTACAACCAATCTGTCTACTCAAGGTTTTGGAAGAACCTCCCATCAGCCTGTGCACAACTTGCCATCCCCTCAAACCAGCTGTCCATGACACCCGACCACGACTGGAGTTGGTCCAAAATGACACCCTCGAACAATGCTCGGGCATCTTCTGCGCTCCGAAACTGTTTTCCCTTCAACTGCCTCTTGACGGAAGGAAACAAAAAAATAGTCACATGGGGATAAGCCAGGGGAATGTGGTGGGTGGGTAACCATCTGAACATTATTTTCGGCTAGACAGTCCAGAGTTGCAGCTACTATGTGCGCGCTGGCACTTTCATGATGAAGCAGCAGACCACGGACACCCGCTCGGGGACGCTGTTTGCACCATGCCTGGAAGACTTTAGGCAAACAGTGGTTAACATACCAGTCAGCTGTAACCGTCTTTGTGTCCTCGAGCGGTCTGGTGGCAAAGTGACCAGATTTTGCAAACAAACAGGCTATCATTTGTTTGGAAGCACTTCTGTTTCTTTTGAAGTTCACATGTGGGTTCTCACTTGGGAAGACCCACACCGCCGACTGTTGCTTCGTTTCGGGGTCGTATTGGTATACCCAGATTTCGTCTCCTGTTACAATGTCCCAGACCCGAGGGGACCTTCCTCCGTCAAATTTCCTTACCAGTTCACCCTACCCTGATTCTGCACTTCACTCAGGTTGTAGGGCGCCCAACGGGCACAACGTTTCCTTAAGCCAAGGCAGTCGTGAACTACTAGGGATGCAAATAAGATTTCCCGATGAAATTTTTATGATATCCTGTGTTTCAGCGTACATCATTTTTGGGTCCTTCTTAATCAGGGATTCTATCCTAGAGACGTTTTCTGGGGTAACGGTCGTTGCCATTCGACCACAACGGTCATCGTCCTCAACTGTTGTCTGGCCAGACATAAACTGTCGGAACTACCTAAAACCAGTGGCTATGGACGGAGACTGATCTCCAGTACAGTGTTTTAAACTTTGAAAACAGCCCTGAAAAGATTTTCCCCGGCAGTAGTCACAATACATCATGGCTCGAAAATCCCTTCCATTGGACATTTTGTCGCATGGAATATAAATGGTCGTACGGAATCAAGTAATTTTTTGTCATAAGTATTATGCAACTGTTCTACGATGTGATGTAAACAGAAAAGTAGTAATGTCATGAGTTCGTCCAGGTTGCAAAACATAATGAGTGGCCCTCGTATATATAACCAACTCTAGCAACAACTTATTTAACGTTTGCGCAACGCCCTCAAGTGTTCGAACTCCTTGGATACCTGTACTGGTCCATACCTGTCACTGTCACTTTTCTGTCAGGAAACAATGGGAAAAAATAGCAACAATAATAATAATGGGCACATATTAGTTTGAAAGTGCTGTTCCCTTCAATGTCTGCCAGTTACAGACAGCGTGACTTGGCGTTCGGTGAAACCCAACGGATCTAACAAAAGTAGTTTGCACATGTACGGACCAGAGGAGCATAAATACTTATGGGCATATGCAGAGCTCCACGGAAAGCGCATTTTAAGATTCAGTTCGCGGTCATTCCGGTCTAATTACGTACTATTGCAAGTCTGACAATAGTCGAAAGGGCACAGCTGGACACCATTTGCGAAGATGAATGGCGTGACAAGGAAAGTCACAAAAGAATCAATGTCTTACGCTTAAGTATTGTCATGGTGACGAACTCCGTATGGTATGATAAGGTGATGTGTGTGTGTGTGTGTGTGTGTGTGTGTGTGTGTGTGTGTGTGTGTGTGTGTGTGTTTGTGTTATATCACAGTATATCCAAGTCACGGTCTTTGACGTGAACATTTTCATCGTCTGTATGTAACTCCGACTTGTCATCTTTCGGAACCTTTTGGTCTGGTGATTTTCGGAGATGTCCACTAATTCCCTCGTGGCTTGCACTAGACGATTTGGAGGAGCGACGACTGTTGTTGTTGCTGCTACTGGTGAAGCTGGTGGAGGACGGAGATGACGAACCTGCCTGTGCTTCTGTGTACGGTGTGCCAGGGCTAGCCGTTTGAGTCTCAGTTCCTGTCTTTGTAGGAGTACTTTCTCTCGATGTCACAAACTGGGCACGCATTTGGAATTTACCACCAAGCGCTCCCTGAAGTGGGGAGGATGTCCGCACTTTTTTCGGTGACTGCACGGCACTGTTTGATGTTGTCAGATTCTGTGGCGAGTTAAGCTTGGAGCTGCGCTGTGTTGACACGGACGAGCATGGTGTTGATGAGGGTGAGAAGAATCGCAGAATCTCCGAAATCTGTCCGTCGATGCGGTTTATTTTTTGACCTAAGTTGTCCATTTCCTCCTTTATTTCTAATCGTATGTCGTAGAGGGATGTTAGCATGTGCTGTTCAGCAGCAGAAAGAGCCCCTCCAAGTGAAGCAGTACTGTCTCGGTTCGTGGTCGAACCGCTTTGTTCTTCTCCTATCTGATCTAGTCTGTTATTACTTCTCAAAATGCCACTATCTGTGGAATCAGTCTTTTTCAAGTTATTTTTCACATCATCTTCGGGTGACTCTTCAATAGGTTCTTGAGACTTTGCAAGAAGACGACCCCATTTTGAAAGTGGTTTCACCGACATCTTCGGAGTCTCACTTGCCTTTGTTTCAGTCTTTTTCCCCGATAAATCATTCATTGGAATTCTATTTTGGTTATTGTCATTTGTAACGACGTCGCTTGTATTGTTACCAATGTTTGCACCACTAAGCAGTTTTGTCCACTTAGCGGTGCCACCACTTCCCTTTTGCGCTGAGTTCAGCGGGACTTTCGCGTTTTCGGAAACATTGATGATACGAGCTGCTTTGTGAGACGTTTCCATGGAAGGGTTCCCATTCTGCTCTGAGGACGGCACGGCTCCGCCTTTCTCTAAGTCTGGTGCTGGGTGGCTTTTGGTATCACTGATTTTCCTGAAGCGGGAAATGAGTTTTCTGACAGGATGGTCATTCGCCAGTTCCAGTGGTGGGTCATTCTTCCTTTTCTCAGCAAGTTCCTTCTCCTTCTTCACATCTGCTACTTTCCGAAATATGAGCTGTGGAAAAACAATAACATAACATGAAATGGGCAGTCATATCCTTCAGAGTACTTTTCACGATTTTCTCTTGCTGCATTTTTAGAAGAGTTATCGCACATTTAAAAACAAATCAGTCATGTCACGTTTTCGGACTAAAAAGTTGTTAAAATGCCTTCATTTTCTAGACTGTGGAAGTTCATCCAATGACACGTAATGGGTTCTTAGCACAGCTTTGCAGCTCTGATAGATTTTGTGTTATAAAAAAAAACAATTCTGAGGCACACCCAAATATCTATGTAAAGAGTCCTTTAAATTACTCATCATTCCGGCATTTTTGTCAAGTGTGACAACTGCACATATGACACGAACTACTGCACTGTTATAGCTTTATGATAAAGAAAAACAGAGCGCTTATAGGCTTATTAGGTAAACATATTTTTCAAGGTTCTACGAGAAGCACCAGTCCAGAGAGTTCAAATCTTGCGATTTCGTAAGTACAATCCAAGGTATTCAAGTCCACGTTTCACCAGCCCTCTAGATCTTCCAGATTTTATGTAAAAAATTATTCAGCCAGGGAAGTCACAACACCAACAGGGAAATCACAAGACATGACCAAGCATCCTCTGTCAGACAGCCTGCGTGAGGCTGACGTCAAATATTTAGTTCACAGACAAAATCTCTCTCTCTCTTTCTCTCTCTCTCTCTCTCTCACACACACACACACACACACACTGACACTGACACATATACGTGTTCATCAGTGTTCGTGTATTCAGATCAACTGATGCCGGATACCCTTGTAAGCATTTCCTTTACATCTGCGTTATCATTGTTTACTTTGTACCTGTATCACGGACAGGTTCAATTGTAACATGGGCCTGCATGCCTGATAACCTCTTTCAGTTTCCTTGTAGAATAAAAACTCTCTCTCTCTCTCTCTCTCTCGCTCTCTCCCTCTCTCTAGCACTATAGCGCAGTGAACCTAGTGTCTTTTGGTAGGTCTGACAGACTTGAAGAGAGAAAGGAAAAAATTTAATAACAACAAAACAACTACAACAACAGACAATACAGTATGAAATTTAGAGAAGCAACTTTATGGGATGGGTCCATTCCTCCTTGTTTTACCCAGCAAGGATAATGTGTACTTCCACAGCCCCCTACGTGAAAAATGTTAATTGAGCTTTTTGATACTCAGACATAAGCCAGTCCGAAAACTGCACGATAACAATGCTTCTCTTCGGTCATCCCTTCTTTTTTTTCAAAAATATGCCTGTTTAACAAAATTATAATCTTTTGGGTTTACAGACCCTGTGTCTCAGGTTGTACGTGAGTGTCAGGTTTCGAGCGAAGGAATTGGCGAAGGCGTGATAGAAGTCCAGCACCTCCAACAAACGGTCTCTTTTGATGGAATGTAGATCACAATATGTCAGTGCACGGACATTAGCTGTTGACTGGCCAATACCTGTTTCACGCCAGAAATTGTCCCCAAAGACATCACCTTTGCCTGAAACACAGAGAGTAACTAGTCAACGCAGTCAGAGTAAAGATCCTCAAAATGAAAAGTCTATACAATCTTTGATCAGTCTACGTTTTTTGGGTCTATATTCCTGTCGGCTGAATGGCTGATTCAGGGCTTCTCTGAGTGTCTCTCAGCACTAAGCACTCGACTGTAAAGTTTCCCACAACTATATTTCCACTAAACATTCCTACTTGAAAATCCAAACGCTGTTCCAGTAGTTGAGCATTTGAAGCCAAACAACAGTATGGGGTCAGGGTAATAATAATAAAAATAATGAGTATAGTACGAAGGAAGTCAAGAGGGCGGAAGAAAGATCAATTTCCGGGGAGGTCAGCCGTCTACATTAAGGGCATCCACACATGGATCAACACTAAAAAAAAAAGAAAGATAAAAAGTGTCTTTTGTGTTGGGTTGGGCAGATCATCGTTCCATATGTGGGCATACGTTGGTTTACACAGAAAATCAACATTTCCACTGACACCTATAACTGAGCTGTTAAAGTCAGCAAGAACGGCTCTCTTTACTACTTGTATTTGACTACCACACTAGACGAATCAGACTTGTAACCTTGTCGTATATAAATGGCCGACTCACTCAGTATTGCTACAACCTCCTCGTCCTGGATCACTTCCAGTGAACCCGATACGACGAAGCAGAGTGAGTCCAGACTCTCGCCCTGATGGAAGATGAGATCTCCAGGTGCACTGTGAGTCATGTTGAAGTGCATTGCCAAAGCCCTCAGGCATCCGTCACTTGCTAACCGAAATGCAGGATGCTCTAAGAACACTTTTCGATTGAGGTGGACGCACAAATCAGCCTTCATATCCTTAGGACAATAGTTCAGGACCTGTTAAAGATAGAGTCATAACAATTAATCAACTACAGCCAGAGAAACCGTAACACCGTAACACATTCAACCAACAACATAGTCACACTTTATTACTCAGACAAGAATAAACTTCTCAAAAACAAGTGTTAGGGTGGTGAATTGACCCGATGTACACAAATTAATAATTATGTAGTTGGTCAGGACGCGCACTGTTTGCGACCGGCTTCGCAAATGAAAGGCCCGACAATCAAACGGGCCCTGGAAACGTTCAGTGCCTAAATATCATACATGACATTCTCCATGCCTCATCAATTACACAGTCGTGCATCCACTGATCTAGCGTTGACTTACCTTTGTGACGTCGATGCCCTTAGTGATAGCCCAGGTGGATACAATATAGTCCATGACCCGCTCACTCAGTGACTTTGGAACGTCGTGCAGTTTCATGAATTCACGAACACTGTTTAGCATATCATGGTATCTTGCAAAACTGGAGTAGAACTGCTGGAAGATTGTTGTCACGTTGCTGAAGATCAGTGCATACAGTAAAGCTGAAAGATGAATGAAAAATGGCTGAAACATGGCTAACACGCTGTGAATGAATGAATGAACGAAGTTGTAACACTGAGTCACGAATGTCACAGTGGTCATGCGAGAACAAACAGATTTAGCATAAGACCCTGTACGTATTTGAGATAGGTACGATCTTTCTTATGGAGGCTTTAGAGAATTAAAACAGTTACACGAACAGGAATTTTATGCATTTGAGAGCATCCTTGACAGTCAAAGCTCAGAAAAATAGACCGACCACTGATTTAAACTAGGGGAAATAAATCTTAAAAATATTATGCTTAGTTAACAGAGTCCAGAAGAAACCGGACCACACAGGCCGGGAAATGTGCGTCCAGGAAAATGGACGGATGCATCAATGACAGACTTGTCTCAACACGCAGGGTGTGTTCAGTATGTTAAATAGTTTGCCCTCCCCTGCATTTATTATGCAAACCTACGAGTTTAACTCTCGGCAGCATTACATTATCGACAAACCGACCATTTCCTCAATTCGAATTTATCGTAAGTGGTGCTCCGAACGGAGAGAAATAGCCATTCATTTCATACTCACATCCGATGATCATCATGAAAACGGAGAAGAGTTTCTCTGTCTTGGTATTAGCTGCCACGTTCCCGAATCCCACTCCTGTCATACACGACAGTGTAAAGTAGAGAGATGTGAGATAACGCATCTCTTTGCTGGGACCACCGCTTCTGTCATCGGTTGATGAGATATTGGACGGCACGAAAGGTTCTGCTGTGAGGTTGGACAGGGCTTGCAGCCATCCGTACTTGACTCCGCTGGTAAGTTCCGTGTAGCCAATAGAGTACCATATGCACGCAAACCAATGGGCGAACAGGATAAAGACCAATATAAGCAAAACCAGCATGGCGGCTCCGTACTCCAGATAGTGGTCCAGTTTGCGAACCACTCGACCCAGACGTAGAAGTCGAACAACTTTCAATGCACTGAACAACGTGCTGATTCCCTGCAGAATGCAAAATATGGCTGATTAGAATTGAAAAACAAATCCTTTCACACAAGGACCAGCATATTGCTCCCCGTTCTTAAACCGCTTCTTGATAAATTATATTTGTCTGCGAAGGTTCCAACGGCTTCAGACCAATACCTATCCCAATGACGGTCTTACACTGACTATTACTAAAGACCTTGGAAGTGTAGACGATCTTTGCTCTTATCAGTCTTTCATTTCTCAGTATTGACCATTGCAAATATATACATATTTATAATTTTCCTTAGACTATACCTTTTCGGTCGGTTCCGGCCGGGTTTCGGTATACGTTGCAATTTTTCTCTCCTGCTTGAAACCTGATAGTTTAATCGAAAAGTATTAAACGCATTCACTAAATATTTCAAGTTGTCTTGATCTGAACTGTACTTTTCTTCTCTTCGGAAAACGTAAGGTTGACCGAGTTATCAAGTGGTCAGTACTTACATCGTCGACATACTGGAAGGCATTGAACACATCATACGGGAGGCAGGACAGCAGGTCAATCACAAACCAGCTCTTCAGATAGTTCATACGGATAATCTTGGGGTCAGAGATGACTTCTCCGCTGGGCCCAACAAATGTGGTATGGAAATTAAGCACAATGTCAACAAAAAACACAACATCGACCATGCTGTCGATGACCAGCAAAGGCAGCTGGTCCATTGTTTTAATTTTGAAAGCAGCGTTGTATGGCACCATGACAGCCGTGTAAAACGTCAGTGTCAGAATGATCCAGTCCCAAATCGTCTTGAACAAGCAGTAGTGCAAAATGATGTGCGGTGGTGTTTTGGGTGCTTCCAGGCGATACTGCGGTAAAACATCCGCACTAAGGTTCATCATCTGCACATGGAAAGCAGAAAAACGAGCTCGCAACGCATTTAATGCTTCGGCCCTCGCCATTTCTACAACTGATACACAACTAGACTGTTCACACAGATCACTGGCCTCAAAATAAACAAAACACATGCGACCATGCAGACGCCAGCCATACATCTCAGCCTCGATTCCACGAGATATTTAAAATGAAAGTAATAATAATAAAAATAACGGTGAGTGCGTGTGCACCAGGACTGGAGAGAACAAATAACAATTATAACGGTGCGACACTACAGAATAAACATTCTACCTCCGGCACGCTCGAGTCGAAGCAAAACTTTTTTTTCTCTCCCGGCAAACTTGTTCTTTTCATAACTAAAGTTTCCGCGAGCGAGTCGAACTAGTACTCTAAAATGGATGTGAAACTTAGGTTATCAGTCAAACAAAGTTTCCCCTTTGCGCCCACGGATGAGTCGAAGTAGTCGCTGGCACTGGGGAAGGAACTTTTTTGCAGTCCTTTAGTTTTGTTTCCTTTCCTTGGTGCCGTTCCCCCATCCAAAAATGAAATTCAGCGTACGCTGTCTCTGTATACTAACTTGTTTAACTTCGGCGGCAGCGCTTTGTAGAGACCCCCCCCCCCCACGCACACACACACAAATAATAATAATAATGAATACAGTTTATATAGCGCCTATCTGTTTTCTACGAAACACTCTTTGCGCTCACACACACACACACACACACACACACACACACACACACACACACACACACACACACACACTCTGAGTGCCGATGAAACAGTGGTCGGTCTACAGCTCGAAAGCTTGCCTAAAGAGGTAGGTCTTCAAATGGGCCTTAAATTGAGTCAGCGTGGGAAGGTCCCTAATGGTGACAGGTAAAGCGTTCCAGACAGAGGGGGCGGCGTAAGAAAATGAACGACCGCCAGCTGACTTCAGGGTTGTTCTTGGAACCTTTAACAGTTTTTCTGATGATGAACGGAGAGTACGGGAGGGCTGGTAGGTTGTAAGCATTGCAGACAAGTACAGAGGGAGAGAGCCATCGAAATGGCGGTACGCCAGTGTTGCAATTTTAAACTGGATGCGGAAAGAGATTGGAAGCCAGTGCAGCTGTTTCAGAAGGGGAGTGGCATGGTCTCTTCTGCGTTTTCTAAGAATAAGGCGAGCGGCGTTGTTTTGCACGCGCTGTAGCCTTTGCATTTGCTCAGAGGAGATTCCATACATGACAGAATTACAGTAATCTAGCCGGGAAGTAATGGTGGCATTGACAAGTGTAGCGGCAGCGGTTTCGGATAAGTATGAACGCCTCAACGCCTCAACACACATAAAAGGCAAAACTGATCCACTCGTTTCAATTCACGATGGTGTAAAATCCCGCACTTTCCCTTTACCCTCGTGCACACTGTCTCTATAGTCCGTTTGCTGAGAAAAAAAGGGGTTTTGTTTTGTTTTTTGTTTTGTAAAAAGATATCTCCGAAACTATTCACGTTATGAAAAGTCTATAAGCACAAAAAGTATGCTGATTTCAGAGACCCAACTGGATATATCTGTTGTTTTAGACGTTGTACTTTTTGCTCTGCACTTCGGGGGATTTGCGTCAATTAGGTCAAACTTTCGAGTTTGTTTACCTCTACTAGGCCCCATTTTTCGATGTAGGTGAAGCACGGGTTTGGCCCCGACCTTGCAACACACGCCGTATACACAACATCCCTTTTGCTTTGATGGCCAAATACCCACTGCAGTTCAACATGCACATGCAACATTCAGATGTCACAAAATATAGGACATACCCAATACAGTGGAAACTGACGTGCCGGGAGACGTCATGAAGGCCTTTTTAGGGTTGTATTTTCGTGTATGTGTGTGTGTGTGTGTGTGTGTGTGTGTGTGTGTGTGTGTGTGTGTTGTTTCTTTCGTCACTGTACACTAGTCACTCCGACGGTCGAGGCTTGACGGTGACAGACAGATGGAAACAAAAATGGAATTTGGTTGGGTCTCTGAGCCAGGTATACTTTTTCTTCTGACAATGTTCTTTCCTGCTGCTTCTCAGCTGATTAAACACACACACACACACACACACACACACACACACACACACACACACACACACACACACACACACACACACACACACACACACACATTCTGTGTTACTCTGTTTTCTCTTTACCCTGGGACATCGTAGGTGATGATGTGTTTGACTTGTAATATACGTTTAACATATGTATAAAAAGACCAATAAACAAGGAAAAAAAATGTGTAGGCAATCGCTATTACGGTGTTTGAAATTACAACTCGGAGTCCTATAGATAACAACTTCAAACTTCAACTTCACGTAATGTCATAGACACACATCTCTCGGCGGTTAATCACTTTCGTTTCGGCCAAAGCGAATCTGGGGGTGCCGGAATGGGTGCAACTCGCTGAACTGGAAGCCCTCATTTGAATTCGATTCATCCGTCGTCCACCATTAGTCGAACGGCTTCGGATCAGCCAAACAAAAATCAGTTTCCTCTGCACATTTGACTTAAGCGTGTTCGACTATACAGTTTACTCAACCACATGTAGAATCATGCCGCGTAATAAAGCAGTACTAATTCCTGAAACTTTTGAAGCTCCTACCCCCCCCCCACCCCCAGCCACCACCAACATCCCGATTGCCACTCCTTACCACTGCCCGCATGCCTCTAATACCTTTCCTCGAAGGGCTGTGAGTCAGATATGCAAACAGAAAATACCGATCAGTTTATCTATAAGTGTATAGTGCTGTGGTTACGTTGGCGATCTGTGATGGTCTAGAGTTGTCAAATGTAGTGTTGGGCATGGTCGACGTGAACTGCAGCAGTGTCGATCGGTTTCTCGTCACTGACCGGGCCAGCCGTGCGAACTTGCTTAAACCTGAAATGGTAGTTTCAACGGTGAAAAATATACTGGCGAATCTCAAGCAGTATGTCCAGACTTGTATTTACGCACTACTGCTCAACGTATTCAAAGGTACATGTACACCCCCCCCCCCCCCCGCCCCCCAAAAAAAGCACACACACACAACCCCAACTATTCCCACGCACGCCGGCATGCACGCCGGCATGCACGCGCGCGCGCGCACGCACACACACACACACACACACACACACACACACACACAAACACACACACACACACACACACACACACACAGAGCAGTTATGTATGAACGCACGTGGCCATTTGGGGTAAATGCAAGGGAACAAAGCTCAAGGGTCAGAAAAAAAATTCAAGGAGATGGACGAAACAACAGTTTTAATGCGTGGCTACAAACAAGAGAGATGGACAGTCACCATCACCATTTTCATTCTGTCTTACCTTTACCACCGTCGTCATCAATGGGTTGCTTGAGGGCGGTGATGTCTTTGAACGTACATAGGAAGAGGACGACCTGGTCCTTCTCGTTTTTGACTGGCGCGATGTGAAGCAGCAGCCACAGCGGTGTTCCTGCATTAGCAAAATATGACGCCATATGACTAGCTTGTCATTAACCCCAAAAGGGGGGGGGAGGGGAGAGTTTCACGTCCTTTTCCACCATGTATGAGTGATATCAAAGACGAGGCAACGAGAAAAAAAGGCATCAGCCGGAAATCGAACTCAGGACCCGAGCATTGAAAGACTTAGTCCAGCACTCTTCCATTTGGTTATCCCGGCTCCCCACTGACCGCAGGGATCCCTACCGATCTTCCACGATCTTTCTTAATTCTATACAATCTCGCACACAGGCAAAGTCAACTCAACGCATCCCTTCAGTCCCTCCTGAAAAACGAGCTGTAAGTCCACTATCATGATCAACCCTAAGGTTAATTTCTCTCAATCAACAGCTAGTAACTGTAAAACGAAATGGCAAAACCCTCTTGAGTAACTGACTTGGACATGGAAGTAAAACCTGTTGACATCAGCGACGCTAAGTAACTGTTGCATTTTTACACAACGCCCAGGCAAGAATTCCCCGTATTACATGACCTTTGTGCAAACTCACCCGTAGTTAAACGGGCCCTGGGCGAAGTCCCCTGAGGTTACACCACCCGCAAGCGTCCTGGTAGTAAGGTTCAGTTGGTATGGTTTGCATGTTTGGGGGGGGGGGGGGGGGGGCAAATGTATACCAGTCATGTGAGAGCGGGGGGGGGGGGGGGGGCAAATGTATACCAGTGGTCCACTAGGAGCGGCGATTGTATCCCTGTTGCGCGCGTGCGGGTGCGATTGTAGACCAACAGCCGGACTGGCCAACTCTCGCGAGATTTCCGTGCTGTGTTCAGCAATCGACGCGTTTCCGGTAATTCCGGAACTGAGTAAAATGGCGGAAAATCGTGGGGTAGAAGTGCCCTAGGGCGAATTGATCGAGTATCTGAAGACTGTGGATACCCGGCAATGAAACCTGTTGAGGATGGGAAGGAGAGTGCTTGGAAAAGACTTAAGTTGAAATTGAACTGAAAGGGTGTCTTGGTTTTTAACGGACAGGACATCGCCGGGATGAAAGATGACGCCGCTCGCCGCGGCAGCCGTGCGACAGTTGCACGCCGTTCTGATGTGTCAGTTGTGCACGACAACGAGTAGCGTGGTCGAAAATCAGTGAAACTGTCACAAAAAAAAAAACCAAACAGATATGAAACTTAACGCTTATAAATTTCAATAATTCTATGGCCATATTCATCATCATCACCATTAGCTTGCTTTACGTCCTATGGCTTTAGCCCTTATGCTACGGTCACAACCGGCCGTACGGGCTCCTACGTCGGGTCTACGGCCAAAAATCGTGGCAAATCTTGCGAACGGCGCACGGGCGTCCTGCGAAATTTCGAGGCCGCAAGGATGCCGCAGAGCGCTGCGGCCGGTTTTCGACAAAATCAACAAACTCGACGATCACCTGCGATTTTTTACACACTTGCGCTGGCCGCACGGCCACCGTACGGCCAACGCACGATTGCCGCAAGTGCATCGTACGACCTGGACATCTCCGGGCGAGAAAAATAGGTCACGATGGCCGCACGATGGCCGCACGATGACCGCACGAGTGACGCACGGTTGTCTTGCGTGCTCCCCACGAGGACCGCACGATGGCCGCACGTGATCACAGACCGCAAGTCGGTCGTACGATGTTTCCACGATGCATGCACGTCCTCCGTGCCTGCTCCGCAAGGCGGACGCAAGACGCAGGTGCGGGCCCGGGGGATGTTGGTGTGCAATGTAGAAGTGTTGCAGTGCTGTGTCAGTGTCTGTCAAGTTGTGTACGTGTCCATAGGTTTGTCAAACTCTCTGTTAATAATATCCAAATCCTCTGATGTCTTCTTTCCATAAACAAACTACATGTATATATATATATATGTGTAGGCTGGTCCCTATATGCATGAAAAACGCGCGTCGGCCATGGCCGTCGAACGACCGACGCACACCACGCGTACAGAGCACTTACGATAGCCGTACGGCGCACGCACGAC
The DNA here is from genome assembly GCA_018292915.2 of Batillaria attramentaria. Taxonomy (NCBI): domain Eukaryota; kingdom Metazoa; phylum Mollusca; class Gastropoda; family Batillariidae; genus Batillaria; species Batillaria attramentaria. Next base: position 2,444,410 of record JACVVK020000016.1, on the reverse strand, counting down.
ACCCGTATAGCCCGTGCAAACATCGTCAACATCGGACGAACGTCGTACGAAGGCGTACGACCTCCGTACGATAACTGCGAGGACAACGTACGATCCGTACGGCCGTCGTACGATTTTTGACCAACTGAAATCGCAAGACGTTACCCGTGCGAGACTTGCGGGGAACGTGCGCCATCGCACGTATATCGTACGCACGATTTGCAACCTTAATTTTTTTTTTTTTCCAGATCGTAGAAGCCGCAGGCCGCAGACATTTCGTGGAGATCGCAAGCATAAAAAAATCGTGCGGCCGGTTGTGACCGAGGCCTTAAGGACAAGTTGTTCCTGGCATGTGTCTTTGGCTGCTTGGCTGGGTAAGTGTCTTTGGGGCGGATATGGGCTGTTTTGCTTTGCTTCGGGCAACGTCAGAGGTTCTCTGCTTGGGTGTCAGCTCTATGGCCATATTCTTATGGCCATATTCTTATAATGAGTCGCCTAAATCAAAGTCGTAAAATAGATTGCGCGGTCACGTGACTTCACCACGCGAGACCCAATCCTAGTATACAATCGCACCCCTACTCGCGCAGCGCGGATACAATCGCCCCTCCCAGTGGACGACTGGTATACATTTTCCCCCTCCTGCGCATGACTGGTACAGTATACATTTACCCCCTCCCCCCTCCCCAATGGGCGAACTATACCAACTGAGCCGTAGTAAGCCACTCCGGCCGGGTAAACTCTACTCTATGTACAATCTCATGCAAAATAAACTTCGACAAAATAATTTTGCACGGTACGCAGAAAACGAGCACAGGGTCACAATTCTGTTATTGCACATAGTAAGTGAAGCTTCCCTATCATACCCAGTCACGTGATGCACGACTCAAACTGAAGTTCGATTTCACGACATTCATGGTTTCCGGCTGAACTTAAAGGGATTAGGAATAGCTTTCTGTATGCCAGTGAAAGTATTTATACTGCTTTAAAAAAAAAAAAACTTTTGATCTCTTTCATTTGTGCCAGTGCCATGCTTGGTTGAATCTGAGCGGCATCACGACATTTTCAGTGGACGTTTTTGGCACTGTATGCAAGAAAACTACTGATTATCCCAAAATGCAAAAAAGAAAAACATCTCTCGCAGGAGTAGGTCACAAGACAACCAGACAGTGTGTGGTAAGTAAAACACTCCTAATTCACGAAATCACATGATGTACGACTTCCACGTGATTGTCACAGTTTTACGACATTCACGATTTTAAAGTGAATGGTGATTACTGGCCTTTATGTGGCCACCTCTAAGGCAATTGAACTGTCAGTCTAAAACAACATAAAACATTTTGAATCGTTTTCATTTCTTGCAGTGCCAGTCTTTGTTGTATCCAATCGGATTTTGCCGATTCGCCTTTCCTAGGCCGGTCTGTGGTCATTGTGCAGAGTAACAACTGCCATTCTGACCAATACCTACATTATGCAGTGTCAGTACCTTACGAGCATCCTTCAGTTTAGTCTCGCCCGGTCGGGTGTGGCAAAGAGTGGTACTGCCAGAAATGAGAACAAATTATCAAAACGTCTTTACGGTTTAAACTGACAGTTCATTTACCTTGCTAGCTACATAAAGAGTAATCACCATTCACTTTGAATTCAGCCGGCAGTGAGCATCATTTTAAAGCATGAACACATTTTCTTTTGACGCCGAGCCTATAACACACACACACACACACACACACACACACATACGATTCTTTTTGTAGAGCAGGATTTCCACTTGTTCTTGTAGCATCATTTCAAAGGATTTGTCCACTTGCGCTATTGCCTCCTTGTCTGTCAGCTCGCCGTACATGAAAGCGCACGTACTGCTCTTCTGCATGACCTCAGCACGGTTATACCCAGACAGCTTGCAGAAACCGTCATTGCAGTATACAATGGGGTAGTCGACGATCCGTGCATTAGCCAGGACGAAACTGCTGTCTGTAAAACGGAAACATACAAAAATGACTGCCGGTCAAAGAACCAGTGTGGTCGTCGCCTCATCGAGTACGCTTCCTTTGGCTCAGTGCCAGCATTACAGACGCTGATATTGTCCAGGTGTCTAAGTAGTTGCAGTAATGATAGGGACCACGAAAACAGCTCAGAACGATCTGTGGGCATGAAAATTGTAGCATTCACCCCCTTAATCGTTAACGACAGTGTCGAAACTATAAATAAGAATTAACGCTGGTTTCTGAAACCGTAATTAACTCTTAATTACAGTTTTTGTGCGCGCCAAGTGCACACAACTAGAGATAAGTCTAGTTAAAGTGTTAAGCTGAGGTCACTGAGTTATCTGGAGAAAAAAAAACACGCACTGTTTTAAACTGTAAAACAGAGTTAACTCAGTCCAGTTTTGTGCATATGGCGCAGACTAAAAACTTTAAGAGTTAACTGCGGTTTCAGAAACAAGCGTTAACTCTTAAAAGCATTTTCAAAACTGTCGTTAACGCTTAAATTCGGTTATGCACATTTGGCGCTTCATAAGCATCTAAATGTCGTACATCGCAGTGCAGTGCAGTGCAGCAGAGAGGAATGACTGAGCCGGAACTGAGGGAGCTGAAAACGGCGACCAGAAGGGAGAAGTTTATAATACAGGAAAAGGGGATGTTTTCGACCCGAAAAGATCTTCCTTTTCCTCTCTGTTCAGTCTCTACGTGACCTGTGTAAGTCCGGCCGGTTTTCGGCAAGGTTCTGCTGAGGTTCCCAACACCTTGCAACTCTGACCTTGACGGTCCGTGCCAAGGTGTTGCGATGTCGTTCAACACCCAGCCCTCAGTACCAAGCGAGAAAACCGAAAGTAAGAGAATTTTCAGTGAAGCATTGGTAGAATGTCTGACGGACATATGCGTGCTGACACTGACCGAGCGACCTGTCAGTTTTTGTGGGAAATAAGTTTTTGCTGACATTTCTTGTTAATCCTGACCGTGTTTGAGGCGAATGTCAGTGTGCAGTACCAAGGTATTTATACTTACTTACTTAATCATGCATGAAAGGAAAGAGTTTTTGTGTGAGTGCGTGTGTGGTCGGGATGGGAGTGGGGGTGGGGGTAGAGACTAATTGAAACTGAGAGGGTGGGTGGGTGTTTGAGAGGAGGCAGAACTCAAGTTGAGGTTGTGAAGCCCGCTGACCAGCATGTCCCTCAAAGCTCGCCGAAATGTGATTTTCGTCCCTGCAAGAGGGGTCCAGGTTCAAGTTGTCAGTATTGTGGCGAGTGTGGACAGCTGTTTGTTTCAGGGTTGTTGTTTTTTTCATTTGCATGCTGGTTCAGTCATGGGTCTCTGCTCATTAGTGAGATATCAGATTTAAACACCCCAAATTTAACAGTCCCGTTTTTTCCACCGCAGTCTGGAAAAGAGATAGTTTTCATCGCACATGGTGCACTAAAAATGGAAGTGAGCCGGCCAAGCCGGCCAGCCTTGGGCCTGCCACTTTCAACTCAGTGTCTCTGTCGATGGGTTCGCAACTTGTAAATGAGATTAGATTTCACTTGAAGGATTCCCGGAACGATCTCATTTAGTGAATCGACAGAATACAGACTAGAGTGCGGTTCAGAATTCTAGAGAATCGAAATCACAGCCGGTGGCACTGAGAAGTGTACGTGCCAAAAATGAGGGTACACACCACGTGTAAACTCACAGCTGTGTCAGTGATCGTCTCAAAAGGCAGACACACACACACACACACACACACACACACACACACACACACACACACACACACACACACACAACGTCTCTGCCTTTTGAGACGAGAGAGAGAGAGAGCAGTATGGTGTAGCCGGTGTGTGCGTGTGTGTGTGTGTGTGTGTGTGTGTGTGTGTGTGTGTGTGTGTGTGTGTGTGTGTGTAGGAGTTAAACGTCCTTTTCCACAATGTAAGGGTGATATCAAAGACGGGGCATCGAGAAAAGGCCAGCACAAATATCTGGCCGCATCCGGAATTCGAAACCCAATTATGGTAATTGTTTCCTTTTTTCTTCTTCTTTTTTTTTTAGTATGAACCCTTTTTACAGCAGAAATGTATTTTTTTAGTATGAACCCTTTTTACAGCAGAAATGTATTTTTTTAGTATGAACCCTTTTTACAGCAGAAATGTATTTTTTTAGTATGAACCCTTTTTACAGCAGAAATGTATTTTTTTAGTATGAACCCTTTTTACAGCAGAAATGTATTTTTTTAGTATGAACCCTTTTTACAGCAGAAATGTATTTTTTTAGTATGAACCCTTTTTACAGCAGAAATGTATTTTTTTTAAACAAAAGTCATGGAGACTGATTTCAAGATCAAGATCTTTTCAGCCAAGACAATTTTCAGTGGCCTACTTACAGATTGTCAATATTTAAATATTAAACTGTATTTTCACGTGTTAAGTCGATCGCAAACCCCACCTCTCTCTCTCTATCTCCCTCTCTCTACCATTGGTAACAGAGTAGAGAGGTGGGGTTTGCTATCGGCATGACACGTGAAAATATGCTTTTATACATGTATACATATTCACACACACACACACACACACACACACACACACACACACACACACACACACACACACGCACGCACGCACGCGACCTCTAAATTAAATAGGGAGTTACTTCTATTCACGCCTTAAAACAAACAACTTACAAACAATCATATTGTGGATACTTTTACGTGTATACGTTGCATCTTAAAAGCAAAACAAAAACACAAACAAAAAAAACAAAAAAAAACACAAGACAAAACGCCCCGACAAAAAGCCTCACGACAAACAAAAATACACAACACTTCCGCACTGGAGTGTCATCTCCCAATACAAAGATTCATCAGATATACAAACACAAGTGACATTTTAGTAGAAGCTGATCCCCAGCACATCAAACACTCAAACTCACAAACACACACACACACACACACACACACACACACACACACACACACACACGTATGAAAATTACCTTGGTTGTATATGAATCCAGCCAACGCAGATAGAGAGGGTGATAAAGACAGAGATACAGAATTGATAATGAACTTACGCTGGCCGTTTGAGCGACGAATGATGTTTTCCAGAAATGTATTCTGGGGGGCAACAAGGCCCCTCCTCGCACCAGGCATGTTGTGGAATGGTAGTGTTTAGCAAGAAGAAGTAAGCATATTGAGGATAATACTCCTGCTTCGATTCTCGTCGTCGACCACTTTTCCCACCTGGCAGCAGGTAGGTACGTTGTCCAAATTCATGACAGTCACCAGTGTAACAACCTAATGGTCTTTTTTCCTCTTTCTACAAGTATTCAGCCGAAATGTTCGCATAATTTGATCAAGAACTGAAGAAAAAAACATGAAACACTTGAACACCTGGCAGGTGAAAACGTTTCATCAAATCATCATTTACAGTTAACATTTGGTACTGCGCATGCCCCAGCTCATTATGCACAGGAAAACTACAGCAGCACCCCCAGTCCGATTCCGCTTCCAGAGCTATGATGTATTGGTCGCCAAGGCGACAGTTGACAGCGCGTGTGTCGTGGCACAGTCCCCGCCGTTGACACGGTGCAGCAGGCAGGCATCAAATGGTTATCGATTGAACGTGCGGAAAAACGACCTGTGGCCACCGCGCAGTTTCCAGACCTGAAAAAGCCAGATTACCTACGAACGGAGAAAACTTTTTGCTGTGGTGACGACAGTTGATTTAAAAAAAAAAAAAAAAAAAAAAAAACACTTGTTGCTGAGAAAACGATATACATAATTTGCAAAGGAAACGAGTGGAGTACAGGTATGAGGTGATCCCTACCTGAGTCTCTCACAATAATGGTTATTGATTTTTCCTCTCCTACAGCAAGTTTCTAGGTTATGTGAAAGCGCTTTACGCCACATGCAAGCACGGCTCAGTGAAGTCTGTCCCCGTGGACCACTTCCACAGCCTGACTCTCAATCTATTATTAATTAGACACTTGCAGACTGTAGTGTATGTAGCCTTACTACTGCCATGCCTGATGAAGAAAACCAAATGAACGCGTCATTTCCTAGTCAGTACATCAAAACCTGTCCGTTCATTGAAGTTTGTTTTTTCAATCATCTGTGGCAGGATTTACTGCTCGTAATAGTTTTACTTGTAAACTGACCACACACACACTTACACTGCACAACAGAGAGAGAGAGGGAGAGAGAGGGTGTGTGTGTGTGGGGGGGGGGGTGAAATTAAGCTGACCTTCCGTAAATCCGGTGCATTTGTAATTTTACCTGTAAAAGCTTGATTTTCGCCTGCTGTTTTCTTGCTGCTGATGCAAAATCGTTTCGGATATAGCTCAGGCGAACATTACGTACAAACAGTACATAACTGATTGGAAATCATGTTATGGCTGTCACCAAATGTCAACATACTGGACGCAGCACAGAATTTTGCCGGTCTAATAAAAATCCCAGACTTGACAAAGTCGTCGTCACTGACAGATATGTACCAAGCGACTGTAGCAAGCGACACATGCAAGACGAAGAGAAACAAATGACGCAAGGTCCAAGCAGATGACGCTGTGACAATATAGTATTATAGGTTGGTTTTCGGGGTAGGGCCGTAGGTGTAGTTAGAGGGAGGTGACAGGAGAAAGTTGTAGCCCAAATAATAGTTTTGTTTTCATTTCAACTCTGAAAACTGAAGTTTAAAACCTACACTTTTGAAACAGTTAATAGCTTGTCACTCGAGGCTTTGTTTACAAAAGAAAATAGATGAGGCGCCATTTGCACGAACCGGGCCTGTAGTCTGTAGCTCGTTGTTGAACGGTACATGCATCGCATTGTTTGTGCGTTTGGCACGTACGACACTGTGCCAAAGCTATCATTTCAGTTTATGAAACATACCTCAATAATTAATCTCAGTTTTAAAAACCGAATTTTCGCGTAAAGCTGGGTTGTAAAACCAAGCTTCAGCTTTGGTGCAAAGCCGCAAGCCGGTTTGGTGCAAACGCCGCTCCATATGAAATCGGTGAATGGCCGCTCCCGCTTGAAATTTTCCCATAACTTCTTTGGTACAGGTATGGACGTCAAAGGCTTGTTGCATAGTCTAGGCAGTTTGTCGTGTTCATCTACGGTAGGTTTGCTCCGTTTCTACGCGTTCTCTGATCATTTGTTTGCTCCAGAGTCCTGTCGGTATGATCGCTATACTGACACTGCTGCCTTGACTCCTGGTCAAGCTTCTGATGATCTCAGTAAGCTTATAGCAGACGACTTTCCGTCTGGCGAATCTTTCATTAGATTTGCGAGGTCTGTGTCTACTTCTACTTCCCTTCAAACCGAATGCATAGTGGTATGCAATGACAGTTCCAAAGTGGTGTCTAAATAGGTTTTGTGTATTTTTGTCCCTGGAAGTTACTTTTTGTGCAGTGTCATTCAGGGCTAGGCGGCAAATCTGCGATTTTGGTCAGTCAGTCAGCGCAGAGACTGCGGATTTTATGGATTGTCCCTGATCAGTGGGAGAGGATTTGTGCTGGATAGGCTACACACACACTGTGTGTGTGTGTAGCCTTATTGTCTCACGGCGTCATCGGCGCGAACCTTGCGTTACATGTACAGTGTTTCTAGGAGCATGGCGCTGATGTAGTTTCAAAACCTCGTAAGTCGAAAAAAAAACTAAGTTTTGAGAAAATCGAAAAAAACTGTTTTGCAAATTCAGTGTGGACAATATCTGTCGCTTCCTGGTGTAGTAACGTTCCATGTGAGCTGTGAAAGTGAATGGCGATTGTGTCAAAAACTAGACTTCACCGGCCGCCGGCCAATTGGTCAGTTTTAGAAGATACGAGGTTTTATTACAAGGAGGTTGTTTAAAATGTCGAACTTTCAGAAAGAAAACAAGCAAAGACAAGATACAAAACAAATGAAATATAAAACAGAAAACGTGTGGAAAATGCTCACAAAACAATCAGAAGGAAACAATTTTTTTCTGAAACTTCACAAACATCGTAAAAAAAAAGCTGACAAACGCTCGTATTATTCAGAGAAAACAAGCTCAGTGAACTTCTAGCAATACCCCCCCCCCCCCCCCCCAAATTCACCAGTTTAATTTTTCTGTCCTTTCGGGAAAAAAATCTGCAGTATTGCCACGGTTTTCTGACAATGACTGAGAGTCGCTTTCTGTGAATCGGCGTCAATCACTATGAGACTACGAATGGAAAATTAAACTCGTATGAAAGTCTGTACATGAGAAGCTTTCAATCAATACAGAAAATCTGCAAATAATAGAAACCACTGAAGTTAAATGTGCGATTTGGTCCTTATACTATTCTTCTACCACTATTATTTTTTTGATGAATGAAAGTAACACACACAGAAAAAAATTGTACTTCTCCGAGAAACAATTTAAAGATAATGACACTTGCTAAAAAGAAATTAGGCGAACAAAAAAGTATTTTCAATCTCTGATTCCCTTTTCTGGTTTTCAATGGTCCACAACAGCTGTGCACTGTTACTTGTCTCTCTTCATTGTCACATTGTGGCAAAGGACTTTGGAGATCCGCACTTTACTGATGTAGCGGTTGATCATAGAACGTGTGGTACTCTCTCGGTAGTACTTCTTTCAGCTGCTGAAGATCTTAAAACTTTTTGATAGGTATGGGCTGGCTGTACATCTTGGGGATTGTCACGGGTGCATTGCTGTTGGAATTCCTTGATGGTAGAGGGCTCCATTCATCACTGTGGTGCAGCTTGTACTGAATGATTCCATCAGTACCATATTTCAGTGCCCGGATATCCGTGAAAAAAACTTTTTATGAATCTCAAGCCAGCTGTGGTCGCCATGTTTTTTTTTGGTTTTGTTGTTGTTGTTGTTGTTTTTGTTGTTGTTGGTTTTTGGGCATAAAACCTTAATTTTTGCAACTCGTGGTTCCGGTAACAATTTGCCCGCCGAAATGCGCGTAAAAACCTCGTAAGTTGGGATACGAGGTTTTGGTGTACGAACGCGCTTGCCATCAAAACCTCGCAAGTTATGTTACGAGGTTTTGTACACACAGGCGTTTCAGAAAAAAAAACCAAAAAAACAACAGTAACGAGGTTTTGACACTCACGAAGACTGTAGTGTTCTAAATCAAATAGGGTTACGAGTTTTTTACACATGGTGGACAACGTTTCAAGGATAGCAATGGTGGTAAAATCTGTTTCCCGCCAAAACTTGAGTTACGAGGTTTTGAAACTACATCAGCGATGGTAATTAGGAAGTGTGTGTGTGTGTGTGTGTGTGTGTGTGTGTGTGTGTGTGTGTGTGTGTGTGTGCGTGTGTGTGTGCGCGTGCATGTGCGTGTTATCGTTGTGAGATTACATATTTAACTATTGGGACATATGTTATATTGTGTATGTGGTGGTTGTCCGTTTTTACGCCGCAACCGAATTGCCTCCTCTTGAGGACAATAAAGAATTATTGAATTGAATTGAAATCGTCTTGCGTTGCGCTTGCTAGAGAGAGGACGAGCTCATGGATATAAATTCAATGCACTGGATTGGCTGGTTTACCAGAATGTCAAGGGCGCTAGAATTTTTTGTTGTTGTTTTGAAAGCGACTTTGCCAGTTCAGTCACCACATTATTACCGGTTGAGTTGCAAACGCGCCGCGGCCTTGGTTGGATACGGTTCGTAAGACTATGCGAGTACTCAAAGATGTTCCGGTTGCGCGCCGCAGGATCGACTGGCCCAATGTAATGCCGCGCACAACCGGCAGTCTACCTCAGCTTACACTAAAATTCGATTTATTTTCAAACAAATCATTTTTCAGGTCTGAAACTTGAATCTGAATTAAACTATAAACAGAAAGGAGGCTTGAGTTAGTAGGGCACACCACCAACAAAAATTCTTTAAAAGTGTGGTCTCGGTCGGAAAGATGCCGGAGCAAATTCAGTTTCATGAAGACATTTACTATCAAGGTGCCGATCTCGCGGCTTGAAATCAGCCTCAAAGAAGGCCGCGGCGCGGCGTCTTGTAACACAACCGGTCGTTGGCGGCGTGCAATTGTTTACACGGATATCGCTTTGTTTACAAAGATATCGACGGCCATGGTACACCCAGGGCTACACGGCTCTCCACCAATCGCTGTAGGAGAACTAAAATGAAATGAAAACAATACAACACAAAGTGCGTGTCAGTGTAGCCCAGCCAGCACAAAACCTCTCCCACTGATCAGAGACAATGCTTCAAGATTTAAGCTCCCAACAAAAAGCTTTCCGAAGTGTGAATTTTTTTTATTTTTTACTGTGACTCCTTCGACTGTGCATAATCCAGGCAACTCTGTCACAGTTGCAGAGTTTTCAGCGCTTCGGGGACCCTTACAAAACCAGAGCACGAGTTTGCCGTATCATTATTTGGCTTTTGGTCAGTGAGCGAGACACATCGCTACAGTGTCTAACGGATGTTGAGTGCTGCACGATCTTTCTCGCTCAGTCGGTGTCAAAACGCAAACTCAGTGAGCTGTGATTCAGGCTGCTCTTGGCTTTTATTGGGGTTTCAGGGACGCTGAAAACTCTGCAACTGCCGGTGACAGAGTTGACTGTGCTTGCACGGTCGACTCTGTAAAAAAATGTTCACACTTCGGAAAGCTTTTTGTTGGAAGCTTAGATCTTTAAGATCCTCTGCCTCTTCGCCGCTGATCGCGTATCGGTCAAGCTTCCAAAAATAGCTTCCACGGACAAAAAGTTATGTGATGCGCAAAACCTAGTCAGTTAGAAACCACTGTGGAACTGTAATTAAATACCACTAGGCCTATGCATTCGCTTTGGCGAATGGAAGTAGACACAGACCTCGCAAATCTAACGAAAGGTTCGCCAAACGGGAAGTCCTCTGCTACTGAGACAATTTCTGCCGGACCGGGAGTCAAGGTCGGTGAGTCAGCATAGCCGCGGCAACTCTGTACCATCGGGTTTCACTGTGAAACCCGATGGTACAGAGTTGCAATCACTACACTTGCCCCCTGCACTGACCCGAAATCGGCTAGCCGAATCCTGCACCGAGACAAGTGATACCTAAGAAGGAAAATACAAAAATACTCGGGGACAAGAATGTGGACAGTTCTGAACAGTGTGCACAGAAGCGGTGAGTTCTGTCGCATTCACCAGAGTACATTTTCAGCCTGTTTCAGAGGTTACTGCCTAGATGAGTTGTCTCCCTTGTCGTAACAAGCTCGCATTTTTCGCGGCAGGGCACAAAGTTGCATGCATGCTGCGGTTTTGTGTATGCACGGGGGACAACTCATGCAGGCAATAATAATTACAGTCGACTCCGGATATTACGTCACCTATCGGGGAATGTTTTTGAGCGACGTTTATGTAGTGACGCTATATCCGGCTATCGGTTATTATAACGTCACTTTTACGCGCGGGTGTCGTTATATCCAGAGTCTCTTTCTAAATGTACAGTATTGTGAGTGCTGATTCTGAGACAGATTGCTTGTACATGTATCAGGAAAAAAAAAACCAAAAAAACAAACGTCGTTGGCTTGAAGCTTTAGAAGCGGGCCACTGATGGGGACGTTGTCTGCCCTTGAACTTGAAAACCACTCCAGCAAGGCATTTTCAATATCATGGATTCAGAAACTGATCAGAATCAGTAAACTAAATCTGTGGCGTATATCACTATGTTACAATGAAGTTGGCCGTTTCAATTAAGGAGAGGAATGAATAATTGCATTTTTTTTCTGACAATGTGAAAACATGTTATTTGCCTCTCGTGACAATGAAACTGTCGACCTTTGCGAAAAGTAATGGTAAGGTATATGGCGCATTTTAAAAAATATATTTCCACCAAGTAGGCCTTCCTCTGAACAAGAAAGAAGAAACGGTCTCGGTCGAAGGTGTCGTGTATTGCAAAACTGAAGGGGAGCGAGAGAAGAGAATGGAGATTGTGGGTGAAATGGGGATAGAGGGGGGGGGGGGGGGGGGGAAGGGGCTTCAACGAGTCTGAGATTGGGAACTGCTCCGAGCAGGAGTGGGGATAATTGTTATGGAGCGGGCGGAGAGGGGGGGGGGGGGGTGAGGAGGGGGGCTTCACAGATAGGCCGTCGCGTCACTGCAGTACAGGTGGTGGTATAGCGTTTATTGCGGCACTGTTAATGGGCCAGGGGAGATAACAAGGTGCAATAGACATAACATGGCACCACCCAGAACGTACAGGACAGAAAGACAAAGACGGGGAGTGGTACAGCTAAATGGAGAAAGAAGAGGGGACGGGAAAGGGGGGGGGGGAGGAGGGAGAGATTCATTCCTTTGCGTTGAGAAGGGAAGTATCCCGGGAGGAACCGGGTTCTATTTCTAGATCTAAATATTGTATTTCTAGATCTAAATATTGTCCATGAAATAAGAGCGGCACAGATCTATCGATCTAGCGATTTTAGTTCATGACACCGCAATCATCCCCCCACCCCACACACACACCACCACCACCACCACCATCATCAAATTGCCAGCAAAAAAATGTGGCTTCGCTGAGCGAACGCGCTTCTTGGAAACATCAGTTTCATTCTGGAAAAACAGCTGCTTGTACTTTAATTTGTTCTTGAGAACGGATGCCACTGTCGTCCGGGCGATGCCGAAAGATTCACCTATACGAGGGCCACTCATTATGTTTTGCAACCTGGCTTTTCAAAAACACTTAAGTCTGTCTACTCAAGGTTTTGGAAGAACTTGAGACCTCCCACCAGCTTGTACGCAATTTGCCATCCCCTCAAACCAGCAGTCCATGACACCCGTAGGTGCAAAATGACACCCTCGAACAATGCTCGGGCATCTTCTGCGCTCCGAAACTGCTTTCCCTTCAACTGCCTCTTGACGGAAGGGGAAAAAAAAAAAAAACAGTCACAGGGGGATAACGCAGTCGTGAAGAATGCAAAATCTCCCGATGAAATCTTCATGATATCCTGTATTTCAGCGTACATCATTTTTGGGTCCTTCTTAATCAGGGATTCTACCCTAGAGACGTTTTCTGGGGAAACGGTCGTTGCCATTCGACCACAACGGTCATCGTCTTCAACTGTTGTCTGGCCAGACATGAACTGTCGGAACCACCTGAACACAGTGGCTTTGAGCGGAGATTGATCTCCAATACAGTGTTTACAACTTTGAAAGCAGCCCTGAAAAGATTTTCCCCGGCAGTAATCATAATACATCATGGCTCGAAAATCCCTTCCAGAAAGGTCAACACTGCTGGCAAAAGACCCGTCACCCTTACCGGACATTTTGTCGCATGGAATATAACCGGTTGTGCGGAATCAAGTAAATTTTTTTTGTCATAAGTATTATGAAACTGGTGTAGAATGTGATGTAAACAGAAAAGTAGTGGCGTCATTAGTTCGTCCAGGTTGCAAAACATAATGAGTGGCCCTCGTAGATGTCGTGGACAGGACAGGATTATCCTCAGCCTTTTCGATGTCAATTTTTATGTTGTTTGCATAGTAATGGAAACAACATCATAGGACGGGCTAAATTTTTCACGTTCATGGGCAAGCATCTGTGGTACAAACGCACGTCACTGCCAATCTCCCGCAGAGACGATTTTGCAAGTGTAACTCTGACAATGACGTAAGAAAACATGCGTCATCGACGCTGGCATGTACGGTCCGCCGAACGCACTTCTCCTCCTCAGTGAGTGCCGTCTGTGCGGCTGTGTGTGCGTGCGTGCGTGCGTGCGGCTGTGTGTGTGTGAATTGTGTCCAGGCCCGTTTCTTCAAAAATACTCAACCGAATGGCTTCAAATTTGGGGTATCCAAATATATCAAAATGTTACATTAGAGGAACCAAGCGTGTGATGATTGCTTAAGTGATTTGGGAGTTATCGCCCTTTTGAGACAAGTTGGTTGTCTTTCGTGTACAGGCGTAATATTTATTTAAATCACTCAATTTTTTGGCAGTAGATAGCTTGAATACGGACTCTGAACAGAATCACTACTAGAAAATGGTCGCTCTTATAGTTTTCATGTAAACCGAGCCTGAGTTGACATTGCATGTGAACCCAGTTCAGATGCCTATTTCTCCGAAAATACTGAACCGATCGTTTTCAAATTTGGGGTTTCTAAATGAACCAAGATTGTTGAATAGAAGGCCCGATCCAGGTACGATTGCACACATGATTTGCGAGTTATCGCCCTTTTCAGAAAAAGTGGCTTTCTGGCGTTTAAAGGCGTAATATTTACCTAAACCACTCCATTTTTTGGACATAGATAGCATGAATACGGACTCTCAACTAAGTGAATTTTGGAGGTTGTCGCTTTTATACTTTTGGCGTAAGCCGTACCGGATGAAAGTGCTGGTGAACACACTTTAGATCTCAAAATCGCTCCTACTATACATAGATAATGAGCCTGGGGTGCCATAAAAAATATACCAAAAAAAAAGCAAAAAAAAAAAAAAGAAAAATTCACTGCAGCCGTTATCGTCAGTTGACTCGAAAATTAGTACTCACAGCACATTTCCTCTGCAAGCCACACGCCTCACAAACATCGAAGAAGAGACGCACGCGCACTGATGTAAAGTAAGTGCGTCATGTTTGATTGACGTGATGCTGTTTTTTCTTGGGGGTGTCTCGCCACTTTCTTTCCGAATTCCTCTGTTTGGAGACGTGGTGTATATTACTTCTACTATGTCGCCATCTTCGTGCAATCGCAGAGAAGACACGGGATACAACAGAATACAACTCCAATACTTTATGAACAGAATATGCACGGAGAACAAATTCATGAAAGAAGAACCACCCAGAACGCTGTGCAGGGCTGCTTACGTACTGAACAGGTCAGATCTAGAACATTCCTCAACTTACTGGAAGGTTAGATATCTTTCCAAGGTGACGTAATCTACTGACGTTACTGCACCAGCATGTTCTGGGATGGTCTAGAAATTATTTTGCATCGAAATGCAGTATCGTTTCGCGATCTCTACAACTTTCTCTTCGCAGCACCCTTAGCAGCAGTCGCCATTTTTCCAAACCGTGATGTCACCTCCGTTAAATGTACGTGCGATGGGGCAGAGACTGCGGGGAAATCCAGAGCAGGTTCCGTAAGCGTGAAGAGGGAGGAGAGGTTGGTGGGGGTAGGGTAGAGAGAGTCAGTGAGGGGCTCATCCGGCGTGAGGTTCTATGACTTGTAACTGAAGGCCGCAGTTGAAGCTGCTGTAATCCATGATTGTGCAAACTGCCATGGGGATTGGTATGACGTTATAACCGACATGGATGAGTGCCGTTATAACGGGGTGACGCTATATCCGGTGACGTTATAACCGAGGTTAAAAATAGTCTTTTAAAGAAGGAATTGGGCCAGGACCGGTCTTTGGGTGACGTTATAACGGGGTGACGTTATATCCGGCGACGTTATAAACGAAGTAGACTGTATCTGAAACAGGCTGAAAATGTATGCGACAGAACTCACCGCTTCTGTGCACACTGTGAAATACCACGTTGACCACAAAGTCACAAGTTGTTCAGAACTGTCCACTTTCCTTGTCACCGAGTATTTTTGTTCAGTTTTTCCTAAGGTATCGGGGAGCCGGGATGGCCGAATGGTATAGCGTCGGACTTCAAATGCTCGGGTGGGTATCCCGGCTGGGGCCAAATATTTGTGCTGGATTTTCCATCATTGCCCCGTCTTTGGTATCACCCGTATGTGGTGGAAAAGGACGTTAAACCCCAAACACCCACCCACCCTTCTAAAGTATCATATGTTTCGGCGCAGGTTTCGGCTAGCCGATTTCGGGTCAGTGAAGAGTCAGTAAGCGTAGTGAAACCCGATGCCGGGTACAGAGTTGCAGCCGCGGTACTGATAGGACTCTGAAGCAAGCAAACGTTGACAAAACAAATGAAGCAAACTACTTATCGCAGGTGAACTGCCCAGACAATGTAACAAATATTTCGCGTACATGCCTATATCCAATGAGCCAAGGGAAAGTTCCAAGCGGGAGCGACCATTGAACGATTTCATATTGAAACATTTTCACCAAACTGGCCTGTCGCTTTGCACCAAAGCGTTAAAGATCTAACGCTGCCAACGAAAAGCTTTCTGAAGTCACAGTGTGAACAAAATTTTACAGAGTCGACCGTGCAAGCACAGTCAACTCTGTCACAGTTGCAGAGTTCACACAGTGTACAGAAACCGCGACAAAACCGTGCCAAAAAAACAAAACAAAAAAAACTGCCCCCACTTCCTGTCGGGGTCCGTCAACGCTACTGTGCACATCTCCGCGCAGTGGTCATACGTCCGTGCAGTGGTCATCACAGCAGCCGTGACCGAGTCAGTACTGTCCGCGGTGATCTCCATTCAAGTCGTGTCACTTTTGAATTTGGCCAGTGTCGCTCGTATGCGAGCTAAAATGTTTACACAAGAAACAAAATTGTTTTCAAATACGTGTACTTGCCGATAGTAGCATAGCTTGCGCCATGTCAACAGTCAACATCGCTCAGTCGTCTAAACTGACGTATCCGGCCGCGGCGTGGTCACATGATGAGCCGGGCTGCACGGGGATGTGCATTGTAGTGTGGACAGACCCCGACAAGAAGTGGGGGCAGTTTTTCGGCACGGTTTTGTCGCGGTTTCTGGACACTGTGTGAACTGTGCAACTGTGACAGTTGACTGTGCTTCCACGGTCGACTCTGTAAAAATTTTTCACACTTCGGAAAGCCGCTTTTTGTTGCGAAAAAGCTTTCCGAAGTGCGAAAAAAATTTACAGAGTCGACCGTGGAAGCACAGTCAACTCTGGATCTAGGTTCCTGGATGAGTGTCTTACAATGGATGCACAGATAAATCATCTGTATAAAATTCTCTACATCCAAATTCGGAAACTAAGCAAAATACGTCCTTTATTAACCATAGATGCAGCAAATAAACTTGCAACTTCATGCATTCTTTCTCGATTAGATTATTGCAACTCTCTTTTGGCTGGTTTACCAGATGATAGAATTCGCAGACTCCAGCGAATCCAAAATTGTGCTGCAAGACTAGTATTGAAACTAGAGAGGCAGAAGCCTCCATGGCTCCCTTGTGACACAGGTCAAGGTCATTCACAAAAGTATGTTTGTAGAGCTCTTATCACTATCCAGTATCATGCTAAGTGATGTGTCTGGCGCTCTGCCGGAGTTCCTGGCAATATTACAATTTTCCCCAAAACAGTTTGTACAGCCTTGACCTTTGGTCAAGTCATTCAAAAGAGATCTCATCAATGTCTATCATCATGCCAAGTTTGATGCCTCTAGCATTTGTAGTTCCTCCGAAAACAGTAATGTTAAAATTCACAACAGACAGCTTTAATGACCTTGACCTTCAGTCAAGGTCATTCAGAAAGGTAGGTCTCATTGCTGTCTATCATCACGCCTCATTTGGTGCCTCTACTGTTTGTTGTTTTGAAGAAATGCCAAGGTTAAGTTTCCAACACAAAAAAAAAAACACCGCTTGCATGACCTTGACCTTGACTAAAAGTCACTGAACACAGGTATGTCTGTAAAGGTGCTGCCAATGTCAATCATCGCACATAGTTTGATGCTTCTGATTCTTCTAGATACTGATAAAATGCAAATGTAAAATTTCCGAACACTGTTTCCAATGACCTTGACCTTCAGTCAAGGTCATTTAAGATGGTATGTGTGCATAGGTCTTATCACTGTCTATCAGCATGCCAGGTTTGGCACCTCTGCTGTTCATTGTTTCTGAGAAAATGCCAATGTTAAGGTTTCATAAAACTATCTTGTACGGCCTTGACCTTGACAGAAGGTCACTGACTACATGTATATCTGTAAAGTTCTTATCAATGTCTATCATCATGCAAAGTTTAAAACCTCTGGCATTTGTAGATTACGAGAAAATGCCAATGTAAAATTTTCAAACAGAGAGCTTTAGTGACCTTGACCTTGGGTCAAGGTCATTCAAAATGATATGTTTTGAAAGGTCTTGTGCTAGTCTATCAGCATGCCAAGTTTGGTGCCTCTACTGTTTGTAAATTCTGAGAAAATGACAACGTTAAAGTTTTCTGGACACACACACACACACACACACACACACACACAGACAGACAGACGACGGAGGGTTAATACATAGACTCCCATTGTTACACAAGGGAGCCAAAAAAGGAAACGGGAAAGTCTACTCCTTTATTAAGAACCCTTCACTGGCTGCCTATCAGAGCAAGAACTGAATATAAAGTATCAACCATCTGCCACAGAGATTTCCATAGCAATGATTTACCCAGTTACATACATGATTTACTTGTGCCATATGCACCATCCAGGAGTCTTCTTTCTGAAAATTCAAATCTTTTGTCTGTACCTCGATATAAAATGCGTAACTTGACTATAGTAGCCGTCAGTTCTTTTTTTCCATTTTTGGCCCCCTAACTTGTAACATGCAGCCATTATCTTTAAGTAAAGATCAATAAAATCAGAAAGTTCATTCAAAAAGCAGTCTAAAAACTTACCTATTTAAAGCATATTTGTAATGAAAAAAGTTCAGACAAGATCTCTTTGGGTTTTCATGATCCTGAGTGTCGATCTTTTTCAGTTTTTCATTCTGGGGTATTCCTTGTTATTGCATATTGCTTTTTCTGTTTTTACTGTCTGTTAAATTTTCGTAGAGCATGTAATCTTATATCAGTGAATATGCGCTTTATAAATAAAATGATGATTATTATTATTATTAAGTATGCGGACGACACTGCACTGTCAAAACGCAGTATTCCCCACCATTTCATTTCTGCTCAGTTGAGCATTCAGTGTTGTATTGAAGATGTGTTGTGCATTTTGGCTCCCTTGTGTAACAATGGGAGTCTATGTAATAATCCTCCGTCGTCTGTGTGTGTGTGTGTGTGTGTGTGCGCAGAAATACTTTAACGTTGTCATTTTCTCAGAATCTACAAACAGCAGAGACACCAAATTTGGCGTGCTGATAGACAACCGTAAGACCTTTCAAAACATATCATTTTGAATGACCTTGACTCAAGGTCAAGGTCACTAACGCTGTCTTGTTTGAAAATTTTACATTGGCATTTTCTCGGAATCTACAAGGACCAGAGATTTGAAACTTTGCACGATGATAGACATTGATAAGAACTTTACAGATATGCATGTAATTCAATGGCCTTGTGTCAAGGTCAAGGCCATGCAAGCTATTTTTGTAAAACCTTAACATTGGCATTTTCTCAGAAATAACAAACAGCAGAGGCGCCAAACTTGGCGTGCTGACAGACAGTGATAAGACCTGCACACACACCATTTTAAATGACTTTGACCGAAGGTCAAGGTCATTGAAGCAGTCTGGAAATTTTTACATTTGCATTTTTTCAGAATCTAGAGGAACAAGAAGCATCAAACTTTGCATAATGATACACCTTTACTGAAATACCTGTGTTCAATGACTTTGTCAAGGTCGTCATGCAAGCTGTTTTGGGGAAACTTTAGCCTTGGCATTTTCTCCGAAACAAGAAAAAGTAGAGGCACCAAACAAGGCATGATGATAGACAGCAATGAGACCTACCTTTTGAATGACCTTGACTGAAGGTCAAGTTCATTAAAGCTGTCTGTTGTGAATTTTAACATTACTGTTTTCGGGGGAACTACAAATACTAGAGGCGTCAAACTTGGCATAATAATAATAGACATTGATGTGATCTCATTTTGAGTGAGCTTGACCCCAGGTTAAGGCCATACACACTGTTTTGGGGGAAATCGTAATATTGCCAAGAGCTCGGAACGCCAGAGACATCTTACTTGGCATGACGATAGATAGTGATAAGAGCTTTACAGACATACTCTTTTGAATTACCTTGACCCCTGTCACAAGGGAGCCATGGAGGCTTCTGCCTTTCTAGTTACGACTAGCAACCAGCTCAAACTTAAGCCGTTTCTCTCTGATCAACGCTTTCGTAACGTCTCGGGTGGATTACTGCAACTCCGTGTTTGCAGGTTTAACGGGAGACCAGATCTCTCGCTTGCAGATGAACAACGCGGCGCGTCTCGTCCGCCATGACTGAGAAAACGAAAGAGGGACCACGTTACGCCTCTGCTGAAACATCTCCACTGTCGCCCTGGTAAATCAGTTCCGCTTCCAGTACAAAATCGCCACTTTTGCTTTCCGTTTCTTCGCGGGTTCTTTTTCTCCCTGTCGGCTTTACTCCGTCCGTATCAACCGTTGTGCACCCTTCGTTCTGCTTGCGAAACACTTCTCAAAATTCTGAAGCGTAACATCATGCTGAAAACTGCAGGAGAGCGCTCGTTCAGCTTCTTGGCCCCTACTGTCACGTCTGGAACTCTGTGCCAATCAAACTCCGCCTTCTGCCTTCACTACCCATGTTGAAATCCCATCCGTCCGAAGACTTTTCTCTTCCATCGAGCTTCTCAACATGCTTAACTTCTGTTGAGTGTGTTCATAGGCACCGTTAATGGTTTGATGTCTCTGCAACTGCCAAATCGGATGTTAAGTGGGTGCAAACAGTGTGTGTGTGTGTGTGTGTGTGTGTGTGTGTGTGTGTTTTAAGCACATGGAGTCCTTGGCACTTGGAGAGCAGCACTCGATGAAAACTATTTATTATTATTTTTGGCTCCCTTGTGTGACAAGGTGAGTCTATGTAATAACCCTGCGTTGTCTGTGTCTGCAGTAACTTCAACAATGGCATTTTCTTAGAATCTACAAACAGCAGAGACACCAAACTTGGCACGCTGATAGACAGCCATAAGGTCAAGGTCACTAAAGCTGCCTGTATGGAAGGCCATACAAGCTATTTTTGTGAAACCTTAACATTGGCATTTTCTCAGAAATAACAAACAGCAGAGGCGCCAAACTTGGCGTGCTGACAGACAGTGATAAGACCTGCACACACACCATTGGCACTTTCTCAGAATCTACAACCACCAGATGCTTTAAACTTTGCATGATGATAGACACTGATATGAACTTTACAGACATACCTGTATTCAGGGACCTTGGGTCAAGGTCAAGGCCATACAAGCTGTTTGTGAAAACTTAAAAGAAACCTTAACATTGGTATTTTCTCAGAAACAACAGCAAAGGCACCAAACCTGGCTTGCTGATAGACAGTGATAAGACCTTTCAAAACATGCCATTTTAAATGAAATTGACTCAAGGTCAAGGTCATTAAAGCTGTCCGGAAATTTCACATTCGCATTTTCACAGAATCTAGCAACACCAGAGGCATCCAACTTTGCTTGATAACATCTTGACTGACATACCTGTATTTAATGACCTTGAGTCAAGGCCATACAAGCTGTTTTCGGGAAACTTTAACATAGGCATTTTCTCATAAACAAACAGCAGGAGCACCAAATGAGGCATGGTGATAGACAGCAATGAGACCTATGCAGACATACCCTTTAAAATGACCTTGACTCAAGGTAAAACTCATTAAAGCTGTCTGTTGTGAATTTTTACATTACCATTTTCACCAAAAGTACAGATACTACACGTGTCAAACTTGGCATAATTATAGACATTGATAAGATCTTTACTGACAGATCTCATCTGAGTGACCTTGACTCAAGGTCAAGGCCATACCAGCTGCCCAGGGAAAATTGTAATATTGCCATTTTTTCCATTAACTAAGAACACCAAAGACACCTTACTTGGCATGATGATAGTGATAAGAGCTTTACACTCTTTTAAATGACCTTGACCCCTTGAACAAGTGAGCCATGGAGGCTTCTGCCTCTCTAGTTTTATTTGAAGTCACAACGCTGTCACTTTCGTGGAGGAATTTATCCATTTTGGAGCCAACTGTCAGTATTTTTGCTCCCTTCAGTTTTCCAAGTGGAAATGAAAAAGTTGATTTTCAAACCAAACGAACCAAATTCCAAATGACTAGTAAACCATCACAACAACAACAATAACAAATCTAACAAAACACCCAAAACAAACCGAACAAAGCTGAAACTTTACCCTATAGGCTGTAGTCACATTTTCCATGCCTTCTTTTCTATTGTTTCAACAGCTTCAAACATGTCTGTGCTGTGCTGCATCTTACAGACTTTTTGCAAAATACTTTATCCCTTGTTCTTTCCTATCCGGCACTTTGATCCCAGAACCTTTTATCTGCTTGAGGGAAAGAATGCCAATATGTATGTGAATCTGGGTCATCTGAACCTGTTTTTCAATTAATTGCAATGCCACAGATGAGTTATCTTACAAGTATTTACGAAACTGACCTGTCAACTCAAAAACACAATGTTAATACCAATGACTGAAATGAAAAACAGAAATCTTTCGTCTTCTGCAGAGTTGTGTTTATTGGCATATTCAATTTTCAGCAAAGAACTGTGACAACTGGCAACTGCATATTGTACAATAGAAAATACAAATGATATCTGTGATCATCGGCCAACTTTTCCTAAGCGGCTGTCCGTCTTTGGATCAGCAGTAATCGCCTGCACTGCCACAATCGCAGCATTGATCTTAGTTTGCAGGTCACGCAGTTCTTTCACATGCAACAGTCTCACTATCTTAGCCGCTTCATTCATGATGTAATCTGTGGGAAGAGGAAAACAGTCATGTCGACAACATACTGCAAAAGGGAACAGGAAAGCATGCCAAATTATGCCAAATCTTGAAACATGTATTAGTATCACTATCAGGAAGATAAGCATGGGCTGAGACCCCCCCCCCCCCCCCCCAAAATGTAGCTCATTAGCATTCACAGGGTTACAAAAAGTGTTGTGAAGCAGACAATATGAGGCAAGAAACAGAAATGCAGTATGCCATATTTAGCTCTATAAGCACATGTATTTAAATATGTTTGTGTGAATGTAGAATGCTATAGGATGAACCCTGGTCTTCCTGAGAACAGAATATTCCAGCTTTCCTCTATGGCTTTTTCAGCATAAGACAAAATACTGGAAATACGGGAAACCCCAACCTGTTACTGCACGATGAAAGAGTGCAGAAGGGGAAACAGGGATAATGTACTCACCACCTGCTTCAAAACCTAGTTCCGTCTTCTCAAGAGGGATATGTTCATTCTATGGATTAAAAATGAAGTCAATGCATAAATCAAAAATACCTCAAATACTGGCAGGCAAAGTCTAGAAACTTTGGAGTGGGGTGGGGTTGAGGGAGGAGGAAAACCTTGCTTGTTATATAAAAAAAGAAGTTTCAAACACTTTTACCCCACACTTGTGAAAGTGACCTTTGCTTGTGATATATTACAACTGCACACACTAAACTTGGTACAAAGAATCAGCGTTAAAATAAAAAGAAGTATTCACTGCTAATGACCCGAGACCCACTTCTTTTTGACTTGTCAGATTTTCTGTCTGGTGTGAGCAGATTTGAACTTTATGCTTCACAAAGTCAAATAAAAATAAGTTTTGTTTAATGTGTGGTTACAGCATTTAAGGTGCTATTTGTAAAGCGTATAGCCCCCAACAAAACCCCAAGTACTCTGAACCCCAGCAAAACACCTGTCATCCCAATGAACACCATAAGCTAATCAATACACAAAACCAAAATGAACTACATGTATAACTTACCAAGTTTTTACTGGTTGTCTGTGTATGTTCTCTGTTCTGTAATCCTTCTTTTGACAGTGTGTCGCTGACCAACATGGAGATGGCCTTAAAAAAACAACAACACAAAAACACACACAAAAAACATGATCAGAAACTAAGATGGCAAAAACCTCTATGGATCGCATGTGGCCTTGACCTTTAGAAAAGACCACTCAAAATGGCATCTTTACCAACGATGACTGTGCCAAGTCTGGTGTTTTTAGTAATGTGGTTTCTCAGAAAATGCCAGTTAAACCAGTCTTTTTTAAAAATTAATTTCTTTTTTGACATATACACATTTCATAGAAATAAAGAAAACGAGACAACAACAAACAAAAGCAAAAAGGTGGACAAAAGGACACACACACACACACATACCGGCATAATATGTAAACTTGACTGAGGAGGGCCTTGGACAAAAGCAAAAAAAAAAAAATCATAAAAAAAGGTCTAGGGAAGGCACTTGTGCTGCCAATCGTTCACTGCTCCACTATCCACACAAAAGGGTACTTATGTAGCAAAAGAAGCAACACGGGGAATGTACATCCGCCAGGGGACATAACTTCTTACATCAAGCAATGCATAATTTTATCCGTAGTTATGTCCCCTGTCTGAAGGTGGACACTCAAAAGATGAGCTGTTTGTATGGCAGCCACAGCAGGTCAAACTGTAACCTTTTGTTTTTTTTTACGTGAGAGGGCCTCCTCAGCTATAAATCTGCACCGAAGTTGATTAAAAAAACTCTGACTACTTGGACATACATCCTGTAGCTTACATTTATACACAAAGAACTTTGCAAAAAGAATAATAAAATCTAGCACTTTATCAGTTGCAACATTCTCTTGCACCCCAAACAGCACCAATTCTTCATTGAAGGAAAACCTCTCACAATGTACACATTTACTATGTAGCATCACCAACACATCAGTCCAAAAACGTTGTACGACCTGACAATGCCAGAACAGGTGAGAAATAGTTTCGTCCTCAAATTTACAAGTTAAACCAGTCTTAGTATTACCAATTTCACAGAATTCCAGTACATGTATATATGTAAACTTGGTCAACACCCCAGAGATGTATCTGCGACACTGGACATTTCATTGTGAATGCCAAGTTTAGACTGGAAGAAAAGTCTGACACAAAGTGTTGTATTTTACAAGAACCTTCAAAAGACCGGCTCCCGTAGTGTGGTGGTTAGCACTTGGGACCATGGACTGGGAGACCCGGGTTCAAGTTCCAGTCAAGGCAAGCGGGATTTTTCCTACCTAGGTCGGCTCCTACCCAGAGCGGGTGTGTTATGGGCCCAATGGTGAGGCTGTTGTCACACAGCTGAGATTCACTCACTTCACAGGTGTCACTTCAGGGGTGCTTCCCTTGGTATGACACGTCTTTAGGATGTGGATGATTACAATGGCCGGAACCGCAGGTGCCGTAGTTCCCGGGCCTAGTTAATGCCTGGATATTTATAACAGGAAGCATGGAATGTGGCCCTGTCCCGCAGTCCCAAACCAGACCTCCATAGCATCATCTTACCATCATCCTCATCTCCATCATCATGCATAATAAGAATTGCCCCAGCTCTCAAGCCCTCCGTGGATTCCACCCAGGACCTTGGAGGGACACCAATGGAGCTGGCAAAGAGTTGGGGCAGCCCCCCCCCCCCCCCCCCCCCCCCCAAAAAAGGAGGAATGGCCCATGAAACTGTTTCTCCAAATTTCGTGCTATTTTGTCTGTTTTGTTTTATTGTTGCTGATGTTTGTTTGAGTTGTTTTCTTCTTCTTTGTTCTCTGTTCAAGTCCGCATGACCTACCTGTACCAAGGCACTAGATCCGCAACGCTATAGCGGATCTACAATCTTAGGGGAGAGAAAGAGAGAGATGACATCAATTCCGTGAACAAAACATTTGACGTCAGAGTGACGCAGGTCACGTCGTCTGACAGCGGACGCTTGTTCATGTCTTGTGATTTCCCTGCTGGTGTTGTGACTTCCCCGACTGAATTTTTTTTACAAAAGGTCTGAAAGATGTAGAGGCCTGGTGAAACGTGGACTTGAATGCCTTGGATTGTACTTCCGAAATCACAAAATCAGAACTTTTCGGACTGGTGCTTCTCGCAGAAACTTGAAAAAATATGTTTAGCTAAAATCTCTGTTATTTTAATATTCAATATATAACAGTGCAGTAGTTCCTCTCATATGTGCAGTTGTCACATGTTACAAAAATGCTGGGATGATGAGTAAGCCGAGGGGCGTCTTTTCATAGTCCGCCTTATATGCAAACCACCCCTACCTCAGAAATTTTTTTTTTTAACATAAAATCTGTCAGAGCTACAGAATATGACTGGCCATTTCATCTCAAAATATAAACCCCTCCAACGAAGTGGTTTAGGAGATAGCAATGATTACATCCATCCACACACGCGTCGCACAACTCCCGCCAAATAGAACGCAGCCGCACAGTTGTGCACGTAAGGTGTCTATGATGCAGATTTCGTTATGTCACTGTCTGCACGAATGTATGTACTGTCTGGGGAAACGTCAGTCTTGGTTTTTATTGCTGAAACTTGCTTCTGCGCGGAGCGAAATCTGCCCTTAAAAAAAGAAAAAGAAAAGAAAAGTACCTTCAACTGCTCCAAATGATCAGAGTGTGGTGGGATTTGCACCAGCATTGCTAATGATGCCACACCAGCTTTAAAGTCTGCATCCTCAACTGGGAAAAAAACAAATTAAAAAAAATAATATAGCAGTAACAGCTGAGACAAGCACCTATTCCCTGCTGATCTAGCAATTTTCAAATCAGTATTCTACCTACACATAATGCTTGATATAGTGAACAGACTGAGCTATGGATTGAAAATGTATGTGTTACACGTAATTTCTGAAACTGTTCATTTCATTAAATATTCACAATTTTGCTCATTTCATGAAATACGCAGCAAAATAGCGCATTTTATGCAACGGCCAACTTTACTGGCCATTTCATGAAATGAGAGCAAAACTTTGTTGCGCATTTCATGAAATACGCATTGGGGAATTTGAGCATCAAATGTTTGAATGCAAGTTTGCTCATTTCATGAAATGGACACTTTAACTGACAGTGATATACACCCTCAACATTTAACAAAATGTTCTTTGCATATTCCACTGTAGCCGTTTGGCTGGCTGTAGCTGCGGCTGTCTTGATAAGTGCTCACTCATCTACTTTTGTGTGCTTTTGTGTACTGCAAACGTTTTGGCTGGCTGTGGCTGCGGTTGTATTGAGTGCTCACTCATGTGCTTTTGTGTACTGGCCTGTCATTCACAAAGCAACTGCAAAAACAAACAAGACTGAGTACAATCTGCATATATATATGGACTCCATATACTGAATTAGTGCCTGCCATCCAAGTTTTTCTTGTCACTGATAGTTTATTGATATTGAGGATAATGAAAAATGAAACTCTCAGACTGCAAGTATTTGTTTTCGTCCACAATGATCATGTTGTCTACGCTGGACTTTCAAATTCTCCAATGCGCAATTTGTGAAATACGCAACAAATTTGGCTGTTTCATGAAATGTGCAATTTTGCTGCGTATTTCACAAAATGAGCAAAATTGGTATTTCATGAAATGGGCAGTTTCAGAAATTACGCGTAACATATGCATCAACAATAGGAACTCAGAATATTACCTCTGACCATATCTCTCCAATCCTCAATTTAATACTGGCTACATGTGCAATCCTGCATCCAGCACAAAGTCTGTGCTACAACTGCCTTGCTGGTACTGGCCCTGCATATCCTGCTAGTTTACTGACCCTGCATACACCGTTTTGACAGCTAAAATCTGTAACTGAGTGTCAAGTCCTTGTTCCAATTGTCTGAGCAAAGACATATGGACAGCACTTATTTGGAACCAACCCTTTGGAACACCCTTCCAAATAAATCATACCACAGACTATGATTGGCAAACCATGACAAAATGGCATTTTGGGGGGGGGGGGGGGGGGCGACAAAACAGTGTGGGTTTTTTTTGTGTGGAAAAGTTGATGTTGTCACGAAAAAACTTTTTCGCTAATTTTTTTCCTCGCGATGTGAAAAACTGATGACAGCGAAATTTCCGTGAAAATATTTTTCTTCACAAGTCAGTTTTTCTGCAGAAATAGTTTTACCGCCAAAAAAGTAAAGGAAACAAAAACAAAAACAGACACAATATGGGGTGTGTGTGTGTGTGTGTGTGTGTGTGTGTGTGTGTGTGTGTGTGTGTGTGTGTGTGTGTGTGTGTGTGTGTGTGTTTGCAATCAGAAAAAGGCACCCATTTTGCTCACCAAAGCTCACTGAATGGAAACAACATACTGTTCTGATCACACCCATCTCTCTCTAGCCGGGGTGGCCGAATGGTAGAGTGTTGGACTTATAATGCTCGGGTCCTGAGTTCGTATCCCGGCTGGGGCCAAATATTTGTGCTGGCGTTTTTTTCACAAAAAACCCTGACGGCGCCTTTCATGAAAAACTGACTGTGTGGGGTAGTTTTTTTTTTGTTTTTTTTCCCCCCATGAAAAAACGGCCATCAACTGTCCAAAGAAAAAACTAGAGAGGCAGAAGCCTCCATGGCTCCCTTGTGACATAGGTCAAGGTCATTCACAAAAGTATGTTTGTAGAGCTCTTATCACTATCCAGTATCATGCTAAGTGATGTGTCTGGCGCTCTGAGTTCCTGGCAATATTACAATTTTCCCCAAAACAGTTTGTACAGCCTTGACCTTTGGTCAAAGTCATTCAAAAGAGATCTCATCAATGTCTATCATCATGCCAAGTTTGATGCCTCTAGCATTTGTAGTTCCTCCGAAAACAGTAATGTTAAAATTCACAACAGACAGCTTTAATGACCTTGACCTTCAGTCAAGGTCATTCAGAAAGGTAGGTCTCATTGCTGTCTATCATCACGCCTCATTTGGTGCCTCTACTGTTTGTTGTTTTGAAGAAAATGCCAAGGTTAAAGTTTCCACACAAAAAAAAAACACTTGCATGACCTTGACCTTGACTAAAAGTCACTGAACACAGGTATGTCTGTAAAGGTGCTGCCAATGTCAATCATCGCACATAGTTTGATGCTTCTGATTCTTCTAGATACTGATAAAATGCAAATGTAAAATTTCCGAATACTGTTTCAATGACCTTGACCTTCAGTCAAGGTCATTTAAGATGGTATGTGTGCATAGGTCTTATCACTGTCTATCAGCATGCCAGGTTTGGCACCTCTGCTGTTCATTGTTTCTGAGAAAATGCCAATGTTAAGGTTTCACAAAACTATCTTGTACGGCCTTGACCTTGACAGAAGGTCACTGACTACATGTATATCTGTAAAGTTCTTATCAATGTCTATCATCATGCAAAGTTTAAAACCTCTGGCATTTGTAGATTACGAGAAAATGCCAATGTAAAATTTTCAAACAGAGAGCTTTAGTGACCTTGACCTTGGGTCAAGGTCATTCAAAATGATATGTTTTGAAAGGTCTTGTGCTAGTCTATCAGCATGCCAAGTTTGGTGCCTCTACTGTTTGTAGATTCTGAGAAAATGACAACGTTAAAGTTTTCTGGACACACACACACACAGACAGACAGACAGACAGACGACGGAGGGTTAATACATAGACTCCCATTGTTACACAAGGGAGCCAAAAATTGATACCATTTTTTTTTTGGTTTTTTTTTTTTGGGGGGGGGGGGGGGGGGGGGCGAAAAAAATTAATAGAAAAAAACAACACGGATTTTTCATGAAAAGATGGAATTTTGTCATGATATGCTGATCATGACTGACTGAGCCCCCAGTTTTAAAACAACTGTTAAAACACACTTGTTCTCAAATCAGCAGTAGTGATGAGTGAAAGGCAGAACTCTGTGGTGTGTGTGTGTGTGTGTGTGTGTGTGTGTGTGTGTGTGTGTGTGTGTGTGTGTGTTGCTTTCTTCTAGCCTGTCACTGGCTTCAGTTCATGTGGTGAGGAGTTACTGTCTGGGGGATTCTAAATCTGACACATGCGGCAGGGTGATGCCTGAAAAATAACTTGCATAATTGCTTACAGTTAAGGTTGTCTAGCGGATTGTTTGATGACCCAGGCTGTTGCAGTCTCATTTGTTCCACTGAGGCTTTGCTGACAGACTTGTAAACCTCAACTGTGTTGGGGAAAACACACACACACACACACACACACACACACACACACACACACACACACACACACACACACACACACACACACACACACAACCAGCAGCCCTGCTACACTTCAATCCACAAATACATGTACTAGTATGGCTAAATAGTCTGCACTATACATGTATGGGACTGCAATGTACATGGTACAATGTAATTGTTCTTCTGGCAGCCTTATAATTATTAGGACCCTGCTACTAGCGGTGCTCAGAGCAAGACTAATAGTATACTGCACTCTGGCTGCATTCACACAAACACAGGAAAATTGAAATACTGATCAACATTTTGCCTGCACGTCTCAGGCACTGATTAATGCATAGCACAAGCTTACTCACTTGTAACAGTAAAATATTTAGTAAAATATTTGCCAGAAAAAGATTTAGAAAAACACACCATCATCACCATATTCCAGTCTGACAGCATACCCAAGAAGCCAGTCTAAGACAACCTCAATATCACTTGCAGCATGTGGACAATTCAGTTCTGTAAGATACTGAAATAAATCAACAGCTGATTATTTCATCCTTACTGATATTTTGTTAGCATAACTGGGGGTAATTCAAACTTCAGCTGCATTTCTTCAGGTATCAACTTGACAATGTGAATAAAACTGAATGAACATAATGCATCCTCTATGTACACGTATTCACAACTTGAATCTTGTACTATAACTCACCTGCAGAAATGTTTCTGTCCACTGGGGGTTAGCAGTGTCTCGCAGAGCTCCTCTGTCTTCAATTTTTAGGTGTCGAATCTTTTGGTCTTCAAGCCACAGAACCAAAGTTTTCCACTGGCCATCATCTGCATTTCACAAATTGAAAAGAAAAACAAAATGTTTCTTAATTAAACTGGATAATTCCATCTAAGATCTTTGAAGTGAGTTTTTAGTGAGTGAGTTTTTAAGGCTTAAAGCTCCACAAGTACCAAAAACTAATTCGCGGCCAAGTGTGTCTGCACTATGTGAAAGAAACGAAAATGTAATATTGGACAAATGATGCAAACTGGTCTGTAGAAAGGAAAATTCCTTAGTTGCCAATGAAGACAACATGCCTGGGATGCAGTTGGAGAAAAGACCGCTCAACACGGAACCTCCCCGCTGTGAGGCGGTTGGCGAAAACAACACACCTGAGAGGGCTGCGTTGTGAAGGTCTTCCTGTGACAAGTGTTCAGCAATAGCAGCAGGGTGCTGCGAACTAAGCCTGCCAGGGCGAAGACCAGGCAGGAGGAATCCAGTGAAGTCGGCCTTCAGAAATGACCCTCGGATGTCTCACTGGACTGAGGATCAGCAGACACCCGCCTACTGACCTCCCCCAGAGAAGAGTGTAAGGGAGCAAGACAGGTGAATGGACCAATGGAGACAGAAATGACTGGAAAGAGAGAGAAAAAAAAAGGGGGGGGGGGGGGGGCTCAGCTAAATCAGCCCTGCCGTGTGAAGGTGAGCCCATGCGACAGTTTCGCTTGTTAGTGCACATGAATGCTCGAAGTGCACTCTTGATGATAAGTACAGCTCTTAACTCTCAACAGTTCTTGCCTTCCACGGCACTTTTTATTGTTTTTCGGATATTTTTTCAAGTCACTAATATGCATTGCATCATTTATCATTCTGGTCATGTTGTATATCAATCAGCTCTGAAGTGAAATGATCGCTCTTTCATAAGATACTAAGCTCCCAACAAAAAGCTTTCCGAGGTGTGACAATTTTTTACACAGTCGACTGTGCAAGCACAGTCAACTCTGTCACAGTTGCAGATTCACACAGTGTCCAAAAACCGTGATAAAACCGACTCTGTAAATTTTTTTTATCACAGTTTGGAAAGCTTTTTGTTGGGAGCTTAGACCTTTAAGGTTTGGCATACTTATGCTTAGGTAAGCATGGCGACCTCTGACTTTGTTGCTAAAAATTGATTTTCCAAAAAAGTCAGAGAACAAAAATTCCACGATATTAAGTTATTCATGCTAAACTGTAATTTTCCATAAAATACAACCTGCTTTGCAGCACATATCCAAATTTGGGCCCATTCATACAAGATTCATAGGTGTTACAAACACAGTAATTAACACCTGCCATCAAAACAGGATCACTTGAATGAATTTATACTAAAACCCTAATAAAACAATCTTTCACCATACATATGTAATGAAATTTTGAGGCATTTCTGATGGCTTTACCACTGAATTTTATAAATTTTTCTTTTGAGACATTGGAATGTTTCTTGTGCGTTCCATTAATGATGGTTTTTGCAAAGGGCACTTATCAGTAACTCAGAGACAACCCGGGTGTCATCATCTGCATGCCTAATAAGGATTGTAAATTGAAACAGCTCATAAAAAACTGGCGAGCAATATCAGTGCTAAATGTTTCATATAGGATCGGCTCTGCGTGTATTGCACGGCGATTACAATCTGTTCTACCAAGTACATTTCATGATTGTCAGAAAGGTTTTCTTAAAGGAAGGTACATTGGTGAGAATTTACGCTTACTATATGATGTGCTACTGTATGCAGAGAGAGAAAATGTACCCGGACTGATTCTTATGGTAGATTTTGAAAAAAATTTCGACAGTGTATCCTGGTCATTCTTACAGAAATCACTCCTTTTTTCTTTTTTTTTCAAATTTCCGGAAAATTTGATTCAATGGGTACAGTAATGTTTCTTCGTGTGTATACTGGTACATCAATAGCCAGTACTCAGAATGGTGTCTCTTAGAAAGAGGTTGCAGACACGGGGATCCCGTCTCACCATATTTTTACCTTATTTGTTCAGAAGTCTTGTCTCTGTTGCTTAGGGGAAAAAAATGCTGATATTAAGGGTTTCAAAGTAAAAGACAAGGAAGTCCTTCTGTCTTTATTCGCTGATGATACAACATGCTTTCTCGATGGTAGTGAGAAATCGTTTAATGAAGCAATTCGCACGCTAGACCGTTTTTCTGAATCGTCTGGCTTGCGAATTAACAATGACAAAACGCAAATAGTATGAATCGGTAGTAGGAGAAACTGCCAAGTTAGATATATGAGACAGAAACTTTCAATGGGACCCTAGTATTTGAAATATAGTTCTGGGTATGAAATTTTCTTCTGTCACTAAAGAGATTAGTCATTTGACCTATGAAGGAAAGCTAGCTGAAATTGGTAGAACTTTGGGAATATGGAAAAAAAGACAGTTAACTCCTTTAGGTAAAATAACCATCATTAAGACTATGGTTCTAGAAGTTATCAAAACTCCTATATCTCTTCATTAACTTGCCAGACCCTCCTGTCGTGTTTCTTAAGCAGCTTGGGAATATGTTGTTTCAATTCTTGTGGAATGGCAAACAAAACAGGATTAAAAAATCTGTTGTAAGGATTATAGTGAAGGAGGTTTGAAAATGTGTTATATTCTTTCTTCTTCTTGTCGACAATGAAAATTATCTGGTAAAGAAGAACTGAGTATTTTGACTTGACTCTCACACATTTAATCAATAGCATCTAGATGTACTTAAAAAGTCAGTTTGGTCAAGAATATGCCAATGTGGTCATGCAAAAAGGGTAAATAATTCATTCTGGATTGATGTATTGAGACGCTACAAAAAATTGTGCTCTCTAAACACACACCACTAGATGTGAATGGATTTTTAGCAGAAAACATCCACTATAATATAAACATCATAAGGGACAAAAGGGTTGTGTACATCAGGGACTGGGTGAATGCAAACATTCTGCAGATAAGAGACCTTGTTGGGAAGGAGGGAAGGATTTTCTCCTTTGATGAGTTTAGACAGAGGTATCCTAAAATTTCCACAACTTTTTTAACTGAGGAGGGAGTTCTTCCGGCAGTCAAGCAGTACATGTACCAAGCAAAATTTATGTAAATGTGATACACGTACTTTGACAACAGGTAACAGTGAACTTGGCAGTAAGCTTGCTCTTGTATACCTGGGGGCAACAAAGTTGTGAAAACCTTTCTACTTAAATCTGACATTGCTCCAACTGCTGTTACAGGTGGAACACTTTGTATGCAGAGCTTGACTGGAAAACTATTTTTACTAAAGTTTTCACTGTGACAGCTGACACTCAACTGATGATGATGGAGACTTGATATAGCGCACGGCTCCACCCTAACTGAGTGCTCACGGCGCTTAGGGAGAGGTTTTGAAAGGAAAGATAGTTAAAAAAAACAACAACAAAAACTGCAGATGATTACTGGCGCGCGGCACTGAAGAGATAGGTCTTCAGGCGCTTCCGGAATGCGGTAATGCTGACTGCCTCCTTCACTGTCTCAGGGAGAGAGTTCCACAATTTTGGCGCCGCATTTTTGAAGGACCGTGCACCGTGCCTCTTCTTACTGGTGTCGTCAGTTGAAGGGAGCCGCAGACGGAGAGAACCTGCAGACCGCAAGTTGCGCGCTGGCTGGTACACAGGAATCAGTTCCTTCAGGTACGTGGGGGCAGTGTTGTGGATGCAACAGTATGTCAAGGAGAGGACTTTGTGGTCGATGCGCTGCTGCACAGGGAGCCAGTGAAGTGCCTTCAGAACCGGGGTGATGTGGTCTGACCAGGTCAGTGGCTTTTGTGCGGGAGACAATCCTAGCAGCCGTGTTCTGGATACGCTGAAGTCGACTGATCTGTGACACTGGTAGTCCCCACAGAGCACTGTTGCAGTAGTCCACTCTTGACATCACCAGGGCAAGTGCAATGGAGTTGGCAGCCGGCAACGACAGAAATGGCCGCAGTTTCCCAAGTATGCGTAGGAAATAGAAGCAGTCTTTGGTGACTTTGTTAATGTGAGGCACCATGGTCAACTCGGCATCAACAATCAGGCCCAAATCCCGCACACTCTCGGCAAAGGGAATCTTGGCATCACCAACCAGGATTTCCTTGATGTTCGCCTTTTCACGCCTTGATCTTGGACCAAGAAGAATGGCTTCCGTCTTGTCGTCATTCAGCTTCAGCATGTTCTGAGACATCCAGCATTTCACCGCAGTACAGCAGGACTCAAGATTGGCAACTGCAGCTGCAGCTGTTGCAGGGTCAGGAAGGAAATGAGACTGAAGCTGGGAGTCATCAGCAAAAAACTGGCGTTGAACTGAAAATTTCTGCGTTGGTTTCAGATCAGATTGTAGCACGGTATTATCCCAACCAGAAAGTTTCTGTACAAATGTAAGTTAGTTGACTCTGCATTGTGTTCCTTCTCAGCACAGGAACTGGAATCTACTGAACATTTGTTCTGGAGCTGCCACTTAGTGAGGAATGTTTGGCACAGTTTGCTGCTTTTAATACCTGAGAAATGTCTGCATTGTGACAGATTTGTATTTAGTGAAGAGCTCATTTTATTTAACACTACATTGTACAAAGAATGTTAGAACAGAGAGAGCAACGGATTTTATTATATCGTTGGCAAAGGTTTTTATTTGTAGGTGTAAGCTGCAAGACTCGGATCTCATAGTTAATAATTTTGCATCTGTTTTGAAATCAAGGTTAGTTTCTCTATAAGAATTTGGTTATGGACACTTAAAAACAACAACAAAAAAGGATAATTTTTACCTACTACCACTACTACTTCTGGTAAAAAATAGATTAACTGATGCCACTGGTATATTCACCAAGTGTACTACATGTAGCTGATACTGGACCTGTGCACGATTCCACACATGTATTTGTGAGTGTGCATGAGCATGTGTGTGTGTGTGTGTGTGTGTGTGTGTGTTGGGCTATTTGAAAGCAATTAAAAAGGTGAAACTTGAGAAGGATATTTATCTGAATGCACATGCATAGGAGCCTAGGAGTAATCATGTTGAGTGATGTATGTGGTTTAGACAGGTTATGTGTACACGCACATGTGTAGTTAGTTCATGATTAGTTCAGTTAGCCTTCTGTCAGTGTAGCCAAGGCCTCAACAGCCTTTCCATTGATGTCCTTTGTCTGATATTTTACTTTTGTACTTTTCATTGTGTACTGTAACATGTTTGTCTTTTTTGTTTTGTTTTTGTCTTTGTTTTGTGACACTGGCTTTCTGTTTTGTACTATGTCCAGGTGTCTTTTTGTATCAAATATGCTTTAAAAGAGAGAGAGAGAGAGAGAGAGAGAGAGAGAGAGAAAAAGTTTCATGCATGTTAGATGTATCATTGTGCAGAGTTGCACATTTTCCACAGCTTCTATAGGACAAAGTGTCCTGGAAACAGCAAAGTGATAGGACACAGTGTCCTGGCCACGTAGCGGCAATAAAAATTTTAATAGGACAAATGTCCGCTTGAGGTGGGAAAAATAGGACATTTGAAATTTTTATAGGTCAATGTCCTGGGACCGACTTAAATGTGCAACCCTGCAAATTGTGTATAAGTTAATTTGTGTGTTAGAGAAACAAGACAGTCAGCCTATGAGAACAAGACTTCATGCTTTCAACGAAATCATTTTTCAGTCATTTTGCATTGTAGTATTTTTATTATTGCCCTGGCCAAATCTTGTACATCATACATGTAATTGCGATGACTGTCATGACAGTACAAGGTGTACGTGGCAAGCTCACTTTTGTGTGCGAGTGTGTGTGTTTGAGATCCAGTCAATGACTGGTCTTTGGTTCTGTGGAGATTAATATTGTCGAGCAGTGCAGAGGGATTGTTCAGACTTTTTCCTGGTCTGTTCTTGAACATTTGTTGTTGTTGCTGTGTTAGGTCAGTAGTAAAATCATAATGTACAAGTTTTACTCAGTGAGGTGAAGTCATCCTGCTGGAAATCATTATTGCTTTCTTTGAGCTACTTGAAAGAAATGTGAGAAACAACCCGAATTCAACTTGTTTATACTGCACTTGCAAACTGCCTTGGTGCAGTGCAGTGACCTGGCAATGAATACAATATCTTGCCCTGCAGCGGTTTCGGATCTAGCGGGGGAGGCCCACGCCTTGCGTACAAGCGGCTTACATAAGTTACAACACCTACTGGTGTGCAGTGGCTTGTTCTTTTTAACTAGTCCAATCATACAGTGGGTTGGGCGTGTTCGGGCTCGGGATCTTATGAGTTAATAAACCCTTGAATGTTGTGTCCTTATGGCGGCGTGGTGGTGGCGGAACGCTTATGATGGCGACACATTGCGGTAAGCTGCGCAGCCGCTTCAGGCATATTCACATAACGGCGTGACATGCGGCATCGGATCCATTTCACGCTTTATCCAAAGCACCCAAAAAAGTGCGTGCAAATAGCTCCCAGAATTTCGTATACTATTCTTCAAGATTACCAAACGGGACAAATTTTAGTGAAGAAGAGGTGCGCTACTGCTGCTAGATGAGCACCACCGCCATATGCCGATATGGACACGTAGCTTTACCCTCGCCTGATTTTCGCACGGATATGTACGGACCAAAACTGAAGTGCTGGCCACTTTTGCATACGAAATGTGTTAAACCAACAGCTCCGGCAGTGCTGCCGAAGCAAGGAGTGGACCTACGATTAGCGCAGTGCATCGGCTAAATCGGAAAATTAAGCAGAGGAACACAGAAAATAAAGTGCACCCACTTTTCACATCAAACTGGTCTGGCTGCGGGTAGTCAAGAGCTAGAAGTTTCCTTCGGAACATTTCAGCTATTTATTCCTCGCACAACGTGCACCCTTGACGCGTCGTCTGCCTGGATGACAACCAAGATAGGCGGCCGTACTAAACGTGACCGGAACTGCTGCCCACTTTACGGTACTGCTTAACTGCACAGACCGATCCTACCGTGGAATAGTTTTTGCGACATCCAGAATAAATCCTGTGTGCAACCGGTGTGTTAACTTATATTTTTTCGCTATTGGTAGACGTTCTTTTTCCATTTTTGGCCCCCCAAACTTGGAACATGCTGCCATTATCTTTAAGATCAATAAAATCGGAAAGTTCATTCAAAAGCAGGCTAAAAACTTAACAATTTAAAGCATATTTGTAATGAAAAAAAAGTTCAGACAAGATCTCTTTGGGTTTTCACGATCCTGTCGATCTTTTCCAGCTTTGTCATTCTGGGGTATTCCTTAAGTTACTGCATATTGCTTTTTCTGTTTTTATTGTCTGTATTTTCGTTAGCACTTAGAGCATGTAATATCATATGAATATGCGCTTTATAAAGAAAAAATATTATTCTTCTTCTTTATGGACGCTTTTACTGACAATGAACACAACTGGCCAGTACACACTGCAAAACGAGCATCAATTAATGCCATGCAAGCAGTTTTATTTTGAAATATTCACAAATTGTTGTATTTTCACTGGCCATGTGGATTTTTGTTGTTTTTGTTTCGGTTTTTCTAGTGTGTCACTCTACAATGCAGAAAATTACCTCTTCATGTGTGTGTAGGTCACACACACACACACACACACACACACACACACACTCTTTCTTTTCAGGCCTAAAGTTGGATGGGGGACGCATGGTTTATGCAGTTAGCTTCAGGTGTGACCTCGGGTGATGGGAATAGGCAGCTGACGACACCCTCTCTTTATGTTTATGCAGCAGTCTTTAATTTCCAGGAATTTCCCTGAAAATACAACGGGAGAAGGAAGATGTGAGCTACACCAGTTCTCAAGTCAATCTATCGGAACAGTTTAGCCAGCTGCTCCAGTTACAAATCACAGCTGCAATGAGTGCAAGTGCTTACAAGAGATTTACATAAAGGCTATATTTACACAAAGGCTATTTATAATATTCACAAAGTATATCTACAGGAAGAAGACAGGCAACAACAGAGAAATGATGATAAACACTTTAATCAGCACTTTACAAAATTCATACACTTTGATTTAACTTACGCACCTCAACATGCACACAAAAAAATCCCAATAAATTAACAAACTCCATTAATCAACTGTACCAACATTCAAAACACAATGCCAAGCCTTCATATGGAAAATAAAACATGACAAAACTAAACAAAAAGAGTGTAGGCCTCCTTGGCCCAGTCCCACTCCTGAGGCTTTATCAAGATGTCTCAGTAATTCTACCCCAAATGGGAATTAAAGATTGGAAATCACACGTACTGTACCAGTTTCCAGTCATCATCAATAAACAATGTACATGTTCCACAATGTGGATGAGGGCAACACAGGAGGGCCCCCACCCCTACCCCCCCCCCCCCCCAAAACAACAACAAAAAACCCTTTACTTTTTCCAAACCTGTCATGCTGTGTGTGGTGAATGAACAAAAATTTCAGAAAAAGTGTAATTCATTCTAATCATATACAGAAGACAAGGTCTGGGTTATAAACAGAACTGTAATAATTTTCTCGAAACCCACATTCCTAAAGTGCAAGTGATGTCTCTGATGTCATAAAAAATACAAGAAGTGGACCAAAAGTAATGTCACACGTGCTAGCCAGTTTAAATGACCACCAAAACATCAACATCCCACCCAGTTCCTGCCCATCTGGGATTCAGACCTGTGCCTGTGAATCTGTTGTGGCCTCAAAATTTGTAGTAGCATGTCAGCAAAGACCACATGATTTCTTCCATTCTGCCCCCCCCCCCCCCCCCCCATCAAAGGCATAAACAGATTGCAATTGTGTCTGT
Source organism: Batillaria attramentaria (assembly GCA_018292915.2). NCBI lineage: Eukaryota > Metazoa > Mollusca > Gastropoda > Batillariidae > Batillaria > Batillaria attramentaria. Next base: position 2,405,247 of record JACVVK020000016.1, on the reverse strand, counting down.
GGACAAATGGACTGGAAATGCTAGCTGTATGTAGCACAGTAAGAATAATATCATACAGCTTACTAAGTTAACACAAATTTAGGAATGACTCAAATGACACCTACAAATTCACTTTATCAATTGGGATCTAACTGAACAAACATCACTCTGTACCATGAATGAAATGCAATTTTTGCATGATGATAAACACTTTAATGAGCATTTTACAAAATCATACACTTTGAAGTAACTTACACACCTCAACATACACACAAAAAATCCCAATAAACTAACAAACTCCATTCATCTACTGTACCGACATTCAAGACACAATGCCAAAACTTCATATATGGAAAATAAAACATGGCAAAACTATGGCTTAAGGCACGTCTTAATTGAGCCCGAACTACTCTTCGGCGAAGACAAGCAAAATTCCTTGCCTTTCTTTGGTGAAGCCTCTACGTACTAAGCGCCGAACATTCCCGGCGATTTCCAGTGATTTCCCGGAAGTGAGTGTCACGTGTGAGTGCCATCAAGAATCGACCTTTAAGGCTGTTCTTAACCTAGCAAACAAGACGTTCCTGAACATTTGCAAAGAGACTTCTCAGCGGGTTCGCGACCATGTTTATGTCTTAACCTGCTCTCACCGTAGCGAATGACATGTGACCGAAGGAAAATAGCAATGGCGCCGATTGTGAGCTTACCAGTGAAGTGCGTCTCGTGGCAACTGTAGCTTTTGAGGGAAATCAAGGAGTTACACAACATCATGGCTGTACGCACTCAAAGGGCACTATCTGAACTAACTGACGTACCCCAACTGCGCCATGAACTGCATTAAAAACTGAAATAATCACCAGCTAAACCACTGAACCCACAGACAGTTACGAGCCGGTACACTGGCATAGCAGACGGTCACTAGCACACGGAAGAAAAACATCATACCGACAATCATGTCACGGTTTTGCATCAATTTTAGCAACAAAATTAAAACTCTTCAATACCTCAGTAATCAGTGTGACGCAAGTGAGCCATGAAAGTTTTAGATGCCTGAAATATCAGCGACTAGAACTTTGACTCGGTATTTGCCATGTGATGACACGAGCCCGGCTGGCGCACACCACCATGCTAGCAGACGGCGTTAGCATGCTAAACAGAAACGCCATAATTACAGATATTTCGCATTCTTACATCACCTGTAGCATTGGAAGTCAAATGTACACTATCCTTACTAATCAATGTATTCCAACAGCACCAAGAAACTTCATTGCCGAAATATTAATGCTTGTACCTTTGAACCGACACCGGCCATGTGCGAGCGCGACCCTCCGCCATCTTGAAATCAGATAGCCGGTGAATCAGGACCAGCCAATCAGACAGCACCTGGCAAAATCCTTCACGGTTCTTCGGAGTTCCTTGCACTGCATGTCGAGCGAAGAGCGAACTGACCAAAATCTCCTCGCAAACCCCAAAAATGGTTCGGACGAAGGATTTTCCTTCGCTCTTCGCGGTTCTTCAGACTTCTTCGTCACCAATTAAGACGCGCCTTAAACAAAAAGAGTGTAGGCCTCCTTGGCCCAGTCTCAGTCCTGAGGCTTTATCAAGATGTCTTGGTAATTCTACCCCAAATGGGAAAATTGGAAATCACACTGTACTAGTCAGTTTCCAGTCATCATCAACAAACAAACAATGTACATGGTAAACAGAGTTAAAACACCACTGTATTGGACGAAACATCCATATCAACTACACAGTCAGTGCACATCCAACTTTGTGGACCTGGTTTAGGTTTCAGTAACAAAGGGCAAGTGCACCTCCTGGATTCACTACTGGTTCCAATATATTGGTTGAACATTTCAGCTGATGTAAATATGCAAAGAAGATTACCTACAGGTGTGTTTATTCATAAAAGCTGTTACTGCCACAGGTGTAGAAGATGGCTTTAAACAATGTAAGTCAATTCTTGAAACTTGTACAGATGTTCAGGGAGTTTTATGAAGAGTTTATACACATCCTTGGGCAAGATACAGTATCTAGTACTAATAATCTAGTGATTACCAAAAAAAAAAAAAAAAAAATCATATCTAGTGAAAAAAACAAAATGAAAAAAAAAATCGGTACATGAAAGTTATCATGTATATTACATACATATGCAATACCTTAAACCTTTCTTCATGAATTAAACACACAAAACACTGCATAAGACACAACTGCATATACTCTAATCATCTCAAGTCAATCCTGATTAGATACACTTATGAAACTCTCTCAATACCATCTCCGGTTAACAAACCAAAACAAAACCAAAAAAGTCTCACAAGTCAAAGATCACATAAGGCCGTAAGGTATCATCATTCTTCCTGTGTATATGTTATTGTTTCTCTGGTGATGGTCATGCTCAGAACAAATCCACTTCCCCAAAGAAGGGAAAAATAGCCATTAAAGTAAAAGAGCATGACAAAATTGTACACACACGTCAAGTACTGCAGAACACTTACATACATATACTGATGTTGCCACATCAGTAACAAAAGCATTTATCAAAATGACTGACTAGAAAAATGTTAAACTGCCCAGCATGGCTTATTTCAAAACTTGTCTCCCATGTTTTTGCACTCTCTCTCACAAAATTTAGAAAGTTTTCTGTACAACGTGAGCTTATTTGATAAAAAATATTGTACATGTAGTTTGTTTTCTTCATGAACAGAGTTCATAATAAAAATCAAATGCCTGTTTCCAGGGATGAGTTAGATTGACCATGCACAGTGTGTCACTTGCTGTAACCTGGTATGCTTGCCCATTCTGCCAGTACTGACTGGGCATGAGCGTGAGATCTCCAGCTGATGACACAGAAGTTTAATATCTGTCTGAAGCATGGCGGAGAATGGGCATGAAGAGAGATGCCTGACCAGGGCTGGATGGAGGGTCATGCTGCCACATGACCACACTACCGTCAGATGATGACACGAACAGCACTTGTGAGTTTGCAGAGTAACCCAAACTGAAAACCACAAACAAGCAGAAAAATAATGAAACAACTCTGGATGAAATACAAGAAACGAGACCAGTTTCACACTGCAGTTTCCATGCTACAGATGGGATTCTCTCTTTGTCTTCACATTCTCAACGTGAGTAACAAAAAATGTTCATCAATTTACCATCCTAAATGCCAGCCGCTTTTTGCACTGTGAACTGATAAAGTATTTGCCCATATGCATGTGCAGTAAAAGTGCTGAAGTGCATTCTTTTCTCTAGTTCAGAACTCCTCTCCTGCATAATCACATCCCCCTCCCCCCACCTTCATTTACTGAGCACATCCCTGAATGATTACTGACATATAGCTGCTCCTGGAAATAGAAAATATGTAAGCCAACTCTGCTGCTGACCAATTATTTCAAAAAAAGGGTTCAGATCTCATTAATTTTTTTAAAAAAGACAATAGATTCAAGATTTTATTTTCCTTTTTCCCCTTTTGGGGAACCAACAACAACAACAAAAACAACAACACCCCCCCAAAAAAAACAACAACAACAACAACAAACCAACCAAGACCACAAAATTATAGACAGAAAGATATGACAAAAGATGTTTCAGGCTACTCTTGAGGTCAGCCTGCCATGGCTGTCTGAACGTGTCTTGGAGGTGTTTTTAAACCGCTGCACAAAGTGAGTTCTTACTGCTAAAGGACTGGCTCTCCCAGACACATTCTAAGCCTGCATCTACAAGAATATGATTAATCTGGTTTAACCATGGTGAAGCATAAACCAAATTATTCTGCAGAACGTTCATGACTGTACATTTTGCAAGAGTACTGGATTGGACTGTCACAAATAAAATCTGCCCAATGGCGTATCATGCTTACTTCAAGTGGAAAGCTGCCACTTTCGCCGTAAACCATGGCTGACATAGTGCTACGGCTTAAGCGAAGAATGAATTTGAGTACTTTTAAATACACTTTTTTTGTAAGTGCTAGGTTTTTGTGGCCCCATATTTCACATCCATACAGAAGAACAGGGACTACTATCTTGTGATGCAAATTGAGAATAAAATCGATGGGGAGATTTTGATGCATGGCGGTCTGTAATAGGGAAAACATAGGTTTTTGGGATTTGTCATACGCAGCCTTCTTACACTTTGAAAAGGATCCGTAATGTGCGAATTTCATACCTAAATATTTTGACTCCTAGGTTATCTTGACCAAACGTGCAAGTTTTGTTGCCACCTTTTCTCTTCTGAAATATCATGATTTAGCTTCCATCCATCACAGTACGAGGCAAGGGCATCTAAAGATTTCTGCAAGCCAGCATGTGTCTCTGACATTAGAATGGTATCGTCTGCATACAGCAAGACAAAAATCTGAATGAGGCTGGCTAACTCTTGGTTGTCTGTAACTAATGGTATACTGAGGGGCTTACAACTACTTGCTTTTATGTAAGACAAAGAGAACAACAGGGGAGATAAATCCCCCCCCCCCCCCCCCCCACGTACACCTATCAGGCTGCTGAAGTAATTTGAATATTTTTCTTGATTGACAACACATGATTTGATTTTGACTATACATGTTAATTATCACCCGGGGTAGTTTTCTGTCAATGGATCGATGTTTAAGTTTCTCCCATAGACCTGGAAGCTGGATGTAAAAAGCCTTATAATAATCAATAAAGGCAATATATACAATTTACAATTTTGACTAAAAAAATAAATCAACTACAAATCTGAGAACAAAACAGTGATCCAAAGTGCTGCGATTCTTACGAAAGTCAGCCTAGTTCTTGGAGAGTATGTTGTGGGATTCCACAAATTTAGACAATCTGTTGTTCAATACAGCACTGATACATCTTAGAAGAGTAATGCCTCTCTAATTATCACAGTCACTTGTACTTCCTTTGCCTTTGTAGAAAGGCACCATTAAATCTTTAAGCCATGCAGTCTTCTGGAATGACACCTGTATCCAGAATATGTAAAAACAACATAAGTGGTCTTTGACCTGAGAACCATACCTGAGAACAGGCCTAGTGACAGCAGAGTCATATGACAAGTCTCTGAGGTGTGTCACATCCCAGCTGCTCCACAGCCTGGGAGAACATAAACACATATTACCAGCAAACCAATTACAGAACAGTTGCCTTATCTGAGAGACATCATAAATCATAAATAATAATCAAATGCAAATGGCACATGTTAGAAGTGATCCAATTTTACTTCCCAAATGCGGCTTTAGGTTTGCGGTAAAAGGCAGTAAGATCCCCCATCCACTCAAGTGCTATTTGCACTTACCAAAAATATGGTGTGTAAGAAGTTCAGTCTTCTGGATGAAATGGCATTTGTGCAAGTTTCTGTTGCTTTGAGATGGACTGATATTTGAAGTTGGAAAACATTTTCATGACACTCAGGAAAGCACCAAACTTCTGAATCCTGTTCCGGATATGCCCCACTAACGTAGTGGATCACATGTAGTTGTTGGCTGTACCTGACAACACCAGTGCTGAGTCCTCCAGCGATGACATTGATGGAACGCCCCTCAGGTGCAGAAGAGTAGGCTAGGCATGTGATCACAGAGTCACAGAAATGCTCGCCAACTTCACGCCCATTGATGGTATGCACCCACAACCGACTGCCACCTCCTGCAACAGCAAATGTAAGTCACAGCATAAAGTTAGTACATATAGAATGAACAGATTAGGTAAGTACACTTGGATTAGAGACATGGTTTTTAGCCGGTATGTTTCAACAGCCTCTCACAGTTTTTACATGCTGACTGGATTGGTTCAGTGGTTGCTATCAGGATGAATTACAAGTATCAGAACAGTCAAACCTGCAGAATTGGCTTTATGACAAGAGTATCGCTAGAATGGTCACTCTTGCATGGTTTTAGCAATATTGTATGCTGGTTTCAAAATCACAGCCAGCAAGCCATGTGACTGCAGTTGTGTTTAATGTTGCAGCCCACTGATATGTGTGTGTGTGTGTGTGTGTGTGTGTGTGTGTGTGTGTGTGTAAAATGTTTGTCAGTGTTTTTTGTGCGTCACTTGCCACAATGGTGAATACCAGAATGTCCAAAAGCTGTTTGCACTGTCAGAAAAATCTCACTCATACATACAAGACTTCACAAAGCTGACCTGTGTGGCTAACACTGGCAATGTCTCCCAAGGTTGGGCTCACTGCAATCACTCTGACTGCTGACTGGTGATCCTTCAGCGTGCGAACATACGATAATCTGCAAGGAAGGACAAGATACTAAAACTGCTTTTTAAAAAAATGTAGGGAAAAAAAAAAACACAACAGTACTGGCTATAAGGACTACCCAAAATGATGACCTGACAATCATACAGAGAATGATGTTTGGGTAGCAACTTTAAGTCTCTCCTCCGTCTTGACAGTTGAGAGGAGAGAGTGAAACATGTCTGAACACTGCAACTGAGAAAGTACCATGAACCATTTGGTGGTGCCGGCTCTGTCTAATGTCAGCCAGTGTGAGGTACCTGTTCAAGTCCCAGATGATGATGGAGGTGTCCTGGCCACCACTGATGACCACACCAAATGCCTTGCACACTTGCATGACATTTACTGCACCCTGATGTCCACAAAGCATTCGCCTCAAACCCCGCACATGAAGAGTGCTAGGCTGGAAACAAGGATCAGGCAAGGATTATTCCCAGTATAGAAACAGCAGGCCTTCGGAATCCACACTCACAAAACACATCTTGACATCAAATGCACAGCGGTTCACAAAACAACTGAAAAGATACCCAACCAGTCTGAGCAAAACGAATGAAAAGACACTCACTTTGGCAATGTTGTGTGTCATACTGAACACACTGATGTTGCCTGATGAGGCAGCTGCGAACAGGAGGCAGCGATCAAGAGCAGCCATGCAGCATGTCACCTGTATCGAGATGTATTGAGAATGTGCCGATGGTTTTACTTCAAAACACAGTTAACTAATATAGCCTTTTTCTCTCAGAATGCTTGTGTTTGTGTGGATCCTCTGCTAAAACAATGGACACCTTATCCATATTGTTACTCATTTTTATTATACTACTCCACATTTGCTTTGCATGACTACAAAGACTGTTGAATAGACAATTTGCTTTTATTTCATTAAGGTAAATACACTGCAATCCTCGGGCATAAGGCACCAAAACAGAACAATCATAACCGAAAATTTCATTCAGAAAACAGTTGAAAAGACAGAAGTCTCAGCCTACCCTCAAAATCAGGGATATTCAGCATATGGGCAGAAAAAGGTGGTGTCATTCAAAAGCGAACAAGGTGTTGCTGAATGAGCTGAAATGGAATGTCAGTATCGTGTGTGACCTCCTCGAGCCGGAATGACTGCCTGACAGCACCGCCCTCATGGACAGGGTCCAAAATATCATCCCGGTACAGTATTGCCGTCAGCGTGCCGTTCCAGAACACGTGGAGGTCGGTCTTGCCCTGAACACTGATGCCACCCCAGACCATCAGGGAACCGCTGCCATACCGGTCATGCTGGGCCACAAAGGCATTGTGGAATCGTTCATTTCTATGTCTCCACACTCTCTGGGGACGATCTGTCATGCAAAACCTCATGCAAAACCTTGACTCGTCCGTGAACAAGACGGGCATCCATTCCACAACGGTCCACCTTGCGTGTTGCTGTGCCCAGGCAAGTTTCCTCTCCTGTGCTGCTGAGTCAAAGGAATGCGGATTGCAGGTGCAGGGGCTCTGGAGCTCAGGCCAGCCTCATGAAGTCTCCTCCTCACAGTTTCAGTGGAAATCCGAGTCCCAGTTGCATGGCGGAGGTCATTTTGGGGCTGAGTCGCATACCAGAAGGGGTGTCAGTGAGCCTGCATGACGAGGAATCTGTCTTCGCTCTGAGTTGTGATCCGAGTTCTGCCACCAGAATGCCTTCGTGAGACAGTCCCTGTAGTCTGGTAGATTCCATAGTCGTGAGATGACACTTTGCGTGACATTGACGGCTTGAGCCACCTGACGCTGAGAAGACCCAGCCTCCAGCATCCTGACACCTCTGGCCATCTCAGTGTCAGTCAAACGTCTCTGGAGCAGTTGTCGAGGCATGGTGTAGCAGCAGGCAAGACCAAAATGACACTAATCTTTTTCCCATCACTAAACCAGATTTTGCCATGAGCACTATTCACGAGCAAATTTGAGGGTTATGGTGGTCAACTGCATTATGATGCATGGCCTGCACACAATTCACGAAGTTGGCAATGTCATTACAATCAATGATCATGCCCGTACCTGTAAAAAGCAACAACAGTTGCAAATCTGGCAGTGGGCTTTTATCAATCCCAAAACGAATAGTGATGCAAAGCAAATGTGGAGTAGTATAGATATTAAAAAAGTCAATTCTATGTGCATATTCATTTATGTAAGTCCAGTAACATAGAAGACCTCTACATATTTCTAATTACTGACTATCCAAGATCCAAGTTGTACACATAACTACTGTCAATATACAAGTGACTGATGCATGTACACACGCTCACATAGCTGTAGAAAATAAGCAGAGCAAATACCAATCCAACACGGAGGATGGACAGACCTTGTCATATGGGTTAGGAGGCAGGAAGGTGATGAGAGGTTTGTTGTTGTGTGTAATCACTCTCAAAATGCCATCCGGGTGGTTCCATGTGACAGCACCTGCCCACATCACATCTGCTGGCCTGTTGTTGATGTCTGTAATAATAGCCACACATTGCCATATATATATGGGAAGTAAGCAAAGCTGAGAGCGCTCCCTAGATCTAGGAGATGTGCGCTTTGTATGCCATTGGACAAGTCCGCCTTGCCCTACATTGGCTACAAGCCACAGTGAGGGTGGGTGGAAGGGGGATCTACCATCCTACCGCAGAAACGTCTAACAGACCTAATGGTATCTCACCATTCATAAGGCCCCCATTCCCCTCCCACCGGAAGAAAAATGGTAGGTATAACCTAGGCCATATGAGCTGGTGATCACGACCATGGTTTCGGGTCAATAGGACCCTCATCAGGTGAGCTTGCGGCAACACCCAAGAGGGATGCAGTGTCCAACCAGCACTAAAAGGCTGCCCAGGAATAATCTGGTGCATCCCCAGTAGCAGACGTCACCACCCTAAAGCTCTGCAAGAGGTTTCAGCGGAAAAAGACTACATAATTTAGATGGAGCAACTGTCATTTGATATAGAATAGGAACAAAGGCGTCGCTAAAGCTGAAAACATGCGCTCAATCAGGTCAATTTGAAAGTAGAGGAAGTAAGTAAAGCTGAGAGCGCTACCTAGATCTAGGAAATGTATGCTTTGTATGCCACTGGACAGTCTGCCTTGCCCTACAATGTTCCTATTCTGTATTAAATGTAATTGCATAACATTTAGCCTAGGAAGCTGCTCTATCCCTCTCTCTCTCTCTCTCTACACACATACACACATGCACACACACACACACACACACACACACACACACACACACACGAACATTATGAGGCTGTTCCTTTTGACTTAACTGAGCTCTGAACGTCAGTGCTTCCCATGACACAATTTTGGGACAAAAAGGTAATAGCATCAGCACATGGATTCTTATGAACACTTCATGACAATACGATAATACAGTATGTCTTACTGCCATACACAATAAGTGCAGCTTCTTCAAGTGCCAAGGAATCAGTCAGTCTTAGTATCAAATGTGCACTTAATATGTCCTCATGCCTTAAGCAGCATCAGCAATCACACCAACCTGATGGTTTTGTATCGAGCGTAATGAGAGTGGAATCAGACTCAATGCCAAACACAGGGCCAGTCACAAGTGGAACAAGCAATGCCACTGGCACATCTAACTGGGCAACTTGGTGGCAGACAGGCTGAGCCATTTCTGGGGACCCCACATACACTCCCCATCGCAGACCATTCACGGATGATATTGGTCGTGGCTGAAATTTGAAGGAAGCAAATGCCAACAAAAACAACAACCACCAACTACATTGCTCAATACTGACACTGAAAAAGTCTTTATTACTATAACAAGTGAGAACTTCATGAACGAGAGCTTCATTTTTTCAGCATCTACCTCATTAGATGCGGCATCAGAATACTGGAAACATCAACAATGTTTTCATGCCACGTTGAGGGAGCTAAAGCCTTTAAATTTCAGAGTATAAACTACCAGACACTGTACTTACCACATAAGTGCGCTTGTCCTGGTTACCAGCAGCTGAGGCATGCTGGACAGGGGCGAAGTGAGTCTGAGCAGGATGTGGACCAACTAACAGTTGTCTGGGAGTCTGACCATATGTGCGGATCATTGTCAGCAATGCCTGGCGCTTGACTGGGTCAGTCACAGAGCTCACATCCATTCCAAAGTATGTCTGGACCAAAACATCACCCGCATTTTATCACATACAACTATGGCCCAAGACTCAAATCATGTCAGATAAATTAGCATTCATTTCACTACATGTTTGCCTCCAGTGTGAGTTTTTCTGTGTTTGTATATTCATAAGTTTGATTTATGACTAAGCTATTTTATATAAGTTAGTTTACGAATTTTCCCTTGGGGATGGTGGTACTGAACTGAACTGAAATATATGTGCACGTCAGATTAATGGAAGAGATTTCTTCAAACAGCAAAAATATTGCACCAACTGTTTTGGTCAGATTATGCACTGTTTGTCCGAGAAAACCATTGAAAGGTGAGAAAGACATGGACCTTACTGTCTCCACATCTGCACTGCTGCACTGTCTGGAAGTAGGAACTTACTGATGGATGGAAGACATTGATGGCTTTCACTGCCTCTTCCCCTTTCTGTTTGTAGCCAAACACTAGGTCAACCCAATGGTGCAGCATCTGCGTAGTTAGAGTCGACTCAAGTGCCTGGCGGTGAATCAGCACAAACAGGCGTGGATTTCCATGGCTCCAAGGGGGCAGCAAAACATCATCCACTCTCTCTCCTGACTGCCGGTAACCAAAGTCAAAACCTGCAGAAACATGCCATCAACTTTTCTAATAAATTTCACATCAAACGGAATCTGTACAGTTTCAGAATTCAGTGAATTGACACACTGAATTTTGAACTCTAGAAAAAAAATCTTTATCCTTATTTTCTTTAAAAGAAAATGATAGGGATGGTAATCCCATAATCATCTGTTCTGTCCCTGCTAGTTCTGCAAAGGTAGGTATGCAATTTTTCCTTTCTCTTTTTTCCCTTTCGCTAAGTACATTGGAGACACTGCCTACGTTGTCCAACAGGAAAATTGAGTCCTGGGAGGGTGTTAGCAATCAGCGGAATAGCGATGCCAGAGGTGACGATTCTTTCATTTCCCGCCAATTGCAACTGTCACGTTTGGAAACCCTTGATTTGACCCACCTCCCACCCCGTTCTCCATTGTGCTGCTTATCGGCGGTCAGTTTCCACACAAGCAGCCATGCACAGAGATATGGTAAACAAGTAGTTGAGACTGTCAAACTGCCTTGGTAACGGACGTGACATAAACATTATCAACGATTTATTTGGCAATTTTATCACATTACATCAATGTTCATTTCAGCGCTTCATAAATAAAGCTGCCCATTTTCTCTCTAAAGTTGGTGTTTGACTCTGTTGCGAAAAAGGATTTGTGTGGAAGTAAACACCACAAATTATTTTCTCTGTCAAGCCAATTACACTCCTTTGAGGACTGGACTACATCTACATATAATATGCTACCTTCATTGTTGGTCAGAAACTCTGGAAGAAAGAAGAACTCTGGAATCAGTTCCTTCACATCTGTGGAGGAGTCAAAGCTTGAGAGGCGCCATGATGTGCGAATACTGTGGAAAGTCCTGTCCGGAATGTCAAAACTGCGATCTGAAAACACAAGTGTTTTGGTTATACATGTACCTCTGATATATATCACATTAACACACACACACACACACACACATGGAGGCCATGATCTACACTCTATAGTACCAAGACGACTCTTGTTCTTGGCACTCCCTGATCACAAAATACAATTTAATTCAAACTAATTAGGACAAGAACCTTCAAAATAAAGCAGCATGCTATTGGTAAAAAGTGTGAAAGTGACCAACATCAAATGTCATAAACATTTTACCTTGGTAAGCCAGAAACATGCGTGTGAAAGGGGGTAGGCGGACAAGATAGTGGAGAACAGTGCCACTGTTGGAGTAATGGCTGCCATAATGAAACGGCTCAACTCGCATCACTTCTTCTGGTCCTGGCTTCATCATTTCTTGTCGCAGAAACTGGCAAACAAATATGAAGCAAATCCAGCACCTTTACACAATACCTTTTTTTTTTTTTGGCTGCCGCAGCTCCAGTGGTATCCCAGGTCATGGGCGGAACCCACAGAGGGCTTGGAAGCCTGGGCAATTTTTATCATGCATGATGATGCAGATGAGAATCATGGTATGATGATGCTAATGGAGGTCCGTGTGGTTTGGGAATGCGGGACAAGACCGCATTCCATGCTTCCTATCATAAATATCCTTGAGTTTGCCCCCACTTGGGGCAAAGAATTTTCCTTTCTCAAGTGTGGCACTGTTCATTCAGGCCGACCGTCGGGGTTTCTCTCCAGATACTCTGGCTTCCTTCCCCTCTGCTTTGGAAATGTTCAGCCCACAAAAAAAATTAAATAAATGCAATTCTAAAATTCCGAAACTTAAACTGCTGAGCTGGTCCTTCGCACCACTTGATTGTAATGTGTTCATGTCCACTGTGTGAGAGAATGCATATGATTCACGTGAGCATGCGTGTTGGGTTTAGCTCGCGGAGCTTTGAGCCAAATATGTGGGATAAAGCACCTATTAATGCGCTTATTATTATCATCATTATTAACCAGGCCCCGTAACTACGGCATCTGCAGTGCCAGCCATGTAATTTCCACATCATGAGATGTGCCATACTGAGGAAAGCACCCCCAAAGTCAGACATGAGAAGTGGGTGAGTCTCGGCTGTGTGGCAACCGCCTCCCCATTGGGCCCATAGCACACCTGCTCAGGGTAGGAGCCGATCCAGGCAAGAGTAATTCTGCTTGCCTCGGCTGGGACTTGAACCCGGGTCTCCTGGTCTATGGTCCAAAGTGCTAATCACTACACTACAGGGCCCAGTCCATTACACCATGTCAAATCAGCTTGCCTACAAATGTGAGATTTTACAACTGTAGCAACTTTTGCAGGAACAACTCACCATCTCACGTATAAGATAAAGGGTATGACAATGACTCGCTCCAGTGAAGCAAAACTGTACATTATTTACCCTAATCAGAAAACAATTCACGTTAACTACAGTGAAATGATTACCATGTGTGTCTCATCAACGCCAGGCGTAAGGATTGTAAATCTAACCAAGGATTTTGAAATCACCTCATAGTTGTCCATGTATTTTCTTTCCCTTGACTTGTCTTGAACTGCAATTGGCTTGCGCAGATCCCTGATAAAACATACAACACTTACATTTACAACAAGTAATGTGTCTTTTCCATTTTGTCACCTTGGAAAACAACTTCAACACTGGGGACTACTCTAACATGTCCGAAAACCACATGCAAAATGTTATCTCCAGTCTCACAGTAAAGGCCGCACTTTACTCATCACTCGTCAGTGATGTAGGGTATTTGTATCGTGCACATGGTATCTGGTTTATAGTTACAAATCTAACGAAACAGCTTCTTGAGCACTGTGGGATTCTTCCAACACTTAGTATTCCTACTCGCAACTGGCCAGCAATAAATGAGCGTCACTTTCTTCTCTTCTGTATGGCCATATAGTATAATGTACTATTATAGGTATTATATTATAGGTTGGTTTTCGGGAGTAGTGCTGTAGGTCTAGTTCTTGGGAGGTGACAGAGAAAAAAGTCTTTGGCCTCAGGCTACAACTTTCTTCTGTCACCTCCCGCGATCTACACCTACGGCCCTACCCCCGAAAATCAACCTATAAATAGTTTTGTTTTCATTTCAACTCTGAAAACTGAAGTTTAAAACCAACAATTCAGAAACAATTAATAGCTTCTCCCTTCAGGCTTGTTTACTAGAGAAAATCTAAGATGCGCCATTTGCACGAACCGGGCATATAGGCTGACGCTCTTTGTTGAACAGTACATCTATCACACTATTTGTGCATTTGGCACGTACGAAAGTGTGCTGAAACCATGATACCACTTTATGAAACCTACCTTCGTGATTAATCTCAGGGTTAAAAAATGAGTTTTCGCGTAAAGTAAAACCAAGCTTCAGCTTTGGTGCAAAGCCGCAAGCTGGTTTGATGCAAACATCGCTCCATATGAAATTGGTGAATGGCCGCTCCCACTTGAAACTTTCCAGTGACTTCTTTGGTATAGGTATGTACGTGAAATGTTTGTTGCATTGTCTGGGCAGTTTGTCGTGTTCATCTTCGAAATGTTTGCTCCATTTCTATGCGTCCTCTTATCATTTGCTCGCTGACACAGCTACCTGCCGCTGCAAAAATGATCTCAGTAGCAGAGGACTTCCGGTTTGGCGAATCTTTCATTAGATTTGCAAGGTCTGTGTCTACAAATCGGCAAGAAAATTGGTCTGCGTTCGTGCATGTTGATATTTAGTGACAGTCATAAAATGATGTCAAATCAGCTACGTACCTTTTTCACGTATTCTTTGGCTGAGCTAAATCTGAAACAATTTTACGGCTTCGCAGCAAGTTAGTTAGTTATTTAGGGCTTAACACCGCGCAAGCCGGCTTCGCAGCAAGGAAGCATCAGACAATAGTCAAGCGCTCATGTGACCTCACAGGATAAGCTGGTTTACCGTAATGTCAAGGGCACTGGAAATTTTTTAAGCCTGGTGGGGTTTCGACAGGGACTGTAGCAGTGTTTACGTGGGTTTACGTGGGTTTCACCCTTGTTTACAAAAATATGAACGTCCTTTCCCTTGGCGGTACATCCAGGGCTACCACATGGCTCCCCACCAATCACTGTAGGAGAACTAAAATGAAATGAAAACAATCACACATATACAGATATATTGCTACCATACACTCCATCTAACCTGAATGAAGTGGGATCCTCAAGGTTGAGTTCTTCACTGTCATAGTCTCGCAGCACAAAGGGGAAGACTGGGTATTGCATTAGATCATTGAAGGACCGTCCTGCCAACTTGTTCAGACATGTCAGGTAATCAAAGTTGGTTAAAGTACCTTCAGTCCACAATTTCTGAATTTCTGTGGATGTCTGTTCAAAACCTTTAGGTTTGTCAAGTTGTCCCAGCAAGAGATGAAGCACTCTGTCGCGATCCTGTGAGAAACATTTGCAAAATGATCATGTTTCATGTGATCTGCATTTTTGATACACTAGCTTTACTTGTACTGGGTTTAGCTGAAAAATGTAAGAGAACAGAGAAAACGATGTAGCTTTTGACTTTACAAAATCATCCATCTCCATGCTGTCTCTGAAGAAGCACCAATTTTAAATGCTTGAAACTCTTACATCAGGACTGTCTGAACGGTTGGAATTGTAAAACAAGAGATAATTTAAATTTCAATAAACATTCTGTGAGTTTCTTTATGTGTATACTAACAGACATGCTGGAGAAGGACAGCAGGTGAGTTCTTCCAGTGATGAGAAAGATCTCTAGAGCAGTGTCCTGAAGCTGAAACCAGCGGGAGTGCACCTCAAGCAATTCCGTGTAGCGCCACATCATTGACAGTTGATCTTTGTTGCCCAGCAGCATCTGCGACAGCAAAGACACTCAATTACTTTATAAGATTGTATGAAATGCCAAGCTCTCACTCTTTTGATAGCTGGATGTGCATATATCTCAATAAAGAAATGTGTTATATTGTGCAGGCACTTGAAAGCGTAAGCATCTTGATCAGGTGTAATCAAAATGACTAAGTTGTTTCTGGATTTATTTTGTTGCTGAGATATTTTACAGCTCCTACATTGTTGTAGTAACTTTAGAGTCAGAAATTCACATCTCAATTATACCTGGGTATAGTCGGTGTCAGTTATAGCTTTGTCTGCCACAAAATACAGGAACTGTTCTCCTGAAATAGAAAATAAGGAAGAAATTAATTCTTGAAGTCTTGAGTGGCATTCCTCACCCTCTTCCCCTGGCTACCGCAGGACTACAAGCCACATAAAGTAGCACCACTCCACTGTGGGTGTTGAGCAAAAGAGGTGAGACACGCTCAGGTTGTGCGCTCACTCACTTAGTCAATACACACCTCAATCCCTCAGCAGTGTGGGTCTCCTGTGAAAAACGTGCACCACTCGATCTCTCAGAACTGTAAGAAGTCAATCTAGCAATGACCATTTCATCTTTTCACATAAATATCAGTTCTTTCTTGCAAGTAGTTCTAAAGAACTTATATAATTACAAAACACAGGGGAAAAGGAACAAGGAGGCAAGAAGGCAGTATAGTAATTGTGAAGGTTAACCAAGATGACATCTTTCTCAGAACTAAAGGCATCAGCACTACTTACCCATCAGAAGTTCTCCCTTGCTTTCGGATGCAGGTGACACAGCAGTGCAACCAAACGTATTACTAGGAAAACAAGACACACAAAAAACCCCACACTAATTAGCCTGCCCAAAGAAAAATGAATTACAAGTTTACGGTATGGAAACTTTAACATTGTTAGTGCATACACTTTCGTAGTTCTAGACACTTGTGACATTGCAGTGGCCAGTATAAATACTTTTTCTTTTTTAACAAATCACGTTTGACAGTTAAAAATTTTCACCAGGTCTCAATTATGCTTCCCTGATTTTGATAATATCAACTGTGCAAACTCAAGCTTTGGAAATAGAAGCCTATACAGTTTGGAAATAGAAGCCTATACATGGAGTCTGTTACCGTCTACTTTCTGTGTTGTGATAGTACAGTAGAGCCTCTTTTGGGTGACCACCTGCAGTTTACAACTGGTGCATACGTGCGTGCATGTGTGCATGATGTAAATCAAAATGAATCCTTCTGTAAATTCTTGGGCTCATGCTATAAATTACTGTCACCTCCATCAAGGAAATCACCAGTGCTGATGTCTCCGAGTTTTGTCAGATTATTACCCTCAGCGGTCTTGTTGTTTGGTCGGGTTGTTTCAGGCTCTGTGTGTGTGTGTGTGTGTGTGTGTGTGTGTGCGCGCGCGTGCATGTGTTAAAAATAGTTTTACCAGGACTGCAGAGAACTCTGAAATGCAATCGGCTGGTTTCAGTTGGCGGCAAACTGTCACGGTGTCACCAAGTTTTCGCAGTGCCAGTGTTTACAGAAGACCGGAAAAGCAGCCTCAAGGGAACTGCACTTCAAAATTGCCTGCCTCACTATTATTCTTCCCACTGAGAAATTGTTATCTATAAGATATAAAGGGTAACTATGACAAGTGTGTGGGTCCCCGGCCGCTGCCAATTTTGGAGCTAAAATACTGTGTCACTGCCGGCATGTCTGGGGCCGTGTGTTCACATTTTTGTGCATCTTTGCCATTTTTGACTATGTTAATGACTTGACAGGAGCCTAATTTACTCTTGAAATGTCATACCAGCATGCACTAAGGGTGTTTCGGAACACTGCTAACTGCAAAATCCTAACAGTTTAATGGATGAAGTGACTTTCAGTGGGAGTGTGATCAGGCATGTGCGTGGGCATCCTAGTTGGGTTCTTCCTTGCACGAGGTTAGAGTGCCTCTGATCTGAATGACCACCTGTCCTTTATGACCGTTTTTGTTCAGTCCCATGGGTGGTCACTCAAAACAGGTTCTACTGTACATTGGCAGGTTTGTCTACATCCTGACAAAACATTCGCCCTTTGCCAATACACGTTTTAATCTTCAGAAGGTCCTACACATGCTCCTATATATAAGGTACGCCTGATGCTGCCATTTTACACTTACAGTACTGTGTCATTGTTGAAGAGCTTGTATACCAGTGTTGCCGAGTCCTGTACCTGGTGATCATCCTCAAACAAGTACTGCAAAGGTGCATCTTTGTTCTGGCAAGCTGAAAATTTGTGTACAGGGTTTTAACCAAAATCTATTGATCAGTCTGTTCTAGTGTTCTGTGATGCGATATTTATAGCCAACTAGAATGGCAAAGCCTTTATCAACTCACATATGTAGCCACCTCAAGAGTATATGTACAAGAAATTGTCAGCGGAAAAATGGTTAGAAACTCGAAGCTGTCATCTGGTTACCTCCCTTCATCCATTGCGGGCAAGTTACCTTTGGATATGGATGGGTTGTCTCCCTTTTAAAACTGATGAGCACATAACATGCTATGGTCCAAAAGGACTTGACACCGACTACCCTTGTGCTAAGTTTGGTATTTCTACTATTTATATATATAGTTCTTGAGAGAAAGCCAATGTCAAAGTTAAAACTTACCACATTAGACATGCAGTCGTGCTGACGGCAGACAGATGATTGGAGGGTTATTACAAAGACTCACTTTGTTACACACGAGTAAAAAAAATGCAGGACAGTTTGTTAAGTTACAGTTTGCTGAGCACACACACTCAAAGTATGTGGTAGTTAGTACACTCAACACATCCTGTAAAGAAATAAAATTTTCTACCTAGGCTCCCTTGGTGTTCTGGTAGCAAGTACTTGGCACCGATCCCCAGGTGACATCTCATGAGGCGCCGGCGAATACGGCCAGGGCCCTCTGTTGGGTCAAGCTCCCATGATCGTGGATAGGACTCAGGATGGTGCCAAACACCTCTACGAGAAAACAGAGGTGCCAAATTGAAGAAACATCCACATATTATTTCTGATTTCCTGTTAAAGTGTGTATTTGGTTGGTTGGGGTTTTTTGGTGGTTGTTTTTTGTTTTTGTTTTTTCGTTGTTTTTTTTTGTTTTTTTTTGTTCTCTCGCATGTTTTGTCAGAATGTCCATAAAATGACAGCATGAAGACATCTCTTTCCTGCATGCTCACACCCTGGAACACATAACACAATACTGCATGACCGTAGCCTCCACACACCCCTCACCCCCACCACCACCATCCCTTCACTTTCCAAAATCTCTGTAACGGTAATCTGTCTTTGTTAGGATAAAGAAAGTCATGTCAGATTTTCCATTTAGGTACATGTATGTACTGAGATGTCTCAGAATCTTATGAGACCTTTACTCTGAAAATGTGTTTCAAACCAGGTACAACCCACTTGACTGAACAATTCTCACAACTTTATCACAAAACTAGAGAGGCAGAAGCCTCCTTGGCTCACTTGTGGGATGGGTAAAGGTCATTCAAAAGAGTATACATGTATTTGTAAAGCTCTTATCACTATCTATCACCATGTCAGGTAAGGTTCCTCTGGTGTTCTTAGTTCATGAAAAGATAACAATATTTAAATGCCCCCAAAACAGCTTGTATCCCTACATGGTCCATCCCTTGTCGTGGGGTAGTGGCTTGTGTACCTCAATGACCCAGAGAACTATGCCAGCGGGAGCACATGCTCCTGGCAGGGTCACCCAAGCTGGACAGGTCGAAGGGTAGAGGTCAGATGAATGTGGACCACCTCTCCAAGAGGCTAAACGGGTTTGCGTAGGGTTAACAGCCCTACCTGTAAAAAACACTAAGTTACAGAAGCATCGACAGCAACAAACCGAGACATTCACCTGGGCGAGGAAGGGTCTCCATCCCGGAGACCTATGACGCATTGCAGTGAAAGCTGAAAAGAAGCTGCAAGGCCGACCCCCCTTCTAACACCCAGGACAACAACGAGAATAGCCACATGGAACATCAGGACAATGTATGAAGTAGGAAGGACCATAAAGTAGCAAGAGAGATGAAGAACTACAAGATAGGAGTACTGGGACTGAGTGAGACAAGGTGGCTACAGACAGAACAGCTGAGATTTTCATCGGGAGAGCAATTGCTGTACTCTGGACACACAGAGGATGGAGCCCCCCACACTGAGGGCGTGGCCCTGATGCTGGCACCGGAGGCACAGAGGGCACTCATCGGCTGGGAACCTGTCAACTCCCGCATCATCACAGCCAAATTCATCACCAAGAAAAAAGACATCAAGCTGAACATCATCCAGTGCTACGCTCCCACCAATGATGCGGAAGAGGAGAAAAAAGATGACTTCTACCAACAACTGCAGACAGTGATAGATAGAGGAGGAGCCAAGGACATGACCATACTGATGGGAGACTTCAACGCCAAGACTGGATCAGACAACACAGGCTACGAGGACACCATGGGAACACACTGACTGGGACAGATGAACGAAAATGGCGAGCGCTTTGCGGACTTTCGTGCCCTGAACCAGCTAGTGATAGGAGGCAGCATCTTCCCACACAAGCGCATACACAAGGCCACCTGGAGATCGCCGGACCATGTCACAGAGAACCAGATTGATCACATCTGCATCAGCCGGAAGTTCAGGAGATCGTGGCGAGATGTGCGCGTGATGAGGGGTGCCGATGTATCATCAGACCACCACCTTCTTGCAACAACATTGAGACTTCGGCTTAAGAGGCACACCAACGCCAACAACACACGGACCAGGTACAACGTTGGACTACTCAGGAACACAGACACACAAGCAGCATTCCGGATCAGCCTTTCCAAAAGGTTCCAGCCACTGCAGGACCTGATAGTTAGTTAGTTAGTTAGTTATTTAGGGCTTAATGCCGCGCAAGCAACAAAGGCTAATTCGCGGCTAGCTAAAGTCCCTTTCTGCCAGGTCCTTTAAAACATAAAAATTTCCACGTTAAAACAAGATGTAAATATATACTAAAAATCTATTGGGTTTAAATGAGATATATCCTTAAAGACTTTAGATACTGAACATCAGAAATCAAAGACAGTCTAAATATATATATGTATATCACAGCACTATATTTTGTAAAACAAATTGACTTCTTTCAGGAAACTGAAGACGCTGTCAGGGGGGACATCCCGGAACAGCATCTTCAGAGAATCCACACAGTAATGTTTGGCACGAATCTCAGTGAGATCCGTGCACGAGATTAAAAAATGTTCCACAGTGAATGGTTGATGACATGGAACACACCAAGGGGGGTCTTCCCCCTTTAACAGATGGGAATGGGTAACATGCGTGTGCCCAATATGTAGACGACTAAGAACGGTCTCCTCGCGCCGATTAGGTCGGCAGCGAGGGAGACTATCACAGATACTGGGTAAGACTTTGTACAGTTTGTTCTCCGGGAGGGCAGCCCATTGGGTCTGCCACTCCTTTTGAACAAACTTTGATATAAGAGGTTTAAAATCACTGACAACCACGTGAGCATCCTCCACAGGGCCATCACGAGCAGCATTCGCGGCCCGGTCAGCACGCCTGTTTCCTCGGATGCCTACATGACCTGGGACCCAGATGAAAACAATATCCTTGTTATCCGCTATCAAGGATGCATGGAGTTCGTGGATCAACACCAGGAGCGGGTGATCCAGTCTTCTACCATGCAGAGCCTGAAGCGCCGACAGTGAGTCTGAAAGAATAAGGAAGTTGCTACCTTTAGATTGATACACGTGCTTGAGTGCGAGTAAAATGGCCCGCAGCTCAGCAGTGTAAACAGAACTGTTATCAGGAAGACGGTGATGAAGAACGCGACCTTCAGCTACAGCAGCAGCACCAACCCTGCCATCCTCGGACTTTGATCCGTCAGTGTAGATCTGACAGTAGCCAGGAAAATCTGCTAAGACTTGCTGCAGGCCGTGAATGTAAATGGGGTCTGGGGTCTGGTCTTTCCTGTACTGGGTCAGGTCCAGTATGACCTCAGGTGTGGGGAGCGTCCACGGAGGGGAAGATGGGAACAAGGATTCCTCAACAGTGTCCATGTCCACTCCGGCTGCCTGTAAAAGGGGGCGGACACGAAGGGACAGAGGGACGATCTCATTGGGGTGAGCCTCGTAAGCCTCAACACACTGAGGTTTAAACACACACTTATAAGCTGGGTTGTCTGGCATAGATTTTAGTTTAAGAACATAATTCAGAGTTAAACGAGAACGGCGGATCGCCAGACTTGGCTCTCCGGCTTCCACATACAAGCTGTGAACGGGGGACGTTCTAAAAGCACCGAGGCAGATGCGTAAACCCTGGTGGTGAATAGTGTCTAGCATCTTTAAGTACGACTTTCGGGCTGATCCGTAAACGATAGAAGCATAGTCGAGTTTTGATCGGACCAGCGCCCGATAGAGGCGAAGAAGGACTGTGCGATCTGCACCCCATTCGGTATGGCCCACTACTTTAAGAAGGTCAAGGGCTTTCTGACATGAGGACTTTAAATATTTGATGTGGCTTAAGAAGCTGAGTTTTTGGTCAAAGATGACCCCAAGGAATTTGGCTTCTTTGACAACTTTTACAGGGTTGCCGGCTAGAGAAATGTTAGGATCAGGGAAAGGGCCTCGTTGTTTTGTGGAGTGCATGCAGACTGTTTTAGACGGGGAAAACTTAAAACCATTTTTGGCGACCCACGCCTGGACGCTGTTAACACACAACTGTAACTGACGTTCTACCCGGTGGAGGGAGCTACCCCTGACACACAAGGCAAAATCGTCAACAAAAAGAGAGGCGTCTGTGCCTTTAGTCACAGCTTTCACAATATCATTGATTTTAATGCTAAAAAGGACTGGGGATAGGATGCTGCCTTGCGGGACGCCCATCTCCTGCTCAAACGGGTCTGAGAGGGTGGAGCCCACACGCACCTTGAATGAACGACCCGATAAAAATTCTTGTATGAACGTCGGAAGCAAACCACGGAAGCCCAGCTCATGTAAGTCGGACATGATCCCGTGCTTCCACGTGGTATCGTACGCCTTCTCAAGATCAAAGAAAATAGTTAAAACATGTTGTTTGCAAATAAAAGCATCTCTAATGAAGGTTTCAAACCTGACTAGGTGATCTAAGGTACTACGGCCCTTTCTAAAACCACACTGAAGATCAGTGAGTAGTCCCTTGGATTCAAGAACCCAGACTAAACGAGAGTTGACAAGCCTCTCCATAGTTTTACAAAGGCAACTAGTTAGAGCTATTGGGCGATAGTTGCCCGGGTCTGAAGGGTCCCTCCCAGGTTTGGGGATAGGAACGACAGCGGCTTCACGCCATGAGGGTGGAAACTCGCCTGACGTCCAGATATGATTAAAAACTGACAGAAGAAGGTTAAGGCAATCATCCGGAAGGTGTGTTAGGAGCTGGTAATGGATACCATCCAATCCAGCAGCGGAGTCATTACTTTTTTGAAGGGCCTCGCAAAGCTCGGCCATGGTGAACGGTTGGTTATAAGGTTCTGAGTTGTCGGTCTGGAAGTTAAGATGGACTGATTCCTTGGCATTCTTTATAGCTTGAAATGCCGTGGAATAATGATCTGAAGAAGAGTTATATGAGATAGTGGAAGCCAGAAGATTTGCGACTGCATGTTTGTCTGTGACAGTGTTGTTACCATCCTGGAGATGGCGGACAGAAGTTGCACCACCTTTACCTTTAATTCGGCGGATAGCCTTCCAGACTTTCTGTGCTGGAGTCCCGGAAGACAGGGAAGATACAAACTGTCTCCAAGACACCTTCCTAGACTGTTTGTAGACAAAACGAGCTTTAGCTCGAGCACGTTTGAACTGTAGGATATTTTCCTGGGAGGGACACCTGAACGCACGCCTCTGGGCTCGCTTCCGGTTCTTCTGAGCAAGCTTGCACTCCTCAGTAAACCAAGGAACTTTGGGGCCCTTTGGAACTGCCGAGGATTTGGGGATAGCCTTTTCAGCTACTTCAGTTAAAATACGTGTAAAGGACGCGATAGGGTCATCAGATTTAAAAACAGCCTCCTCAGTGAGCTGAGAAGGACACAAGTAACTAAACAAGGGCCAGTTTGCCTTCTTAAAGTTCCACCTAGTAAGTGGGGGGTCTTCAGCTGTACTGCAAGGGGACAACACTATAGGAAAGTGGTCGCTACCACATAAATCTTCGTGGACATTCCACTCATACTCCAGGGACAGAGCAGGGTGACACAGAGTCAGGTCCAACATTGAAGAAGAACCTGAGGCGGGGTGCATATAGGTGCAAGAGCCGTCATTGAGGAGGCAGGTGTCAAGGGACATAAATAAGTCCTCCAGCATCTGACCTCTCTCGTTGTGGTTATCACTCCCCCAGAGCGGAGAATGGCCGTTAAAATCACCCATCAGGATGAATGGGGCTGGCAGCTGATCAATCAACTGAATGAGATCTGAGCGGGAAACACGTTCAGATGGTGGAAGATAGATAGAACATAGGGTAATAGTTTTATGTAGAGAGACCTGAGCAGCGACAGCCTGAAGACGAGTAGCTAAGGGAACGTGACTATAAAGAAGGTTCCTGCGAATTAACAGGGCGACACCCCCGTGGGGACGATCCGCAGGGGAGCCCTTGTGGACAACATTAAAACCATTAAAAGATACCTCAGCTGACTCCCGCAGGAAGGTTTCCTGAAGAGCCAAGACATCCAGCTTTAAATCACGTTCTAGGAGTTTCAGCTCCTCAAAACTGGACCGGAATCCACGACAATTCCACTGTAAAATGGACATAATTTAAAAGATAAAAGAAGAAAGACCGCTTCAGGTCTTGGAAGGAGACGACGAACCCGAACGTGGGAGAGGCAAAGAGGGAGCATTGGAGACTTCCATCTCCTCTTCTCCAAGAGCTGTGAACTTATTTTCTAGTAAAATTTCCCTACCATCCCCCTTCTGCTTGCGTGCTGAAAGGGGACCAAGTAGCCTGTTTTTTTGGCTTTGGTGGTTTCTCTGGAGGTTTTGCTAGTGGTTTTGCTAGTGGTTTTGCTGGTGGTTTTGCTGGTGGTTTCTCTGGTGGTTTTGCTGGTGGTTTCTCTGGTGGTTTTACTGGTTTAGGTGGGGTTGGTGTTTTTTTGGAGGGGATCCCACCGCTCCCCTGGCGCTGCGTTGCGTCCCCCGACCCCGCGCCCTGGGCCGAAGAACCGGTGGTGGTGCCGGAGCTCTCCCCACCGGCCTGGCACCCTGAGCCGCGGGGGGAATCTACAATGACCACAGCTGGAGTGGTCGTCTTCTGCTGCTGTGAAGGTATCTGCCTCCCCTTAAAAGTGAACGTCTCCACGATGGGGTCCGTTTGACATGCAGCTGATACCATCTTCGGCTGTTTCTTCTGCAAAGCAGATGCATAGGTGGACAAAGTGGTTGAGGAAGAAGAGGCCGAGGAGCCAGTCGCGATCCGGCGTGCTTCAGGGAAAGAGACCCCTTGCTCCGCTCGGATGCGCTGGATTTCACACTCCTCCTTCCACCTCGGACACTCCCTTGAGGACGCCATGTGCTCTCCACTGCAATTGATACACTTGGGGGGAGCCGAGCAGTTCGCCCCCTCATGACCCTGAGCACCGCATTGGAAACAACGTTCACCGTTTTTGCAATTGTCCTTCCCGTGGCCGTACTGACCACACTTGAAACAACGAAGGGGCAGGGGAACAAACTGCTTTACCCTAAGCCAATAGAAGCCGGCCCAGACACGTGCTGGTCTGGTCGGTATACCAAACGTCAGGATGACAGTGCCTGTCGGTCTTTGATCCCTCTTGCTGATAATACGCCTCGCATGTATCACACCCTGTGACTTGAGGCACCTCACTAGCTCATCATCAGCCAAGTAGGCCAGGGCTTCATCCCTCACAACCCCCTTGCTGGAATTCAGAGAGCGGTGGGGGGATACCTGCACCTCAACTTCACCGATCTTAGTCAGTCTCAAGAGAGCATCCGAATGTTTCTTCTCTTCACAGCATACAAGCAGATCGCCAGAAGGCAAACGTTTGCCCTCAGCTCGACCAACAGTAGCCTGCAGGACTTTACCAACAAGGAATGGATGGATTCGGGCGGCAGTCTTACCTTCTTGCACAGAATGCACAACTAGGTAACGGGGCCAGGTTTCCTGACGGGCAGCAGGGCCTGAGTCTTCACAGTCACTGTCACTGTCAATCTCGAAAGGAACGTCTCTCTTTCTCTTTTCGGAAGGTCGTTTTGATTTGGTTGCCATGAGCGTTTTGGTTTCATTCGTTCTCCGGGCTCCCCACCCACCACGGAGCCCAACAGGGGGATGCACATGTGTTGGTGGGTCTCCGACCAACGTGCACCAGGGCTACCCAAAGAATATACTCGGAGATTAAAAACCCCCAATTGACCCGTTCAGCCACCGCCTTCTGCTGGATCAGCAGGGCAAGACATGACCAGAGCCGGTTGACTAGGCCGGGCCGCCTAGCCTCCTGTCTAGAAGAACTAAAGGCCAAAGTAGCGTGTTGGCCCCTACAGGACGACACCCATAGGAAGCCTCAACCACCAGGATCCTCTCGTCCTCCGACACAGGTCGCGGAGCACGGCTAACACTCCGGTCCCTAAAGGAACGCAGTAAAAATAAAGGGACTACAGGACTAAAATGGGCCCTATAGAGTTTGAGGGGATGGTAAAAACGGACCAGACTAGAAAACCATAGGATATCTCCTACCAGAAGATTTCTAGAGACTGGACAAAAAGTGACAAGAATGCACAACATATCCGCCGCCTGCATTCCTGAAAGCCAAAGAATACTGTACACTATATCTAGTGCCAACAGTCTTCATCAGCAAAGACATGGCAACTCTTAGCTGGACCCTCGCCTGTGGCCTGTCTGGTATGGGTAACCCTATCCAGCATAGCCCACAGGGTCAACGGGCCACATACGCCCCCCACCACGAGAAGGTGGTTGCCTCGGGGGGCAGGAGGACCTGATAGAAGACAGTGAAATGGACATCGAGACACACTGGGAACACAGCAAGAAACTCTGGCACGACACATGCGAAGAGGTCCTTGGCAAGAGAAAGACCCAACATAAGGAATGGATCTCTGCTGATACCATCCAGAAGCTGGAAGTTAGAAAAGCGAAGAAAACTGCACTGAACACGAGCCGAACAAGAAGAGCCAAGGCAAAGGCACAAGAGGAATACACAGCAGCTGATAGAGAAGTGAAGAGGAGCACCAGGAAGGACAAGAGGGACTACATCGACAACCTGGCCAGTCAAGCAGAGGAAGCAGCCCGACAAGGGAATCTAAAAGACCTGTACCAGGTGACCAAGAAGCTCGCAGGCAAATTTCAGCAGACAGACAAACCAGTGAAGGACAAGAACGGGCACCCACTGACAACAACTGAGGAACAGCTGAAACGATGGGCAGAACACTTCAGGGAGCTGTTAAATCGCCCCATCCCTGAAACACCACCAGACATCCCACCAGCAGAGACAGAACTACCCATCAACTGCGACAAGCCCTCTAAGGCGGAGATCAGGAAAGCCATCATGACACTGAGAAATGGGAAAGCTGCAGGGCCGGATGAGATACCAGCAGAAGCCATCAAAGCAGACACAGAGACAGCCGTCAACATGCTGCACAGCCTATTCAGCAAGATCTGGGAGAAGGAAGAGGTGCCAGCTCAGTGGAAAGAAGGGTTCGTCATCAAGCTGCCAAAGAAAGGGGACCTCAGGGACTGCAGCAACTACCGAGGGATCATGCTCCTGTCAGTGCCAGGCAAGGTTCTCAACAGAATTCTACTGGAGAGGATGAGAGAGGCAGTCGACCCCATGCTCCGAGACCAGCAGGCGGGCTTTCGCAGGAACAGGTCCTGCGCTGACCAGATTGCCAGCCTACGCATCTTTGTGGAGCAGTCGCTGGAGTGGAACTCCCCCCTCTACATCAACTTCATAGACTATGAGAAGGCTTTCGACAGCGTAGACAGAGAGGCACTGTGGAAGCTGCTAAGGCACTATGGAGTTCCTGGGAAGATCATCTCCCTGATCCAGTGCACCTACCAAGACATGAGCTGCAGGATTGCCCATGCTGGCCAGTTGTCAGAAAGCTTCGAGGTGAAGACCGGAGTCCGCCAGGGATGCCTGTTGTCCCCGTTTCTCTTCCTCCTGGTCATCGACTGGATCATGAAGACCACTACAGCAGGCAGGAAAAACGGGATACAGTGGACACTCTGGACGCAGCTGGATGACCTCGACTTCGCGGACGACCTGGCGCTCCTGTCTCACAGCCACAGCCAGATGCAGGACAAGACTACATGCCTGGAAGCCACATCAGCCGGAACAGGGCTCAAGATCAACAGGAAGAAAACCGAGCTGATGAAGATCAACACCACTGCCAACACACCAGTCACAGTCGGTGGAGAGCCCATCAGGGAGGTGGAGTCTTTTGTCTACCTGGGGAGTGTGGTTGATGGACAGGGAGGCACAGACCGAGACGTCACAGCCAGAATCGGCAAGGCAAGGGCAGCAATGGTCATGCTGAAGAACGTCTGGGCATCCAAAGTTGTCAGCATAAGAACCAAACTTCGCATCTTCAACTCCAACGTGAAGTCAGTTCTGCTCTACGGATGCGAAACATGGAGGACAACGAAGACGATGCAGCAGAAGATCCAGACATGTTGTAGAGATCGCGAAAAGTCACTGCATTTCGATGGAAATTTCTAGACCATCCCAGAACAGATACTCCTAGGTTGGACGTTCCAGTCACAATCCAGGATCAACAGTTCACGATGGAGCTGGACACTGCAACCACAGGAAATTTTATTTCTGTGCCAGTCTGGAAACAACTGGGAAAACCGAAGCTGGATGATGTCACACATCGGTACGAGTCTGCCAGCAAGCACGACCTACCCGTGTTGGGCACCTTCATGGGCCAAACAAAGGACCCAGTGACTGGTAAACAGAGCTCCATTCCCTACATCGTCACCAAGATCCCTGATCTCAACCTACTGGGACGAAACGCGATCCAGGCTCTGGAAATTTCAGTGGACAATGCCCTTGGACTGAAGAGCATAGAGAGTCAAGTCAAGAGCGAGGGTGCAAAAGAATCGCATCCAAAGACCTCCAGCACAGCTTATGCTTCTCTTCAAAAGGATTGCCACACTCTCTGTGACAAATTCCCAGATCTCTTCAAGGAAGAATTGGGATGTCTGAAGGATTTTGAGCTGGAAGTAAAGTTTAAGTCCGACGCGAAGCCGTTTTTTCACAAGGCAAGGCCGGTTCCTTTCGCTCTTCGTGATGACCTGACGAAAAGCTACGAAGAAGGCATCGCCAAAGGAGTCTGGAAGCCAGTCCAGTTCAACGACTATGGAACACCAGTGGTTCCAATTCGTAAGACGAACAGTGCAGGCGCCCTGAAGCCAAAACTGCGGATCTGTGGTGACTACTCAGTCGGGATCAACGATCAACTTGCTGATCACCGTCACCCAATGCCTCTCCCAGAAGAACTGATGCAAAAGCTGGGAGGAGGATTCGGTTACTCAAAGATCGACCTCGCTGATGCCTACAACCAGATCAAGCTGGCACCAGAAAGTCAACGCAGACTAGCCCTCAGCACTCACCATGGGGTACTTCTGCAACAACGACTACCTTTCGGAATCAAGTCAGCACCTGGTTATTTTCAGGAGATCATGGAAAATCTGACCAGTGATCTGCCTGGAGTTGCCGTCTTCCAAGACGACATACTCACCAGCGGGAAGGATGCCAAAGATCATCTGAGCAACCTGGAACGACTACTCACGCGTCTGAACGACAAAGGACTCAGATGCCGTCGTGAAAAATGCCTGTTTGCTCAACCCAGTGTGGAATACCTTGGACACACTCTATCGGCTGAAGCAATCTGCAAAGGATCCAAAGTCGAGGCAGTCTTGAAGATGCCACCACCTCAAGCTTGAAATCTTTTCTGGGCTCAGTACAATTCTACGGGAAATTCATCCCAAACCTGGCTACTATGGCAGAGCCGCTGTACCGCCTGACAAAGAAGGCAAATCCCTGGAAGTGGGGAGAAGAGGAACAAGCAGCTTTTGAACAGCTGAAGCAGGTGCTTTCCTCTGATCAAGTGCTTGTACACTTCGACCCAGAAAAGCCTGTGGGGCTGGCTTGTGACGCATCCAACGTTGGAATTGGAGCAGTACTGTTTCATCGCTATCCGGATGGAAGCGAGCGCCCAATTGCCAATGTGTCCAAGACTCTTACAGCTGCAGAAAGAAACTACAGCCAAATCCACAAGGAAGCCCTAGCCATCATCTATGGTTTGCGGAAATTCTACCAGTATCTGTACAGACGACAGTTCATACTGGTGACTGATCACAAGCCCCTGACGGCGCTGTTCCGACCAAAGAAAGGGACACCACTTCTTGCAGCTAACAGACTAGCTCGGTGGGCCCTATGGCTGAACCAGTTCGACTACACGATCGAGTACCGGAAAACTGCAGATCACGGCAATGCAGATGCCCTCAGTCGCTTGCCTTCTGGAGACGACATCGACTTTGACAGGGAGGAGAGTGGGGAAGACACGGACCTGGTGTGCGCCATCCGAGTTCTCAGTCTTCAAGTCAAACCCTTCGACTCAAACATCCTTCGTCAAGAGTCAGGCAAAGATCCAGTGATAGCTACAGTGATGTGCTACGTGCGCGAAGGGTGGCCGCTGAAGCACGCTGAGATCAACGAAGAAGTCAGAAAGTTCCAGAAGTTGTCTGATTCTCTCAGTATCTGCCACGGATGCCTCATCTATGGTACAAGAGATGTGATTCCACAAAGGCTGCAGCCCAAGATCCTTGATCTTCTGCACATCGGACACTTCGGCATGGAACGCATGAAGCAGTTAGCAAGAACTGCAGTATACTGGCCCGGTATCGACGCTGCAATAGAGATGACGAGTCGACGATGTGACTCATGCGGCGAACATCAAAACAAGCCATCCAAACCGCCAGTTCATCCCTGGATGTTACCAGAGAAGCCATGGAGCCGAGTTCACTTGGACCACGCCATCAACTTCATGGGCACCAACTGGCTGGTGATCACGGATGCTTACTCAAAGTACCCATGCATCCACCCAACGTCATCCACGTCCACTAGAGCTACTCTAGACCTGCTGGAAGAAGACTTCGCTCACTTCGGATACCCACACACGTTGGTCTCCGACAATGCAACCACATTTGTTTCTGAAGAGTTCCAGAGCTGGTGCAAGGAACGTGGGATCACGCACCTGACAGGAGCGCCCTATCATCCTGCTACCAATGGAACTGCAGAACGGCTGGTGCAGACATTCAAGCAAGCTCTCAGGAAGTCTTCTGTGCCCCCGAAGCGAGCACTTCAAGAGTTTCTTATGCAGTACCGGAGAATGCCGACATCCTGCGGATTCTCTCCGAGTGAACTCTTGATGTCCAGGCAGATTCGGACAAGGATCGACCCTTTGCTTCCCTCGCCAGCACACATAGCTCAGGGCAAGCAATCCAAGGAGGCATCTAAAACTCAGGTGACTCCTGACCCAGGAGGTGTCGCCAAGGTGACCAGGCAATACAAGGCTGGAGATCCAGTATACGCACTGTACTATGGACCTCACCATGCCAAGCAGCCCACATGGGTACCAGCAGTGGTCAAGAAGTCTACGGGTACTCGCTGCTTCAACGTCAAGGTAGTTCCTCGTGGCCCAGTTTGGAGACGACACTGGAAACAGTTGCGCCCACGTTACGCTTCTGAAGAGGACAACGAACCTGGTGATTCAGCAGATGCCTCTGAGCTCCCGATCGACCATCCCATGGAGATTCTGGAGAACGTGCCACCGACACAGAACCAGAGCAGACCACGACTGCCCAGGACCAAGCCACCTGTTCCAGAGTATGGTCCAGACAACCCCAGACGATCCAAAAGAACACCAAAACCCAGAGACAGACTTTGTTGCTGAAGTTTGTTGTGAAACAACAATTTTGGTAGGGAGGTGTTGTAGAGATCGCGAAAAGTCACTGCATTTCGATGGAAATTTCTAGACCATCCTACAACATGCGAGTGCAGTAACGTCAGTAGATTACGTAACCTTGGAATGATTCCGTACTTGCCAGTATGTTGCAGAATGTTCTAGATCTGACCTGTTAGTATATAAGCAGCACTGCACAGCGTTCTGGGTTCTTCCTCTTTCATGAGTTTGTTCTTGCGCATCTTCTGTTAATAAAGCATTGGAGTTCCAGCCTGTTGTATCCCGTGTCTTCTCTGCGAGTGCACCGAGAAAGCGACATAGCAGGAGAAAAATACAACAAGACATTTCTCAAACACATGTCTGAGGCGCATCTTCAACATCCGATGGCCAGAGAAGATCCGGAACAGAGAGCTGTGGGAGCGAGCGGGGCAGGAACCAGCGGCCAAGCAGATCCTGCGGAGGAAGTGGGGCTGGATTGGACACACCCTTAGGAAGCCAGCGTCCAGCACCACACGCCAAGCCCTGACATGGAACCCGCAGGGGAAAAGGAAGAGAGGCCGGCCTCGCAACAGCTGGAGGCGGGACACTGAGGCAGAGCTATGTAAGCAGGGGACCAACTGGACTGGAGTGGCGAGAATAGCCCAGAACAGAGTGCGATGGCGAAGGGTTGTCGATGGCCTATGCTCCACGTGGAGCCAGGGGCCTAAGTAAGTAAGTAAAACAGCTTGTATGGCATTGACCTTGGGTCAAGGTCATTCAAATGAGATCTGTCAGTAATGATTTTATCAATGTCTATCATTATGTCGAGTTTGACGCCTCTAGTATTTGTAGTTTCTGCGATGGTATAGTAATGTTAAAATTTACAACAGACAGGTTTAATGACCCTGACTCAAGCCAAGTTAATTGCACGCACACACACACAAGATGGAGGGTTAGAACACAGACTCACTTTGTTACACAAAAAGCAGCATCAACATGCACTGAAATTTTAAAGAGCAAGAAATTAATTACCTCTCATGCGTGAGACTCTGCACAATGTCCTGCCAACTTTTCTTCAACTGCACTTGTAAGGCCATTGTCTGTTTGATATGCTCAACCAAGCATGTCCTCTCTTTCCTCTGTTGTGCCGCAACCACCTGAGTCACTTCCATGGCATGCTCTGACACACGCTTCACTGTATCAGCAAACCTCCGCTGTACCCTACACAAAAAGTACATCTTACCCAACAAAGTCAATATTTTTTTTTCTTAAATAAGTATCATTTAAAACAAATAAACCACAGAACAGAAAAGTAAATTATTCTCAATCAAAGTCATGAAGAGAATGAAAAATACACACTGTACATATCTTTCAAAACAAATTATCAACAACCACATTTACCCCCATCACAGACCAGGCTACCCTACAACAGAGACGTGTACCACAGTTTGTCATAGAAAGAAGTGGTATGTACCAGTACCTTTCTTGTGAGTTTTCCTAAAAGAAGAAAAAAGCCACAAACACAGAAAAATAAATAAAACCTTACTTTTCCATATTGGCTGAACGTTTATTTAACCATGCTTGTCTGTCACGTAAAAATCGTGCTTCAGCTGCCTTCTTGTCCTGCAAAAAATCAGTGGACAACATATAATATGCAGGTGAAAAAAACCTGGCTATTTTAAATTGTTTATCTTCATAAGACACTCAAAATTTTCCTTCCTGGGTTTAACCTTACCCTGGCAGAGAAAAAATAGCACATAAAAGAAATATCAAAAAATGGCTGAAACTGCAGTCAGTTATGGGATCAAAGACAGATGTTTTGAAGAACATACAGCTTTGTCAAAGTACAAAATTATACACAGAACTAGAGGAGCAAAGCCTCCTTGGCTCACTTGTGAGATGGGTCAAGGTCATTCAAAAGAGTATGTTTGTAAAACTCTGAAGTGAAGTGTCTCTTGTGTTCATAGTTCCTAAGAAAACGGAAAATGGCAATATAAGTTTTCCCAGGACAGCTTGTATGACCCTGACCTTGGGTCAAGGTCATTCGAATGAGATCTGTAAGTGTTAGAGCTTATCACTGACTAGGCCGGGCTTCCCCTCTCAGTAATCGAGGGGCAGGGCTCTTCACATAGGAAAAAATTTAACACATTAATATCTCTGTGGTGGCTGGACCAATATTTAAATAATGATAGGATACAAGTGACGCTGAATAACGCTCCATGAAAATATACACTTTGGCCTTACAAGCTACCGTGCATGATTGTCTGAGTGGAAATTAAATGCCCAACTCTAACACTGCGAGCTGAGGTTCGTCTGCTTGGCAGCCATTTGCAAGGTGTCGGCGCATGCGTGCCTGAATAGAAAACCGCGAGAAAAGTCAGAGATTTCTAAAGGTGGGCAGATCAGACAAAAGCTGACAGAATAACAGGAATTGATGTAATATCTCTTTGTCAGTCTCAAAAACAGTTGGCTGAAAAATCTCACAGGTCCTGTACTGCTTTCTACAAGCTTTTCTTAATCAGAAAATTCACTCAGCGAAAAGATTTTTCAACTAAAACGTAAGTCAGTTCAAGATCCCTCGAATCTGACAGGCCGGCATGCTGATCCCTCCCAACCGCATAGCAGAAAGATCTACACAAACACACGATATTTTTCTTTGATGACTGAACAAAATTTCTGATTACCACTGATTTGCTGTGATCACTGATGTGTGAGTGTTTATGTTATGTCTCCGACTCTAGATCTAGATTGTGAGCCGACAAGCATATTCACGTGGAAGGATGGTAGTGAGGAGAAAGAATAAAAGGAAAAAAGGGGGCGGAGCGTAAAATACGGCAAGCACTATTACACAGCTGATGTACTTTTTAAACTTTACAAAATCACTGTCACATAATCCAGTGTGTTAAATTGTACTTGCAGTTTTGCTTTCCAGGGACAAGGTCGGTGTAAACTAGCATGCATAATCAAACGCAAAACAGTAATGGAAATTGTT
The DNA here is from genome assembly GCA_018292915.2 of Batillaria attramentaria. Taxonomy (NCBI): domain Eukaryota; kingdom Metazoa; phylum Mollusca; class Gastropoda; family Batillariidae; genus Batillaria; species Batillaria attramentaria. The sequence continues at coordinate 2,370,646 of JACVVK020000016.1, read as the reverse complement.
GAATCTGAACAGATGATTTAAGTCCATTCCATACAAATCAAGACTCTCATCTTTTTTGTCCCTGTAATGTACCAAGAGCATTACATGTTTGGCAGCGTGAGCGGGGAAAACAGCAACATGGTTCAAACTGAAAATGTCGCCACTTCGCATTGTCAGACTCTTGACGTCAATGGCACCATGCGCATCACGTTTGTATGTGGGCACTTGTTTTCAAATGTTTTTTTCCTTTGGAGCGAAATGATCCAGTTTGCTGAAGATGATCAATAAAATTGTATTGATGATCTTTGGTTTTCCCTCTGTTGTTGTATGTTTCTAAAAAGCATTCATGTCTGTGCTGGGGACTGCTGATAAGACAGTCGAAACATGCTTGGTGAGTGGATGAGGATCTTTGTAAATTAGGCTTTTGGTTTTCCTTTGAGTTGGTCAGACCAGACACAGCGAATGGTCAGACATCAGATTCCTGACCGGCGAAGGTTGTCCGATTTCATTTAAGACTTTTTTTTTCATGTTTGGCAGATAGTACACATTGTATATATACAGTAAAATCCGGTTATAGCGGCCACCCTAGGGACATGAACTTTGGTGGCCGCTATATCCGATGTCCGGTATAAACAACACATCGGATATAGCGGCCACTTTTGTCCTGGTGGACGGTATATCCGATGTCTCCATATATTACAGACATTTTCCGGTGTATCCGATGTTTCCGCAAATAACGGACACACACACTCTCTCTCTCTGCGCGCGAGCGTGCGTGTGTGCGTGCATATGAACGTGCGCGCGAACGTGCGTGCGTGTGTATCGTTTAGTGTTTACAACCTAATTCGTTTTACGTTCAAAATCACGATTTAGACATTTAGATGAAAATAAAATAAAACTCATTGTTAATTTTTTATTCACACACACACACACAGAGAAAGAGAGAGACGATTACGGCAACACTTACGATTTATCAATTATATCAATTTTATTTTTCATTGCTGGCCCTGCCAGCTGCCCCACAGCCTGTGGACAGCTAGCCTTACTGTACCGTGTACACATTCCAAAAAAAAGTCGTGAATAGCTGGTAATGCGTCCATACTGGTTGGAATTACACAAAAATAGTCACGTTCACACCATTTTGCAAACATCTATAGCGAAAACCTTTAATTCCCTAAAGGAAACATTGAACGCAGACAGGCTTACAGACAAAAATGCGAAATAAATGGATAACACAAATTAAAATGCAGACTGAAATGCAACTAACGGCATGAAATAATTGTTTTAAAAAAAGTTATCTAAATTCTAAAACCATTCCTTGCGTTTTGTAACAAAACAATTCTTGTGATAAAATCTTTGTTTACAGTTTCTGAAACCAGGGAGTCTCGTGTAGACTCACTGCTGAAACTAAAATTCTGACTCAATGCCAAGAGAGATTATGTTAAACTTGAGCAATTTCTGCACGTAAATTTGAGAGAAAAAAGAACAAGAATCTTTTCCTTTGCAGTACTTGATCTGTCTGCCTTGAAATCTTACATATAAAATCGTACATGATGAGTTACAAGATTCAGAACAAACTATGTAAAAAAACAAACAAAAAAACATGTTCTCCTGTACTGAATAGTATTGGAAATACTGATTCGTAATCGCTTTCAAACACCACCTTTTCATGTACGGCTTTCATATAGGTTGTTCTGTCAAAATGCCTGACAAACGTCCTCAAAACTATGGGCATATCTTCGTGTATAAAAACAAGTACTTCCTCTCTCTCTTGTCTTATATAGTCCGTAAGAATTGAGAAAATAGAACACGCGTCCTTCTCACAGAATACTTGAGCGGCAGTACAAAGAACATGACATAGTTGAAAAGCCCATCACACACACACACACTACACACGCACACACAGACACACAAGCACGCGCGCGCACAGAGAGAGAGAGAGAGAGATAGAGAGAGTAATTTTTAGTTCAGCACACTCTGGGAGTAATTAAAAAGTGTTCTGCGCAATCATGAGGTCTTTGGGCCTGAAAAGGTCGGCGCCTGTTTTCTCATTCTTCTCGGCATAATCGATGCAATATGTGCGCCGGCCGTTTTATCCGGAGAAAAGGGGCCCTGGGGACGAGAAAGGGGTGCCGGTATAAGCGATGTCCGGTATAACCGGTGGCCGCTACAACCGATGAGTTTCTAGTCATGTTAAAGAAGGCCCTCGGCAGGGGAATGCCTTTGCCCTGTCGGTATAACCGGTGTCCGGTATATCCGGTGGCCGTTATAGGTGGACCAGACTGTATTTTAATTCATATACAACTAGGTCTGTTGTACTGCAAACAAAAATGCATAAATGGGCACACCAACCGTATTTATTTATATTTTAGTATTACTTGTACTGTTTAATTTTCACACACACTGCTATAATGAGAAACATCGAAGTAGTGCATGTTGAAATTTATCAGCCTTGTGATTAGGACATCACTTGGAAGGTCACACATTATCAAACGTTCCCTTTTGTACATTTATTTCTAGACACATGTTGATCAGTTACAACACAAACATTTTGGCCAATGGGGACAAAGTTTACCATTCAGGTTGGAAACATGACAGCAAATGGAAACTGATCAGATTTAGGACTGACCATACAGTAATGTGTCATGGTAAAAACAAAAACAAAACTAAATACCATTTCTTTCAAATGTTACAACAGTGAAACGAGTGCTTGGACAACTAGCAAATTACAGATAACAGAAAATGTATACCTGAAATATATTCTTTAGATTCTCACTGTTCCTTCCGCCTTAGCCAAGTCAGATTCACACTATATTGTGTCTACTTTGCTTCAGTGTTATACCTTCAAAATGAAAATGTAGCAGTACAAACAAACATACAACCAACCAGCACACCTACAAACATTTCAAACAGAGTTTAGTACTAAATTTATTTCAAAAAGGTGGGGGTGGGGGTATTAGTTTAGTTTAGTCCTCTTTATTCCCTGGGGAACATAGGGCTGCAACCACACTCCGCCAGCGCACTCGGTTCTGGGACGCCCTCTTTAGTTCGGCCCACGTCGTTCCGGCGGCCTTGGCTTCAGCGTCCATACTCCTCCGCCAGGTCTGCTTCGGTCGGCCCACTTTGCGCTTTCCCTGGGGGTTCCAATCAAGGGACTGCCTGGTGACATTTGATGTTGGCTTTCGCAAAGTGTGTCCGATCCATCCCCATTTCCTTTTCTTGATCTCCTGCTCGATGGGGACCTGTCTTGTTCGCTCCCAGAGGTCTTGGTTGGTGATCACCAGTGGGTATCTGATGTTGAGAATGTTGCGGAGGCATCTGTTGATGAAGGTTTGCAGCCTGTGGGAGCCTGTCTTGGTGGTGCGCCATGTCTCCGAGCCATAGAGTAGGACCGACTTCACATTTGAGTTGAAGATCCGGATCTTGTTTCGCAGGGATAGGGCTGTGGATCTCCAGATGGGGCGCAGAGTGCGAAAGGCATGTCTGGCTTTGTTGGTGCGGCTCTTGATGTCTTCGTCCGTTCCTCCATCCTTGCTGACAACGCTGCCGAGGTAGATGAACTTGTCCACCTCTTTGATGTCTTCCTGGTGCAGCTGGATGGGGTCGTGCTGTTTGTGGTTGACTCTCATGACTTCGGTCTTGCTGATGTTGATCTTGAGGCCGGTCTTCTCAGCTTCTTCGGCGACTCTGTTCAGCTTCTCCTGCGCATCTTGTTGCTTGTGGGAGAGGAGGGCGATGTCGTCCGCGAAATCCAGGTCCTCGAGCTGTTTGCTGAAGGTCCACTGGATCCCTGTCCTCTTACCGTCGGTGGCTTGCCTCATGACCCAGTCGACCACCATCAGGAAGATTGTGGGTGAGAGGATGCAGCCTTGACGAACGCCGGTCCGTACTGTGAATGGTTCTGTCAGTTTCCCGTCGTGGATTACCTGGCAGGTGGCATCTTCGTACAGCTGTCGGATGATGTTGACAAACTTTGGTGGAAAACCGTAGTGAGACATCAGCTTCCAGATGACCTCCCTGTCAACACTGTCGAACGCCTTCTGGAAGTCAACGAATGTGCTGTACAGGGGGGTCTGCCACTCCAGGGACTGCTCGACGATGATCCTCATCGTGGCTATGTGATCAGTGCAGGATCGGTCGTTGCGGAATCCTGCCTGTTCCTCCCGGAGTGTCTTGTCCAGCGCGGTCTTCAGCCTCTCCAGGATGATCCTGGTGAGAACCTTCCCTGGTATGGACAGGAGCATGATGCCTCGCCAGTTGCTACAGGATGAGAGGTCCCCTTTCTTTGGCAGCTTTACCAGGTGTCCCTTCTTCCAGTCTTGTGGCACGCTCTCGCTCTCCCAGATCTTCCTCAGGAGCGGGTGCAGCATGTCGGTGGAGGTCTGGATGTCGGCCTTGAGGGCTTCTGGTGGTATGCCGTCGGGGCCTGCTGCTTTGCCAGACTTGAGGGACTTGATGGCTTTGATGATCTCGGTCTTGGTAGGGGGGCTGGTGCTGATGTCGAGTAGCTGGGCTGCCGGTGGTATGTCTGGTGGGACTGGTGGTGGAGGCCTGTTGAGCGTTTCCTTAAAGTGTTCAGCCCACCTTGTCCTTTGGTCTTCCTCTTTGGTGATGATTTGTCCGTTCTTGTCTTTGACTGGTCTGGTGGGGTTGTTATTTTTCCCAGAGAGTGTCCTTGTTATTTCGTAGAGCCGTTTCATGTTCCGTTGTCCTGCTGCTGTTTCTGCTTCTTCTGTGAGGTCGTTGATGAAGTTCCTCTTGTCGTTCCTTGCGCTCCTCTTGACCTGCCGGTTGACGTCCCAGTATTGAGCCTGCAGGTCGCGCTTGTCGTCTTGGTCGTCAGTGTGGTTGATCAGGTCTTTCAGGCGTTTTCTCTCTGTGATGAGGTCCCAGGTGTCAGATGTAAGCCACTCTTTGTGTTGTCTCGTCTTCTTTCCCAGCACTTCCCTGCATGTTGCTGTCCAGGTTTCTCGCAGGTCGTGCCAGTGCTCCTCGATTGTCTCTTCAGGTAGTGTGTCGAGAGCGCTGAATCTGTTCCTCAGCTCACATCTGAAGGCGTTGGTCTTGACGCTCTCCTTCAGACTGTGCACGTTGTACTTGTGGGATGGTCTGTCCGCCTGGTCTCTGTAGGCCTTCAGCTTGATCTTGATCGCTGCAATGACGAGGTGATGGTCTGAGGCTGCATCAGCTCCCCGCTTTGCTCGGACGTCCAGCAAGCTTCTTCGCCACTTCCTGCCGATGGTGATGTGGTCGATCTGGTTTACAGTTCTTCCGTCCGGTGATGTCCAGGTGGTTTTGTGGATGGTCTTGTGGGGGAATATGGTGCCTCCGATGACCAGGTCGTTGGTGGTGCAGAATTCTGTGAAGAGCTCTCCGTTCTCGTTCTGTGTCCCTGTTCCGTGTTTGCCCATGATGAGTTCTCTGTCTGTGTTGTCGGTGCCCACTTTGGCGTTGAGGTCTCCCATGAGGATCTTCAGGTCTCTTCTCGGTGCTTTGTCGAGGACGGCTTGGAGCTGCTCGTAAAAGTTCTCCTTTTCTTCCTCATCGGCCATGTTGGTGGGAGCGTAGCACTGGAGGATGGTGACTTTCCTGCCCTTTGAGTTGAATCTGGCGCTCAGGATCCTTGGTGACACTGGTTCCCAGGACAATAGTGCTTGTGTTGCTACAGGTGTCATCAGCAACGCTACTCCGTGCATGTGTGGTTGGCCGTCTTCGTGTCCGGAGTAGAGGATGGTGTCTCCGGAGGTGAGTCGAGTGCGTCCTGTTCCTGTCCATCTTGTCTCACATAGGCCGAGCAGCTTCAGATTGTATCTATGCATTTCTTGACTCACTTGTGCTGTCTTTCCTGTTTCGTATAGGGTTCGGATGTTCCAGGTCCCTATCCTGGCTTTGGTCTTGGCTGTCAGAAGAGTAGTCGGCGCACTGGCTTCCCGAGGGCTTTCACCAGCTCGCGTCATGGGCTCTACTAGAGAGGACTCTTCCTGGACCAAGTTGCGTTGTAGATCTGTGGTTGTAGTTTCTGTAACAGGTTTTGTTTTTAAAGAGTTGGGTTGTTAGCCCTACTCAAACCCCCAACCTGGAGGACCAGTGAGTGCGCTTCGTCTGGCCTCTACCCTTCGACCTGTCCAGCATGGGTGGCCCTACCAGGAGACGAATCTCCCGCCGGCATAGCTCTCGGGGTCATGGAGACACGCAAGCCCCATCTCCAACGGCAAGGATGCACTCATCGATGGGGGTGGGGGTGGGGGTATGGCAGTTTGAATTTAGCGTCAAGTGTCCGATTAGATGAGGGAATTTTGGGACTGAATTTCACTAGTGTCAATACTGGAAAAGGTCTTGTCCTATTACAACCGGCTTTGACATCACCATTATAACAAAAGATAATTTTAATGAGGGAATTTTAGTGTCCAAGATGCCCGGTCTGTAGATCCTGAGGTAGCAGGTTTAAATCCCATGGTAGGCAGGGATATCACTGGCGATTGCTTTCTGAGGGGATTTCATATCGGTTAAAAACAGATTTAGGCCAGTTTAAGAATTTGTAATCTTTGCTCTCAGTTTGTAGTACATGTACATGGATTCGACACAATAGAGGTTGTCTGGTATGCTTGTTGCTAACTTTAACATTAAAACAAAAAAGCAAAAGTGGACCTAACTAAACTTACCACTTGGTGTTGACTTGAATAATCGCCATGTTGAACATGATATCAGATGATGACACATTTGTAAACATATTTGCAGGAGCTGGTTGTTTTGAGCAGGACCTGGGCCTGAAATAAATGCATACATGCAGATCAAAGTGATGTTGTAACACACACACACACACACACACACACACACACACACACACACACTTACTCCACAGATCTGTAAAAAAAAATAATAATAAAAATTGTGATGGTGTGCATGGTTTCTCTTCAGTCCTCATTTGTACTGATCTTGCATGATACATGTACTTCATAGACTGTTCAAACACACACAAAACACTTTGGTATACAACTGACTAGTACCGCCGGCTTACTGAAATAGCTGCTGGTGAGTCTGACATGAGATCTATCTCTACACTGCCTGAGATCATACTTGCAATACCTATGTACAGACCAATGCCACAGCAAAATGCACAGTGTGCCCTGCTTTTCAGTCCCCCCCCCCCCACTTCCTGCTGCACCAATGCACACCTATCTGTCTAAGCATACTGGTTTGTTCAGTGCTCTGCAATAACATGACAAAGTCCAGGGAAAAGAATATCCCAAGTGTCTATCATGTCACAGTCAGCAGGGGGAAAACACAGTAGGACCATGCTCACCTTCGTAGAATGGATACTGTCTGTGTATGTGATTATTAAAACTGCTGTGAGAGTCAGAATCTAATGCAGCACTCCCTCCAGTTTTACTCCGTTGCCTCCCAGTACTGCCTCTACTCATCCCTCTCCAACTTTCCTGGACTCCCTTCACAGTACACATCTTCCACATGCACCCACCGGAACTCGACTGATTAGTGTAGATTGATCACCTCCTCCTTACCATCATCAGAGTCATTTTCTTCCAATTCTTCTACATGCCCGAAGGAATCAGGAAAACCGCCGTCCAAATCTACGAATCTTGCCACACTCTAATCTTCACTTTCTGCACCATTCCCCAGAACATTGAACAAAATTCCACGATTATCCCCATTACGTAATGATCACGCCGCCATCTTGTTGATACGAAAATCTAAAGTAGATTTTCATACAAACAGTTATAGAAACTTAAAACCACTAGTAGATAAATATTGCTGTTTGATGTGAGGAGTGAGACCGCGTCCTTCGACTTTGCGAAACTATTCAGAATATCCCAGGTAAACCACTGAATCATTATTTCGCTAACGTCATATTTTGAGAAAATTGAATCTCGCCTGCCAAAGTCGCTGACGTGTTCTACACGGTAGCTGAGGAAGCAATAGACAAGAAATGCAGTAATTCTGAGTTATACAAACGCCACCAGCGACATTGTGAAGTACAATCCGATAGCAGTATGTTACTGGTATGATTGATCGAGTGCGAACATTTCAAGATAATAGATAGATCTGGTTCCTGCCTAGTCTGTACAAGTTAGTAACTGCAGACATGTATCCGTAAAGGCTTTCTTTGAAACTTGAAGCAGGCTTTTCAGTGCTAGCATTTAAAGGTCGGCTGCTAAGACAAAGGTATCAGTGACGCGACGTTACTTTGCTTGTCGGCTCACACGCTTCCTTGTCGGACTCAGACGACAATCTCTGTCTAAACTGACACAGATCATTTTGTTTTGAAATAAAGGGAGGGAAATGGACGTACAGTACACTCAAACACACTGCTTACCTTCAACCACGACGAAGAAATCACAACGCGGATTTAGTAGGCCTATCCTTTCGTGAAAAATGTCGCAGGAAAGTGCGCGCGGGTTGGTGTGAGGGCAAATGGGAGATAATTAAAACATGGAAGATAACTCTGAAATAACAATGAGTTCATTCCCTTCAGTTTTCGCTGTGCGCCATAAGGGATCCCATTTTAACTTCCACAGATGGCCGGTTGAAGCCGTGAACATTTCAATCAAGTTCAGCTATAAACATAATCGTACAGCTTAGGTACGCTGTCAGTTTTCTTATATTAGCCTGACGTTTTCCTGTGCCATAGCCACCACGAAAAAAACGTAGCCACCAAAAAGTTTCTTCGCTTGGATCCCTGACCCAGGATGTGGTGTACCCGATCACTCATGGGTTGCCCGGACTAATCACTGACTATCATTATACCAAGTGTGATAGCTCTAGTTTTGTAGTTTCTGTATAAACGGTAATGTAAAATTTCACAACAGACAGCTGTAATGGCCTTGACCATGAGTCAAGGTCATTCAAAAGGGTATGTCTGCATAGGTCTCATTTCTATTTATCATTGTGCCTTGTTTGGTAGCTCTGCTGTTTGTTGTTTCCAAGAAAATGCTAACGTTAAGGTTTATGCAAAATGTCTTGAATGGCCTTGACCTTGACTCAAGGAAATTGAATACAAGTATGCCAGCTAGTACAGGTTTTGTCAATGTCTATCACCATGCAAAGTTTGCTGCCTCTTATACCCCTAGATTCTGAGAAAATGGCAATTTTAAATTTCCAATGAGACAGCTTTAATGACCTTGACCTTCAGTTGTGTATTGGGAGGTCTTACTGCTGTCCATCAGCAAGCCAGGTTTGGTGCTTCTGCTGTTTATTGTTTCTGAGAAAATGCCAATGTTAAGGTTTTGGAAGGTTTTCCGCAAAACAGCTTGTACGGCCTTGACCTTGACTCAAAGTCACTGAATACAGGTATGTCAGTAAAGGTGTTGTCAATGTCTGTAATCATGCAAAGTTTGATGTCTCTTGCTTTTCTGGATTCTGAGAAAATGCCAATGCAAAATTTTTAGTGACCTTGACCTTGGGTCCAGGTCAATCAATATGATGTTTTAAAAGGTCTTATAGCTGTCTATCAGCAAGCCAAGTTTGGTGCCTCTGCTATTCATTGTTTCTGAGAAAATGCCAATGTTAAGGTTTCATCAGGTTTTCCGCAAAACAGCTTGTACGGCCTTGACCTTGACTCATAGTCACTGAATACAGGTATGTCAGTAAAGATGTTGTCAATGTCTATCACGATGCAAAGTTTGATGTCTCTGGCTTTCCAAGTTCTGAGAAATTGCCAATGTAATACATGTATTTGCAAACAGACAGCTTTAGTGGCCTTGACCTTGGGTCAAGGTCAAGGCCACTAAGACCTTGGGTCAAGGTCAATCAATATGTATGTTTTGAAAGGTCTTATGGCTGTCTATCAGCATTCCAAGTTCGGTGCCTCTGCTATTTGTAGATTCTGAGAAAAGGCCAATGTTAAGGTTTATTGCGGACACAGACAGACAGACACACACACACACACACACACACACACAGATGACGGAGGGTTATTACATAGACTCACTTTGTTACACAAGTGAGCCAAAAATGAGATGTGATAACACTTACTTCCCTCCAAACTTCAGCGTGCTCAGGGTGGGCAGATCTATCTGGGGTGCTCACGTAACAGCCACATTGTCGCAGCAAGGTCAACAAAGCCAGTGCAAAGTCACGCTGGCTAGGGTTTAGCCAGTCCCGCCACACTGTCACTAGATCATTTATGTACAGGCCAAGCTCTGAGCCCACCTGCATGATGCAAACAAAGATAGCAAGACAAATCCAACCACCTAAACTGCAGATCAATTATGTATTTATCACTTAACATGTGAGAAAATGCCCTAAAATTACACAGTTAACTTATATGTGCTTAACTAGCCTGCTGATGTCAGAACCGACTTAAAGGGCCCAATCACCCTATAGGGCGTAAGTCACAGCGTTCGCTTGCGTCGTTCTAAAAATTCATTCTGAAAGTTAAACTTTCTTCTGACAAAGTAAAACACTTTGAAAATGGTATATCTCTTGTGCAGCCCATACATGCAATACAAATTTTGTGGGCTGCCACGCACGTTGTCGAGAGCTAGTCCATGCGACTGTGTGAATAGTGTTTAGTGCTAGCAAGTTATATTTTGAGGCAGTCCATGCTTTTTGTCAACAGCGTCGACAGGTATGAGTTGTGTTTAGCTAGTCGTATCTCGCTCGTGCAATAGTTGTGACTTGGTAACTCCAGTGTTTCTCGGGCTGAATGGCTGAGCTGGTGGGACTAACGGCTTGACTTCTTCCTGAGGCCAGTTCGTCATTGCATGTTTGTTCCATTGGAAGATCGCATTTGTATCCTGATGCCAGGTCCTACCCTTCGTTGTTGTAAACCCCTTGTACTGCCCCAGCGCTGAGGTGCGTTCTCTTTTCATCTGTGAGTCATAGGTTTTCTGACTGTGTTGTAGTGTTTTGTTGGTGTCGTTAAGTTGGTGGAATTATGGCTTGGACTCTGTAGGTTGTTTATTGTGATGTGCCCTAGACGTACGGGAGGTTTCTGCTATGCTGGGGATTTTGTTCCCGTTGGTTTGGTGCCGTCCCGGGAGAGGCAAGTTCCCCGACGGTGCTAGTCTTCGCCAGCCTGGTGTTGTCAGCGTCACAGGATGCATCAGCTCAGATGGGAAGGCACATTTTTGAACCCATGGTCCTAGAACCCGGTTCTGCTACTAGTCTACGTTGGTGCTACATTGATAGTTCTCTCGTTTACCCAGCACGGGTGCGACTTTGGGGGTGCTTCCCTTGGTATGACATGTCTTTAGGATGTGGATGATTACATGGCCGGAACCGCAGGTACCGTAGTTCCCGGGCCTGGTTAATGCCTGGATATTTATGACAAGAAGCGTGAAATGCGGCCCTGTCCCACAGTCCCAAACCACACAGACCTCCATAGCATCATCTTACCATCATCCTCATCTCCATCATCATGCATAATAAAAATTGCCTCAGTTTCCAAGCCCTCCGTGGTTTCCACCCATGACCTGGGAGGAACACCACTGGAGCTGGCAAGAGTGAGTGAGTGAGTTTTTAGGGCTTAAAGCCGCGCAAGTCACAAAGACTAATTCGCGGCTGAGTGTGCCTGCACTACATAAAAAAAACAAAAATGTAACGGACAAAGGATGCAAACTGGTCTACGGGGCTATATAAACCTCGGACATGCATGCAGGAGACGCTGCACCTTCATGCTAATTTATTGAACTCCCGGTTACAAAAAAGCGTAGAAAACAAATGACAATTACAACTGGGTAAAACAAAGATAAATACTAAGTGCATATACAGCAAATATTGCAACTTTTCATCTCCTAGGCGCAATAAACCAATTCGCAGCATATGCCCAACATTACTTATTCCTAACCACTGGTAGTGCAGACGTGAGTGAGGTGTTAAAAAGAAGAAATATAGATGAAAGGGCTGAACTTAGAAATCAGCTGAGAGAAGAGAGGAAGGACAGAGCGGCTAAATTCGGGAGGTTTTAAAGAGAAAGATACAGGTGAATGGGCTGGTGAGGGATAGTCAGAGGGGTAGGAAGGAAAATTCCTTAGTTGCCAATGAAGACAACATGCCTGGGAGGCAGTTGGAGAACAGACCGCTCCAACACGGAACCTCCCCGCTGTGAGGCGGTTTGGGAAAACAACGCACCAGAGAGCGGTGCGTTGTGAAGGTCTTCAACATGACAGGTGTTCAGCAGCACCAGCAGGGCACTGCGAACAAAGCCCGCCAGGCTGAAGACCAGGTGGGGGGAATCCAGTGAAGTCGGCCTTCAGAAATGACCCTCAGATGTCTCACTGGACCAAGGGTCAGCAGACACCCGCTTACTGACCTCCCCCCAGAGGAGACTTTAAGAGAGCAACAAGCAGGTGAATGGACTGAGGGAGGCAGAAGTAAGAGTAAAGAAAGAGCAAAAGGGGTGGGCAAGCTTGGCGAAATCAGCCCCGCCGCGTGAAGGCGAGCCCATGGGGCCCGGAGCTGGCAAGAGTTGTGGCAGCAAAAGAACAAAAAAACAACCAAGGATTAGTAACCACATCATATCTATGAAATACCTGCCTTAATTCTCTCTCACACACACACACACACACGCACTGACATCATTGCAGGTGAAAGGGTGTCTCAGTTGTGAAAACAATGGTCAGTGATTTGACAGGTGTAAGGGACAACGGAACTGACACTTAAACCAGGTGAGGTGATCACCACCCGCTTAACTGCAGTTGTTTAGATGGCATGAGGACTTTCTACTGTAACGATGTGATAATGGGCCTGTTTTTGTTGGTGGTCGCGCATGGCCCAGGGATTGTGCCATGGGCGGTCGGTGGTAAATCGGCTGCTGGCAAGGTGTGATGTGCAGACAAAGCCAGGGGTGGTTGCCAACAAGAGAGGCGGTGGGTCGTTTTACCAGCAGAATAGCCGCCTTAAGTTGCATGCTGCAGATGGTCAGTATTTGAAGATGCAATAAAGAAGAAAAACCATCCGTGCGGGGCAAAAGAGGTCGTGAACGAAAGATGGTCGCTCAGTCAAGATGTTGCTCAACTAAGGTTCTACTGTACAAAGTTTGTGGGCATTGTGCGGGGCCTTGGAACCACCGCAGGCAGAACACAACATGGCTTCCTGGCATGCTGACCAGTCAAGTGACCAATACACTCTATCCTACTGTGCCATCAGTAACCAACACAAAGATACGGTGAAAAGGTGGATGCCGTCCATCCATTTTGTCGTTTGTCTATACCCTACTGGTACATTAGTGACGCCGCCTCAGGTTCTTGAGTTTATATGCACAATTGTTTTATGTGCGTGGCGTTTACATGTACATACTTAGATTGTCTGTTGTGATATGTTTAAGTCTTGTGTGTACAGCCATGTTTTTTTGATGTACGTATGTTTGTACATGTATATGTGTCTAGTATTTCTGTTTATTCTCTATATGTACAAGTGCGTGTAGGTACGCGTTTTGTGTATTTATAAGCACGAGATTAGTAGTCTGCAGTGCATAATCTCCCCTCCTTGAAATGGGCTGCAGGCCTAATCAAGAAAGTTCGAGTTCTCTCTCTCTCCGCCCACACACACACGTGTCCCAACAATGTACACTGGCATCCCGGCATTGCCGATTTGCTAAGTGTCAATCACTGAGTTTAGTCCAACTGAATTCCCAGTGGCCGTTTCCGTTTTCAAGTCTTTATTGTCAAACACAAAAACAAGGAGGATTAGGAACCACACCATACCTATCAAGTATCCGCCTTATTCGCTCACACACACTGGCACACAAAGATAAACGTTCACACGCACTGACATACGCTTGATAGGGTGTCTTGTGAAAACAATGGTCAGTGATTTGACAGGTGTAAAGGACGTTGGAACTGGTGGATGAGGTGATCACCACCCGCATAACTGCAGTTGTGTCTAGGGGGCAATGCGCTAATTGCCCTGTCTTTGTCTGCGGTCACGCGTGCACAGTAGAGGGTGGGTCCAAGCGGCGGGTCGCGGGTAGTGTCGGCCCAAGTGCCATGGGCAGTTGGAGGTAAATCAGCTGCCGGCGAAGTGTGAAGCGCCAATTAAGTCAGCTGTGGTCGCCCACAACAGAGACGCGGGGTCGTTTTGCAAGCAGAATAGCGGTCGAAAGTCGCGTACTGCAGGTGGTCAGTCGTTGGAGATGCAATAAAGAAGAAAACCCATCTGTGCCGGGCGAAAGCGATTGTGAACGACAGACGGCCGCTCAATCAAGATGTTGTCCAAAGGAGGCTCTACTGTATATCCACAGGAAAATTCACGTCTGGCCCAAGTTATGCTGTGTATTCTGCACTTTGAACTCTTTGTTTTACTAGACATTCCTGAGGCTTGGATACCGATATAAAATAATGCACATGAATGGATAATAAGTCATTCTGCCCAACTGGCACATTGATGAGCATTTTGTCACTCTCACAGGCTTTTCATCGGATGTGTATTGTTGTTTGTTGGTGCATCAGCATGTATTTGAATGGAATAAATAAAGGTCCATAAAAAAAGAGTAATCTGACTGATCGGTTGACTGATATACAGTACACAGTATTACCATGTGCTGGCTCCCAGCAAGCAAGCGCATCACCTCATGTCCAAGGCTTTCCCCCATCAGAAAAGATACAGTGAAGACACGCAGATCGAAGTCCATTCTTGGTGACAGCATACATAGCACAACACGGCCAAACTGAAAGAGAGGACACATACAATCATTTACAGCATGATATGTGTTCTGAGGTGTTTTCTCACACCAGAAACATTTCTCAGCCTACACAACTATCTCAAGACCAAGGCCACTTAATGCCTAACATACAACCTACCTAAACTGATTAGAAACACACACGCGCATGTGCACATGCGCGCACAAGCGCGTGCGCACACACACACACACTCTCTGATGAAAAACAAACCAAGCTGGACCAGTTACACACAAAATATATTTCAGATGTGTTATGCACTAAAACAATGCAAGTCAAAACCTGACAGAATTTTTTTTAAATGATACCTGAATGCGAAGGGAGTCTTTTGCACTTGACATGAATGTGTTGCGAGTCCTCTTTTGAAATGAATCTTTCACCTGAAACATCCCGACTGGCAATCAAAGTGACTTCAATAGCCAAATGAAGGTCGATCAAGATGAGTGATTTTTAACACATCACCTGAGACAGGAACCTTAGGATAGAAACCACACTCCTTTTCAGCCTGATTAAAAAATGTATACGTTACATATTTTAACACCTGTGTAGGCATTGTAGCTAGATGTATAAATGACACACTTCAATGTGACTGATTATGGATGTCATGCATGGACATGAATGGAGCATACTAACCATGGTACTTGCAAGGAACTGGTACAGAGTGGTGAACAAGTGTTTCAGGAAACGATCATTCAGAGATGTAGTTGGGGGCTCTGCCAGAAAGTTCAATGTGTGCTGTGCCTGTGGTTTCAGTTTCTCCTCTCGTTCTACGCACAACACAACATTTGGCACATTATGAACAGGGTGCACCACATAACATTTGGTGCCAACAGAGAAGTCAAGCACATAGGGATAAAGCTCTAATCCCTACTCATAGCAATTACCACTGAGTGTATACACTAAAGGAAAAACCCTGCTGTACAGTCCTTCATATGGCACAATGCTGCATCTTTTCCACTACTTTCTCCTACTTTTGGCTGTCACCAACACCCATAGCACATCTGACAGCTCACCAACACCCATAGCACATCTGACAGCTCACCAACACCCATAGCACATCTGACAGCTCACCAACACCCATAGCACATCTGACAGCTCACTAAGTTGTAGCACAACCTTTCACCTTACTTTATCAAACTGCATGACTCCTCCCAAGTCACGGACTGCGGTGGAAAAGTGCACTACACACCAACAGTCAATATCACAGTTCTACCAAAGCTCTGACAAATAAACAAAAGAAAAAGAAAAAAGACTATTTTCTTTTCTTTCTTTTTTTTTTTAAAACTGGAAGCTGTGACTGTCATCTTTATTGAGAAACTGTCGGCGCTTCTGACATGACTTCAGGAATGCACACTACAAACTTATGTTTATCTGCAAACCTTGCAAAGTGGCCAAGTCAACAGCCAGCACTAGGAACTTCTTGAAACGTTCCAACAGCTCTGACTGACTGATGCGACTGTATTCCAGCTTCTTCTTTCGGTTAAACAGTCTCTGCAGCAAAGACAGCCTGCCCTCATCTGAGGCAGTCCTCTGGTAGATCTGCACCCCACTCCTGCCAACAGCCACTTCCAGCACACCATCTGCCGCCTCCCTGCTCTGATCCTCCACATCCAGCAGGAATGACATCTCTGGGGAGGAGTGAGTAGTGCGCAAATAAAGAGAACTGGTTTGACTGGAGCTGGTGAGGTCAGGTGTGGCAGCAGGAGGTGCTGGTGAGAGGGTCTGAGAGCTGGTAGAGGCCCGAGAGGTTAGCCAGGGCTTGGGTTGCCATAGTACTAGGGGTTGAGAAAAGAAGAAAAGCACACAATGACAGGCCTGTCTTCTCATCAACATTCCAGCAGTCAAGTGTACATAATTACCTACTAATTTGTCAAAAGTACTTTCAGGTTGCTTTAGGCCAGACAGAAGAAAAATTGTGACACTCACTTTACGATTTGAAGATTATAATCTGCATATATCCTTGATGCACGCTCATGAATATGTATGTGTATATATATATGCAAAGTTTATCTCACCTGCTGCAGAGAGAGATGCAGCACTCTGAGAGGACAGGGAGCTGCCTGTCTTACCAAACTCTTCACTCATCTGCTGAACACATTCCAACACTCGCACAACCATGGCAAACTGCAGGGCTCTCGAGGTCTCTGCCTGCTTCAATCCTTCTTCTGCTGAGGATGAAATGTGAATTGCGACAGAGAAAACATACACTCAAAATCAACGTGCAATGTTTTCTACACTAAGGTAAACCCAGCAAAGATCAAGACATGCAAACACACACTTGCACTATACACTGTGAATACCATTTAACCCTGGTCTTGCTGAGAACAGCATAATACAGCCTACCTCTATGGCCTTTTCAGCATAAGACAAATTAATTTACCAAGATCAGGGTTTAGAAAACTTATTAGTGAGGACATGATCATGATTTCGCAAGACAGGTATCAAGACATGTACAAATTTCCATAAATGTTTTGATCACCAGTATGTTTCTGTTACTAATGCTACAGTCACATATACTACAGCTGCCGTACGATTGTTGACCTCTGTGGCAAGTGTGCGGTTTGGAGACGCCGCAAGATTTATTCATTTCAGACACTTTGTGGTCACATATTGCAGAGGGTTCGTGCGGTGATCCTTTGAACTTGCATGTGCACAATCTGTGGAGCGGCAGTGAGGCGGCCGCATAGCCTTTAAAGTAATGCCGCATGGTTATCGCAAAGCAACCACATGGATGCCATACGATTGTTTGAAAATCTCACGGCTTTCTGTCTTCTCCCTCAAGGCTTCCGTAAGACACAACCCCCACACCCAGTATGAAAGCTGGGGCCTGTGTACAATTTTAGGGGAAAAAACCCTCTAAATTTTGCAGAGGAGAAGCTGAGTGACCATTGTAAAAAATGCCACCTAAGGGTACAGGGTGCAACCTGATGTATGCCAGTCTCAGGCGATCAGGAGGGATCAGCGGCATCTTCCAGTGCTTTGGTCTGAGAAATGTTTTGAGCTCTGGAAATGCTTGGTATACATATACTCCTCTACAGATTGCTGCAAGGTACCCTTACATGACACAGCAATTGTATGGGCATAGTAGGGAATATGTGCAATATCTGGAAGGTTTTGAGAAGTCATATGTGCATCATGGGACATTAGTACAGCGTCGGCAAGGTGTCCGTAAGGCAGCTTTAGGATTACCACGACTGCTGTACGATTTTGGCAACTGTCCAAAAATAGGTTTTCGCTTAAAAATCCACTTCCAATCGTATGGTGACCATAACAATCATATGGACACTGTTAGGACTGTATTGTGGCTGTGCGATGCTGAATACGACGTGTCTACGGACTATGGTGTTGCGGTTTTGAAAAAAAATTATAACTCCACGTTATAATCTGCCGCAAGCCGGTACAGCTTATAAAAATCCTCAAGGGTGTCTTGCAGTGGCTGCAGCAACCGTGCGGACACTCCTGATTTTGGTAGTTACAGGTGCCGTAGGATCATCACATCCTTTATGTGACTGTAGCGTCAAACAGGTAGGCACTTGTAAGACAGGATTTAACCGATGTAGCCTCCCATTGACACACATATATACACATAATACAGGGATGCAGATCACGTACAGCTGAGGGTGTAATACCTCTTGAGGTTGAAAATCAAGTAATCAAATCTTGAGCTGAAGGTATGAACACGCACACCATCACTGCATCGAGGGTATGAGCACGTACGCTTTTTTCTATCAGTGCGTATCGTCACGTAGAGATTTTAAGCTGTGGAGGTATGCGCCAGAACATCACGTAATGCCATGTATTTTCTCACACTTGTGTGATGTCAGTCTACAATCATACAGAAGAAACTTTATTCAGCGACATCTTGACTGAGCGACGGGCCGACCGTTTTTCGTTCACGACCGTTTTTGCCCGGCACGGACTGTTTTTCTTCTTTATAGCATCTCCCACGACCAACCACCTGCAGTACGCGACTTTCGACCGCTATTCTGCTTGCAAAACGACCCCGCGTCTCTGTTGTGGGTGACCACAGCTGGCTGAGTTGGCGCTGCACACTTTGCCGGCAGCCGATTTACCTCCGACCGCCCAGGGCACTTGGGCTGACACTACCCGCGACCCGCCGCTTGGACCCACCCCCTACTGTGCACGCGTGACCTCGGACAAAGACAGGACAATTAGCGCGTCGCCCCCTAAACACGACTGCAGTTATGCGGGTTGTGATCACCTCATCCGCCAGTTCCGACGCCCATTACACCTGTCAAATCACTGACCAATGTTTCCACAAGACACCCTATCTACCGCTTTACAGACTGTACTTTAAGTTGCAGGCAGGAAGGGAGGTAACACAGCTGCCTGACCTACATAGGGGCCAGGCAGGCACCACGAACTGCTAGGCGGGCGAGCCGCGGCTGACACCTATGGAAACACACCATATTTTTCTTTTCTCATACCACAAACTGATCCCTCCGATCACAATGCCGCACTACTAATCATCAGATAGTGCTTGAATTGAAGTTTTCAAAGACTCTAAACATGCCATACCTTGTGACAACAAACTTTGTGAAAATCAATGTTATTTGATGCATATCCAACGCATAGGACGTCCTACCGCGCGATACCATAACAAACAAGAAGGAACGGCCCCGTCCTACAAAGTTGTTTCTCCAAACTTCATTTTATTTTGTCTGTTTTGTTGTTATTGTTGCCGGTTCTCCCTCTCCAAGTTCTACCAATGACACTAGATCCTCTACGACCTCGACCGATTTGCCACGTGACTGGGGGAGGGGCCGGGTGAGGGAAGAAGGGAGAGAGAGAGAGAGGCAGCGAGAGAGAGTGGGTGGGTGGGCGTTTAGGAGTTTAACGTCCTTTTCCCCCACATAAGGGTGATATCAAAGACGGGGCAACGAGAAAAAGGCCAGCACAAATATTTGGCCCCAGCGGCCGGGATTCGAACTCTCGGCCCAAGCATTGAAAGTCCAACGCTCTACCATTCGGCCACCCCGGCTCCCCAGAGAGAGAGAGAGAGAGGTCAATTCCGTGAACTAAACTTTTGACGTCAGCCTCTAGCACTGAGATCGTCTGAAGATGCTTGTTCATGTCTTGTGATTTCCCTGTTGGCTTTGTGGCTTCCCCGATTGAATTATTTTTCACATGAAATCTGGAAGATCTACAGGGCAAGTGAAATGTTGGAGGCAGTGACGATACTTGCTGATTTTGTCTGTGAACTAAGCGTTTGACGTCAGCTTCACACTGGTGGTATGACAGATGATGCTTGTGCATGTCTTGTGATTTCCCTGTTGCTTTTGTGACTTCCCTGGCTGAATTAATTTTTACATAAAATCTGGAAGATCTAGAGGGCTGGTGAAACATGGACTAGAATACCTTGGATTGTACTTACGAAACCGCAAATTTGACCGGTGCTTCTCGCAGAAACTTGAAAAAGTTATGTTTATCTACAAGTTCAGTTATTCTTAATGCTAAAGCTATAATAGTGCAGTAGTTCCTGTCATATGTGCAGTTGTCACACTAGACAAAAACGCCGAGATGATAAGTAATTTGCAGTAATCTTTTCATAGATATTTGATCTTATGTGCAAACCACCCAACCTCGGAAATTTTTTTTTGCACAAAATCAGTCAGAGTTAAAGAGCTGTAGCACGAATACAGGCAGTGTGATTGGGTGAACTTCCAAAGTCTAGAAAATGAACTAATTTGAACAACTTTTTCGAAAAAATTCGTAACATGACCGATTTTTAAAAATCGGCGATAACTCTTCTGAAAATGCGGCAAGCTAAAAATCGTGAAAGGTAGCTGTGGAGAAGGTGAATTCCCATTTTATCTCAAAGTAAAAAGGCCTCCAGCGACAGGTTTAGGAGATAGCCATCATTACATCCATCCACACACACACACACACACACAGACACACACACACAGACGTCTCACAACTCCCGCCAAAAAGAACGCAGAAGCATAGGGTGCACGTCAGGTGTCTATGACGCAGATTTCGTTACGTCACTGTGTGCGTGAAAGTATGTATTGTGTGGAGAAACGTCACAGTCTTGTTTTGTATCACTGAAACTTGCTGCTGCGCGTAGCAAAATCTGCCCCATCGTATGAAGTTGTTTCTCTATAGAGAAACAACTTAAAAACACCAATCTTCCAAGCATTCTGCAAGTAACAACTAACTTATTTCAGTACTAAACATACACTGAGCGGGAAGCTACATGTGCCTGCTATGCAGTGCACTGACCCGTTTCCGTAAACATTTTAAGTGGTGGGCGGGAGGCCGTGATTCATCACCCCACTCCCCGGGCAGAGCAAGCGCGCGGGCAGGCGCGCGGCTGGCCAGTATCCGTGACCTTATCACAAATTCCTAGTTCAGTGAGAGTGTTTGTACTAGTAATTTAGCAGGTGGTGTACAGTTCACACACGCAAAGGAAAAGTTTACTCTTCGGTGTCTCCTTACTTTTAGCTGTCTTGTTTTGTCTTTCAATTCTTCTTAACTGCATGTTTCTTTAGCTGCTGATGATCAAGTATACACAAACGAACAAATGCATTGTACACTGAGTCTAGTGTAGTCTGTGGTTACATTTTTCTTCTCCTTTCTGCGCCGCTTTGCGGGAGATGACTGAACGGCTGGTGCCGTGCTCGTCAGGCACTCTTTTATTGTTGGTCTTCTTCACTCTTTAGTCCGTGTGCTTTGCGTTTCGTTTGATTCACAGCAGCATGGCTGCTCTTTCCTCCCTGTTCTCCATGTATTGTTTGGAATGATCCTGGCAGTTGGAAACTATTGGCGAAAAAAAAAACGCAAAGTGAATCGCCTTGTTGATCATCTGCAGCTGACTTGGCCATTCGGATGTCGATGGGAAATCAAAGTATGAATGCGGGCGAAAAGTCGGTTTAGTTCTTTGAACTTTGAGCAAATATCATCAGCAGTTGTGTGACATGTGATGTTCTCAGTCAGTTCAAATATTTTTGTACAATGTGACATAAATCACAAATTCTACAAAAAAATTCAACCGAAAATTATGTTCGCAATCTAAGTGTTTTTCTTCCTCAATTGTAGTTAAAACAATGCATGACACTTGCCTTGCTACTAACACAGAAGCACAAAAATATGAAATCACACACCTTTTTCAAGTTGTTTCTCTATAGAGAAACAACTTTATGAGACGGGGCAGATTTTGCTGCGCGCAGCAGCAAGTTTCAGTGATACAAAACAAGACTGTGACGTTTCTCCACACAGTACATACTTTCACGCACATAGTGACGTACGAAACCTGCGTCATAGACACCTTACGTGCACACTATGCTGCTGTGTTCTTTTTGGCAGGAGTTGTGAGACGTGTGTGTCTGTGTGTGTGTGTGTGTGTGGACGGATGCAATGATGGCTATCTCCTAAACCACCTCGATGGAGGCCTTTTTGCTTTGAGATAAAATGGGAAATCACCTTCTCCACAGCTACCTTTCACGATTTTTAGCCTGCCGCATTTTCAGAAGAGTTATCGCCGATTTTAAAAAATCGATCATGTTACGAATTTTTTCGAAAACGTTGTTCAAATTCCTTCTTTTTCTAGACTTTGGAAGTTCACCCAATCACACTGCCTGTATTCGTGCTACAGCTCTTTAACTCTGACTGATTTTGTGTAAAAAAAAATTTCCGAGGTTGGGTGGTTTGCACATAAGATCAAATATCTATGAAAAGATTACTGCAAATTACTTATCATCCCGGCGTTTTTGTCTAGTGTGACAACTGCACATATGACAGGAACCACTGCACTATTAAAGCTTTAGCATTTAGAATAACTGAACTTGTAGATAAACATAACTTTTTCAAGTTTCTGCGAGAAGCACCGGTCAAAAGAGTTCCAAATTTTCGATTTCATAAGTACAATCCATGGTATTCTAGTCCATGTTTCACCAGCCCTCTAGATCTTCCAGATTT
This sequence comes from Batillaria attramentaria, assembly GCA_018292915.2. Taxonomy (NCBI): domain Eukaryota; kingdom Metazoa; phylum Mollusca; class Gastropoda; family Batillariidae; genus Batillaria; species Batillaria attramentaria. The sequence continues at coordinate 2,348,090 of JACVVK020000016.1, read as the reverse complement.
TATGTAAAAATTAATTCAGCCAGGGAAGTCACAAAAGCAACAGGGAAATCACAAGACATGCACAAGCATCATCTGTCATACCACCAGTGTGAAGCTGACGTCAAACGCTTAGTTCACAGACAAAATCAGCAAGTATCGTCACTGCCTCCGACATTTCACTTGCCCTGTAGATCTTCCAGAAAAATAATTCAATCGGGGAAGCCACAAAGCCAACAGGGAAATCACAAGACATGAACAAGCATCTTCAGACGCTCAGTGCTAGAGGCTGACGTCAAAAGTTTAGTTCACGGAATTGACGTCTCTCTCTCTCTCTCTGGGGAGCCAGGGTGGCCGAATGGTAGAGGTCGAGAGTTCGAATCCCGGCTTGGGCCAAATATTTGTGCTGGCCTTTTACTCGTTGCCCCGTCTTTGATATCGCCCTTACGTGGTGGAAAAGGACGTTAAACTCCTAAACACCCACCCACCCACTCTCTCTGTCTCTGTCTGTCTGTCTCTCTCTCCCCCACCCGGCCCCACCCCCAGTCACGTGACCTCGGTCGAGGTCGTAGAGGATCTAGTGTCATTGGTAGAACTTGGAGAGGGGAGAACCGGCAACAATAACAACAAAACAGACAAAATAAAATGAAATTTGGAGAAACAACTTTGTAGGACGGGGCCGTTCCTCCTTGTTTCTTCTATACAGCATCCACGAAAAAATGTTTGCAAAAAAACCCCACCAACACTCTACAGCTGAGACGTCCTAAAAGCACATGTCCAAAAATCACTAGGGTAAAAACTTAGGTTAAGGAAATACAGCACTAGAAACTTTGGTAAATTCCTGTATCTGCTAGCAGGCCACAACAGAGAATTAAGAGGGAATTCCAGAGCAGCACCACCTGTGTGCGCGCATGTGCTGCCCGCGGGAAGTGAGGGGCCCTGACAAGTTACAGCTGGCTCTGCCAAACTAAAGAGCAAGGCTAAAGAGGTGCTTTTAAAGCCATGTATCACGCGCATCTCAGTGTTTCTTTGTGTGCCAATGCGTGTGAGCGAATTAAGGCGGACAGTTGATAGGTATGGTGTGGCTCCTAATCCTCCTTGTTTTTGTGTTTGACAAGAGAGAAAACGGAAACTGCCGCTGGAAATTCAGTCGGACTAAGCTCAGCGATTTGACACTTAGCAAATCTGCATCGCCGGGATGTCAGTGTACGTCGTTTGTACACATGTGTGTGTGTGTGTGTGTGTGTGTGTGTGTGTGTGTGTGTGTGTGTGTGTGTGTGTGTGTGATTGCCACCGTGATGGTGAGAGAGAGAGAGAGAGGGGGCTGTGATGCTGCTGGGAATTCAACCGGATTAAACTCGGTGATTTGACATTTAGCAAACCAGCAACGCCGGAATATCAGTGTACGTCGTTTGGACACGTTATCCGTCGCTCAAATTTAGGTAAGGCCGCACAACCTTGATTACTAAAAGACTCCACAAAAACACCAAACTCTGATACTGAAATCACATTAAAATTTATGCCATTATCTGTACGGTTGATATGCGCTCCCGGGGAGGGGTCCGGACACTATCGTGAGTGTCTGTGGCTTGGGCGACCAACTGTCGTTAACGACCGGTTCTGCTCGGCCCCATAGGTGGTCGCCCAAAAGAGGTTCTACTGTATTTCCTTCCTTTCTTTTTTCTTTCAATGGATAATACCTTTTTGACTGACTTTAATACAACATTTTTCTAGTCACACTCAGTTCCGAGTGACTTATGAGATCATGATGTATGCAGATATGGGGAGAAATTTTTTTTTAAAAAGCATCAGCGCAAGTGTTGTGATCTGAAGAGAGAGAGGGAGATGAATTTTGTAGTCATCAACTGCACAGAGTAATTAGTATATATTTATAATTAGTAGTACTAAGAGTGTGGTGGCTTATACCCTCAAATATTTTCTGAAAGGGTATGAAAAACCCTCTAGAAAATGCGGTGAGGGTATTAAAAACCCTCACTTTTTTGCAATGGAGGTATGAAAAACCTTTGCCTTTTAGAGGATCTGCATCCCTGATAATAATTACCCACAGGAAAATTGCTATAGACTGGCTAGTTGTTGGCCACCTACCGCCTCTGCACTTCTCCTTGTCCTCTTTGGCTTGAAGAATAGTGAACAGATACTCCATTTCTTGGTAATGTGTCCCTCCAGACCAGCTTCAAAACAACAAGAAGACATGAAATATGCCAACTATTAATCATCCTCCACCAATTCATCCATCACAACCTTCAATGAACAATGGCATGTGCCGAACGCTGTCCTTGTCAGATAGCATCACTGTTTTCCCCAAAATGCAGCTCTACATCTGATACATCACACTTCAGTACACAAAGCCCAAATACCACAGAGAGCAGCAGTGCTGTTTATAGTGCAGCAGTGCTGTTTATAGTGCAGCAGTGCTGTTTATAGTGCAGCAGTGCTGTTTATAGTGCAGCAGTGCTGTTTATAGTGCAGCAGGTTGGCAAGGCATTGACTTTACTAATGATGTGTAGTGTTGATGTTTTAGGGTTGTTGTTTTTGTTGTTGTTGTTGTTGTTTTATTATGTTTTAATGAATCTGCTACTTTAACATCTGCTGTAGTGTCCGTTATATATAAAGCTATACACAGAGCGCCATATTTTACAATAAATGTGACTCATGACACTCAGCATTATACAGTCTTCACAAAAAGTTAGGGACCAGTCAACATAATGGGTGACAGTTTCAATAAATCAGAAAAAAACGAATAAGATTTTTCCCATAAAATTCGGTAGCAAGGTTAAGGGGTAATTAGCGAACATGGCGACCACTGTGTGGATGGCACGTGCGCGTCACACATCATGCTTGGCGCGTCTGAAAATCTACAATTTCAGCAAAACTAGACCGAGTTTCAGTGTTCAGTGAGCGATACCTGGGGCTTTCTGCACGGCAAAAATGAGATGCAGGTCAAAGAATGCATCCCTGGTTATGAACTGTGCTCATTTGTTTGCCTACATAAGCCGCCGTTTCAGCGATGTTCAGCACTACACCAGCATGCCACCACGACAAAAGTTGAATGACATATGCAAGTGGTCCTTAACTTTTTATGAAGGCTGTAATTACTCAAACTTGCTAGTTTACCTGAACTGAGAAACTGCAGTCAGGCAGAATATATTTTGTATGTCCAAGAGTAGCAGCTGTCCACTGTCCACCCCCTCCAAGTCAACAGTCCTGTGCAATAATATCATCTTCCATTCAAACCATGGCATAGATAATCAAAACCAGGACAAACAAGCTCGTGTCTTATGAAGCAATATTGTTTCAAGTACATCTGGTTACTGCAATGTGTGTACTGCTATTTGTTATTACTACTGTGTAAGTATGAAAGTTGACTTCTCAATCTGATTATAGGGCATAGTCAAGAAAAAAGTGTATTCATTATGTACATTAAACTGGAAAAGAAAAGTTTAATGCAGGGTGCATTACAAGCATGGGCACAGGCACACACACATGCACAGACATCTGAGCGAACTGACCCTTTGTGTTGGTGATGGATGGCATGTAACAGGTTACAGAGAACCTCTGGTAGTCCGAGATCAAACAACACCTTGCTCATCACTGGCGTCCCTTCCACCAGCTGCAGCAGATAAATATATCATGGTCAGTGACACTGCTAAGTATGCAGCATAGCTAACATAACTTTTAGATCTACATTTTGTTGCTGGTTCCAGGTTACTGTGTTACAGGGAACACAAGAGGTCTGCACTCAAAGTCAGACATCAAAAAGGTAAAGAAGACTGGGTGGAACAGGGTTGGATGGTGACAGTACCTGTGCAAACACAGCAAGACTGTTGTGGCAGAGGGCAGTGTCGGCAGCAGTTCTTGTCAGCAGTGACATTGGAAGGATAGGTGCCGACTGCTGGAGCTCACTTACTTGCCCAAGGCCACCCAGCATGTAACTGCAAACAAGTGACAAGCATGTAAACATGAATCTCAGCAAAGCAAACTGGCCAGTGTATTCTAGCAACAAACTGGTAATTTTTGGCACATGAACCTCATTAGTATTTGGATGCATAAGCTGAATCCTGATTGTTATGGTCACTCACTGATCTTGAAAGGTGAAGGTGTGAGACAGCAGCAAAGAGAAAGCAGCCTCCATCTGCTGCTGGCATACAGGGAAGGCACTCAGCTGATTGGCCAACAAAAAGAAGCCATCCTCCTTCAGGAACATCTCCACCACAGAAAGTGGAGCTCGCCACAGATACGCACCAAACACCTAAAACATGGTGAGCAGTATTGACTGAATACAAACAAATCATCTAGGTCCATGCAAAGTCTCGCATCTTCACCAATAGCACTACCTCGATGGCAACCACTGATCATGATGCAGCAGGCCCGTGTTTTTGCAGCTTTTTTAAATAATAAATAATAATAATGAATTGTACTTGTTTCGCGCTTAATCTCGCAGGAAAGCAACTCATAGCGCTACACACACACGCACTGACACACACACACACACTCTGACATGCACTACCCAGCCTGATGCAGATGAACAATTGCAGTCAAAGGCACTGAAACAATGGCAGACCTCATAAGTGGGAAAGGCCTGACGGAAGAGATGGGTTTTCAGGCTTGATTTGAACTGGGACAGTGTGTGAAGGTCAAAAAGTTCGACTGGCAGTGAGTTCCAAACATTTGAGGCAAGGAAACTGAAGGAGCGTTCGCCTGTGGTTTTCATGTTGCGCTATGGGACTTTAAGGCGCTTTTCATCGGCGGTACGAAGTGTGCGAGATGGGTGGTAAGCGCACAGCAAGGCAGACAGATATGGAGGAAGAGAGCCCTCAAAGAACCGGTATGCAAAGGTTGCAATCTTAAACTAGCAGCGGAATTTCACGGTAAGCCAATGGAGTTGTTTTAACAGAGGTGTGACGTGGTCTCTCTTGCATTTCCTAAGGAAAAGTGTGTGTTAACATTCAAGGGCCTGTTTCTGACCACAGTATCAAAAACTCTAGAAAGACATGTAGACACCTACCCGAGTAACAGCTGTGCGCACAAACTGAGATGGACTCTGTGCAAGGACCAGCAGAGTGTGAGGACTGACCACATGACAAAACACATCATCAAGGCCTTCACGTGGGTACTCCATCACAACTTTATGTAGGTAATGCAACAGGCCTGGAACGTACAGAAAAATGTTAATTGTTTTTAAAAAGTTAATCATAAAGCTGTCCTGCAACAAGGCAAACATTTGAGTAACTTACCATGTAGCAAAACATACACCCATGCACCCTACTTTTAAAAAGATGATTACATCGCTGAACACAAAATAATGCAGTCCAGTTGAGTAATTTGTGTGTGTGTGTGTGTGTGTGTGTGTGTGTGTGTGTGTGTGTGTGTGTGTGTGTGTGTGTGTTTGTGTGACTTACAGACAGACAGTGTTTCCAAGCCTTCATTTGTCTTTGAACTTTCAGGTGCATGTTCAGTGGTCGAGTCAACAGCACAATCCACAAATGAGGATCTTTCTATTCCTTGACCTTCTTTTGCAGATCCACAGCTGTCTGCACTATCCTGTTTCACTTCAGTCTGTAAAATCTTGCACTGTTCACTATCAGAACTTTTCTGCAGTCTGATATCATTTGGTGTGGCTGACTGTGACCGACACATGCCCTGTATCATCTTCTGGCTACTTTCAAGGAAACCTGTCTGTTTTTGCTGGCCACCAGCTGTAGTTTTTCTTTGCTCTTGACTCCTTTCCAGTTGGCGCTGACAGCTTTTTGAAGTGGAAACTTTGCCATGATGTATAGACTCATTACTGGAATCTGCACTGTCATCTTGGCCTCTGTTTGGGAGCGTAGCTGTTGTTGCTTCCAGCATTGGATATGGAGATTTGCTCAGCAGTATGCTATCAGGTTTGCCAGTGTTGACAGCATGGTCACTGTCACCAGAACCATCCATACTCTCCCAGCATGCCTCACTTGAGTCTTGTCCCATGTAAAACTGCATATGTTCCATGTCTGACTTGCTGTCTGTGTCACAGATTATGATGACAATCTTGTGACAGTTTTTAGAATGACACATTTCTCTGAAAAATTTCTTCTTTTAAAACTACTGGTTACCACAAACTTTTATTCTTATACAGATCAGTCTGACTGTTACAGAGATATACTAACCAATTACTAACAGGCATCCACTATTTTAAGTATTTCATACACAGCCATGGAGTTGTCTGCAATGCAAAAGGACTTCTCGCTAGTGTGAAATTCTGCATAATTACAGGGTTCACCACATACTGTACACAAACCTGAGTCAGAGGCAGATAAAGAATGGATCGAGGTTTTCTCACTCTTGTGCTGCCTTTTGGTTTCAGGTGCCTCTCTTTTCTTCTGGCTCACTGGTCGTGTGGGCAGGTCCTCATCAGACACTAAGAATTAAATGTGTATTCAAGCAAACACAAATAAATACTAAGAAATACCCTGTATTCAGTCACGAGAACACAAAGTGGGGGACCAGGCACCCCACAAGCAAGATTTCCAAGGTATGAAAGAAGCAGTCATGTGTCCTCATCAGAGCACATGTCAGGCATTTACTTGTAAATATTTTGTGAATTTACAACAATGAAGAAGTTCAGATAAAGATGACTATGAGAGAAGAAGTGCGACACATTTTGTGCATGCACATTACAAGGTATCTGCTGGTGTTAGATGCCAGCAGGCAGGCTCTAACCTGGAACCCCCAGTGCAAGTGAAAGACAGGATGGCGGAGGAACACCTAGCGACATGATCTCGAGGCAGACACCAGAAAGATGTGATACAACTGGAGACAACTAGAGACAATGGCTCAGGACAGAGGACTCTGGTGGACTGTTGTAGGCGGCCTATACCCCAGCATAAAAGAAAGAAGAGACATATCAACGTAAATGGTGGTACTCACTCCATACTGACTGGAGGCAGAAAGCACTCTGTGTACTGTTGATGAAGCCATTTGTGGCTGGATGGATCTGCAGCAGGAAGTCTGTGACGCTGGCCAGTATGCCCAGATCAGGGGGATGCCCAACAATACTGGACACCAGCATGGTGACATACTGTCCACAGCCAGCTGACAGTGCTGGAAGGTCATCCTGAATGCGGGCCTGAGAAAAGAAATTGAAATACACACAAATACTCTTTCTCAAAAGAGCCAGATACAGACTGCGTTTCAGCAAAACTATATAAAGTTCTATAAAGTTTTTAATTTTCTCAAAGAAAGAGGCAGCATGTTCCACGTAATAAAGCTGCAGACAGGGAAAGAACTTTTGCTTCATATTGTAAGCCTGCTGCATATTGTAATACATGTATTACACAGTTAAAAGATAGTCCTATCCAGCAGGAAAAAGCTTGTAAGGCTGTATACCAGGTAGACATGGAAGAGCACTCTGACTATTCCACCAGCTTGCATCTGTTTGATGTTAAATGCACGGTGGGGATGTTCTTTGGCCACAAGAAGCACAAGAGCCGCCAGTATCAGCTCCATCAATTGTTCATCCCCCTGCTGCCAGATCTGCCAGCACAGCAGCAGCTGTGATATCACAGCAACATTACGCACAATGCTTTCTGTGGACTTGCGCAGGGCAAGTCTGTTGTTGGCATTATCTGGCTTAAACACAGACTCCGTTGTTGCAGCATCGAACAGCACCTGCAATAAAAGAAAGAGTGAGTCTAAAAAAAAAACAACTCTAAAAATGTCTCAAACCCTTGAGTTCGAAGCTCAGCAAACCACAACTATTTGAATTTGGCCACCTGACAGTCATCCATCAGCTATGAACATGTACTGGTCTCTGACCCCACACTAGCCACACTATGCCTCTAAAACAGTTTCCACACTATAGATATGTGTGTGTGTGTGTGTGTGTGTGTGTGTGTGTGTGTGTGTGTATGTGTGTGTGTGTGTGTGTGTGTGTGTGTGTGTGTGTGTGTGTGTGTGTGTGTGTGTGTGTGTGTGCATGTTCAGTGACAAAATTAAAAAATCAATTAAAATAAGCTAAAACAAAGCCCGCTGTATAACAGTAATCATTTCACAATCACTCACTTTCCTGCGCACACAGCAAAAGGGGAAAGTGAAGTACTCTAGTTTTCCTACCTTCAGAAGTGGGTAGCCAGCAACAGATCTGCAAGATTTGAGCACGACAGCCAGCATGTCATACCCCTGCATCTCCATGAAGGTCAATGTGAGAGGTGGGAAGCGGTGAACAACGGCCAACAGAAGGTGGACTGCCTTACTCTGAAGCTGATGTAAATCTTGCTCAGTGCCCCATGTCTGCGGATCATCTCTCTTTTCAACCACCTGTAAACGCACATACATGTGATGCAGCGAGTGTGAGAATGAACACGACAGCCTGAGCATACATATGCAGTTCATTTTGTTGCACTCATTATCTTACTCACACAACCCCATCTATACTCGCGTCCATGAAAAACACAGAAGCAAAAGTATGGTTTTCATGAAAACCACGGAAAGCGTGAATTTGTTTGCTACACCAGATATCCGCATTAGAGTGTTACGGATTTCTCTGTGCCCTTATTTCACGCGCAGTGCGACCCGATCTACGTCAGCACTTGACAAAAATGCCACGCCTTGACAACGCAGCAAGACATCTCGCCATTGGGATGCTGAACGCCGGCATGCCTGTCCCACATGTCGCTGCTGCCCTGCAGGTGCACAACACCACCATTTACCATCTCCAGGAGCGTGTGGCTGTCACTGGAACCACCTCCGCCCTCCAGTACCACTGGAACAACATCCTGCAGCAGGAAATCCGTCGCCTTGTGATGTCCATGCCTCGGCGCTTACAGCATTGCCTTGCTGCGAATGGTGGGCACACCAGGTATTGAAAAAACAAGGACTGAATAGACACTTCCAACTTGGTGCAATGGCAGTGATTGACCTCTATGTGACATTCAGGCTTCCGGTTCCTTTGTTTTTGCATTTTTCACAACTTCAATGCATTGATTACACGCAGACATGATTGTTCTACATTATCGTCTAACAAATTAAATTTTGACTCGAAAATCGGTTTGGGGTGAATTTTTTTAATGCTTCAGCGTTTTTTCTGGACGCAAGTATATAATGCTAATACCATTATTATGATTCTCTGGTAACGAAAATACCAGTCTGACCTTTGCAACAAGAAAGAGGAGAGCCTGAAGACTGCCAAGCTGTTCCAAAGCATCAGGAAAGTTGCTGTGGTTTGTGACTTTGACCGCTGCATTCAAGCTGACAGGCTGGATAGTGAGTTTCTGCAGTAGCAGTGGATCAATGGAAGAGACTGAAGGCACCAGACCAAGGAGCGATCCATGTCCCTTCCGGCTGACTTGTCGAAAACAGCAGTAAATGCCGGGTGTTTCTGGATCAAACAGCAACACCTGGGCCATCTAAACACATACACACACACACACACACACACACACACACACACACACACACACACACACACACACACACACATACACACAGAGTTGTTCAATTCATTTAAACACCAAAAAAGTAAAAGATTACCAAGTCAAGCAAGTAATGCAACATAGTGAAAAGGTGTAATCTGTAGAGCAACATGGAAGGTGTGGAAAAAGGGATGGGGGCAATGCAGATCTACAACTACAAACAACTGACAAACAACCATCAGTAATAGGATAGTATTTTATGCTCATACAATGACCAAGACCCATATAATCTTTAGTGTGAATTTTCCTCAGGCTGGGGAGTTGCTGAGGGAAAAAAGACTGAAACCTATACCGGGGTGCAGAGGAAGCACCCTGCTAGGGAGCTATGGGGGCTACACTTAAGAAACAAATTTTAGCATATTTAAAGTAGCCTCTCCTGGTACCCAGAAGTAAAATACTGTCTTGGTACTGACATGCAAGTCTTCAAAAATGAAGTTAGACTCCTATATGGCATTACATACAGTATCATGATACATGACAGTGTGTGCAACCTTTTCCCTCCATCCTTTTCTTTTGGCTGAAACTCAGATTTTTTGGCTGAAAGGATAGAAAATCTGGCTGAAAATTGCCAAATGACTGAAAATTCCTCAGTCTGTTTCCTGTTAGTTCCCTGTTTGCTTGTAACTTACCCTAGCCCTCTCCATGTCCGGAGGAGTGCCTGACAGGACATCCTGGTTTAGTCCAGACTGTATCAGCTGCCTAGTCACCAGCCCGTCATACCTCACACGTGCCGACTCACAGTCACACTTTCCAATTCCCCCACAGCTTGGGCCCAGTGCATACAAATGGAACCACCACTCTCTGCTAAGGCTGGAATCTACAAAGGGGAAAAAAAATGAAGACTATGCATATGAGGTCAGTTCCTTCAACAACAACTGGCATGGTGACAGAGATGTAATAACAATAATAATTCTTACATGGCACAAAATCCCCACTATTGTAGTCTCTAAGCACTTTGCAAAACGGCGTTAAAATTTAATCATAAATAATGAGTAAAACGAAGATATGTACATAAATATAATACATCTATGGAAAACACATTAAGCGACAACCGGCACGAACATATGCGCATGCATGCACACACACACACACACACACACACACACACACACACACACACACACACACACACACACAGCCATACTGTGCAGCACTCAAACTGGTTATGAGTTACAGGGATACCAAACCTCTCACTTAGAAGGGTGCAGACTCAGCTAATTGTAGGCAGCATGGAACGATTAAGAGGAGGATTAAGAGGAGAGTAGAGGGGAAGAGAATTCCAGACAAGAGGGGCTTGTATAAAATGCCCTCTGACCGAAAGGTTTTGTATTGACCCCAGGCACCCAAAGAAGTTTTTATTATTAGATCTCAAAGACCGAGAAGGGGTATAGATGTCCAGGACAGCTGCGAAGTAAGGAGGGAGAGAGCTGTCGAAGCAGCGACAAGCCAAAGTGGCAATCTTGTGATATATTTTATGCTGGACAGGAAGCCAGTGAAGCTGAGATTTTCTGAAAATGACTCGAGCTGAGAGGAAGAATATTTCACATTAATATACTGTGCATTACATAGTATATTTATCCTTACCTGCAAACAGCATAATCGGCCCCAAGCCGTAGGAATTTAGGCGGTGTTTATCCCTGTGCCCTGTCCTGTGCCCAAAGGACAGGATGGGAGGACCAGATGTTCGGGTGTGCCAAGTGCTGGCTGGGTGATCCAGTATCACTTCTTGATGTAGGAAGCCGTCAAATGTCAAGGTCAGCTGCAAAGAAGAACACAGCTGCAGCATATCTAGTGTCTGCATTGGCAGCAGCCTACCCCCTCCTCTGCTCCCCTCACATATAAAGACACATGTATACCCTTTCTCCCTTCCCACCGAGCTACTAAGCACCTACTCATCCGTAGACACTGTATTCACAGTGACTGATGAAATTAATTTTTTTAGTAAAATGTCTTTCTCCAAGGTACTTACCAGATGACATGATACTATAGGAGACCACCTATTTACCCTCATGACTTTAGCCAAAAAGTGTGCCTTGTTGCCCAGTAACAAGGGTGATCACTCGTTTGTCCTGTGAGCTCCCTCACCTGGTCACCTGACCCCTTTCCCCAACCCACCAGTTTTCCACCATTTGTCATAGCAGGAACTGCGGGGAGGAGGGAGTGTGACATGTCATCTGGCAAGTACCTAGGAGAAAGACATTTTACTACGGATATTACCAGATGACATGATACTATCCGAGAATAACCAAGAGGTGGGGGGAGTTACTGCCCTAAGTCTTGGAGACAATGACCTCCACTCTGTTGTAAGTCTCTACTGACTAGGGAAATCAGTCAGACTGTACTCACGACTTCAGCCAGGTCCCTTGGTTCTCTGCTCCGCACTTACTCACTGCAGTGGGTCAAGCAAAAGTAGGGAGCACCAGTTAAACGTTATACATGTACATAGTACAGGCCTGTGTAACTAAGCGGAAGAGGCCAGAGGGCCAAAGTCAGACTGTACTCATGACTTCAGCCAGATGTCCCTTGGTTCTCTGCTCTGCACTTACTCACCGCGGTGGGTCAAACAGAAGCAGGGAGCACCAGTTAAACGTTATACATGTACATAGTACAGGCCTGTGTAGGGAAGTGGAAGAGGGCCAGAGGGACGCAGCTAAAAATATAGTGCAGACGGTTCTGAGACCAACACCGTCGGTGCAGCACACAGCTTGTTAACATTCAAGGACAACGTGTACTGGCAGTCTGGGAAGCGCACGTGGTCCGACCAGGCTGCCAGAGCCTTTCTTAGGATGGCAGAGGTGAACTGTGAAGCAGGTCCCCTTTTTCTTTTTCTTTCTTAGGGGTGGACAACACACGTTCAACAGCTCCCCAGAGATGTTGCATGGAGTCCAGCAGGCAGTAGGTGAAGCAACTCAGAGCCTTCCTCCGGATGCGCTGCCCCCTACTATTGGTGGACAGTCCGGCAGGCCATAGGTGAAGGAACTCAAAGCCTACAAGGAATGAGGGCCCACCTACTATGCCTGGAACGTCCGGCAGGGCGTAGGTGAAAGGGCTTAGTGCCTGTCCAAGCTCCCCCCTACTATGCAAGAAGAAAGCACTGACAATCCCCAAGACAGCTTGAACATCCCTGCGTGAGTGGCAGTGGGTTAGTGCAGGATGAGCTCCCGTCTATTGTGCCGGAGGAAGCCTGCCAGTACCTTCTTTCTTCTTTTTTTTTCTTTCCCCCTTGCTTGAGTGACTGTAATTAGTGGCCCTTTTGGGCTACAGACAACCGACCCAACCAGGGGGGTTGCCGCCGTGCGGATGATCGCCGAGATACAATCTCGCCAATCCATGCATGAGTCTGACCCCTAGCCGACAGAATTAGTTATGTCTGGGGGCTATGTTAAGGAGGACAGCGTCGACAGTGGCCGACCAGTAAGGCACGGACCTCGTGTGCACAAACTCTTGGCCTAAGTTTGGCTTGTGGCGAGGTTTCACTGAGCAATCTTTGGTAATTGGTTTCAGTCAGAAGGACACTGTCTACTCAAAAGGGTTCAGACGAACCTGTCAGCACAGGTGAAACCGTGGCAACCCATTCGACAGGGGCCGTGTGTTTCAGTACGCGTGTGAGGTCGGCCTGCGCCAGCCCCTGTTACCAAACTGGGTCAAGGTCTGTACGTGCAAGGACAGAACAGTAACTGAAAATGTTTTGGCAATTTTCCATGTACTGTCTTTGTGTGTGGCTGATGGCGGGAAATGATTTTTGTACCACTACGCTAAAGTGAAGCGAGAGTTAATAATAATAATAATACTTTTATAGAGTGCTGTTCTCCAACTTCCAAGGACTCGCTGCGCTGAAAGTACGCACACGCACACACATACACACACGCACGCACACACATGCTATTTACATCCCCTCGGCTTACGTACAATTTGGCAGTGCAACAAACTCATGGTGCACACAGACAGACTTAACAGAGGTTCAACTATCTAATAGCGCAGAGCCCTTCAAAAATGCAGCTCCCACGCTGTGGAACTCTCCAAGACAGCGAAGGAAGCAGCTGGTCAGCATTACCGCCATCCGAAACAAGTGAAAACCAATCTCCTCAGTGCATCACCCCAGTGACTCTCTCTCTATATATCTCTTCTCTTCTTTTTCTTTTTCAGTGTTCCTTACAGCTTTCAAAACTGAGGGTCACCTTGAACATCTCGGTCAAATTCAGAGGGACATTTTGTAAAAGCAGTGAAGTGCGTCAGATTCTGAAATCGTAAACGATGCACATAATGTGCATAGCAAGGAACACCGTCCTTCCCTTGGCAAACCTTTCTCTAAGCGCCGCCTTTTGAGCACTCAGGGTGGAGCCGGGAGCTGTACCCAGTGTCCCTCATATTAACAAAGCTATAAGCTAGCCATGCCATCTCACCTCTACGTAGGTAAGAGTAGTTACAACCATGGAATCATCTCACCAGGGCTTACCCTACTGGCCGAAGCCAGTCCGTGCTACAAGGCAACACCCTTGCCATCTTTTAGTTTAGATTTCTTAGTTTAGTAGCATAGTATTAGACTTGGACATCACACATTACTTTAGGACCTGTGTTTAATATGTATGGATTTATATGTCTAGATAAATTAATGTAGGGGTGCGCGCGCGCGCGCGTGTGTGTGTGTGTGTGTGTGTGTGTGTGTGTGTGTGTGTGTGTGTGTGTGTGTGTGTATGTGTGTGCGAGCCAGAAGAAAATTTTCTGCCATCGACAGACAATAAAGTTATATTGAATTGAATTGAATTGAACACAGCTGATCATTTTCTTTCGAACGGGCCTGTGGGGGAGGTTCAAACTGCCGTTCGAAACCACGGTGGATGCCATTAAGGGGATGGAGGCAATTTCTTTTTGACCCGATCTGCGAGAAGATAGGAGAAAGCCTTATTTTGTGTTTATGTTACGTGGAACACGCCACCTCACCTCGGCGAAACTTCTGACGAGGCAGAAGGAGCATTCCTCATAGGAGTTGCACTTGACCATAGCGCACGCCACTCTAGTCTTTACTCCTTTTAGGAGCCTGCCATGCTTCACTTATTTTCAGTGGAGACACACCTACGTAACACGTAAGTATGTCTCCATTCCTTGCAGCTTGTTGCATGTACGCTTCCCTCTGGGCGTATAGCAGGGTTACTAAACTCGTTTGAAAATCAGACGTAGGCTGTCTTCAGACAGTAAATTGCCGGCACTTACCAGTCGCAGGGCCCATGCCCTTCTACCTTACAGTGGACCTACCTGTACCAATTATTAGACAGACAGGGCCTGTGAGTATAGCAGGTGCAGGTGGAATGCACCCATGATGCAATGCGTGAGGTGGAAGGCCGGATTGAACGTCAGCATGAGGGTACACACGTCTTGTCCTTGACAAGCCAGGTGGGAAACTGGAGGGTTGGGGAAAGGGGAAAGGTGTCAGGTGACCAGGTGAGGGAGCTCACAGGGCAAAGGAGTGATCTCCCTTGTTACTGGGCAACAGGGCATGCTTTTTGGCTGAAGTCATGAGTGTAAATAGGTGGTCTCCTATAGATCATGGAGAATGCTATTTCATGACAGCATTTTAGTCATAAGAGTGTAGCGGGAGTGGTGGGAAACACACTAACAACAAAACTTGTGTGAATGCTACAGTTTCTCTGTGCATGAAAAGAAAACTTGATGGAAATTCGGTGTCTCAATGACTGGCCTGCTATTTACTTCCTCTCAATCTTTACAGGGCAGTCACTATACGCTGTGGCCCATTTTATCAGTTTCTTGGGCGACTGCTGTAAACATGACAATTTCACTTACTTTTCCAACAGATGTGCTTCCATCAAGCTGATCAGCATAGGAAATGGCAATGTGGTGCCAGTCAAAGGACGCAAAACATGTACTGACCGCTGTTTCCTTCAGTACCACTCCCCCTGAGTGACTGGAAGTCAACCTGCACCACAAGAAGATGGCATTCAAACACTGCCTTTGTCAAATGCATGGAACTAGCTTATCAGTAGGCAAGCTGTACATACACACAGGTACTTCGATCCCTAATGTCTCAATTACTGAAACTGCAAGGCAGGCCTGAACATTCTAACTTGCCTGCACAGAAGCACACCAGTGCTGGCATGCAACCAGATCTCAAAAGCCTTCATGGTGTCACCCAGTGAAACTACATGCAGACAATCCTCCACAGCAGGCACCAAGGGAACACCAGATACTGATTCTCCCTCATCTCCACGTCTATCCAAACTGTAGGTTGTCTTATGACTGTAAGTAAAGCCACCTCCTGCAAACAACATATACACAATACAATCTAAGTCACATTCCCATCAGAACAGATTCTAGCATTTTTTCCTGAGACTCTTCGAGTTTCTCCCTATTAGGAATACAGTTACTAACTTAAGCACAAACAAGCAACATAAAAGTATATTACTAGAGGAGCAAAGCCTCCTTGGCTCACTTGTGAGATGGGTCAAGGTCATTCAAAAGAGTATGTTTGTAACGCCCTTAGCACTATCTATCCTGAAGTAAGGTGTCTCTTGTGTTCATAGTTCCTAATTCATTCATTCAAATGAGATCCGTAAGAGCGTATCAATGACTATCATTATGCCAAGTTTGATAGCTCTAGTTTTTGTAGTTTCTGTACAAATGGTAATGTGTTTTGTCAATGTCTATTACCATGCAAAGTTTGATACCTCTGGTACCCCTAGATTCTGAGAACATGGCAATTTTAAATTTCCAATGAGACAGCTTCAATGACCTTGACCTTCAGTCAAGGTCATCCAAAATGGTATGTATTGGGAGGTCTTACTGCTGTCTATCAGTAAGCCAGGTTTGGTGCTTTTGCTGTTTATTGTTTCTGAGAAAATGCCAATGTTAAGGTTTTGGAAGCTTTTCTGCAAACAGCTTGTGTGGCCTTGACCTTAACTCAGTCACCGAATACAGGTATGTCAGTAAAGGTGTTGTCAATGTCTATCATCACGCAAAGTTTTATGTCTCTGGCTTTTCTAAATTCTGAGAAAATGCCAATGCAAAATTTCCAAACAGACAGCTTTAGTGACCTTGACCTTGGGTCAAGGTCAATCAGTATGATGTGTTTTGAAAGGTCTTATGGCTGTCTATTAGCAGGCCACGTTTGGTGCCTCTGCTGTTCATTGTTTCTGTGAAAATGCCAATGTTAAGGTTTTGGAAGGTTTTCCGCAAACCAGCTTGTATGGCCTTGACCTTGATTCAAAGTCAATGAATACAGGTATGTCAGTAAAGGTGTTGTCAATGTCTATCATCATGTGAAGCTTGATGTCTCTGGCTTTTCTAGATTCTAAGAAATTGCCAATGAAATATTTCCAGACAGCTTGCTTTAGTGGCCTTGACCTTGGGTCAAGGTCAATCAATATGGTATGTTTTGAAAGGTCTTATGGCTGTCAGCAGGCCAAGTTTGGTGCCTCTTCTATTTGTAGATTCTGAGAAAAGGCCAATGTTAAGGTTTACTGTGGACACACAGACAGACAGACAGACACACACACACGATGGAGGGTTATTACACAGACTCACTTTGTTACACAAGTGAGCCAAAAATGAAAATCTGTGTTTTAAGTAAAAAGCAAGATCTGTTTTTGAGTAGTTTTGCTGCTAGAATTTACTGTCAAATGAAAAGGATCTAAAATGTGGATGCATGACCAAGAATGACATGCCTGTCTGTCTTGAAGTTGATTCATTCTGGCAACCCTGACTTATACTCATCCAAAAGGCAAGTGAGAATCCAGCTTCAAAAGGCGGCCATGGCAATCCATACACCTCAAAACTGGCAGCAGAAATCCTTCCGATGTCTATGAATGACTCTGTCCCTTTGTGACCTGCATCCAATAAGAAAAGCATCAGAAGCAGAGGTTTTGCAACACACACACACACACACACACACACACACACACACTTACACACACACTTACACACACACCTTTATTCCTTCCCACTAACAGAGCTATTTGAATCTGTCTGAAAATCTTGAATAACTGAACTTATCGTTAAATGTAGAACATTAAAAATGTACACAAGCATGGAAAAGGTATGTTGATGAAGGCCATATCAGCAAACACACACAACCCCTCTTACATATGCACCCACCATGATGAGACTCTACTGGAAGGTGTGTCTTTGTTGGAAAGGTGATGTATGCATGAGGTGCCATCCAGGTATTCTCCACAATGCATGTCAGTGTTGACAGCAGGGAATTCTGCAAACAAGAGACATGCCAATGAAACAGTCGTATAAATATGGATCTTACAAAATAACAGCACATGCCTAAGAAAGAATTACAGCGGAGCCGGGATAGCCAAATGGTAGAGCGTTGGACTTTCAACACTCGGGTCATGAGTTTGAATCCCAGCTGGGGCCAAATACTTGTGCTGGCCTTTTTCTCGTTGCCCGGTCTTGGATATTCCCTATACATAGTGGAAAAGGATGTTAAACGTATACATGATTGGGTGAATCTTCATCCTCTCGCCCCTCTTGACATATTGAATATTTGATTATGACCCAGCTTTGCTTGAAAGAAATGAACAATTAAAAAAGTCTTTAATTAAATGCACTATACTTACAAGGTCTTTGGACAGAAGAAAAAGCTTGAACAGCAGTCCGAGCTCTGATGATGAAATCTCAACTTGTCCAAGAACTTGAATCATTGCAAGCACAATCTCATACAAAACCGTGTCTGAAAAACAGCATGACATTTTTTTTTTTTTTTAATAATGTCACTACCAACCACAAATGCCTACAAACATTTAAAAATATTCTGACCTTTTCCATGAGGAAATGATGCATCAGAGCAGCAAAATCATTGTTACAGCCTATTACAATTTCAGCATTGAAAAAGATTCAACAGTGCCTCTAAAGCAAACACCAGAAAACATTTCACACACACAGATCTGCTTTAGCACATTTCCCTATGAATGCTGTACATAATGAAATAGCATCAAATACTTACAGTTTTCCTGCACTGACACCTGCACAAGGGTGCTTTTGAAGCCCACAAGTAGCCTTGCTAGCAAACCCTGGAAAAACAGACAGTCTCACTCAGTTTAAACAGTTTTATATTGGCATAATGGCATGCAAGCAGTGAAATAATACGCAACACAGATGTCCTAAGTAAGTGTTTTTATCAAATGTGTGTCAAATGAATGTACACAACAAAGCAGATAACATACTGACACACAAACTAAAACGTCATCAACACAAATCTGATGCAGGAACGGAGAAAGCATATATATCAATTATCAGACCTGCTTGCATGCAGCAATGGCAGTGGTATGGCAGGCACGCAGCATGTGCAGCAGTCGCAGCATGACAGGCACCAGCACCACCTGTCCAGAATCAGTGTGCTGTGAAGCCACCAGCAGCTCCACGAACAGGCGCAGTACAGCTGGAAAGCAATGCAATGAAGTCTGCTTGTTGCTTCCTCCCTGACTCATTTCACCCTCAAGGCCTGAAACACAACCATCCATGACGTATTAAAACAAAAACAAAACCCAGCAGCAGCAAACCAGCCAACAACAATTGCCCCCACCCCCCACAAGGCCTGGCATTATTACCACAGTGTGTGTGTGTGTGTGTGTGTGTGTGTGTGTGTGTGTGTGTGTGTGTGTGTGTGTGTGTGTGTGTGTGTGTGTACCATCGTTTTTGTTTCACACACTGAATGTTTTTAAGCACGAAAAAGTAAAATAAAAGGACTTTACCCCCCTGCCAATCCTCCTGCACGTTGCCCTCAGTATCTGCTTGATACCCGTCCTCTGTATACAGAGTGTCAAACTCCTCTTCACTTCCATGTTGCACCAGTTTCCTCACATCATCTTCATCAGTAAGCTCCTCGATATCCTGATGACTCTGCAAATTGGTGTAACGCTATTAAGTATAAATTTGTGATTTTCAGTGTGATATACAATATAATCCAGGAAATCCATAATATGATTATCATTACAGAAGCTTTTAACGGAATGAATACTGTACTAGTATGTTGCTTCTGTCTTGCACTGGATACTGTGCAGGAAAAGGAAGAAAATTCTGTC
This sequence comes from Batillaria attramentaria, assembly GCA_018292915.2. Classification (NCBI taxonomy): domain Eukaryota; kingdom Metazoa; phylum Mollusca; class Gastropoda; family Batillariidae; genus Batillaria; species Batillaria attramentaria. Next base: position 2,328,604 of record JACVVK020000016.1, on the reverse strand, counting down.
AAACTCGGAAAATCCTATGGGAAAAAAAAACCAAACACACTGATACAGATAGTTAACAATCATTTACACTATATATATATATATATATATATATATATATATAGGGGAAGTAAGTAAAGCTGAGAGCGCTCCCTAGATCTAGGAGATGTGTGCTTTGTATGCCAGTGGACAAGTCCGCCTTGCCCTATATTGGCTACAAGCCACAGTGGAGGGGGGGGGGGGAATCTACCATCCTACCGCCGAAACGTCCAACAGATCTAAGGGTATCTCACCATTCATAGGGCCCCCATTCCCCTCCCACCGGGAGGAAAATGGTCGGTACAACCAAGGCCATATGAATTGGTGATTTTAGCCGCTCACGACCATGGTTTCGGGTCAATGGGACCCTCATCAGGTGAGCATGCGGCGATCCCCACGAGGGCTGCAGCGTCCAACCAGCACTAAAAGGCTGCCCCAGAATAATCTGGTGCGTCTCCAGTACTAGCAGACGCACCCCCCCCCCCCCCCCCCACCGGGAGGAAAATGGTCGGTACAACCAAGGCCATATGAATTGGTGATTTTAGCCGCTCACGACCATGGTTTCGGGTCAATGGGACCCTCATCAGGTGAGCATGCGGCGATCCCCACGAGGGCTGCAGCGTCCAACCAGCACTAAAAGGCTGCCCCAGAATAATCTGGTGCGTCTCCAGTACTAGCAGACGCGCCCCCCCCCCCCCCCCCCCCCACTGTGGCTTGTAGCCAATATAGGGCAAGGCGGACTTGTCCATTGGCATACAAAGCACACATCTCCTAGATCTAGGGAGCGCTCTCAGCTTTACTTACTTCCCCTACTTTCAAATTGACCTGATTGAGCGCATGTTTTCGGCTTTAGCGACGCCTTTGTTCCTTTTCTATATATATATATATATATATATATATTGCATATAATGTACCAGAGAAGATGTGATCTGGGCATATGAATACTCCAGTATGGAAGGGAGCTGTGGTTGGGCAACATTCAACAGCATGTCAAACACAGCTCTCAGTTTGCATGGTTCAAGTTCCACACACTGCTGCAATGTCTGCTTCAACCGAAGCCACATTTCTTCCTCTTCTCCTTCCTAAGAAACAAATACATATACATATTAATCATCAAAGGTTCATTCTAAAAGCCTGCTATGTACTTTGAGTTTGACAAAAAATCAGTAGGCAAAGGGTGGATTATATATGTACAAAGTCTACTACAGTGTATCACTTTTATCCTTTCTTTGATCCCTTTGTCTACTTGTTGGAATGTGCATATGGATGAAATCAGAAAGAAGGAAAAAACAGAAGAAAGAAGAATTGGAAGGTCTCAATGAAAATGTTGTAATGTGGACAATTGGCTAAATAATAATGATAATGATAAAAGTGACTTGTAAAGCATACATACTTTATATTATGCTTTTAGAGATCAGCTACAGGTTGTGATGAGAAAAAAAACCTTCAAAAACAAAGAAATTAATAATGAATGACATGCAGTTGCACATGAAGAGAACTGGTACAATTTGTCTGGCCAAAATGAGAAGTTGATTAACCTGCAGATCTGTGACAAAAAGTCCACCTGCTGTTAACCTCACCTTCTGCAGTGGTGAAATAGTATGGCATGAAAAGCATACGATCATGACAGCTTCAATGAAGGCCAGCTTGGACAAGTGGCATGTAAAGAGGAAATGATGTCCAGAACTGACATCTGCCGAGTCATGAGAGTACGCTTCAGTGGAAGAAGTGCTCTCAGGTTTCATGCTGGATGGAATGCTCAAGTCTGACATGATACTCAGCGCCAGCACAAGTGTCTCTTGTACAATGTACAAACATGGCGAGTTGCGATAGCAATTTCGAAATGTGTGGCTGTTCATACACAGCTTCGCACAAGTTTTCCACATGTCTTGCAGTGCAGGTAACGTAGCAGTGATGTGCTTATGGATGTGATCCAAAGTACAAAGGTGGTCATCAATCTTGATTTCACTGCATGGATCCCCCGTCATTGCTGCTACTCTGATGACATTGCTGTTGCTTTTGTTCACAATACCTCTACCCCCATGATGAGATCCTGGTGGCCCCTGCAACTGCAGCTGCTGAAATGCTGCTGTGATTGCACACGTCTTCCTTGCTAGAGTGTCGATAAACGTCTGTATCACAATGCCTCCATTATATTCAACTGACTGTGACATGCCAATGTCAGAAACTGATTTAGAAATGACTGCTTGTTCATCAATCATGATCAAAGCTTCAAAAACTCCCATCACAGGTGCTCTCAGCTGATCATTGTCCAGAAGATGTGTGAGGCAGGCAAGTCCGCCTTTGTCAAGGAAAAGAGTCATGACTTTGTCAGCTTGCAGCACATATGGCAGCGAGGAAACACAAAAGAGCATTACAGAGTTTGGCACAGTTGGAACCCAGATCCCATCTTCACCTGAAGACAGATCAGTGGACACAGGCGTAACAATATCATCTTCATCATGCCTTAACTCATGTCCATCAGAATGCTCCACTTTCATGTTCAAAATGTGAAGGTAAATTCCAAAGAAAAGTTCTTCCTTGATGTCACTGTTACCTTTTATGGCAAGCGTTATGAGATTTTTGGCAAGTGAGAGAGCAATGCTTTCTGAATCTGACAAGACATACTGACGAAGAAGCCTCAATGCTCTCCATCGGCAAGACTGCTGCTTGTCCACATCCACAAGGTCACTGCTTGTAAACCCACTGTCTGGAACACCATCATGAACACTGACACCTGAACAACACTGTGTCAGCTCTTTAGAAGCAACATCTGGTTCTGCCTGACCATGGAACTGTTTAAGAAGCATGGTGTTCATTGTTTGAAGAGCGTAATTCCTCACAGCAGGCGAAAGGATGGGAATCAAAGGCAACATGGTGTTGATGATTGATGCTGGTTGCAAGCAGCAGCAAACCCCCTCTACCTGTAAAGCTGCAAGTATCTGAGTCCTGCTGCTCTTGGCCTGGGCTTTCCGCAGACAATCAAGAAGCAAGCATGACCACTTGGCCAACTGGCATGATGAAGGGTCTGAAAGCTTGGTCTGTACACCACTTTTGTCCTCTATGGATGACAGAACAATCTCAAACGGGGTCCCAAATATATCATGATGATGGTGAAAGAAGACACCATATTCACAATTCCTGTGCCTGCGTTTGAGACACTTGATGGCATGAACGTAACTCACTTTGACCTCCTTCAGGCAACAGATCAGGCTGCATAACCATTTGACTGGATCTGCATGTGAATCCCATTTTCTTGCCTTACTGTCATACAGCCGGTCTCTGTGGAGAAACAAGAAACGAAAGTAGTCCTCTCCACTGTGATGCCTGAAAAGTTCCATGGCTGCATTTGCATCACGAATGAAGGATGGGTTAAATGGAAGATGGTTGAAAATCACTTGAAACAGCGTTAAACACCCGCATACAGCATCTTGAATGATGCCCATTTCAATGTCAGAGAGTGTGGCACACTCTTCAGCATTGGCTTCAGGCAAGTGACAATATCCTAAAGAACCAAGGATTCCAGGAACAACTTTCAGATGCAGCAATGTACGTACACCACTCTGCTGGGTGGCAATAATGCCACTCACAGTCAGGATCAGTCTAAGAAGTTGCTGAAGCAATGGAAGTGCTGTTTCTCGTGACCAGGGTAACACAGAGACTTCCTCTGTCCCTGGAAAGCGTGTTGAGAAAGAGGAAAAACTGAGCAGCACATCCAGCAGCACTGGCAGTATTGTTGCTGAGAGAGTCTGGCCAATGCTGTTAGCATGCACATCCATAACAGCTAAATCCTCAAAGAGATGAAGAATCAACTGGAAAAGATCACTGGAACTAACTGGCTCCTCTGTTGTCTGGACATGGTCAAACATTCCAGCTGAGTCATCTTCTGATCCTGAGTCTTCATCTCTGCCGGCTGGTGACCATATTTGGGTTCTAAGTGATTTCTTCAACCGTGGCTGTTTGGATTTCCTCTCATCAGTATCATCTTCATCGGATTCTTTGGCAATCTCCACACCTTTAGAAGACACAGTTTTTGTATAGCGTTTTCTCTCCTTTCCCATCCTCTGGGAGGTGAAGCCCGATTGTGGCTTGACAGCAGTCACTATGGGATTTCCATGTTTGCGTTTTGGTGCATGCTCCACATACTGGAAACACTGAGTCAAAGGAACCTGCCCATCAACACCTGCGAGCACACAAAAAGATTACAAGAGTTTCTGCCCATCAGTACTGATCTACAGGTCTAGGTCAAACACAGCAAGATGAGGAACAGAAAAACACATATACACATGGAAAAAAGTTAAGCAACCCCAACATTTCTCACTAAGGACGCGATATAATACTGATAAAAAGAAAGCAACGCTCAAGTTCATCCAAACGATGAGGCCTGGCGTTGTCATCCATAAACACAGGTCTCGTGGCTAGTGGGTGGGCGTCAAAATGAGGCACAACAGCTGGCTGCAGGACCTCCCGGATGTAGCGATCTCCTGTCAAGTTGCCACGAATGGTCACCAGGTCCAGCTTGCAGTTGTGTGAGATGCACCCCTAGACCATGACGGAGCCTCCGCCGTGAGGAACACTTGGTATGATGTTCCAGCATAGGCTGTATTGGGCTGTCTCCATAGTCTCGCTCTTCCATCTGTAACATGGAGTAAGAAGCGGCTTTAATCAGACCAATGGATCTTCCTCCAGTTCCTCAGGTTCCAGTGCTGTCAGGCAAGACACCAGGCCAAACGTAATCTCTTATGATGGTCTGTCAGGAGTGGACGCTTGATGACTCTTCTTGCCCTCAGTCCTAAAGCTCTCAAGCGATTTCTAACAGTTTTTGTGGACAGCTGTTGATTTGGTAGCCACAGTCGTTTCAGAATGGGAGGAAGATGCGAATCGCTGTTGCCGCACAAGTCGGTAGAGCGCCCTGTCTTCATGCTGGGTAGTAACACGTGGTCTGCCTGATCGTGGCCGGTCCGTCACAGTGTTCGTTTCAGCATGTTTTCTTATCAATCGGCTGATTACTGATGTTTGGTATCCCAGTTGACGTCCTATAGCTCTGCAGGTCATACCAGTAGAATGCATGCAAATAATTTGCCAATGTTGTTCTTCTGACATTCTTCTTCGTTCCATCTTGTAGGACAGTGACTGTGCAGTGTGAAACTGCCTCAAACACGCACGTATCTGTGGAGTGAGCAAACTTCATTTTGGCCAGTGTGTGAGTGGCGTGATGCTAGTGCACGCCACATGGAGCCAGTGCCTCACTGTCACACTTGGCTGTTTTCATCATCACTATGGAATACCAGTCTTGTCAAAAAATAACTTAATAAGATTTTGTGCCATTTTAATACTTAGAGTACCCTGCAACAGTAGGTCAAATTTAGGGTTGCTTAACTTTTTTCCATGTGTATACAACACACACTCATCACACACAAACTTCTCTATTGATAAGTGGTAAAACTGACAAAGGTTAGATTACAAAACATGACTCGTATCATGTTCTAATTCTAGTTACATCCAAAAAAGCTATTCAGACAGTAGTTACAAAACACATTGTCTGCAGCATCTCACCAATAAGTCCCTCCAAGGCATTTCCAGCCACCTTCGGCTGTATCTTAAGGCAAAATGGCAGTAGTGTGAGCAAAAGGTTGCACAGGTCCTGCCTGCTGTAAACACCCTGAAACAGAAACTGTGCATAATAATTATCAAAATGAGAATGTAATGTAATAATCACATAAATTCTAATACTATTCCACTTCGGCATATTCCTTATGTGTAAATTATGGTACATGCATTTTTTTTTTTTTTTGCTGCCACAACTCTTTGCCCAGTCCAGTGGTGTTCCTCCCTGGTAATGGGTGGAATCCACGAAGAGCTCGGAAGCTGGGGCAATTTTTATTATGCATGATGATGGAGATGAGGATGATGGTAAAATGATGCTATGGAGGTCCATGTGGTTTGGGACTGCGGGACAGGGCCGCATTCCACGCTTCCTGTCATAAATATCCCGGCATTAACCTGGCCCGGGAACTACGGCACCTGCGGTGCCGGCCGTGTAATCATCCACATCATAAGACGTGTCATACCAAGGGAAGCACCCCCAAAGTCACACCCGTGAAGTGGGTGAAGCTCGGCTGTGTGGCAACAGCCTCCCCATTGGGCCCATAGCACACCCGCTCTGGGTAGGAGCCGACCTAGGTAGGAAAAATCCCGCTTCCCTCGGCTGGGACTCGAACCCGGGTCTACCGGTCCATAGTCCGGTGCTAACCACTACACTACGGGGGCCGGTGGTACATGCATAAACACCTTGAACTCCAAGTATATGAAATATTAAAACATTATTAGTAATGTTACTGAGCTGTGCTTACCTGGTCTTGGCCACTTACTTGTACACCATTCCTGTGGATAGCATACAGCAACATCCATCCACGCCCAGCAAGCAAATACTGCTCCAGATGTAAAACATCATCTTCTTCGACAGTGTTGTTGGCCACATTTAGGATATTTTTCATGAGCTCTTGGGACAACTCGTTGGACACATTTTTCAATTCACTAGAAGAAAAAATATAATAAAATAAAAAAGTTGTATTTATTTTTTTAACCATACTTATTGAAAAGACAGTACATAAGACAAAGTGAACGAAATGTACCTAATTTACTGCAGAAACATGCAGCACTTGCAGCAGTAAGGGTTACTGATGAATACGCAATGTAAGTGTGGCACATGCAAAATCACTTATGTTTCTGGATTAGAAATGTGAAATTTCTGTTTTAAAGTTCTGTATCTACAACTGCCTACTACACACGCTCATCATATATATCCACACTCTTTCATTCTACAAAAGTGCTGGGCCACATGATTATATATGAGGCAGTGATCGTTTTATGTCCGCGCCTTGCGCCATTGGCGCATAAATAAGAAAAATGACCCATAAAAATCTTAAGCTCTGCGCCGATCGGCACATCGTTATAACTTAAAAAGTTTTGACACAGAGTGCTGTGCGCTCACAGTCTGAAGACTCCCCAACAAAATTCATCTGCTACCCAGCGACAGCTATTGTTACGTAAAATCTCATTGGATGAGACTACAATCAGATGGTCTGGTCTGCCCAATCAGAAGCAATCGTTCGTCTACCCCAGAGCCTCGTTTTGAAGTGCTTTTCATACACGAAAAGTTGTGTGCGCATCGCCGTTTTTCTGTCAAAGCAGCAACGTTTCAAAAGAAGAAAACACCATGCCTCCTAAAAAGAGGAAGTTATTAATTCCAGGCCAGGCTAGGTTAACGTTTGGTGGCCAGCCTACTGTATCAGCCTGTGACGACTGAGTGAGCGACAGTGGTGTCCGGGAAGATGCGAACAGCGGTAGCACTGGTGCCGAGGATGACGCTGCTGTGAAGTCGGCTGATACGGCGCCGCGCAATTTTCAAGAAATTTGGACGCACAAGTATCCATGGCCCCAATTACTCAGAGTTTATATAATTTAAATTATGTGCTTTTTCATCTGTTCGGTTCCGTTTTAGAATGACCCATAAAATTTGGAAATGGCCCACAGAAGTTTCACCCATAGATTTTCAACAAAAAATGATCACTGATGAGGTTGAGAAAAAACGTTCCTGAGAATGCAGGGATTCACCTTGACAGAACAGTGTCATCTTTCCTGCCACTTTCCTTTATAAAAAGGTAGAGAAACTTGTCAAGGAGGTCTTGTCTTTTCTGCACAAAATAAACAGAAAAAAAGAAAAGGTAGCATTGTTATACATCTTTTAACATACATGTTACAGTTTTCCAGTATTATAACATGTAGCACTGGTCAGGTATCCCTACACGGTCCACCCCTTGACATGTGGGTAGTGGCTTGACCCAAAGAGCTATGCCAGCGGGAGCATGTGCTCCTGGCAGGGTCACCCATGCTGGACAGGTTGAAGGGTAGAGGTCAGATGAAGGTGCACCACCTCTCCCAGAGGCTAAATGGGTTTGCGTAGGTTTAACATCCCTACCTGTAAAAAAGAACGAAGTTACAAAAGCATCGACGACAACAAACCAAGATACTCACCTGGGCGAGGAAGGGTCTCCATTCCGGAGACCTATGACGCAGTGCAGTGAAAGCCGAAAGGAAGCTGCAAGGCCGGCCCCCCTTCTAACACCCAGGACAACGAGAGTAGCCACATGGAACATCAGGACAATGTATGAAGTAGGAAGGACCATTCAAGTAGCAAGAGAGATGAAGAACTACAAGATAGGAGTACTGGGACTGAGTGAGACGAGGTGGCTACAGACAGGACAGCTGAGATTTTCATCGGGAGAGCAATTGCTGTACTCGGGACACACAGAGGATGGAGCCCCCAACACTGAGGGCGTGGCCCTGATGCTGGCACCGGAGGCACAGCGGGCACTCATCGGCTGGGAACCCGTCAACTCCCGCATCATCGCAGCCAAATTCACCAAGAAGAAAGACATCAAGCTAAACATCATCCAGTGCTACGCTCCCACCAACGATGCGGAAGAGGAGAAAAAAGATGACTTCTACCAACAACTGCAGACAGTGATAGATAGAGGAGGAGCCAAGGACATGACAATACTGATGGGAGACTTCAACGCCAAGATTGGATCAGACAACACAGGCTACGAGGACATCATGGGAACAGATGGACTTGGACAGATGAATGAAAATGGTGAGCGCTTTGCGGGCTTTTGTGCCCTGAACCAGCTGATGATAGGAGGCAGCATCTTCCCACACAAGCGCATCCACATGGCCACATGCAGATCGCCGGACCATGTCACGAAAACCAGATCGACCACATCTGCATCAGCCGGAAGTTCAGGGGATCGTGGCGAGATGTGCGCGTGATGAGGGGTGCTGACATCATCAAACCACCACCTTCTTGCAACAACACTGAGACTTCGGCTCAAGAGATACACTTAACGCCTACAACAGATACAATGATACCAGATACAATGTTGGACTACTCAGGAGCAAAGACACACAAGCAGCATTCCGGATCAGCCTTTCCAACAGGTTCCAGCCACTGCAAGACCTGATAGAAGAGAGTGAAATGGACATTGAGACACAGTGGGAACACAGCAAGAAACTCTGGCACGACCCATGCAAAGAGGTCCTTGGCAAGAAAAAGACCCAACACAAGGAATGGATCTCTGCTGATACCATCCAGAAGCTGGAAGTTAGGAAAGAGAAGAAAAGTGTACTGAACACGAGCCGAACAAGAAGAGCTAAGGCAAAGGCACAAGAAGAGTACACAGCAGCTGACAGAGAAGTGAAGAGGAGCATCAGGAAGGACAAGAGGGACTACATCGACAACCTAGCCAGTCAAGCAGAGGAAGCAGTCCGACAGGGGAATCTAAAAGACCTGTACCAGGTGACCAAGAAGCTCGCAGGCAAATTTCAGCAGACAGACAAACCAGTGAAAGACAAGAACGGGCACCCACTGACAACAACAGAGAAACAGCTGAAGTGACGGGCAGAACACTTCAGGGAGCTGTTAAATCGCCCCATCCCTGAAACACCACCAGACATCCCACCAACAGAGAAAGAACTACCAATCAACCGCGACAAGCCCTCTAAGGCCGCGATCAGGAAAGCCATCATGACAAGGAGAAATGGGAAAGCTGCAGGGCCGGACGAGATATCTGGTAACCAGCAGAAGCCATCAAAGCAGACACAGAGACAGCCATCAACATGCTGCACAGCCTATTCAGCAAGATCTGGGAGAAGGAAGAGGTGCCAGCCCAGTGGAAAGAAGGGACTGTCATCAAGCTGCCAAAGAAAGGGGACTCAGGGACTGCAGCAACTACCAAGGGATCATGCTCCTGTCAGTGCCAGGCAAGGTTCTCAACAGAGTTCTGCTGGAGAGGATGAGGAAGGCAGCTGACCCCATGCTCCGAGACCAGCAGGCGGGCTTTCGCAGGAACAGGTCCTGTGCTGACCAGATCGCCAGCCTACGCATCATTGTTGAGCAGTCACTGGAGTGGAACTCCCCCCTCTACATCAACTTCATAGACTATGAGAAGGCTTTCGACAGTGTAGACAGAGAGGCGCTGTGGAAGCTGCTACGGCACTATGGAGTTCCCAGGAAGATCATCTCCCTGATCCAGTGCACCTACCAAGACATGAGCTACAGGATTGCCAATGCCGGCCAGCTGTCAGAAAGTTTCGAGGTGAAGACTGGAGTCCGCCAGGAATGCCTGTTGTCCCCGTTCCTCTTCCTCCTGGTCATCGATTGGATCATGAAGACCACCACAACAGGCAGGAAAAACGGGATACAGTGGACACTCTGGACGCAGCTGGATGATCTCGACTTTGCAGACGACCTGGCACCCCTATCCCACAGCCACAGCCAAATGCAGGACAAGACTACTTGCCTGGAAGCCACATCAGCCGGAACAGGGCTCAAACTCAACAGGAACAAAACCGAGCTGATGAAGATTAACACCACTGCCAACACACCAGTCACAGTCGAGAGAGATGGAGAGCCCATCAGGGAGGTAGAGTCCTTTGTCTACCTGGGGAGTGTGGTTGATGAACAAGGAGGCACAGACCAAGACATCACAGCCAAAATCAGCAAGGCAAGAGCAGCCATGGTCATGCTGAAGAATATCTGGACATCAAAAGTTATCAGCACAAGAACCAAACTTCGCATCTTCAACTCCAATGTGAAGTCAGTTCTGCTCTACAGATGCGAAACATGGAGGACAACAAAGACGGTGCAGCAGAAGACAGGGTCCATACAGGTTCACAGTCTGAAAAATTCATGACTTTTCCATGACCTTTCCGGGCCAATTCTCCGGTTTTCCAAGACAACTTCCTTGCACTCTTTCACACTAACACACACGAGGGTAGAAAATCTGAGCTTATCCAAGTTATCGCAGTGAGCAAGACCAATGTTCAGAGTTAGCCATTAGCCTCATGGGAAGGCAGTTTGTTGGTACTTTTTGCGAACAGTCCAATGAGTAATCACCAAGCTGACTGTCTCATTGTCTAGCTCAAAATGGCATCCATAAAACTCTGAAATTCCATGACTTTTCATGACTCTTGAGATGATTTCATAACTTTCCAGGCCTGGAAAAGCTATTTTCAAATTCCATGACTTTTCCAGGACTCCATGACCTGTATGGACCCTGAGAAGATCCAGACATTTTTCAACAACTGTCTGAGGTGCATCTTCAACATCCGATGGCCAGAGAAGATCCGAAACGAACAGCTATGGGAGAGAGCGAGACAGGAACCAGTGGCCAAGCAGATCCTGCAGAGGAAGTGGGGTTGGATTGGACACACCCTCAGGAAGCCAGCATCCAGCACCACTCGCCAAGCCTTGACATGGAACCCGCAGGGGAAAAGGAAGAGAGGCCGGCTTCGCAACAGCTGGAGGTGGGACACTGAGGCAGAGCTATGAAAGCAGGGGATCAACTGGACTGGAGTGGCAAGAGTAGCCAAGAACAGAGTGCGATGGCGAAGGTTTGTCAATGGCCTATGCTCCACTTGGAGCCATGGGTCTTAGTAGTAGCAGTACTGGTCAGGTATAGAAAGGAACAAACATACCTCAGACAGAAATAAGTCCATTCAGTGCATATATAATACATGAAGGCTTGACACCGCAAATGGGGTGAGAAAACTGAGTATACTGGTATTTTCTACTGATATGCTCAGCTGGGGTGCATGTCTGCATTGTCCTTTAAAGAATCTGTCATGTACAACTCAACATGAGTGCTGTAAACAACTGACAACACTGAACCATCTCTCAGTGAATGTACCAATGTCAGCCAGTGCAGTAAGCTAAAAGGGACAGCCACAGCAATATGCAGGCACACTAATAAGCTGTAGGTGTAAATGTGTTTTTATTAAGGATCACTGAATGAATTTTACATAGGCATAATTATTGCATGACAATTTTCTCCAAGTTTTGATTACACTTTACCGAGGACAGTCAACATACCAGGTTATGTAGGGTTTCTGTGTTTTATGTGTTCCTTTTGCTGGTCATGTAGTGGAATCTACGGTAATGTGTGCGAGGGCGCGCATGTGCCTGTGTGTGTGCACACGTGCCTCAAATACTCTCTAGAATTAAAAGGCAGCAACAAACCCTTACTGCGTCAGTGTACAGACTTCACCTGAGCACTAGTCTTGGAAGAAGACTTCAATAAAGTGGCAATATTGACATCACTATGCACTATGTTGGCTGTTTCTCTGTAATATTTTTTTATTTTCTGGTCCCTTCACCTACCTTAACAGAAGCAGGGTTGTCTTTTTCTGGCAGCCGCCTTGAAAGTTGTGCATACGTTTCCCAGATCTCTGACAGCATGCTTGTATTATACTGTTACACGTCTTGGACTAAAGGTGAATTGCGGCGTACATCTGTAAAAACAAGCAGCTCATGCATGACCAGAACTTGTATCTTAATTGAAAAGGAACGTGTACCTACAAGCACCAAGTATAAGCTGACTTTCTTTAACAGTGCTCCAACATGAAACCAGCCATCTTCAAATTGTAACCCTGACTAAAAGCTAGCTTTAACCTAGTCTAACTGTGCACGCACAAAAAGCAAATAAAAGCGACACAAAAGGGACAGAAACCACTTAACTTTGACAAAGGACGGCACAGGTCGACGTTTCGGCTTACGCCTTCTTCAGGAAGAATAGTAATTACTTAAATAGTAAAAAAACTCATTACCGTTTCCGTTTCTATTTGTGCACGCACAGTAAAAGTGCACTCTGTTTCACCTTCCTCCAAACCCCGTAATCTGCTGGATGATCCACGAATCTAGCTTCGTGGGCGGAATCTTCAGGTGGCCGCGCGAACAGCCATTTCAGGTTCTGAGACACAGCTTTTGCGTGTGAACAAAGCGTCGCAGTCAGCACCAAGGCTTATGCCATCCGCTTGATATGGACCAAGCGCGCGTCTGAAACACTGAATCAGTATCTACCAGGTTGCTGTTCGCCCAAGAGACTTTCGCTTTGCCATCTTGCACGCACGTGACGCCCAGATACGGATTTACCAAAAACCCAATAGTAGGACATATGACCATACCTAATCCAGGTAATTTTTGGAATATGAGTTAGAAACTTTTGTTAATACATTTGAACCGTGGAGTATTTGCTAACGAAATACGTGTTTGTTGGGTTTTTTTTCTCATATTCCTTTATTTACATGCTATCGTTCTTGTTTTATCACATGATTATTGTACAATTTGCGGTAAATAGCGTGACCGTGACCTTTTATCGGCAGAGCGACCCGCTACTTTTCCCTACGCACGACCCTGTTGAAAGAACCATTTTGATAAGCTTAAAGCTGAACGTTATGGACAGAAGTGGAGAGAGAGGCGTATCTCTGTAATTTACTAAATCTACTAAACTAGGCCAAAGATCCAAAGCCCTAGATCCGCTACGTACGGACTCGGACCTATATATATAGAAGATTCTCTCTCCGGCGCTCTCTCGAGATCTCAGTGCTGTCAGTTATTCGGACACGCATATGATTTCTAATATCGCAGTCTGAAAGAACTTTCTGTGACTTCGAAACCTTGTCGCATCATTTCGTTTAATGAATTATTTCTGCCTGGCTTTGTAATGAACGCTTCCCCGCATACCCCTTTGGGTCTGAGTCTGAGTCTCTCTGTCGCTGTCTCAGTCTGTGTCAGTGAGCGTGTCTCGATCGCTCCCCCACCCCCCACAAACGGTGCACACGTGCGCACAATGAAGTCTGTGAAACGCTGAAAAACGGTAATAAGAGCAGCTATTGACCAGAAATAGAGAAGTCATGGTCTTGTCTTAATTTCCATGGTTCCTGTCAATGATTTTGACCATCTCAACTTGAGCACGCGCGCGCGCACACACACACACACACATGCACACACACACACACTCATGTGTGACACACACACACACTCTAGCATAAATTGTCAGACTAGTCATTGTCATGACCGCAAGAGTGATGATCCAGCACAGCAGTTTAAGTATGACCAGTAGACAAAGGTGTTCTGGAAACTGAAAGTACATGTATCAGTCACAGATGACTTGAAAAGTAAACGGTGAAAAGGAATTGGAACGAAAGTGCAAAGGAAACGGAGAAGGACCATAACAGAGAATAAACAAACGAAAAAAAAAAGAAAAAACGCTTTCGAGGAGGTGGGAGGGGGGTAGAGGTCAGTGAGGGATGAGCTGCAGATGTGTGTAGTCCAACAGCATGGAGTACCCAAGACATCAATCAATGGCAGGGGCGCCGGAAGATGTTGGGGGAGGGGGGGGCAGAATCTCAGAGGGGGGAAAGGCCAGAGCCAGTGAAAGGAAGGATGAAAAGCGGGGGGGGGGGGGGGGGGGGGAGGGGGGCGTCGTTCAGATGCTGCGCAGACAAAAACCTTACGAACCAGGGAGCCACTGAAAGGAAGGACGTTGCTGGAAGCCTAAAGTGAAAAGCGGGGGGGGGGGGGGGGGGGGTGAAAGTGATTATCAGACGACTTTCTGCCAAGTCGTTTTGATATTTCATGCAATGGCTAAACTGAGTTCTCTGTTGGTTGGGATGAGGGAGAGAGCAGGAAGGGGGGGGGGGGCAAGACCATGGCTTTGCACCTGATTTTCCAGGCCGGGGGGCAAAAAGATACTCTTCCCCCCCCCCTGCTTGGGTACAGGGGGGGGGGGGCAGCTCCCCCCCCCCCGGTTCCGGCGCCCCTGAATGGGCATTCACATTTCAGTTCTGTCCAGATAAGTGTTCAGTTTATATGTATCGGTGATGTTCTGACACTGACCAGTGGATGGACAGCAGCAAGCTCATGTTGAATACACTGTACTGACAAGACAGGAGTCCTTCGCGTCTCGGCCTGGTGAACAGTGACTCTGTCTTCATTGATGGTAGTGACGTACCATTCCAGAAATTTGTCAGGTATCTTGGCCCGGTGTTCGGATTGATGAGTCACTTTCTACGTTAGAATAGATCAGCAGCGTCTGCCGCGCCTTGCCTTCTTTTTGGCGGGAGTTGTGCAACGTGTGTGTGTGTGTGTCTGTCTGTGTAAGTGTGATGTAATTGAGAGAGAGAGAGAGAGTGCACAATTATATCAGTGAATTTAGTGATCTTAACTTCTTTTTTAGTTTGGCAAAACATCTTGAAGTGGTTTCAGATTTGTAGGTCCCGAGTTGCTAGCACCTCTGCACGTGACAAAAATGCCGGGATGGTGAGTAATTTCAGTGAAGGAGTCGTTTTCAAAGATAGTCGGCCTACGGGGGGGGGGGGGGGGGGTTGGGGGGGGGGGGGACGGCAAGACAGCTTACCGCAGTCCTGAAACTGAATTGGCCCTCAAAATCGGATTACAAGGAACGCTGACACAAAATGGCCACCAGCCCAATATGTTGTTTCCATTTGATCACCTGCTATCGTCACGGTCGTTATTTTGTAATGCCATGTATCCACACACACACACACACACACACACTCTCTCTCTCTCTCTCTGAAAGGAAACAACTGACCGGGCTGTCACACCAATCTTGTTTTTGGAAGAGAGACGTCAAGTTGTATTCTTTGAAATCTATGACGTTCTTCCTCACTGGGATGACGCATAATACATTTGGCGTAATAACTTTGAAACAGTTCTTGCAATGAAAGCAGGCCCATGAAAATTGAAGTGTTGCTGCTGCGTGCGCAGTGTAAAGATCGAATTAATACCGACCCAATATGTTTAACAGACAAGTCTGCGCGGCGAACGTTTTCTAACTATGTGTTATGTCAGACATACACACGCGCGCGCGCACACACTCACACGCACGCGCACACGCACACACAGACTCGCGCGAGCCGCGTTTGTGCTCCATTGAGACCTATGTGGTGTTCTCTCACTCTACTATGCTATTGAGTGAGAGTCAGTGGGAAAAACAAAGCACACTACATCAATGAAACTCCCGCTTTCCCCGTCTACACATAGAGAACGTCCAAAAAGTGGCGACACATCCCCAAGAAATGCCAGTATCACGTCAATCAAACATGACGTCGGAAAAATGACGCTGATACTGCCTTTTGCGTCAGTGCGCGCGTGCCTTTTCTGCGATGGATCTGACCTGTTCAGTACGTAAGCAGCCCTGCACAGCGTTCTGGGTTCTTTCATGAATTTGTTCTCCGTGCATATTCTGTTCATAAAGTATTGGAGTTGTATTCTGTTATATCCCGTGTCTTCTCTGCGATTGCACGAAGATGGCGACATAGTAGAAGTAAAATACACCACGTCTCCAAACAGAGGAATTCGGAAAGAAAGTGGCGAGACACCCCCAAGAAAAAACAGCATCACGTCAATCAAACATGACGCACTTACTTTACGTCAGTGCGCGTGCGTCTCTTCTTCGATGTTTGTGAGGCGTGTGGCTTGTAGAGGAAATGTGCTGCGAGTACAAATTTTCGAGTCAACTGACGATAACGGCTGCAGTGAATTTTTCTAATTTTTTTTGTATATTTTTTTATGGCACCCCAGGCTCATTATCTATGTATAGTAGGAGCGATTTTGAGATCTAAAGTGTGCTAACCAGCACTTTCATCAGGTACGGCTTACGCCAAAAGTATAAAAGCGTCAACCTCCAAAATTCACTTAGTTGAGAGTCCGTATTCATACTATCTATGTCCAAAAAATGGAGTGGTTTAGGTAAATATTACGCCTTTAAACGCCAGAAAGCCACTTTTTCTGAAAAGGGCGATAACTCGCAAATCATGTGTGCAATCGTACCTGGATCGGGCCTTCTATTCAACAATCTTGATTCATTTAGAAACCCCAAATTTGAAATCGATCGGTTCAGTATTTTCGGAGAAATAGGCATCTGAACTGGGTTCACATGCAATGTCAACTCAGGCTCGGTTTACATGAAAACTATAAGAGCGACCATTTTCTAGTAGTGATTCTGTTCAGAGTCCGTATTCAAGCTATCTACTGCCAAACAATTGAGTGATTTAAATAAATATGTGACGCCTGTGAACGAAAGACAACCAACTTGTCTCAAAAGGGCGATAACTCCCAAATCACTTAAGCAATCATCACACGCTTGGTTCCTCTAATAGTGTAACATTTTGATATATTTGGATACCCCAAATTTGAAGCCATTCGGTTAAGTATTTTCGAAGAAACGGGCCCGGACACAATTCACACACACACATACACACAGACGGCACTCACTGAGGAGGAGAAGCGCGTTCGGTGCACCATACATGTCAGCCGCATCGATGACGCATGTTTTCTTACGTCATTGTCAGAGTTACACTTGCAAAATCGTCTCTGCGGGAGATCGGCAGTGACGTGCGTTTGTACCACAGATGCTTGCCTATGAACGTGGAAATTTTAGCCCGTCCTATGATGTTGTTTCCATTACTATGGAAACAACATAAAAACACGTACGATTTTCTGCTGGCAAATCGGAAATCGGGATTCAGGTGAAATTTCAAATCGGAAATCCGATCTGAATCGGAACTCTGGCACCCCTGCACGTGTAACAACTGCACATATGACAGGAACTATTGCATTGTTATATCTTGAATATTAAGAATAACAGAGATTTTAGCTAGAAACATTTTTTTCTGTTCAGTCCTGTGGCGAGAAACACCGACCCAAAGAGTTCCAATTTTGCCATTTCGTACTAGTACTTGAAGAACAATCCAAGGTATTCACGTCCGTTTTTCACGCCTCTAGATCTTCAAGATTTTATGTAAAAATTAATTCATTCAGGGAAGGCACAACACCAACAGATAAGAGATATCACAAGACATGAACAAGCATGCTCTCAGGCTGTCAGACGAAGTACGTGAGCCTGGCTGAAGTCGGTAAAATCAGTGTTTAGTTCGCAGATCATGATGAAATCTGTAAATATCGTCACTGCGTCCGACATTTCACCAGCCCTCTACAACTTCCAGATTTCACGTAAAAATTAATTCAGTTGGGGAAGTCACAACACCAACACTGGCAACAGGGAAATCACGAAATGAACAAGCGCCCTCTTTCAGACGACGTACGTGAAGCTGACGTCAAACCTTTAGTTCACGGCTGAATTGACGTCATGTCATATCTCTCTCTCCCTCTCTCTCCTAAGATTCTAGATCCGCTATAGTGAAGCGGATCTAGTGTGTTTGGTAGGTTTTACGGACTTCAAGTGATTGGGGGGGGGGGGGGGGGATCGGCAACAATAAACAGACAAAACTACTGAAATTTGGGGAAACAACTTTATGGGATGGGGTCATTCCTCCTTGTTTATCTCTGAAACCTGCTGCTGCGCGCAGAGAAATCTGCCCCATCCCCATAAGTTGTTTCTCTATGGAGAAACAACTTAAAAGTGAATTTGTAGGTGTCATTTGAGTCACTCCTAAATTTGTGTTAACCTAGTAAGCTGTATGGTATTATTCTTACTGTGCTACGTACAGCTAGCATTTCCAGTCCATTTGTCCACAGACACAAGAAAAACCTGTTTATGCCTTTGGTGGGGGGGGGGGGGGGGGGCATGGAAGAAATCATGTCGTCTTTTGCTGACATGCTACTACAAATTTTGAGGCCACAACAGCTTCAGAGGCGTAGGTCTGAATGTTGACGTTTTGGTGGTCATTTAAACTGGCTAGCACTTGTGACATTACTTTTGGTCCACTTCTTGTATTTTTTATGACATCAGAGACATCACTGGCACGTTAGGAAGTTACAGTTCTATTTATAACCCAGACCTTGTCTTCTGTATCACATGATTAGAATGAGTTACACTTTTTCTGAAATTTTTGTTCATTCACCATACATAGCATGACCAGTTTGGAAAAAGTGAATTTTGTTGTTATTGTGGTGGTTGTTTGGGGGGTGGGGAGATAACCTTCCTGTGTTACTCTCATCCATTGTGGAGCATGCACACATACATGTACTACTTTTATTTGAATAAATGATACAGTGCCTGTAAACCACACCTTATATTTTGTTCCAGTGGAAGGAGAGGTCGGGCATTTCAGCAACAATTCCAGAAGAAATGCCAAGAACCAATGACAGAAGTCGTAATTCTATTCGAGGTCAAGAACAAATCCACTTTTAACAAGTCAATAATTTTTATTACAGTACATTCAATGTATAACATCGACTGATTCACAAAAACCTTATATTTCTGGGAAACTACTGCACATTGATGATTTCCTGACGACTGGGTACATGGCAGTTGAAAATCAGTGCTGTCCTATCTGTCGGTGTAAATCCAAATGTTCAGAAATTTCACCTTGTACATACATACAAGGGCCTCCTTCACCTAATGTTGCTCTGCCTTCTGGCATTCTTCACCAGACCAAATGCACACACACACACACACTGCAGTTATGAAGCTAGTTTAAATGTACTTGGTCACAGATCACCCAAACAGTCGAGGACCAATAACGAAAACATACAGCTTGATGAATATGCAATGTTAGTGCAATGCCTCATTGCATCTTCATTCTTGCTTACGAAGGCAAATTATTGAAATAATTCTGAAGTATCCAAAGCCAAAGTCTTCCACAGATATATTGCCGTTTCTTCCCAAACCTTGCTGTGGTGTGTCACGGGGAGGGGGGGGGGGGGGGGGGGTAACTGTGCTGAAAATTCAGGCACTTCTGCTGAATCATACTGTCTGTGTCCTTGAATGCACAAGCAAGATTTTTTGCTTTCAGTGCGTAGTCTGACTTTGTCAACACATCTGAAGTTTGGTTTTGTGAACATTTCACAACCACCACAACTGAAAGATGGTCCTTGACTTTGTAAAGAGTGTATTATTAGGTGCATGCATATACATGTACATGTATTGTACAGTACTTTAATCCTTTATAAATAAACAAGTCCATATACCACTTGTGTTTTGCTTACACACACACATAAACTTGCTTCTAGTATCATAAGTATGGCAAAGTACGCATGAAGTAAGGCCACAAAATAAAACTACCTTATTCCAGCATTCACAGACTGCCAGTGTCATGATTTAAGGCAAGACGTCTGTGGGTATGACAAGAGACCCCCAAATGCTGTCCAGACTCAACAGATTTTATTCAGCTGCTATCATGAGGGTGAACTAAACAGAACCGCAACAATCAAAGGAACGCACATACATGAACATGAACTACAAGGATATTTACAGCATTTTACACAAAGTACATATGAGTAGTCAAAATAACCTATATCACATTTGCAACAGCGAGGCGCCGCGTTTGAAAGCAAAAAAGCGAAAGTTTCACCAAGTTCATAAACTTGGCCTCGCTATTGCTTTTCATGATGCTGACAAACTGTGTCGGATCCAAAGCAGGTAAAAACCTGTCCCTTAGCTGCATGTAGACATGAGAATCAAATAGCATGTGCTGCTTTGATTTGATACGGTCAGTACACTCTGGGCACAAAAGGCGATCAGCTGACTGTTGGTAATGTGAGCAATGTGCGCTCATAGGGGAAACCCCCATTTGAAACTTGGGCGAGAGCAGTTATACAGATATGAGTGTAAATCGGTACAGTGTACATGCTCAAGGTCGCTCTTAAAGGTGTGATACATTACATACCGTGTGCTACTTTCCACGTAGCTGGACCAATTCTGTGCAACCGTGCCTCGGAGCCTACATTTAAACTTTTCAGGAACCATTTCTCGTTACCACACCCAAATGTTTCCAAAACTATTGCAGTACAACAAGGACCTGATGTGTGAGACCCATGTCTCTTTGCCATGTTCATGCATACCTAGTAACATCACGTAAGCTTTTCTAGAATATGCTGTCCAAAATGCTGTTCAGTGTAGAGTGTTTTTGGGGGAATTTATGACAAAAATAGCACTTGTCATCGCTGGGGTCCAAAGATTAAATTTTTGACAAATGTAAAATGTTTTTTACTGTTGGGCAGTATATCCGTGTTACACTGACTCCTGCTGCGTTTTTGAAGACAGTGCTTTGCATCTAAGGTTTATTAAGACTTTGCTTTGATTCTAACTATGAGACTTTTGAAAGTCGGAGGATAAAAAGAAAGCAACATCAAAGCATTGAGTCAGTCTCAACCTAAAGCCAGTTGCTCAGTTCGGCCTTGCCACCCTCAGCATAAGGCCTTGCTTGGATAGTTTACACCCATATGCACTTTTGCTTCCCAAATGGTGGTTTGAGGGTTTGTGTTCTATTGACCAGACCACAATTACTGTTGACGTTAAAAGTGCTTGTCTTGAATTCATCACAAGTACCTGTATTAAATATAAATTACCTATCTAACATATTGTATGCCCCGCCTTATTTACAACATGGAACGCAAAATTAAATAATATCTTTCGCAAAAATTTAACAGTTTGTATATCACAAGTTACCTGAATCACAGCTATAATATGAAAACAGGAATACAGAATTGAGCAAATAACAGTGCAGCATCCTGACCATAGTTCAAATACAATCATCAGTGACCACACCCACAGATCAGAAACAAAGCAAGCTATTGCATGTACCAACAATTTACAATACAAGAGGTATGCACTCAGCCCAAACACTCTGCTAAGGGCAGCAACAAGATATTGAGTACAGTAGAAATGTTCAAAAAGGCATGTTTCTATCTGAAATTCAGTCACCCTGCCTTTGCTCCTAAGAAGTCATTATAATATACTGGAGATCATGGAAACGCATAGAGTATTTTTCAAGTTATGGCACAAACAAGAATATTGTCAAAGGGGCATAACACTGTTCTCTGCACTTGCATGTGGAACTGCCAGGCTTTAGGAAAATCAGTTTGGCAGTTTTCAAGTCATGATTTACACAAGTAAAAGTTGTCTATGATGAACTGAAGGACAAAGCAATAGCTATATGTAACTTCACTTTACAGAAGCAATTGTTAACAGAACCGGCCCCTGTAGTGTAGTGGTTAGCACTTCGGACTATGGACCGGGAGACCCGGGTTCGAGTCCCAGCCGAGGCTATGGGCCCAGTGGGGAGGCTGTTGCCACACAGCCGAACTTCACCCACTTCACGGGTGCGACTTTGGGGGTGCTTCCCTTGGTATGACATCTTATGATGTGGATGATTATACGGCCGGCACCGCAGGTGCCGTAGTTCCTGGGCCTGGTTGATGCCAGGATATTTATGACAGGAAGCGTGGAATGCAGCCCTGTCCCACAGTCCCAAACCACAAGGACCTCCATAGCATCATCTTGCCATCATCTTCATCTCCATCATCATGCATAATAAAAATTGCCCCAACTTCCGAGCCCTCCGTGGATTCCACCCATTACCAGGGAGGAACACCACTGGAGCCGGCAAAGAGTTGTGGCAGCAAAAAAAAAAAAAAAAAAAGTTCACAGAAAATAAATACATTTTATCCATGCATTGCCTCTTGCTGCTTGTGGCAGACATGGTTTTCCTCCTCCTCCTGACTAAATCTACAAAGATATAGATCTTCTATAACATCCACAGAATGGAATGGATCCATCTGAATAAATGTGAATGCTGATTTTACCGGGCCTATATAATTTGGAATGCATATTTTTTATTCAATAAATTAGGACTGTTTCATCCGGAAGTACACTGCTACTGAAAAGTCTCCCTGAAAATTTTTAGTGTGAATTGCAACCCCTTTTAAAAAAAAAAAAAACCAACAACAAAAACTACCCCCGAACACACACACACACACAAAACAACTATGACTTCACACCAAAGAATTTGTAAAACTGTTACGTCCATACCATGTCCATATACAATTCTTACAAGCAACCAGTTCACCGTCTTTTCACAGGCACTGGCATCCGTCCTGAGTGTCTGACAGAAAAGAGTGAACTGCAGGAAAGCAGTACATGCATATAGTGGTTGTTTCCCATTCTCACCGCAAGAATTTAAGTAAAGGTATGAATTTTGCATTAATTACTTGGCTTCCAAAGGCATGTTTCGCTTGCATGGTTTTGAAGACAATGTTTGTAGACAAGCAGGGCTTGATATCTATAACAGAACAAATGTCCTGGCTGACTGTCAAAGTATGGGACATTCGTCCTAAATATTAATTGTTCACTGAAGTGCAGAGATGATAGGACATATGTCTGCCTTTGTAAGAAAGTAATCAGACATTTGAAAAATACATCAGTCAATGACTTATGTCTGATGCCAATACATGCATAGCCCTGAACAAGTGATATCCATTATTTCATATACATGTATTGTACTGATACAGTGATTTTAAATAGTATCTACTCTGAGTTTGACATTCACAGTGTTCATAGTTTGAGACAACCAAGGATTTCTCAAAACTGAAGGTGAGCCCAAAACAAGAATACGTGAGAAATGATAAGAACAGTAAGAGTTAATCAATAAAATGCAGCACAGAAAAAAAGACACCAAGCCCCCTTTAACTCTTACCAGTTCGCTGCTTTTTGATGAGTGCATGAGCCAAAATTGGTAGGTTCTAAAGGGGCACCATGAAATCACCAATAATCATTGTATGTGCACATAATTATACACCAAATGAAAGGAAATTGAATTCTCTACCTAATTATGCCCATTAACACACAGTTGATTCACAAATATTATAGTTATTTGAAATCATAATTCTTTATTTGTGTAATCAGACACTCCGACATTTCAAATACTTGGTTTTGCTTATGAACAAAAGTTTTTTATTTCATTGTCATGTCTGTTTATAGACTGTGAGAAAACTACATTCAATTCTGCTTCATAACAGCTATAGTTTGTGTAATTCCACCCACTGTTACGGGATTTATTTAGAGTAATAAACACGGCGGCCATGATGTAAACAAAAACACAACTGCTTGACTACGCGCTATGTGCGGCAGCATGCACAGAATAAAAGACATCTGTGAATAAAAAATGTATGCTAAATACATTTATGGATCAGCAAATTTACTAATACAGCATATAAGCCTCGTAAATACGGCAAAACGAAAGGATACTTGAAGTGATGATAGGCACGCTACGTGAGATCGAACGATTTGGTGGAATGTTCTCCCTATCTGAACTGCCGGAGCCTCGATCCTGTTCAGAATCATCATCCTCGGAATAAAACTCCTCACTATCTGTATCGGATGACTCGGCTGAACCCATGTTGACGTAAAAATCGCAAAAGACAGTCGCTCAGAAATCGCACGTGGGCACACAACAATGGTGTCCGACAGCGAGGTTTTCTCAGAAAACACTACCAAAAATTTCCGAGCATGCCGTTCAGTGAAACATTTTTTTTTTTCAAAATTAACACAACAAACACTTCTATTATTATGTTAGAAGCCCGTACAATGTATTCAAACAAAATAATAATCAGGTTTCTGTGAGTGACGGCCCTAGGAAAATCCCCAGTGGCTCATCGTAATTTGAATTACAATGGTCAAGGGAGCGAACTGGTAAGAGTTAAACACAACCACCAGACAAACACTAGTGAACTCCATACTGTTGCCAATCAGAAGGGCATTTCTTTGTAAAGAGATGGCACTTCAAAAGAACATTTCTTTGTAGAGACGTGGCACTTCAAGGTCAGGGTTTTCTGCAAGGAACAAAGCCATTGTCTGCCAGTGTTGCACACTGGCAAGTGCCAATTCACTGATGCGCAACATCATCTCTCCAAAGCGACTGCTGCCATTTCCATGTGTCCCTGAAACAAAGTCCACATTTAAACCAATGAAAACCAGTCATAATAAACACAACCAATACAAGTACTGACCATATACGATTATGAAACACACAAAGCAGTCTTATCAACTGTTCAAACTTGAAACCTGACTCCATCTGTCAAACCAGGACAAGAGATATGAACCAAACTACCACACCACCAAACAGATCCATTCTTGATTTTTAAACATAATTTTATTATGAAGAGTGTCATTTACAGTACATGTATTAACTCTGGTGGTGCTGAGAACAGAATATGAATATTCCGGATTACCTCTATGGCTTTTTCAGCATAAGACAAATTAATTCAGCAAGACCAGGGCTAAGAATTAAAACTATAAAAGCTGGTTCCACTCGAACACACACACACACACACACACACACACACACACACACACACACACACACACACACACATCCAGACCCTTGCACACAATACATGTAAATTAACATCATGCACACATACACACCTACATATTCCTTATACAGTCGTATTAACTAAAATACTAAACAGCAGAATACAAAATAAATATTTGTCTGAATAAAATAAATGTCCGAAATAAAATATTACATATATACTAAAACTAAGGAATCAAGGATCAGAATTAAGGATTAGGATTAAGACTACATGTAGTAAACACCTTTTACATCCAAGGTGTGAAAACTGCTTTACATCTAGATGCTCTGGCTTTTATGTATACAGCGACAATCTTGATGGCCGAGTCTCAAACAGCAGGTTGGGACTGTGTACTACTGAACTTGCCTTTTGGCAGGACATGTACAACTGTAATACTGCACATCAAGCAAGGGAAGTTCTGTTCCAGTGATCCTGGATGCTGTTATAACAACTTTATACAGCCTGTTTATCCACTGCACACAGTTCCCACAGCCTAAAAGAGTATATTAAACACAGGCAAGAACTAACTACTTACTTTCTTCGTAAATTTCAAAGACCCGAATGATTCGATTCTGCAGTGCCTGAACTTCCTCCACATTCTTCAGACCCTGACACTCTGCAAAAAGCAAACCACATGAATGGCTTGATCCTAATGTTGACATTTCTAACAAAGAACAACTACCACTCAGGTTTCATTCTAATTGTTTACACATGACTCATACATATCCTACCCCTTCCCCCCCCCCCCCCCCCCCCCCAAACTAGAATAATATTAAACTAGAGAGGCAGAAGCCTCCATGGCTCCCTTGTGACACAGGTCAAGGTCATTCACAAGAGTATGTTTGTAAAGCTCTTATCACTATCCATTATCATGCCAAGTAAAGTGTCTCTGGCGCTCTGAGTTCCTGGCAATATTACAATTTTCCCCGAAACAGTTTGTATGGCCTTGACCTTTGGTCAAAGTCATTCAAATGAGATCTCATCAATGTCTATCATCATACCAAATTCGATGCCTCTAGTATTTGAGTTCCCCCGAAAACGGTAATGTTAAAATTCATAACAGACAGCTTTAATGACCTTGACCTTTAGTCCAGGTCATTCAAAAAGGTAGGTCTCATTGCTGTCTATCATCATGCCTCATTTGGTGCCTCTACTGTTTGTTTTGGAGAAAATGCCAAGGTTAAAGTTTCCCAAAAAACCCGCTTGCATGGCCTTGACCTTGACTAAAAGTCACTGAACACAGGTATGTCTGTAAAGGTGCTGCCAATGTCAATCATCGCACAGAGATTGAGGCTTCTGATCCTTCTAGATTCTGAGAAAATGCAAATGTAAAATTTCCCAACAGACTGTTTTAATGACCTTGACCTTGAGTCAAGGTCATTTAAGATGGTATGTGTGCATAGGTCTTATCATAGGGGCGGTCGGTGGTCTAGTGGTTTAGAGACTTGTCACCAATGCGAGAGGTTGGGGGTTCGAGTCCCATTCGGGGCAAAGAATTTTTCCTTCTCGTACGTGGCACCGTTCATTCGGGCCGATCATCGGGGGTTCTCTCCGGGTACTCCGGCTTCCTCCCCCTCTGCTCTGGAAATGTTCAGCCCACCAAATTTGAAAAATAAACACAATTCTAAATTCCAACATTTAAATAGCTGAGCTGACCCTTCGCACCACGTGATTGTAATGTGTTTATGTCCAGTGTGTGAGAGAATGCGTGTGATTCACGTGAGCGTGCGTGTTGGGTTCAGTTCGCAGCGCTTTGAGCCGATTCATGAAATTGGGAAAGGCGCCTATACAATGCTCATTATTATTATCACTGTCTATCAGCACGCCAGGTTTGGCACCTCTGCTGTTTGTTGTTTCTGAGAAAATGCCAATGTTAAGGTTTCACAAAAATAGCTTGTATCGTCTTGAACTTGACAGAAAGCCATTGACTACATGTATATCTGTAAAGTTCTTATCAATGTCTATCATCATGCAAAGTTTAAAACCTCTGGCATTTGTAGATTACGAGAAAATGCCGATGTAAAATTTTGAAACAGAGAGCTTTAGTGACCTTGACCTTGAGTCAAGGTCATTCAAAATGATATGTTTTGAAAGGTCTTGTGGTTGTCTATCAGCATGCCTCTGGTGCCTCTGCTGTTTGTAGATTCTGAGAAAATGACAATGTTAAAGTTTTCTGGACACAGACAGACAGATGACGGAGGGTTAATACATAGACTTCCATTGTTACACAAGGGAGCCAAAAATCTGTCAAGGTCACACCACAGTACCGGTATAACTATTCTGCAATAACTAGACTAAAATTTATTAATGTACCTTGTGAACTGAACATGGCATGCTTTCGCTGAAACTTCAATCAATCAATAATCTTTATTGTCCCAAAAGGGCAATTTGTTTTGCGGCCGTAAAATATATATGATGAAAATAAAAAAATAAAAGTAAAACAAGACAGAGTATTAAGTTGGGTTACCTAAATTAAATTAAAAGGTAAGTAAAAACAACAGCGTTTCTCATTATATATCACAATTCAACACACACAATAAACACAACGCACACATGGTTTGCAAGCCAGACGCTAGAACTGTGCCTTACAAGTCAGAATTAATCAGGGTGATTGCACTGAACAAATGACTGACGGTATCTAACTGTTTTCACTTTTGGCATTCTAAACTGACGTCCAGATGGTAGCAGGACAAACTCAGAATGAAGTGGGTGCTGAACATCATTCAAAATTCAGTCAAACAGATCTCTCTCTCTCTCACACACACACACACACACACACACACACACACACACACACACACACACACACACACACACGGAGAACAAAACTAATTTCTTGCAAAGACAGCATTCCACCCTTCACCCAAACAGTTGCTGAAACAAAACTGCTGTGTGTGACAGACTCGATGATACACCATCAGCATCATCCTGCAAAACGTCACTCAAACTGGTCACAATATGACAATAAATGAAGACTTTAAATAAAAATACTACAATATACATGTATTTTACAATAAAATACTGCCATCTGACTCCAACCTGAAGGTAGTTGGTAACAGTGAGTATCATTCTAGTTTTCTGAGATGCACATACCGCTATTCATGTACATGAATTAGGCTCACCACTATCCAGAAGCAGCATACAGGACAGCAAGGTGTACTCCAGATCTGTAGTCTGCATTGTCTGGGTCATCAAACCTGTGTGTTTAAAGTGTTCTACTAATGTCTTAAGCGAAGGTATCCGCTCAAGAATGAAGGCCTCCTCCCGTTTGGAAAAGTTGAAGTAGTTGTAGAAACCTGTGTCCAGCTCATAGGCACGGGCATGGTTCAGTATTACCATGGGGTAGGTGGCGTGTTGCACCAGAGCAACCTGGTCATCAATTGGCAACTTCCTGAAATCTGCAAAATTGGAAGTCACCTATATCATACAGTGACACCACTGTTATAGTGAAAATAGATCTGTAGTGACCATCCAAGTGGCAACCTATTACAAGACCAAAGGTTGACTGGTGTGACTACTACACATACTTGTAGCAATACCCTGTAGTGTAAGCCAACTAGAAACATGTAGTTCGAGAAATCTAGTCCATGCTGACCATGCATGTGCTGATCAGATGACCATAGCATTGCGGTGTGATTAAGTATTGCACATTAACACTGCAGAAGGAATGTCACATTTCCCCAAGCAAACCAGTGTTGACAGTATTTCCAACACCATGACTACAGGAACAGCCAGTGATGGGGGATGGTGCTTGCATATGTTTTGAAAAATGTCTCACAAACTGTGAGATCTGCTGTCAGTGCCTGAAAATGATTTAAACAGCTACTTGCGGATCGGAAGACAAAACCTTGGCATAGTTTTGCTTTTACTACCCTTTTCTTTCTTTCTAAAAATAATGAATCACAAGATCAGCATGAGTCCATACCTGGCACTTTTTTAGCAAAGCGTATGACACACTGGGCATGAAATTCAAAGTGTCTCATCAACTTCTTCCACATGTTTGGCATAGACGTGAAGCTCTGTTCGTCAAATGCATTTCCCTTGGCTCGGTCCTGTCATGAGCAATTAAAACTATTATAAACACCATTCCACTTTCAGCTTCACCAAAGGCACACCAGAATAATATGAACTGAATTTTAATGCAAACTAAAGAGGCAGAAGCCTCCACAGCTCCCTTGTGACAAGGGTCAAGGTCATTCAAAAGAGTATGTTTGTAAAGCTCTTATCACTATCTATCTTCATGCCAAGTAAGATGTCTCTGGCATTCTGAATTCCTGGCAATATTACAATTTTCCCCAAAACAGTTTGTATGGCCTTGACTTTGGGCCAAGGTCGTTCAAATGAGATCTCATCAACGTTTATTACTATACCAAGTTTGACGCCAGAACGGGCATCCACTGACAACAACTGAGGAACAGCTGAAGCGATGGGCGGAACACTTCAGGGAGCTGTTAAATCGCCCCATCCCTGAAACACCACCAGACACCCCGCCAGCTGAGACAGAACTACCCATCAACTGCGACAAGCCCTCTAAGGCGGAGATCAGGAAAGCCATCATGACACTGAGAAATGGGAAAGCTGCAGGGCCGGACGAGATACCAGCAGAAGCCATCAAAGCAGACACAGAGACAGCCGTCAACATGCTGCACAGCCTATTCAGCAAGATCTGGGAGAAGGAAGAGGTGCCAGCCCAGTGGAAAGAAGGGATCGTCATCAAGCTGCCAAAGAAAGGGGACCTCAGGGACTGCAGCAACTACCGAGGGATCATGCTCCTGTCAGTGCCAGGCAAGGTTCTCAACAGAATTCTACTGGAGAGGATGAGGGAGGCAGTCGACCCTATGCTCCGAGACCAGCAGGCGGGCTTTCGCAGGAACAGGTCCTGCGCTGACCAGATCGCCAGCCTACGCATCATCGTTGAGCAGTCACTGGAGTGGAACTCCCCCCTCTACATCAACTTCATAGACTATGAGAAGGCCTTCGACAGTGTAGACAGAGAGCCGCTGTGGAAGCTGCTAAGGCACTATGGAGTTCCTGGGAAGATCATCTCCCTGATCCAGTGCACCTACAAAGACATGAGCTGCAGGATTGCCCATGCCGGCCAGTTGTCAGAAAGCTTCGATGTGAAGACCGGAGTCCGCCAGGGATGCCTGTTGTCCCCGTTTCTCTTCCTCCTGGTCATCGACTGGATCATGAAGACCACCACAACAGGCAGGAAAAACGGGATACAGTGGACACTCTGGACGCAGCTGGATGACCTCGACTTTGCGAACGACCTGGCGCTCCTGTCTCACAGCCACAGCCAGATGCAGGACAAGACTACATGCCTGGAAGCCACATCAGCCGGAACAGGGCTCAAGATCAACAGGAAGAAAACCGAGCTGATGAAGATCAACACCACTGCCAACACACCAGTCACAGTCGGTGGAGAGCCAATCAGGGAGGTAGAGTCCTTTGTCTACCTGGGGAGTGTGGTTGATGGACAGGGAGGCACAGACCGAGACGTCACAGCCAGAATCGGCAAGGCAAGAGCAGCAATGGTCATGCTGAAGAACATCTGGGCATCCAAAGTTGTCAGCATAAGAACCAAACTTCGCATCTTCAACTCCAACGTGAAGGCAGTTCTGCTCTACGGATGCGAAACATGGAGGACAACGAAGACAATGCAGCAGAAGATCCAGACATTTCTCAACACCTGTCTGAGGCGCATCTTCAACATCCGTTGGCCAGAGAAGATCTGTAACGAAGAGCTGTGGGAGCGAGCAGGGCAGGAACCAGCGGCCAAGCAGATCCTGCGGAGGAAGTGGGGCTGGATTGGACACACCCTCAGGAAGCCAGCATCCAGCACCACACGCCAAGCCCTGACATGGAACCCACAGGGGAAAAGGAAGAGAGGCCGGCCTCGCAACAGCTGGAGGCGGGACACTGAGGCAGAGTTATATAAGCAGGGGACCAACTGGACTGGAGTGGCAAGAATAGCCCAGAACAGAGTGCGATGGCGAAGGGTTGTCGATGGCCTATGCTCCACGTGGAGCCAGGGGCCTAAGTAAGTAAGTAAGTTTGACGCCTCTAGTATTTGTAGTTTCTCCGAAAACGGTAATGTTAAAATTCACAACAGATTCAAAAAGGTAGGTCTCATTGCTGTCTATGATCATGCCTCATCTGGTGCTTCTACTGTTTGTTGTTTTGGAGAAAATGCCAAAACAGTTTGTATGGCCTTGACCTTGGGCCATGGTCGTTCAAATGAGATCTCATCAATGTCTATCACTATGCCAAGTTTGACGCCTCTAGTATTTGTAGTTCCTCCGAAAACGGTAATGTTAAAATTCACAACAGATTCAAAAAGGTAGGTCTCATTGTTGTCTATCATCATGCCTCAGACAGACTGCTTTAATAACCTTGACCTTGGCTCAAGGCCATTTAAAATGGTATGTGTGTATAGGTCTCATCACTGTGTATCAGCATGCCATGTTTGGCGCCTCTGCTGTTTGTTCATCGTGCAAAGTTTCAAACCTCTAGTGTTTGTAAATTCCAAGAAAATGCCAATGTAAAATTTTCGAACAGGCGGCTTTAGTTACCTTGACCTTGAGTCAAGGTCATTCAAAATGATATGTTTTGAAAGGTTTTACGGTTGTCTATCAGCAGGCCAAGTTTGGTGTCTCTGCTGTTTGCAGATTCTGAGAAAATGACAATGTTAA
The DNA here is from genome assembly GCA_018292915.2 of Batillaria attramentaria. NCBI lineage: Eukaryota > Metazoa > Mollusca > Gastropoda > Batillariidae > Batillaria > Batillaria attramentaria. The sequence continues at coordinate 2,296,933 of JACVVK020000016.1, read as the reverse complement.
AGTTTTTTCTACACACACACACACACACACACACACACAGATGATAGAGGGTTATTACACAGACTCCCATTGTTACATAAGGGAGCCAAAAATGAAAAACTGAATGGCGTAAAATTGATGGGTATAATAAATGAATAACTAGAGAGGCAGAAGTCTCCACGGCTCACTTGTGACATGGGCCAAGGTCATTCAAGAGTATGTTTGTAAAGCTCTTATCACGATCATCACGCCAAGTAAGGTGTCTCTCGTATTCTTGGTTCCTGGCAATAAACAACCCCCAAAATGATATGTTTTGAAAGGTCTTATGGCTGTCTATCAGTCTATAACATAGACTCACTTTGTTACACACGTGAGCCAAAAATACCTCTCTCTCTCTCTCTCTTTGCTGAGTGATAGCCTCAAATATAACAATCTGTCAAGGAACAATGTATGTAGATAAAATGGTCAAATGGAAATAGTCATACCGTCATTGGAATACGGGCTAGTTCAACACCTGCCTCCTGTAGACTTTTTTCAATCATGTCATAATCCACATCATCCTCTGGTTCTTCTTTGACACACACCACTTGGGACACAGGCACCTAATCAAAGGAATGTAAAGTCTCAATACCCTCAATACAATACTCATTATTATTATTATTATTTAAACATGAATAAATGAATAACTTACCTGGCAAAAGCCTTTATTACTTAAATGTCACCTTCACTGTTAGTAAAGGATGCTAAAAAGATTATAACCCACCACTATTCCAAGTTTTTTTTGTGAAAGTTGTTTGTGACATGTGCACATGCTGATCCTGTTTTAAAGAAAACAGCCATACCGAACACCACTCACCTCCAGTAGCTCAACATCTGTGAAGGAGAAAGGCGATGAATGAGACTCCTCCTTTGGGTGTACAACTGGTGAAGGTAGAACGGAGGCAGCTGATGATGTTGGGGATGGCTGGCAGGTGCTGACAGTGGCAGCGGCAGTGGTGCTAGGGTAGGAGGTACCAGAACATGCAGTAGGTGGCCCTTCAGAACCTGTCTCCAGACACTTTTTCTTCACTTCAAGGGATATTGCATGTTTTACTGCATTAGGCTGGCGACCTATCCTGCTACCTGTATGGCAAACCAACATTAAAGTTTATGGCAGACATTTTGAAAATCAAAAACCAAAGTAATCAAAAAAGCATATGAAACATGCACAATAAATGCAGACAGACTTTACAGACAAAACTTTTTTTCCCCAATGGCTGGGCTTTCAAAAAAGATGTTCATCTGTATCCCCCCCTCCCCCACCTTTTTTTACCCTGCCAACTTGTCTTGCAGTTGTAGAATCCAGTATCAGTACCAGACCAAGGCCCCATCCAGTTACTCTGTCTGTCTAAGAATGCCATTGGTCAATCCAAATATATACTGAACTCCAAATGAAATGAAAAACTTATTTTCAGTTTTTGGTTATCCAAAAATGCCAAGTTGCAGAGACTGATTCTTTTTCACACTGTAATTTTAATTAGTCACATCTGTACAACAACTCTCATGATTATTACGACACTGGTGCTCTTCCTTTGCACAGTGCATGCAGATTTTTGAGAACACCTATTATGGTCGCTAGTTGCAAAGGCAAGCACTGCCGGAGAAATCCAAAGGGTGAAATGTGTTCACCAATGCAACAGCAATGAAACCTGATAATGGCACGGTTGCTCACAGTTCAAGTTTGGAAACACCCGCCATTTGAAGACAAACTCCTGCCCAACCGGACATATCTTTGGCCTCACTGAGACCATGTAACGACCTAAAGACTGCTGCTACTGCTAACCTTCCACAGCCTTCAGCAAAGTTTTGCAATCACAAGCAGCACTGCCGATAAGCAGCGCACCGGTAAAGCTTGGGCGACAAAAGAGAGGCTAGACCTCCAGATCTTCTACCCTCAGTCAAGAGATCAGCTTTAGACTGCCAACAAGACTGCTAGAAACACCACATAAAGGCAGGAGACCCACGACTTTCTCCAGCACCACAGCATCTAGACCCATGCACTGATGCATGACCCAAAAGTTCAATTTTACGACATTCACGGTTTCTGGCCTTGTCTGAAAGGATAAGAAATACATTTTTGTATGGAAATGAAGGCAATGTAACTGCCTTTCCAAAAAAGAAAAAAAAGAAAGTCTGGATTGCTTTCATTTGTGGCAATGCCACACTTGGTTGAACTTGCATGAACAGCATGCATCATCGAGACCTTCAGTCAAGGTCTATCGAAAGCACTATGATTTTAGTATTTTTTAGTAGGGTTAGCAGTTTACTGTATGCCTTTATCCTACTCTCCAGTCAGTGAGTAGCGGGAAAAACACCCCCCTGAGCCATCGGGGACTGAGTGGACCAAGGGAGGTTTAACCCAAGCTTAGAGCATTAACGCCCCTTCCTCGGCGGTATATGAGAGTGCGAACCACCAGAAGCAGAGAGCGTAGAAAGACAGCCTTTAGTTCCAGAAGGTTGATGTGGAGGGCTGCCTCCTGAGGAGACCACAGACTTGACACTATTCCGAATGAGGGGAGGAGATGAGCTCCCCAACCCAACAGGGATGTGTCCGTGCTTCATGTCAGCGACTCCATCGAGACACCCTGCTCCAACCAAAGAGAGTTCATTCAAGGGGCTAGAGCGTCGCACAAGTCCTTGGACACAGGAATGGCATGGCTAGCAGGCTTGTCCTTCGAGGAGGACTGCTTCCAAGCTTGACTCCGCCGTCTAAACCGCCGTGGGGTGGTCGGTGGTCTAGTGGTTAAGAGACTTGTCACCAATGCAAGAGGTCAGGGGTTCGAGTCCCACTCGGGGCAAAGAATTTTTCCTTCTCGTATGTGGCACCGTTCATTCGGGCCGATCGTCCGGGGTTCTTTCCGGGTACTCCGGCTTCCTCCCCCTCTGCTTTTGGAAATGTTCAGCCCACCAAATTTGAAAAATAAATGCAACTCTAAATTCCGAAACTTAAATAGCTGAGCTGACCCTTCGCACCACGTGATTGTAATGTGTTTATGTCCAGTGTGTGAGAGAATGCGTGTGATTCACGTGAGCGTGCGTGTCGGGTTCAGTTCGCGGCGCTTTGAGCCAATTCATGAAATTGGGTAAAGCGCCTATACAATACTCATTATTATTATTATTATTATTAAACAAGGAAACGGTGTGGGGGACTCACTTCTGCTTGTCTGAAAAGGGCTGCTGAAAGGCCGCAGGTGCCTTAGGCATGACGGGAGGCTTGGGCTTGGCGAATGCTCTGGCATGCAACTTTGCAAGCAACAGTTAGTAACAGCAGTAGTGGCCTCTGGTCCGAAAACAGCTTGCGAATCAATCCAGGAGCGGCAACAGCTAAACTTGACATCCTCAGGCAAGGAGGAGGCGTGCAGGTATGCATCACTCCCAAGCAACTTGAGGTTAGCCGCCGTGGTAACCACCAGCATGGAAAGGTCAGCCAAACTTTCATGAAGCGTGGAACAGACAGACACCACCACAGCTCTGTCGGTGTCTCCATCAAGGAGTAAGTTCTCAAGAGTCTTAGAGATAAGCTCACAAAAGGACATAAGCTCTTGGCAGCGGCGAGCAGAAGACTCAAGGGACTCCTCCACTTCACAGGTCTGGAGGGAAAGGCCAGAGAACTTAGAGACTAACTCTGCTTCTTCAGGAGCATCGAGTTTCTGGGTTGGCCAGACGGAAGAGGGGTACCGTGTACCTAGTCAGCTTACCAGGAAGGAGCGTGTTGGAGATGCAGGGGCCAACAAACTCGCCCTTGCGACAGCGAGGAGGACGGGAACTGTCCATGATGTAGAGCAGACCCGGCTGAAGAACTGGCGACTTGTACAGGAGTGGAAATGGGGACGACGACGCTGGCCGGAAATGGCGTGCACAGGAGTAAATCAGGAACCACAACTGGCTGGCTGGGATCCTGAGACACCACAAGGACGGGGCTTTGATCTGAATTATACACGGAGTCCATCATAATGCCAGAAACTTGAAGCTTCAACACAGAGAAACAGGCTGAAAAGTTCACAATACACGGCGCAACTCACCAGAGCTATTCCCCAAAGAGCGCAACCATGAAAAGTTCTGGAAAACACAGCATGCAGTTGTAGTGAGTAGAAGTCAAGAAGGCGGACTCCACATGGCACAAGATGGACCGGACATCAGCTAAAGTCAATGGGAACACTGTTCCGGATGCGGATAGCCTGTGATGGACCACAAGGTAGAAGACACACAGTGGCCATTCACAAATACCGAAGGCTATCGGATCAACACTGTGGCCACAAGGCAGACCTTCTGCCCCCGGACAAAACCAGTCATACGGCCAAGTGCTTATAATGTAAGTCCGATGTACACAAACACAGTCAACGTCCAAACTATTGATAACTGAACCTAGTAGAAACTTCAAACACTGCGAATGGTTTTCACAAAAGGGGACAACCATACCAAACTGACACCTTTTAGAGTTTTCCAGTTATTAATCTATTTTGTATTTATGTGCTTGTATATTTAAATATTCATGTTTAGGGTGTGAATGTGTGTCAGTGCGCATCAGAGTGAGTGGGTGTCTGGGGAAACATAATATTTATTCTTAGTCAAAGGAGGAGCAGGCACTGTAATTTCCCTTTTATGGGATCCAATAATATATCTTATGTCTTATGAGACTAGTGAAACACTCAAACGAGCAGGAACAGAAAACTGAGGTGTGAGTGGTTCGCACGCTCTTATATACTACTGAAGAAGGGGACTTAATGCTCTAAGCTTGGGTTAAACCTCCCTTGGTCAACTCAGTTCCCGATGGCTCAGGGGTGTGTTTTGCGCATTGCTCACTGTCTAGAGAGTAGGATATAGGCATACGGTAAACTGCTAACACAGAGAAAAAAAAAAGGTCAGTCTGAAAAGGTCACATCACTGTCTAACCTCATGCCAAATTTGGTGCCTCTGGTGCTTCTAGTTCATGAGAAAATGTCAATGTTAAAGGTTGTCACAGACAGATGACTGAAGACTAAAACAGATTTACACAGTTCTCACATATGAGCCAAAAAACATGCTTACCTTCTACAGACATGCCAATACTAATACATTTTTGGTAACGGCAGGCTTTGCACATGTTGCGTGTGTGTAGACTGATGTCACAGGCACCTCCTGCTGAACATCGATATGTTCCTGGCTCCCGCTCTTTCACCATTCGACGAAAGAATCCCTGAGAACCATACAAAACGACCGTATCACTAAACGTTTAAGTAGTAATTCTTTGATAGTAAATATGATTTTACTGAAACCATCGACTGTTGTGATTTCTTGTGTGAATGAAGTGACACTGTGGATAATCTGGTTGGCAGCAGTTAAATGTATAGTTCTTGAGATATCTTTCCTCTATGTTGAAAAATGCATGGAAAACAGAAATCTGAAAACGGACAGGGTAACAGCTGCTTTAGGTCGATTCTCCACTAATATGCACCAATAGCTTCCAAAAAACCCAAGGAAAATGACTTTTCTTAATGCTAAAAAGCAATACCATGGCAATGATGTTCAACATCAGGACATATATGAGCATGGTGGTCCGTTGCTCAGTTTGTGCTTTTGGCTGTTGCAAGTCCTTTTGTGGGTAACCCTTGATACATCGTGTCGGATGGACAACTGCGACTGAGGCAAAAAAGTGTTTCGCACAGACGCCGCCAGTACTCAGTCAGTGGTCTGCCTAAAGTCTATTTTAGAGCTCTGTAAACATAATGCCTTCGATCCCATGTGAACTGTACTCCTTGCCCCAATTTAGTATGTATCAAGTACATCGGCGGCCATTAGGATTCGTCTGCTCAACACAAACTGGTTATGTCAATTCAGACGGTCACCCCAATTTGCCTGTCAACACTAGATTTCATGAAGTCATTATTAAGTATTGCGTCTGCGTTAGTTGTGCATGCTAAGGCGTGCTAAGCGAGAAAATCGCTGCTAACCAAATGTCGACATGTGTTCCGAGAGGGGGGCAAGCGCCGTAAGTAGGTCAGATTGACCGCATGCAAGTGGGTCTTTCGCTGACTCGTGACTACACAGGACTGAACCAGAAAGCCATGCCAGCCCATGTCGTGTATGTGTTTACAGTTGTAGGGTAATCCCGGTCATGTGATATCAATGCCCGTTTATGGCTCTAGGTTTTACGGATAACCTATAGTCGGTAGACTCATGTATTTGCTGATAGCAACAACTGCCCAGAAAGGGCTAAGATTTTGGTCACGTCTAAATGAGACAATGTTCTTGTCACTGTAAAAAGCTTAGGTCGATCTGTGAGCTTAAAAATCTGCAAGAGGTACCTTTAATGTAAAATAATATGCTACTTTCTGGGCCGCGTTTCTTAAGGCGAGCGTTCCAAAACGTTACGGGGCGCTTTGCTCCGAAACCGTTTGGGCGCTCGCGCGCGCAGTCTGAAGCAAGTTCACCACGAGCAAAAGGTCACGTGGTCAGTTTCTATGTACACAAAGATGGCGGCGCCCACCGAAGGTCTCGTTGAAGTGGAACTAAGAAATGGCTTAAAATGAATTTGCGGGTGGATGGAGACCTTCTGTCCCAACTTGTAATTGTGCAGAATAGTATACGAAAATAATTTGAACTAATTGCACCGGGCCGTGGTTGCCAGTCATTCAGGGATATGTTGTGCGTGTTTGTGGGGAAGGAGTGGTAAAAGTGAGTACGTAAGGGTGTCTTACGTCTCCGTTTTGCATCGAGCAGAACATGCATACTAGCGGTATATCATGCTCCAAGCCAGTAATTATTGCTCCTCCTCAAAAACGTCGTCTTCTGCGCTCAAAAGATGACTGATAGCTGCGAGCACTAGAGTTTTCTTCTTCCTTTTCAACCTTGCCAACAACCGTGTTCGTGATTCCGCCGCCATTTTGAAAGCGCCTTGTTCTAATTGGCCGTTTCCCAACGAGGCAGAGCGACTTTCGCGAGCGCCCGCGAGAGCAATTGCGTGAGAAACGCGCCCCTGGTCATAGGGAACCTCCAAAAACAAAATGAAAAGACTGAAATGTGGAGACATGATGCCAACTGAGGTTAAAATGCATGCAGGCCTATATAGATATGAAGCCTATACTGGCTACAGGTGGAATAGCGGCATTTGGCGGTTCGCTGGCATCCATCTGGAACTGGAGGCCATTTATGAGAGAAGTTTCTCAGCGATCTTCACACATATATGCTTCCCACATCCGAAATTAATCTTTTGGCCAAATTTCAACCTTTTTTGGTTGTTGTTGGCTATTTGACTGATGTCGCTGTGCATACTGGTAGCCATCTTGAAATAACAGCTTCTTTCATAGTTTTGAAATGGGTCTGTATCACAATCAGTGTGACAGAAAAGGTGGCTTAAGTGCCCATAGGCTGAATTTTGTGTTTGTAACTTGATTCATTCAATTTTTATCAAGAAAAGGAACAGTGCCTAGGCCGGATGTGAGATCCTGGAAGTGAAAACCAAAAATGAAAAAAAAACAAAAAAAAAACATGGGGAACAAAATAATGCCTTCACAGTTTCAGGCTTTATGGTCTGGAGGATTACTTGCCTGAAGGGCTTTCTCCATACTTTGGAAAACAAATCTCCAACGGACTGTTCTAGTGTAAGAGCACAAGAGCATAAGATGGTAATGGACGTGAGAATTTTTTTTTTAACTGCCAATTTTTCAGTGAAATCTATCACAAACAAAATGGTTTATTTTCTTCCGTAAACTATGCTTAATTATCACCAGAATGTTGCTTGTTCCAATGCTTCATAAACTTGACTGCCCATGTCTGTGTGTACAACATACCTGCTTACTTCTGCATGGTACAGATGTGAGAATGAAAGTGGGGCCAGCCCTTAAAATATCAGTAACTCCCATGACATTCAAACTTGAAACTTAAATCGACATAGCAAGATGGGCCAGGAAGTGCGCTTTTTTAAAGCAGCTTGGACTTTTTAAAATCGCCAGAACTATGCAGGCTTTTTTCAGTCCATTTTCATGCCTTCCCCCATACATAGGGACAGCACCAAACTCATACCGGTAGTTACGGCTAGTTATTTTGCCATTTCTTGAGAAGTATTTAGAGCTGCTTCAATAAATATACATATCTTATACATCTGTGTGATGAGAGCTTTCATTTGATATACAGTTTTTGTGGTTGTCTTCTCTTGCGTGAGGTGCGGGGGACAAAAAAAATGTCCAATGGCGCCTATTAGTGGAGAATGAATCTTTAACTCAGGGAGGATTCTTAACTCAATGGCAGTTTAGAAATATAGAAGTACATAGAAGTATAACACACATCAGTCTTCATGGAGAAAACGTTGTACTGTAATAACATAAACAAGACAGTTGGTTTTACAATACCAAGTCAGATTTGGACCCTTGAATCTTAGGCTTCTAACTCAAAAAGCAAGACTGTTCGGGAGAGTTCCACCAATGAACCAATGACAGCCTGCGAGCTGAAAATATACAAGTTCCAAAGTACAGACCAAGCACAGCACAGCATAAACAACTGACAATAAGAGTAATTATTGTCACAGACCAACATTACCTTGCATCCTTCACAAGTCAAGGCTCCAAAATGAAATCCAGATGACGGAGCAGCACATACCCGGCATGGAATCTCTGCTATACCTACACGTACAACAGACTTCTTGCCTTCACCTACAAAAAGACATTGATAAAGGACAGTGTCAATTTACATTCATTGCCACTTGGTTATTAGAGAGCTCAGAGAGCAGTTAATTCATGCTGTCAGACAAACTCCCTTTGTTGTTTTGAAAGCCCTTTGTTCAGTATTTTCACATTTAAGTTTTCCACAAATGACACCACCTCCAACTTTTGATTCCGAAACTGTCCCTTCAATACTCTGGCAAGCACTGTCCTAGTGACTTTAAAAACTCCCATCCTCATCGCTCTCTGGCATATCTTTTTTTTTTTGAGCACTCACACAATACATTACAGCCTCTACGAACTTGTCCAGCATACAACAATGTGGAACACTTTTCATCAAATGCACTGAACTCCTTGCTCCAAAACAGTGGTTTATATCAAGATATAAGACAACTGACCAGCGTAAAGCCTCTAGTCGCAGTAATACTGCCCAAAGTCTTGTCTTTAAAGCGAAGCGATCGACTGGGCTGGTCTATTTACAGAAATTTGCAACCAGTGATCATATGAAAAGCATCGCATGTACAAAGAAAGACACATTTCTCAAATACTAAATGCCGCAAAGTTAGACAACTGCTTCCATACCCAAATGGACCATCACCATAGAAGTTTGTATGTGGCAGTATTTTCCCCCTTCCTCGCAATGCCAATGTGAAGATAGTTATTTTAAAGCACAACTGCAGCGATCATCAAATGCGCTCGCCCGCTCGCTTTCGCTACCAAATTTACCGTCGGGCGAGTGAAAGCTCCGGTAGCGGTAGCCCGAATGGCGAGCAGGAATTCTGAGATGAATCAGAACCTAGCAGGCTTTTTTCGGGCTACCAGTTTTGTTCAGGGCGGTAACCCGAATGGCTACCATGGTCCTGACACATTTGACGATGGCTGCAACTGTCACACCAAAAAAAGTCAAAATACATTTCATTGTATTCTGCAGTATCTAAGCTTTCAGAAAATACCTATATTTAAAAAGTGTGCCTTTTTTTAAAAAATTAATTTTTGTTGCAAGGTGCTCCTCGCTTCAGTCCCTTTTAGTGGAAACATAGCATCCTATCCGGGTAGTCCAGAAAAATTCCAGGGATGTCAAGTAATATCATCATAATTTAAATTATTTTTGTTATTCCATCCGGGCTCTTTGGTATCAAGGGAATCCCTTTCGTGCCCTTCTCTGTGTTTGTGTTCAGCATGCCCTGCCATGTTGGACAAGCAATTGCGGAGGTAAAACTGACACAAACCAAGGAAAAGAATTAATGAAGTTTTTGAATATCCCAGAATGTAGACCAAGTTGGTGGACAACCTGAAAGAAACCTACAGACTTCAAGAAGACGTATGACAAACCGAACAGACAGTCACACAATATTTCAATCTGCCATGGGTTATGCATGCATGTCTACGCGAAGAATGCGAAACCTGAAGCTGTTTCAGCAGTGGTATGTATATCATCTTTTGTTGATTTAGAAAACAAGGATAGATAAAACTCTTGCATGAGATGGAATATTTATGTATCGTAGTTGACAATATCAAGGTTTACGAAACGCTGAAAGAATCTTGACAAGTTTTGTCTCAATCCTGTTGCATCTCATTCTCACTGAAATAATGTCTTTATTTTTGCATAAATCTTGATACCGTCAATTTTCTTTGTAATGTCTGCTAAAACATTATACAGCTATATTATCACATTATTTCTACAGCACATTCCTTTATATTTCATGACGTGAGTCATATAGCCTTCATACCTGGATAGTACATATTCAGTTCCAGGCACCTCTGATAACGACAATACTGGCACTGTACGCGACTTTCCTTAGTGATCTTGCAGGTGCCATGACGTAAGCACACAAACTTCTGTTTATCTTGCTTTGAGGCTCGAATGAAAAACTTCTGAAAACAGAAAAAAATCGAAGATTAGCAAACAAAGTGTTACTAGAAGATGCTAACAACAAAGTTCAGCAGTGTAAACTGTTACAGAAATTTTATTAAATTTGAATTTTCACAAGTCTTAATGACAAAAATCCGTTTGCTAAAGGCTTGTTTTCTTCTTCCTGTTGGTTAACCACATCATATGTCCAAGATTGCTGTGTTCATCAGTAATAACAATACAATATAACGCTTATTATCCTTAAAAAGGATACATGTTCCTCTTACAGCCCGCTGAGCATTCAATAATAGAAAGATACTATAAAAACTGTATTGTTCAATAAATTACATAAAACAATACTAAAAGTAATGAGCCTCAGGCTCTAAGAGAAGAAGATGAAACATAAAATAAAATTCATCTTCACACCTCACACCACTCACCCTCCCTCTCTCTCTCTTGTCAAGTTTCAAACTTCACAGGTTTTTTTTTTCTTCCCCACTGTGTGCGCGCGCACTATTCTGATCACTTCCTGTGAACACAACCAGTAGCCTGTCTGACCACATGTGCCAGCAAGGTTACTGGTCAGTGCATCTTGTCAAAAATCAACAGGAGCAAGACAGCACATTCTGTTAACATCCTATAAATATTTATAGATTAACTGTGAAAAAGCAACAATAATCAAAATAAATACCTTGCAAGCCTCACACACAAAAGCTCCACAGTAAAAGCCAGCTGCCATATCACCACATACTTGACAAAGTCCATTGTCCATCCTTTTTGGTGATATTTCCAACTGTCCGGTCGTGTGAGGCAACTCTGAAGCTTCATCCACAACTGGTCTTGTCTCTACAGGCTCCACCTTGTCTGGTCTCCCTGCACTTCTAAACCGAGTGCTGCCTACTGCACATTCCCTATTGCTTTCACAATAAGTTTCTTCTCTTACCAAAAGACCTTGCTTTCCACGACTGTAAGGCCATGTGCCAAGTGGATTATTCATATGTCCTCCACAGTCTACTGGAGAACTATCTCTTGGATTGGTGCTCTGTTCTCCATGCCCAGCCTGATGACTGACAGCGAACCAGTCACCACTACTATCATCTTTGGACAACACTTGTGGTAAATTATTTTCCTGGATTTTCATTCGTTTGATACAAACAGATGAAAATGAATCAACACCAGGCACAGAACTATCTGGCATATTTTCAAAACATGGAACATTAGGCCCTGTTACACCTTGAAAGGCTATTCCATGTGAACTCCCACTGTGGTTCAGTGTTCTACCACCACTGGCACTAACACTGGTAACAGTGGCATGAGGCTGACACACAGGTTTGGAAGATGACACAGATGAGTTGGGTGCCGAATCAAAAGACTTAGTTGTTGAGCAAGATGCTTTGCTGCGAGCTGACTTCATACTGTCTGTATATTTCAAAGATAAAGCCTTCTTTAAATTGAAATTGGGTGCAGGTGCAGAAGATAATGGGAAATACTTTGAAATGAACACACTTGGTTTTGTTTGGTCCAGAATAAGTTTCTGCCCTTGGTAATCAGTATCATTGTTGGAACTGCAGTTAGACTTAAAGTGATGTAATGCTGCATCTTCATGATCAGTTTCATGACCTGGTGCTGCGGTGCCAGACTGTGTCTGTGGGTGACTGCCGTCTGGGCAACTGTTTGAAGAGAAGTATGGTGCAGCACAACTGACACTGGCACACAAATTAGCATCTGATACAGCAGCTCTGTCACTGTCAGGCCATGCTTCAGATCTAGTGTTACCAATTTGTCCATGTAAGTTACGTTTTGCAGGCATCCGTTTATCAGGTATCTGTAAACCATCACAAAGGTATGAAGACTCCTTGCAACCTTGTGTTAAATGTGAATCCACCTGAGTGGTATTGCACCCTGCAAACTGTAAGCCACAGACAGTTGCTGGCGAGTTTGAGCCTGAAGGTACTGTTTGGAGGCAGTCGTGAGTTACACCTGATGTTCTGATTGCACCAAACTCTACGTGACTCGGGAAATGCCAGCCATGCTGCTGCGACATCCAGATCTTTCAGCCACCAGCTTCCTTCTCGGCAACAATTCTCTCTATGCACTGTGTGTCGCAGCCGGGCTGACTATAGTTCCTGACACAAACACACACACTTAAATCTGACCAAGAAAATCCACAGACAATTTTTTTTTTAATAGTCACATACTTACCTCAAACTATTACAGTATTAGTATGTTCCGCAGATGTAGACATTTACTTTAAATGCTGGCATTTGCAACCGCTAAAAATAACCATCGTTGACTGTACAGCATACTGTATATTGTATTCAAATTTCCAGAACTGAGGCATAGATTGTCTTTTATTTTGAATTTAAACACAATAATATGTACATGTGTGTGGCTGCGTACAGTCTCATCACTGTGGATTGTTTGTTTACCTCTGTCTGTGTGTGTGCGTGTGTGTGTGTGCCGTGTGTGTCGAACAGTATGTTTCCGGAAGTCACCGATCTCTCCTGAAAGGTCCATGTTGCAACTTATGTTCGTCTTAGTATTCCTAAATGTTGTGATAACGGAAGAAATAAAGACCGCAAGTACGTACTACTCCTTCAAGCACCACATACGCATAGAACATAAACAAGCACCTAGGTGGTAAACACGGAATATGGCGGAAGGAGCAATATATATGTAGGTTACTGCTGTGCCACACGACTCTTTCTCCAGTCAAAACTCACTGAGAACGTAGGAAAGTAGATTGGCGTGATCTTTTCTTCAATTAGTCTTTCTCACGTACAGTGTATTAATTACACTACTGAAAGTCTCGGTATACATACCTGTTTTCTTATTTGCCACGGCCAACAAGCGCTCCTGGAAACATGTCAGACATGCAACCTTGACCCAACTTCACCTTGGCTCGGGTTATCTACCCTCTACCGGTTTCACGCATGCAGTGACCCACTTTAACCCATATATGCCCAGCCACTCGAGGCCCCTGAACGAGGATTTGAGTGGTGTTTGGCAATCCTTGGGCCAAGGAAAAAGTTCGTGTTTTTCTAGACTGGAAACTTTAATATTGTGCCTGGGGCTGCAGTTGACTACAGTGTGGAAACTTGAAAAGGAACATTGGACAATTAACTCTCAGCAGTTCTTTCCCTTGAATTCCGATCACGCGTGATCGATGCATACAAGACTTGACTGTAAGCTTAATGAATTTTTTCCCTGCATGTAGAAGTGTTTTCTTGCCTTTATACCTATATGGCGATTCCTGAAAAAATTCCGCTTTTGTCGCGTAAAAAAACGTCAATTTTTTCGCGAAAAAAGTGTCGCTAAAAAAAAAAAAAAAACACGTTTTTTTCGCGAAAAGAAATGGTATTCATTTTTTCTTCAGAAAGTTGGTGTCCGGTTTTTCGCGAAAAAAACAACAACAAAAAAAAACCCAAAAAACAAAAAAAAAAAAACCAAACTCGCCCACCCAGTCAGGCAGGCTTTCGCAAAAAAGCGCCATCAGTTTTTTTTTCGCGAAAAAAACTCCGAACTGTTTTTTCGGGAAAAAAAAACAACTGACGGGCATGTCTGATACTGACGCGGAGGCGCCGTTGCACCAAACCTGCCCAAGGCCGGGCCGTGAAGACGGCCGGGATCAGGGCCCGTATGGAATAGTCGAGGTTAGGGCTTTTAGCCCTGGGTTAGAGTCTAACCTCGAACTAAACCGGCTAGCTCCAGGGTTAAATTTTCTCAGTGTTGTTTTTTGTTTTCAACCACTGAACCGGCTTGAGAAGCGGGCCCATTCCAGCAAGGTCACAATGCCTAAGCCGTTCAGTATAGGAGGACTGATTTTTTTTCTTCCTTTCTTCGCTTCCTTTTTAAGTTGTTTCTCTATAGAGAAACAACTTTATGAGACGGGGCAGATTTTGCTGCGCGCAGCAGCAAGTTTCAGTGATACAAAACAAGACTGTGACGTTTCTCCACACAATAATACTTTCACGCACATCATGTAGTGACTTCAGTAACGAAACCTGCGTCATAGACACTTGACGTGCACACTATGCTGCTGCGTTCTTTTTGGCGGGAGTTGTGAGACGTGTGTCTGTGTGTGTGTGTGTGTGTGTGTGTGTGTGTGTGGACGGATGTAATGATGGCTATCTCCTAAACCACCTCCATGGAGGCCTTTTTACTTTGAGATAAAATGGGAAATCACCTTCTCCAGACCTACCTTTCACGATTTTTAGCCTGCCGCATTTTCAGAAGAGTTATCGCCGATTTTAAAAAATCGGTCGTGTTACGAATTTTTTTCGAAAAAGTTGTTCAAATTCCTTCATTTTCTAGACTTTGGAAGTTCACCCAATCACACTGCCTGTATTCGTGCTACAGCTCTGTAGCTCTGACTGGTTTTGTGTAAAAAAAATATTTTCGAGGTAGGGGTGGTTTGCACATAAGGTCAAATATCTATGAAAAGACTACTGCAAATTACTTATCATCCCGGCGTTTTTGTCTAGTGTGACAACTGCACATATGACAAGAACTATTATAGCTTTAGCATTTAGAATAACTGAACTTTTAGATAAACATAACTTTTTCAAGTTTCTGCGAAAAGCACCGGTCAAAAGAGTTCCAAATTTTCGATTTCATAAGTACAATACAAGGTATTCTAGTCCATGTTTCACCAGCCCTCTAGATCTTCCAGATTTTATGTAAAAATTAATTCAGCCAGGGAAGTCACAAAAGCAACAGGGAAATTACAAGACATGCATAAGCATCATCTGTCATACCACCAGTGTGAAGCTGACGTCAAACGCTTAGTTCCCAGACAAAATAAGCAAGTATCGTCACTGCCTCCGACATTTCACCAGCCCTCTAGATCTTCCAGATTTCATGTGAAAAATAATTCAATCGGGGAAGCCACAAAGCCAACAGGGAAATCACAAGACATAAACTAGAGGAGCAAAGCCTCCTTGGCTCACTTGTGAGATGGGTCAAGGTCATTCAAAAGAGTATGTTTCTAAAGCTCTTATCACTAGCTTTCACGAAATAAGGTGTCTTGTGTTCATAGTTCCTAAGAAAACAGCAAATGGCAACATAACAGTTTTCCCAGGACAGCTTCTATGACCTTGACCTTGGGTCAAGGTCATTCAAATGAGATCTGTAAGTGAAGAGCTTATCAGTGACTATCATTATGCCAAATTTGATAACTCTACTTTTTGTAGTTTCTGTACAAATGGCAATGTAAAATTTTACAACAGACAGCTGTAATGACCTTGACCTTGAGTCAAGGTCACTCAAATGGGTATGTCTGCATAGGTCTCTTTGCTGCCTATCATTGTGCCTTGCTGCTGTTTGTTGTTTCCAAGGAAATGCTAACGTTAAAGTCTCCACAAAACATCTTGAATGGCCTTGACCTTGACCCAAGGAAATTGAATACAAGTATGCCAGTACAGGTTATGCCAGTACAGGTTTTGTCAATGTCTATCATGCCATGCAAAGTTTGATGCCTCTGGTACCACTACATTCTGAGAAAATGGCAATTTTAAATTTCCAATTACACATCTTTGACGACCTTGACCTTCAGTCAAGGTCATTCAAAATGGTAAGTCTTGAAAGGTCTTGCTGCTGTTTATCAGCAAGCCAGGTTTGGTGCTTCTGCTGTTCATTGTTTCTGAGAAAATGCCAATGTTAAGGTTTTGGAAGGTTTTCCGCAAAACAGCTTGTATGGCCTTGACCTTGATTCAAAGTCACTTAATACAGGTATGTCAGTAAATGTGTTGTCAATGTCTATCATCATGCAAAGTTTGATGTCTCTGGCTTTTCTAAATTCTGAGAAAATGCCAATGTAAAATTTCCAAACAGACAGCTTTAGTGACCCTGACCTTAGGTCAAGGTCAGTCATTATGGTATGTTTTGAAAGGTCTTATGGCTGTCTATCAGCTTGCCAAGTTTGGTGCCTCTGCTGTTCATTGTTTCTGAGAAAATGCCAATGTTAAGGTTTTGGAAGGTTTTCCGCAAAACAGCTTGTATGGCCTTGACCTTGATTCAAAGTCACTTAATACAGGTATGTCAGTAAAGGTGTTGTCAATATCCATCGCCATGCTAAGTTTGATGTCTCTGGCTTTTCTAGATTCTGAGAAAATGCCAATGTAAAATTTCCAAACAGACAGCTTTAGTGACCTTGACCTTGGGTCAAGGTCAATCATTATAGTATGTTTTGAAAGGTCTTATGGCTGTCTATCAGCTTGCCAAGTTTGGTGCCTCTGCTGTTCATTGTTTCTGAGAAAATGCCAATGTTAAGGTTTTGGAAGGTTTTCCGCAAAACAGCTTGTATGGCCTTGACCTTGATTCAAAGTCACTTAATACAGGTATGTCAGTAAAGGTGTTGTCAATATCCATCGCCATGCTAAGTTTGATGTCTCTGGCTTTTCTAAATTCTGAGAAAATGCCAATGTAAAATTTCCAAACAGACAGCTTTAGTGACCTTGACCTTGGGTCAAGGTCAATCATTATAGTATGTTGTGAAAGGTCTTATGGCTGTCTATCAGCTTGCCAAGTTTGGTGCCTCTGCTGCTCATAGTTTCTGAGAAAATGCCAGTGTTAAGGTTTACTGCGGACACACAGACAGACAGACAGACACACAGACAGACAGACAGACAGACAGACACACAGACAGACGACGGAGGGTTATTACATAGACTCACTTTGTTACACAAGTGAGCCAACAAGTTTCCTCAGACGATCGCAGTGCTAGAGGCTGACGTCAAAATGTTTAGTTCGCGGAACTGACGTCATCTCTCCGTCTGTGTATGACGACCTGCCTGAGGCTGACGTCAAATGTTTAGTTCACGGAACTGACGTCTCTCTCTCTCTCTCTCTCTGGGGAGCCAGGGTAGCCGAATGGTAGAGCGTTGGACTTTCAATGCTCGGGTCGAGAGTTCGAATCCCGGCTTGGGCCAAATATTTGTGCTGGCCTTTCTCTCGTTGCCCCGTCTTTGATATCACCCTTACGTGGTGGAAAAGGACGTTAAACTCCTAAACACCCACCCACCCACTCTCTCTCTCTCTCTCCCCCCACCCGGCCCCACCCCCAGTCGCGTGACTAATCGGTCGAGGTCGTAGAGGATCTAGTGTCATTGGTAGAACATGGAGAGGGGAGAACCGGCAACAATAACAACAAAACAGACAAAATAAAATGAAATTTGGAGAAACAACTTTGTAGGACGGGGCCGTTCCTCCTTGTTTAAGTTGTTTCTCTATAGAGAAACAACTTTATGAGACGGAGCAAATTTTGCTACGCGCAGCAGCAAGTTTCAGTGTAACTCGTGCACCAAGCCAATGATAAATCTTGGCTTGGCGCCCATGCCTCTACAGAACCGGTAGGAATAGGGAAATTTGTGGCTACTCAAAACTCAAAATTGGGATGACGCATAATACATTTGACGTAATAACTTTGACTCGGATACAATTCTTGCAATGAAAGCAGCCCCATGAAAATTGAAGTGTTGCTGCTGCGCAGTGTAAAGATCGAATTTATACCGGCTCAATGTGTTTAACAGACAAGTCTGCGCGGCGAACGTTTTTTCACTATGTGTTATGTCTGCTGCGCGCGCGCGCACACAGACACACACAGACACACACAGACATACGCGCGCGCGCACGCACGCACGCACGCACGCACGCACGCAGACTTGCGCGAGCCGCGTTTGTGCATGTGCTCCATTGAGACCTATGTGGTGTTCTCTCACTCTACTATGCTATTGAGTGAGAGTCAGTGGCTCACTACATCAATGAAACTCCCGCTTTCCCCGTCTACAAATAGAGAACTTCCGAAAAGTGACGACACACCCCCACGTCAATCAAACATGACGTCGGCAAACTGACGCTGATACAGTTTTGCGTCAGTGCGCGTGTGCCTTTTCTGCGATGTTTGTGAGGCGTGTGGCTTGTGTAAAGGAAATGTGCTTCGAGTACAAATTTTCGAGTCAACTGACGACAACGGCTGCAGTGAATTTTTCTAATTTTTTTGTATATTTTTTATGGCACCCCAGGCTCATTATCTATGTATAGTAGGAGCGATTTTGAGATCTAAAGTGTGTTCACCAGCACTTTCATCAGGTACGGTTTACGCCAAAAGTACAAAAGCGACAACCTCCAAAATTCACTCAGTTGAGAGTCCGTATTCATGCTATCTATGTCCCAAACATGGAGTGGTTTAGGTAAATATTACGCCTTTAAACGCCAGAAAGCCACTTTTTTTGAAAAGGGCGATAACTCGCAAATCATGTGTGCAATCGTACCTGGATCGGGCCTTCTATTCAACAATCTTGATTCATTTAGAAACCCCAAATTTGAAATCGATCGGTTCAGTGTTTTCGGAGAAATAGGCATCTGAACTGGGTTCACATGCAATGTCAACTCAGGCTCGGTTTACATGAAAACTATAAGAGCGACCATTTTCTAGTAGTGAATCAATTCAGAGTCCGTATTCAAGCTATCTACTGCCAAAAAATTGAGTGATTTAAATAAATATTACGCCTGTACACGACAGACAACCAACTTGTCTCAAAAGGGCGATAACTCCCAAATCACTTAAGCAATCATCACACGCTTGAATCGTCTAATGTAACATTTTGATAAATTTGGATACCCCAAATTTGAAGCCATTCGGTTAAGTATCTTCGAAGAAACGGGCCCGGACACAATTCACACACGCACACACATCCGCACAGACGGCACTCACTGAGGAGGAGAAGTGCGTTCGGAACATCATACGCGTCAGCATCGATGACGCAAGTTTTCTTACGTCATTGTCAGAGTTACACTTGCAAAATCGTCTCTGCGGGAGATCGGCAGTGACGTGCGTTTGTACCACAGATGCTTGCCTATGAACGTGGAAATTTTAGCCCGTCCTATTATGTTGTTTCCATTACTATGGAAACAACATAAAAACATGGTCTCCTAGTCCTAACTTTGGATTTGAAAGATGAGAATGTAGGATAATGATTAGTTGTACATATGCCACCTGCACTACAACACTGCATTACAAAAATTGACATTTCTGCAAGCAGGGCTAGAATCCCTAATTTTTCTTGACATTGACACTGACATGATTCTGAGCAGCACAATTAACTGATATTTTTGTCCTCGCATGAAACTTCCACAGGAATGATCTGAGACAATGTTTCCACAAGCTTGATGCTTGCGCGGCGTTAAGCCCTAAATAACTAACTAACTAACTAACTCCACAAGCTTGAAGTTGAATATTTCTGTCCAGGTGTGCAAATAGGTGTGAAAATCTCTCATGCTGGCCTACTAATAGTGTATTCATATATATATATATATATGGGATTGCTTAAAGCCCCTCTCTCTGCCTCAAAACTTCCAATTTTATGGGCAGCCTCTTCATTGCATGTCAGTCTTGAGACTGGTTGTTTTTCCTGTCCTCCTCTGGGTGCTTCAATGGGTGAGTAGTCCAAAGGGCATTCACGTGCTGTTCCAGATGTAATAGCAGCAGGCAGTGACAGGGTTCCAATAACCCTGAACACAGAAAAAATAAATTATTGATGACACTTTTCCAAAATAGGAGTGACACTTTTGCACAATAGAAAAGAAAAGAAGAACTAGTTTAGGCAAAGCCTTTTCGAGTCATGTGTGACCTTGACCTTTGCTACAGGTCACTAAAGAAGCCATTCTTACAATGCAGATCTGGCAAAAAGTTTGATTTCTAACAATTTCAACATGACCCTGTGACCTTCATCCTGAAGCCAAGGTCATCCAAACTGTACACATTACAGCTGTTTATACCAACTTCATAAAATCTGTGCTAAGTTTGAGTTGCCTGGTGTCTTTGTTGCTGAAAAACTGACAGAAAACATCTTATAACATTCTCATCATGATTCTGTGACACTGACCTCCATGGGAGGTCATTTCAAGTGATGTGTACTAGCCATCACTCTGCTAAATTCGATGTTTCTACTATGTAATATACTTCCTGAAAAAAAATCAATGATAAAGTTTACCACAGACAGACGGACAGACGACAAAGACTCACTTTGTTGCATGTGGGTAAAAAATTGACAGGGGTGGGAGAGGGGTCAGTGCTTCTGCATAAAAGCCAACAACCGGTAGGGAGGAGGATACATGGTACACAAGAAGCCACACCAGTGACATGCAGTACTTTATGCAGACTGTTAACATTGTTGCTGATCAATCAAAATTTACAATTCATGTAATTTTCTACTGGTCTGTCTGATGTACGGCAGTTTTTAGATGACTATATATAAACATATATATGCCTTTCCTCATAGAAAAAAGTTTAAGCTCACTAATAGAATGTTACATAAGTTTCAGCAGAAAACACATACATGTACACAAAGCTACCAGTAACAGAAAACACAAAGAGCACCACTGCACAATACTCTCCCACACATGACAAGCGTACCTTCCATGAGACATCAGTCACCACACCTTCCATCATCTTGCTCAGCAGCAGCTATTTCTCACTTTGTAAATGTTAATGTCAGCTTTGGTTTCACGTTCTGGGTGTGAATGAGACAGTGAGAGCCTAAAGCTGGTAAGACAGGAAGTTTCAGTTACTTTGGATAAATTTGAATCACCACATGGTAAAAGCTAAACATGAACAGAACATTGGTTCAGCAACTCCACAATACTATAGTAGCTACAGATTTTTTACAGTTCTTGGAAACAAGCACACCATAATGAGAAAAAGTCCAAGAAATAAAAAAGATGTTCTTTTTCTAATGTATGATGCAAGTCAGGCAATCTGCTTGGAAAAGGGAGGTACACAAGTGAAGAGCTAGATTTATGCACTTAGTTTATGAAACAGTGCCTATCATGAAAGCCACACAACCACTGACAGTGAAAGTGTTTCACATAAATGTTAACCTATGCATGCATTTTTCATCTTGTATACATGTCATATGTACGGTAATTTTTAAATAACTTAAACTTAAACTCTACTATGCAGAAACATCAACTACCTATGAGAAACACTAGGCTCCCTGGCTGATAAACCATTAGATCAGTTCCAGTGCTCAGGCAAAACTAACACTAGTAATGGGAAGAGAATCAACATCATGTACACACAGCTAACAGTAACACAAGTTTACACACCACACAGCAATACTCTTCCACACCTGACAATGACACCAAACCTTTGTTCAGTCCTCATGATCAGTGTCAGCCGATGAGTGTCAACACACTACCCCATGATCTTGGTCGGCAGTCCTTCTTCAAGCTATCCTTGTTGCTTTGGTTTCACTTTCTGGGGGTGATTGAGAGCCTAAAGTTGGTAAAACACGTGAATCTTTAGTTGATTTTGATAGATCTATTACTTGGGACTTTTGAACTAACCGCCAATTATAAATACTACATTGGTCGATAATCCATGATCAAAATTCCTACAGACCTTAGATGTATAAGCTTACAGATACCACTTCTTGAAAACAATCACATTATAAAAAAATTAAATTAAAAAAAAATGAAAAAACCCAAAAAACAAAAAATCAACAACTGAGGGGTGACGCTTCCGAAGTTCAGCTCTACTGCTGATTTCTTCGATCGTCGGATCTACTCACCGAAAACAATTATTCACATTTGGACTTCTGATGTGTGTAGACTTGAATCTACACGAGTATGTTTCCTGTTTTCAACTATGATACGCGTAACAGAAGTCGATTTGTGCCAAAACCTGCAGACTGCCAGTCAGTTTACCAAACTATCCGGCTCCGCTTCACAGAAAAGATGTTAGTTATCTCAGTACTATTGCTTACGCTAAATAAAGCCAACAATGGCACAATCACGTACCACGTCGCTGTAGAGGATGCAAGCATTTCTTGCAAACGTCAACGATGCATATATAGCACTCCATTTTCCATCGAAAACAAACATGCAGCTCCGAAGGGTTGCAAACATGCAGCCATTTGCATTTTGAATCGGTTGTCCCATTCAAGGTGTTTGCCGTATATGGAGAGAAAGGGGCGTGGTCTTTGGTGATAGATTCGAAACGAAGGTCAATGTTCGAAAACGATTTTTGGCCTCTAGGCTTAAATAGCGCCACTCGCCAGCCTCGAAATGCAATTTGCCCCCAATATCATGGGGTCAAAGCACGTAACTGTCACAATTTCAATCACATAGCCAACACGCATCACACTTCGCCCAAAATCCTGAGTTAGGAACTGTGGCTAGAGGTACGACCTCGACCGATTAGCCACGTGACTGGGGTTAGTTTCAGTGATACAAAACAAGACTGTGACGTTTCTCCACACAATACTTACTTTCACGCACACAATGACGTATCGAAATCTGCGTCATAGACACCTTACGTGCACACTATGCTGCTGCGTTCTTTTTGGCGGGAATGACGTGTGTGTGTGTGTGTGTGTGTGTGGACGGATGTAATGATGGCTATCTGCTAAACCACCTCGCCGGATGGCTTTTTACTTTGAGATAAAATGGGCAGTCATATTCTCCAGAGCTACCTTTCACGATTTTTATCCTGCCGCATTTTGAGAACAGTTATCGCCGATTTTAAAAAATCGGTCATGTTACGAATTTTTTCGAAAAAAATGTTCAAATGGCTTCATTTTCTGAAATTGGGAAGATCATCCAATTATACTGCCTGTTTTCGTAGCACAGCTCTGTAGCTCTGACAGGTTTTGTGTAAGAAAAATATTTCCGAAGTAGGGGTGGTTTGCATATAAGGCCAAATATCTATGAAAAGACTCCTTCAAATTACTCATCATTCCGGTATTTTTGTCACTTGTGCCAACTGCACATATGACATGAAGTATTGCACTATTATAGCTATAGTATTAAGAATAATAGAGCTTTTAGATAAACACATATTTTCACGTTTCTGCGAGAAGCGCCGGTCAAAAAAGTTCCAATTTTGCAATTTCGTAAGTACAATCCAAGGCACTTTAAGTCCACGTTTTATCAGCTCTCTAGATCTTCCAGATTTTATGTCAAAATTAATTCAGTCCCGGAAGTCACAAAAGCAACAAGGAAATCACAAGATATGAAGAAGTATCATCTGTGAGACGAGCAGCGTGAGGCTGACGGCAAATGTTTGGTTCACAGACAAAATCTGCAAGTATCGTCACTGCTTCCGACATTTCATCAGCCCTCTACATCTTCCAGATTTCATGTAAAAAATAATTCAGTCGGAGAAGTCACAAAGCCAATAGGGAAATCACAGGACATAAACAAGCATCCTCAGACGATCTCAGTGCATAGAGGCTGACGCCAAAAGTTTAGTTCACGGAATTGACGTCATCTCTCATCTCTCTCTCTCTGTATGACGACCTGCCTGAGGCTGACGTCAAATGTTTAGTTCACGGAACTGACGTCTCTCTCTCTCTCTCTATGGGGAGCCAGGGTGGCCGAATGGTAGCGCGTTGGACTTTCAATGCTTGGGCCGAGTGTTCGAATCCCGGCCGCTGGGGCCAAATATTTGTGCTGGCCTTTTTCTCGTTGCCCCGTCTTTGATATCACCCTTATGTGGTGGAAAAAGAGCGTTAAACTCCTAAACACCCACCTACCCACCCTCTCCCTCTGCCTCTCTCTCTCTCTCCCTTCTTCCCACACCCGGCCCCACCCCCAGTCACGTGGCTAATCGGTCGAGGTCGTAGAGGATCTAGTGTCATCGGTAGAACTTGGAGAGGGGAGAACCGGCAACAATAGCAACAAAACAGACAAAATAAAATGAAGTTTGGAGAAACAACTTTGTAGGACGGGGCCGTTCCTCCTTGTTATGTTGTTTCCATAGTAATGGAAACAACATCATAGGACGGGCTAAATTTTCCACGTCAGTTCATAGGCAAGCATCTGTGGTACAAACGCACGTCACTGCCGATCTCCCGCAGAGACGATTTTGCAAGTATAACTCTGACAATGACGTAAGAAAACCGCCGACGTGCGTCATCGATGCTGACACTGATGTATGGTGCGCCGAACGCGCTTCTCCTCCTCGGCAGTGAGTGCCGTCTGTTCGTATGTGTGTGCGGGTGTGCGTGCGGCTGTGTGTGTGTGAATTGTGTCCAGTGATCGAAGAAGAGACGCACGTGCGCTGACGTAAAGTAAGTGCGTCATGTTTGATTGACGTGATGCTGTTTTTTCTTGGGGGTGTCTCGCCACTTTCTTTCCAAATTCCTCTGTTTGAAGACGTGGTGTATTTCACACTTCTACTATGTCGCCATCTTCGTGCAATCGCAGAGAAGACACGGGATACAACAGAATACAACTCCAATACTTTATGAACAGAATATGCGCGGTGAACAAATTCATGAAAGAAGAAGAATCCAGAACGCTGTGCAGGGCTGCTTACGTACTGAACAGGTCAGATCTAGAACATTCCTCAACTTACTGGAAGGTTCGAAATCTTTCCAAGGTGACGTAATCTACTGACGTTACTGCACCAGCATGTTCTGGGATGGTCTAGACATTTTTTTGCATCGAAATGCAGTATCTTTTCGCGATCTCTACAACTTGACTTGTGAAAAGCGGGAATTTCAGTGGGTTTCGTTTTTGCCACTGACTCACACTCAGAAGCATAATGTATGCGTGCGTGCGTGCGTGCGTGCGTGCGTGCGTGCGTGCGTGCGTGCGTGCGTGCGTGCGTGCGTGCGCGCGCAAGCGCGCGTCTAAGGCGAGAGAGAGAGAGAGAGGGTCTCTTCTCCGAGTCCCACTCGGGGCAAAGTGTCACTGAGTAGCTGACGTCACGCAGATAGGCTCCGCGGCCTTGATCGGTTTAAATTCTATCCGCTTCCAAGGTTTGATCGTTCAAAAAGGCCGCTAACTATTTTGTGTCCGCCTAAACTGGGATATAATTAGGAGTCTTGGTGTGAAACTCGCATTCATGCAAACTATCAAACTCACAAACTGCCTTGTTGCCGGGCAACTGATTTCAGAAAAACCTCCTCTGACGTTACCCTGTCAAACATTTAAAAGAAACTGCTTCCGTCATCATCAGCTTGCTTTACGTCCTATGGCTTTTGTTCCTGGCATGTGTCTTTGGCTGCTTGGCTGGGCGAGTGTCTTTGGGGTGGGTACGGGCTGTTAGCTTTGAGGCTTTGGGCAACGTCAGAGGTTCTCTGCTTGGGTCTCAGATGCCTGGTCTGGGTTGTTTTTCAGTGCCTCGGTCTGTTCTGTCATCCGTGCTTTTGCCTTTGGATCTTCACTGGGGTGTACTTTCGCTCTTTGGTATTAGAACCATTGTGTAAGATCTGATCTGACGATCGCGTCGGCCAGGGTTCTCATTGGCCTATCGCCAAGGGCTTGGTGTGGCCTGAGGAAGTCTGCCGTCTTCAGTGACTGAGTGTCTGTTTCTCAGGTCCCAGACTGGCTGGACGGGCTGGCGGGCAAGCCTTCACAGCCGTTCACGATGTGGCGGACGTCTGGGGGATGCCCGGGCACACTGGCAGAGGTCGTTACTCCATGTGTGTGTGCACAGCACAGTGTGCGTATTCTGCAGATGATTGCAGAGTGCCTGCGCGGGAACAGTGGCATGTGGTTTTGCCGGGTCACCCTGGAGGTGGACCCAGCCATTTTCTTCACACAGTGCACAGAGTTTCCTCTCTCTGAGAGTGTGGGCCGCTCTTTGTATCTTACTTTTCACTTCACTGGGTGTCTGGAGTAGTTTTGCTTCCATGCCATCGCCGGTGGCACCCCGGGCCGCGCGATCGGCCAGCTCATTTCCTCTGATGCCGCTGTGGGAGGGTAGCCACATGAGACTGAGCTAGGTCGGTTCCCTTCGTGATGATCTGGTGGGCCAGAAAGAGAATCTCGCTTTGTACACCACTCCTATTCCTCGTGCTTCCTCTCTCTAGGGCTTGGAGCGAGGACTTGGAGTCGGACAGAATGACCACCCCCAGCGGGGGGTTTGGCATGTCATTGACAAACGTGCAGGCCATGAGGATGGCATCTCTGCTGAGAAGATGCTTAACCCGGCGTAGAGTTTGTAGCGTCTTGTGATTCCAGGCCCGGGATCACGAAGGCGCACCCAGCCTCTCCTGAGTCTAGGACAGAGCCGTCCGTGTAGATCTTCAGGTGCTGGGAGAAGCGCTGTTCAATCTTCTCCCTTGCCAGGGTTGTGGCGAGAGCAGAATCTGATTTCTTTGACGCGCCATCAGCACAGCGATGCTCGAACTCGGGCTTAGCCAGCTCCCATGGAGAAAAGACCGGCGGCCTGGGAGTTTGTGCCACTTACATGCAGTTGCCCTGGCCCTGAACCTTCACGTCTATCTGTCTCTTTACCTGTACTCTAAGCGCTTAGAACTACCTTCCATATAGATTAAGCGCTATATAAATAAATAATTATTATTATTATTATTATTATTATTATTACTTCAGGTTTCGTTCCGCACTCTGACCAGATTTCCTTAGTGTGTTCTGTCATCGGGGTAGTCCTCCGATGTGTTAGTGGCACTTTGACTTCCAGACCCTGCCGGATCAGGGTCTCCTTGGTGACTGTATCTGTGAGCACGTCTCCCAAGGTGGTCTCAGTAGAGTGCATGGCAACTTGGAAGTTGGCACACCTCCTTTTGCGTTCCTCCCTGAGTGGTAGCCAGCCTGCTTCCTGGTATACCAAGTCATTTCTCACACTTTTTCTTGCACCGATTGCCGTTTTCAGGGCTGCCAGTTCAACTCGCCCAAGCTTCAGAAACTCCGGCGCCCCGGGACAGTGCCGGCGAAGAAGGCCTTGCACCCGTGCATGAGGCGGGATCTCACCAGAGCGTTCAGTTCGTCAGATAGATGATGCTGCGTGGTGTTGAACTGCTTCCGTTCTTTCCGTGCGCTATTTATACCCCTGTTGAGCCTAAAGGTGTACAAAAGCTGAAGGCCCGCCCAGTTTCATGCACGCTAAATGCAGAAAGCCTTGTGATACTTATACATATGTACACTGAACCACTGAGAGACAACCAATAATTTTGAAAGAAGACTGAAGAACAACAACGAGAGCGGCCGGAGCAGAGAGAGAGAGAGAGAGAGAGAGAATCTAGTTATTGCATACTAGTAGATTTGCCGGTGTGCACTGAGCTGGCCATATTCATGCTGAAGCGTCTGTGATTTATTCCGTAACCGTCGGCCAGCGTCCACTTCACGTGTTAGAGTGTCAGGTCACTGAGTGTGTACCGGCCACATTCACGAGGTCCGATGCGTAAAGGCGGCTGGTCAGTGTCCGCCATCAAGTAAGCTCCCTCAGCCGGTCGGTGCCGGTGTGGTTTAGTTAATAGACCCCCCAAGTAATGGACCCCCCCCCCCCCCGGTCCAACAACTTTAAAGTTAATGGACAACCGGGGTCCAACAATTATAATCAGAGGGTATAATTATTGGACAGGTACAACTATGGTTGGTACAGGTACAACTATGGTTGTTGGACCCCCCCCCCTTTCCCCGGCACTTAAAAAAAATTCAATTACTTATAGCTCTATTCTCTTTTCTATCACTCGTACACGACACATTATGGTTTAGGCCGAGTAACCTTGGTACAGGTAAACTGAACTAGCTGAGGTATTGACGCAGACACATTGGATTTCTGAAGGAAAATATGCTATCAAATAAAAAGATAAATAACAAAGTACCTCTGTTTGCCGTGTGTGCGTATTCAGGCGTGTGTGTGTGTGGGGGGGGGGGGGGGGGTCGGTGTTGCCGATGTGTGAACTGAAGTGCGCTAAACTTGACATATTTCTGCAATTAAAACTGATATTGTCAATATTGACGGTGATAGAATATGGACTGATGAGTCGGGATGGGGGGGGGGGGGGGGTCAATATGGGGTGAGGGTGAGTATTTCAGTGGACGATGGGTAGGGATGAGGGGATCTGTCTGCTCGGAGGGGTGGGGAGGGGGTATGTGGGGAGGGGGTATGTGGTCTGTAGTGGATGTGTGAATTTTGATGTTGCGCGAGTGTCAGTGTGTGTGTGTGTGTGGGGGGGGGGGGGGGTCAGTATGGATGGAGAGGGGTGGTGTGGTTGCGTCACTAGTATGTACGGAGGGGCAGGGTCAATACGACGTAGGTGAGAGGAGGGGGGGGGGTGTACATGGAGGAGTAAATAAAAAAAATACTGATGGTGTAATGTCATTTTAATATTTCAGGCAGTTTATTTGTTAATTTGAAATCTGTGATTCCGACATGTTTACGTCTTTTGTAAATCGCCATCCCTTGTAAACCACGTTTTGTTTTCTGTATTTTAACCACGGTTTAAAGTTTTATAATAATTGTTTCTGCGGGCCTCTTAAAGATTTTCTTAGAAAATATTTACCATTGAGATTTTAATCATTTTGTTTTCTTTCAATACCAAGAATCATTTATTTTTGTAGACATGTTGATAATAACCATAATTAATGATGAAAATAACTGGACTGAAGCCTGAATTATACACGACTCGGCCACTGCAAAGGATTTATCAGTGTCACGACCATCGACGTATAGATCGTCTGTGGTCACGACTGACACGATGACGTGAAACGCAACTCAGTAAAGAATAATTTACGTCAAGACGGCACTGATGACGCGCTTAGACCTTATACGGGAATGGGGACGAAGTAAAGGAGCTTTGCCGCCAGTCTCTAGTGGATCACTGCAGTGTGAAACTGTTGATCTTTTGCTGTGTTTTATCATCAGTCCACGATCGGTCGTGTTTGTGACAACTGACTGAATCTTAAACCCACTTTTTGGCGTCAGTCGTCGTAGGGGCCAAGAGAAGCGCGGACCTGGTACAGGGATGGTTCAGTCGTGGGAAGTTTTACCAGAATTGGCGGACTTTTCAACTTGAAGTCAGTGCCGTGTTTGTCAGGTTATCAGTCTTTGGGTTTTAACTCCAGTCGTCTCAGATGTCACGGCCAGAGGCGAATTTAATTTGATTCTGCACGACTGATATCGGCGATGGGGAACAGCATGCTCATGATTGGAGAACTGTCGGATTGTATGAAAAGAATGACTGGTTATTAAATCAGTACATCGCTGTTGAAGCCGTGTGGAATCAGATCAGGCCAGGCGGCCCAGTGGCCCGGGAAGTGCTGTCGCCAGCACTGAGGGACCAGCACTGACATGTTGAAGTTAATCGCTAGTCGCTGTTTCACTATGGTGAAAGACTGTTGGGTTGTTTAAGTTTCTGATGGAGCATCACAGGATAGTCAGAGGAGCTGACCCAAAACTCATGCCTGTTTGTGCCGCCGGAACTTGCAGCTCAGTGTAGTTTCCGTTCAGGGAAGTAACGGCTTTCTGAAGTATTGGCAAAACAAGATTGTGAACCCGGCCTGAGAATTTTGTTTTTGTTGTCCCTGTGTGACTGAACCGTCAGTCATGTGTAGCCGAGTGGTTTGGACCCTCTCGCCCACTACCCTAGGTTCTCCGGCCAGCTGTGTGCCGCCGGCTTTGTTCGCCTGTAGGCTACCGCTCGCGTGAAGCGTTGCGGATCCACGATAGCCACGTGTCAGTTAGTTGTGTTTGTTTGTGTCCATTTAGTGCTAAATATCTCCGCAGTCACTTAACCTAAAGTTATCATGTAAACTATAGTAGTTTAAGAAGAGTTTGTATTTTCTAATCATGTTTTGTTGTTAGCGCGGTTTTGTAGTTTAACGGGTGTATTTTGCCATTTTCACCACTTTTCGAATGCGTGGTCCCAGCCTTTACGCTCTTAAATCGGCGATAGGAAATTCTTTGTACATTGATAATGTTCCAAACTTATGCCATCTTAGAGTACTTTTCACGCTCTTTTCAATGCAGTTTGTTTGAAGTTTGTAGCTGTTGTATTACGCCCGCTATTGTTAGTTTTCTGTGTGTAAACAAACACAGATTTCGCTGCTACCCGAGCATCTAGCCCTTGTTTCTGCTGCACTTGGGGCAGTGCTTTCTTTGCGGCTCGCGCTGGGCGCATAAGTAGCCGCGAGCTACGCCTCACTACACAGTCGCCAGCCAGCCCTGCCGCGAGTCACTGCACGGATTGTCGCTCTCCGCTCTGCCATTTGTTGCTGTTTTCCTGTTGCAATAAAACTCATGTCATAGCGACCGCTGTGTTTTGTCTCCCTGCCTGCCTGAACTACTACTCAACACCATCACACATGGTTGGCGGGACATGGTCAGACACTACATGTACGCAACTCTGGCATCCGTAAAAGGGTGCAAAGTCTGGAGCATGATGGAGGGATGAAATGCATGGCGCCATCCATTGTATCTGCGCAAGAAATCTAGAGCAATGACACGGGACAACAATGATTAGAGTATAGCGAAGGTGCGGTTTAGTGGAAGAAATAAATTAATATCCCATGTATGGAATGCGGCCTGTGCGGTTTAGATGAAGCTCAGTCCCGAACAAGTCTGAGAACACACTAACTCCGGTATTATACTATCAGTTTATCATCCATAGCGGCCTCTTTTTCTTTGATCTCTCCTGTGTAATAAGTGTCCGTATTGTACTAGTACTTAAGAAATCATGTGACACAGAGCACGACATCACATGACAATCAGGCATGGTTCCCTGCAAAAAGGTTCTTTCTTTTAGACAGAACGAACAGATACAGCCTTTTTGGCAAAAAAAACAAAACAAAAAACAACCATCGTCATCGATGAGCAAGTACATGTATTACTACTCCTCGGGGAGAACTCGCTCCCGATGTCAACACCATCGACTACGAAACATTTTGACTCGGCATATTGGTGTTTCCAACTTCATAAACTCGTTGTACAAGTACAAAACAACAGTAGCCTGTACCTAGCAAGCAATCCTTACTCAGATTTCGGACAGTTTTAACCAACACTTATCAAAAGTCGTTCTCAAAAAGTTCAATCGAAGCTGGCGTCTCACCGACATGTATACTGTTTACTGATTTGGCCGTGTGCTATCGGCGCAGAGAATGGCAGCGGATATCTCCGATTGAACAGAAGCTTCTTGAATCGTTTGAGTCATGCATGCAGTTATGAAATGTAGCTGCTGGGGGGGGGGGGGGCGAATGAAACGTGGACTTAAATGCCTTGGATTGTACTTACGAAATTGGAACTTTTTTGATCAGCGCTTCTCGCAGAAGCTTGAAAAATATGTTTATCTAAAAGCTCTGTTATTCTTAATTCAATTCAATTCAATTCAATTCAATATAACTTTATTGTCTGTCGATGGCAGAAAATTTTCTTCTGGCTCACACACACACACACACACACACACACACACACACACACACACACACACTAATTTATCTAGACATATAAATTCATACATATTAAACACAGATCCTAAAGTAATGTGTGATGTCCAAGTCTAATACTATGCAACTAAACTAAGAAATCTAAACTAAAAGATGGCAAGGCATAGCGGACATGACACAGCTGAGTAGTAAGCCCAGTTTTGAAAATCTCAACAAATAAAACCTATACATACTGGGGACGGGCAGTAAACACAGTCATGAGTTTAAAATAGATACTGCTGAGGGAATGAAAGACTTCTTATACAAATTTTTCCTCGCTCTCGGTACTCTGTAGCGGCGCCCAGACGGGAGTTCTTGGAACTGATCATGGAGGGGGTGGGTGGGGTCGTTGACAATTGTAGTGGCCTTCCTCCTGACAGCCGTTATATAAAGATCATCTAGAGAGTACTGACCCAGGCCAACTATCTTTCCTGCCACTCTGACTATACGAGACAGCCTTGCTTTGTTCTTCATGCTGAGACTGCCGTACCAGACTACGATGTTAAATGCCAGTACACTTTCAATTCTATATACAGTTTCTAAAATTTCAGGACAAACATTAAAAGCTCTCAGTTTTCTAAGGAGGTACAGACGCTGGTTGGCCTTCTTCACGATAAAATCAGTGTTCTGAGTGAAGTCTAGTTTGTTGTCTACTATTGTGCCGAGGTACTTAAACTCAGACACTACCTCCACAGGGTGGTCGTTCACAATGACCGGCTGGAAGGGAAGATCACAGTCTCTTCTTTGGTCGATCATAAGTTCTTTTGTTTTTGCACATTTAACTGAAGGAAGCTCTCTGTACACCAGCTAGCTACCATACCAATCAGTGAAAAATAACTGGCAAGGGAGTCTTCGTCTTTTAACATGCCAACTAAAGCCATGTCATCGGCAAACTTTAACAAACAGGTTACATCAGTATTGGAGCGCATATGGTCGGTATAGATGGAGAACATTGTTGGCGAAAGGCAACAACCCTGTGGACATCCGGAATTCAGCACCAGTTCGTCGGACAAGACACCACTGACCCTCACCCTCTGCGGCCTGTCCTTCAAAAAGTCACGCACCCACAGTACAATGTTAGAATTGACATTAAAATCAACTAACCGTTTTAAAAGCACAAGCGGTTCCACAGTATTAAAAGCACTAGAAAAATCTATGAAAAGTACCCGGATGTACGATTTTGAGTCCTCAAGATGCTTAGTAACAAGGTTAAACAACGTCAGACAAGCATCCTCCACTCCTCTGTGAGCCTTATAGGCGAACTGAAGCGGGTCAAGTTGCCCAGAAAGATCGTTCAACAGGTAAGTACGCACAACCTTCTCCATACACTTGGCCAACACAGATGTCAAGGCAACTGGGCGGAAATCATTAGGCTGACAAGCATTTGTTTTCTTTGGCACAGGTATAATAGTAGAGGACTTCCACGAAGTCGGAACAATATGTAGGTCCAGTAAGTACTGATAGATGATTGTGAAAAAGCAATGATAGTTCATGTCATATGTGCAGTTGTCACATGCGACAAAAATGCCGGAATGATGAGTAATTTGAAGGAGTCTTTTCATAGATATTTGGCCTTTCCCTATCTCGGATTTTTTTTTTTTTTACACTGAACCTGTCAGAGCTACAGAGCTGTGCTACGAATACCGTGGCAGTCAGTATAATTGGATGGTCTTCCTAAGTTCAGAAAATGAAGCCATTTGAACAACTTTTTCGGAAAAATACGTAACATGACCGATTTCTTTAAATGGGCGATGACGTTTGCACACCCCATCGCAACATCTCTTAGATATACTAGTATTAAATAATTTACATTAACTCGTCACCTCAGTCCCCAACCCGCATTACACATACAAGCGCAACCTGTATTGACCGGCCTTATCATCGCTCCCGGTAAAGAATTTATCTCTTGTATTGATGTTTTGCCTCCTATGTGTAGTGATCACTGTGTGCCTGTGGTGAAATTAAAACAACACACAACAATTAGTAATAACTACAAGCGGACAATATACAACTACTCTAAACTGGATAGAGACATTTGTCAATGAACTTAATCACATTGACTGAACATCCATTATCTCTGCCGCTCAGTCTATTGACCATGCCGCCGAAAAACTCTCAGAGAAACTATTGAACACTGCCATTAAATGCATGCCTGTTGAAACTGTTACTGTTCGACCGTGCAGTACACCTTGGTTCACCGACAATTTAAGGATTTTGAAGAAAGCTAAAGATCGTATCCACAAGCAAGCCAAAATTACCAACTCTGCACACTCGTGGTGCCTTTTTCGCCGTGCTAGGAACAAATACACCGAGGCCATCCGTAACAGGAAAATAGAATTTATACAAGAGTTAGACAGATACTCATGTCAAATCAGTAATTGCCAAAGGTCGCTTCTTACTTGCTTGCTTGAATTCCTATAAGTACCGACTGTCCAGAAAAGCTTTAGAGATTATGTACAAATCTTTTATATTACCACACTTTGACTATGCTGACGTTATCTGGGACAACTGTACTAACTCACTCGCGGATGAATTAGAATTTCTGCATCTCGAAGGTATTCGCACAACCACTGGTTTAGGCCGTGGTACCAGCCACCATAAACTGTATCAAGAGTCCGGCCTTGTTCCACTGCGTGAGAGACGTCGCCGTCACAAACTTATTCTCTACTTTAAGTTAGTGAATGGTCTTGCACCTGCATACTTAGGCCCCAACCTACCGAACCTAGTCACGTCAACCAACCCGTACCGCAGAAGGCGTCCTCTGGTACACCGTGTCCCCGCATTTCGAACTGCCGGAACTCTACAAACTGTCCTTCTTCCCTTCTACAACCCTCCTTTGGAACGACTTGCCCGACAACATCAAACACAGCCAGTCTTTAAGTGAATTTAAACGACAACTTACATGCAACGATCCTACTATCCCCCCCACCCCTACTACTACCTGGGTTCGCGTTTAACACAAATATCTCACTGTCGCTTGCGCTTAAAAATTAGTAACCTCCAGCACGATCTAGTTAACCGTCACTTATCTCTTACCGTTAGTTGTGCCTATGGAGCCGCGATCGAGTCCTCTCAACACTTTTTCCTAGAATGTCCCAAGTATACAGATGCTCGAAACGCAACAATCAATAAATTTTCCAGGCTGTCAGTATAAACATACAGATCTACTTCTTCACGGCAACACTGACCTTCCATTGTCAGTTAACGTACACATTTCAAGTTTCACACAGTTCTAAAGTTTATCACACTTTCAGTACGTTTTTCTTAGCCACATAAATAGCTACATAAATACATACTATCATCGACTGTAGCAGCTGACCGCCGTTGATATGAAAGTGCTCACTGACAAACTGAGACCTACCCCCCCCCCCCCCCCCCCTTCACTCTGACTCTCTCTCTCTCATAATTCAGTCGTGAACCGCCGTTGCAAAGGTTGCTTTAATTGAATTTTTATTGAGCATGTCATAAGTACGTCTTGTTTATGCTCTTCTTCTTCTTCTGCGTTCCCTGTTCTGGACTCCGCCTCAGATGATTAGGTTTGTGGTCTTTATATAAGCAGTGGTCTTCAAGAGGTCTGTTTTGCTGCCCCAGAGTTTCTCTGCCAGTGTGGCTCCGTTCGGCCAGTGTTGTGTCCTTGCTTCTTTGAAGAGGGGGCAGGACTGCCGGCAGAATGTGTTCCGGGGTTTGAGGGGCTGTTCCGCACGGACAGTCTGGTGAGTGTGACAGCCCAAGGCGGCACAGGTGGGCACGCAGTCTGCAGTGTCCAGTTCGTAGTCTGTTCATAACGCTGGAGTTGTGGCATCTGGTCGTTAGATGGGGGATTGTGTTGCGCCGTCCAGATTGTCTTGTACTGATGTTTTACCAGAGTCTTGGCTTCTGTGTAGGAAACTGCCTGCTGGGGTTGCTCTTTTCTGCTGCCCGACTTGGCCAGTCTGTCTGCCTCTTCGTTTCCTGTGAGACCACAGTGAGCAGGGATCCACTGTACGGCAACCTTCATCTGTTGTGAGAGGGCAGCTAGAAGGTGCTATGTGTCTCTTTCCAGCTGCTCACTGGGTGACTGCAGGCTTTGGATGACGGATCTGCAGTCAGTTAGGAAGACGACGTGTGTGGGCAGGGGGGATTCTCTACCAATGAGCTTGGCAGCTTCTCGGAGAGCATTGACTTCAGCCCTGAAGTTTGTGGATAGTCGTCCAGCAGGCATGGAGCTTGTTGTGGTGCGGCCATCTGGGTGGCGGATGAGAATCCCGCTTCCTCCATTCCTGACTGCTGAGTCTGCGGACCCGTCAGTATAGGCGTGTGTCCAGACTGACATGTTGTAGTCCCGATCCAGCATTTCTAGTGAGAGGGATCTAAGCGTGGCTTGTGGCTGGTCGTCCTTGCTGGTCACTCCTGGAACATCTGTAACAAGGAGCACCCCTTCCAGGTTGGCGTCCCATTCCTCAGCTGCTTGGAGTGGCTCGTGTTCTTCAGGAGTGGATGGCAGGATGTCCATGTGTGTTCTCATCAGCTGTTTGGCCAGGTGGTTGAAGCTGCCTCTTTTCAGTCGGTTCTTTGTGTGTTCTTGGAGGTGCTGGTGGGCGGGGTGGGTGGCTAGTCTTTTCGTTTATGCTCAAACTGTGTTTCTGTACTTCTACCAGTGCAACAAAATAAATCAGTTAAATCATGACTCTTCTAAAATTGCGGCAGGATAAAAATCAGTTAAATCATGACTCTTCTAAAATTGCGGCAGGATAAAAATCGTGAAATGTATCCGGTCATATGTCTGGAGCATATGACTGCCCATTTTATCTCAAAGCAAAAAGCCCTCCAAAGAGGTGGTTTAGGAGATAGCCATCATTACATCCGCGCGCGCGCGCACACACACACACACACACACGTCTCCCGCCAAAAAGAACGCAGCAGCATAGTGTGCACGCGAGGTGTCTGTGGTGCCGATTTCGTTACGTCATTGTGTGCGCGAAAGTATACATGTAAGTTTTGAAAGGTCTTACGGTTGTCTATCAGCATGCCGAGTTTGGTGTCTCTGTTGTTTGTAGATTCTGAGATAATGACAACGTTAAAGTTTTTCAGTCTGGACACACACGCGGCGCGCGCGCGCGCACACACACACACCGTGCACACACACACCGTCATACGTGCGTGCACACACACACACACACACACACACACACACACACACACACACACACACCGTAGCTGAGCTGAGCTGAGCACCAAGTTACTGCAATGTGTTTTAGTGTCCAGTCAGCTTGTGAGTGCATGTGATTCACATGAGCGTGCATGTTGTGCTCAGTTTGCAGCGCTTTCAGCCAGGCAGTTGGAGAAAGCGTTTACATCAGTAATACACTCTACTAATTATAATTATAGTTTCCCTCCTCACGACCACACCGGCCAAGCATGATATGCAAGTACTGGAAATCCACAAGCCAAGATCTATCCAATCGCAAATCAAAACTGACCCCAGGTTTTATTTCAAGTTGTAACGCCAGTCGAAGACAATCAGTGACATCCCAACGTATTTGTATTTGTTCAATGTATATCTAAACACACAGTCTTCAGTCGGGGAAGTCACATACCTTGGTATGGGAAATTCGGGCTGCTCCCTCCGTGGAAGCGTGTCGCCATAGTACAGTTCCAAACTGACATTTTTGGCTCCCTTGTGTAACAAAAGCAGTCTATGTAATAACCGCCTCTCATCTGTCTGTCTGTGTGCGTGTCCCTAGTAAACCGCCTTAACATTGGTCTTTTCTCAGAGTGTACAAACAGCAGAGCTGTAAGACCTTCAGTAATGGTCATTAAAGCTGTCTGTTGTGAATTTTAACATTATCATTTTCAGAGGAACTACAAATACTAGAGGCGTCAAACTTGGCATAATGATAGACATTGATGAGATCTCATTTGAATGACCTTGACCCAAGGTCAAGGCCATACAAACTGTTTTGGGGAAAATTGTAATATTGCCAGGAACTAAGAACACCAGAGACACCTTACTTGACATGATGATAGATAGTGATAAGAGCTTTCCAAACATACTATTTTGAATGACCTTGACCCATGTCACAAGGGAGCCATGAAGGCTTCTGCCTCTGTAGTTCTTTTTCCTGCAAGCTTGGTGTGTGACTGTTTTCCATTCCGCGTCCCCTGCTGTCTTCGACTCATCCTTATAGTTCCACTCGACTCAGCGTGTTTGACACAAACATACAATCCAGCATAGCCATGTGTGGGTTAGACGGTTAGGGTTACAGTGGTCTAGTGGTTACAACTTCATTCAGGCTGATCATAGGTGGTTCTCTAGCTCTGAGTACTCTGCCTTCCTCCTCCTTCTCAGTCTTTGGAAATGTTCAGCCCAAAAAATTTGAAATGAAATATGTCTAAATTCCAAAACAAATTGCCGAGCTGACCCTTTGCACCACGTGATTGTATTGTGTTCATGTCCAGTGTGTGAGAGAATGTGTGTGATTCAAATGCGTGTTGGCCGGGCTCAGTTCGCGGCACTTTGAGACAATTCACGAAATCGGATAAGTGCCTACACAATACATAGTTATTATTATTATGTGCACTCATTTATTTATCCCCAAAAAGTGTGCATTATGTTGTCTGTTGTCTGTCATGTTTCAGAATGTGAGTGAAAACCGACTGATGACTAATAAGAACTCACAATCACCATGTCTTCAAAAGCTCTACTACTTTGTCATCAGTGAGAACTATCATCAAAGCAGCGGACTATATTTAGACAGAGACATACATAACATTGTATGAGCACTCCAAACATGAGCCTCTGTGTGTGTGTGTGTCTGTTCAACAGTTGAGGGTGTCGGCACGCTCTAATGCAATACACTGTACAAATGAAATTTAACGGACAATGAAAACAAGCAACCAAATTACACACAAGGTGCAGATGAACCTTTAATATCTTTCATTGTTTGAAGTGTTACATTTCACAAATTAGAACCGACGTTGAAAGCATCAAAGTGTTTGCACAGAAGTATTCTCGTTATAAAGCCTATACAAGCTATAGGACAGATCCTGATCGTAGACCGCCAGATCTTTGATACGATTGACATTTGTAACACATTCATCGTTTTCATCCATAAATCTGACTGAATCAATGACACACAGATGACAGTATTAAAAATTACACATGTAATAATCATAAAAAATACACACACACAATGGTTTATACTTTAAATCTATTAAGTAATTAGAGGCAACAACTGTCTAACATTAAAATATGCCATTAGGTTGTCAGACATCTACAAGAAGTGAACAGAACTCCACTCTGTAGCCTAGCTGTCACCAGATATTTCATCTCCACACCAGTTGTACTGAGCTGTGTTTGGAAACATCTAAGCATAGCTTTTGCCGATTTGCAAGCATTTCATATTACTCTTTCATCAAACCTCAAAGGCAGTTGAAATGGGTTACACTTCTGCTTGCATCTCACTTTGTATCAAGAGGAATATATGTATGTTATAAAAGTACCCAAAAATACTACTCAGCCTCAGAAGTGCTCTATTCCATGTCTGACAGTAAGAGCTTGGAGTGGTCATCATCATCATCATGCAATATGGTTTGAGAGAATTGACAATGAGTGACAGCCAATGCAGATTAATTTCAAAATGTACCTATAAGTGAAAGTACATATAAATGTTTCAAATGAACAAAATTTCTTGTTATTTTAACAGCAAACATGATGTTCCATTCATTACTACCTTAATCCAGGGAACGCAAAAGAAGAACTACAATTACAAAATGCGATGGTAAGAATGGTGGCAGAGTTGTAGGAAGTTTAAACACGTAAATCAACTTCAATATGAAAGTTGAGCACTCATGTCAATGTCAGGGTCCATACAGGTTCACAGTCTAAAAAATTCATGACTTTTCCAGACCAACTCCCCTGTTTTCCATGACACCTTCCTCGCCCTCTTTCACACCGACACACGCGAGGGTAGAAATTATGAGCTTATCCAAGTTATCGCAGTCAGCAAGACCAATGTTCAGAGTTAGTCATTAGACTTATGGGAAGGCAGTTTGTTGGTATTTCTGGCACTCAGTCCTGTGAATAATCACCAAGCTGACCGTTTCACTGTTGGGCTCAAAATGGCTTCCATAAAATTCCGAAATTCCATGACTTTCATGACTCTTGAGATAATTCCATGACTTTCCAGGCCTGGAAAAGCTATTTCCAAATTCCATGACTTTTCCAGGATTCCATGACCTGTATGGACCCTGTGTCATGTGATGTGATAATTCAAAATAACTGACAAACAATTATACTTCTCATTATAAATTTTCCTGCCATGAAATTCAAATTGTACTATTGCAGCATTTAAACTGGAAAAGAAGACAAGACAAGTTGTTTCATCACTCTGCCTGCAGTGTTAATCTACGGTCAGTTGTCTTCTACACCGATAGTTTCACAAGTCACAATGTATAGAGGTGAGTGAATGTCAGAACTTCCTTGAACAAGGACAGAAACTAATTTTGATTACTTATTAGGTATCAAGGGTTAAAGACAAAATGCACAGTGTGCATATCGTATGCAAGTAACATTCTACCAAGCAGTTAATCAATTAATCCTGGGTGCTTCCTTTCAAGTATCTAAATTATAAACTAAATAGCAAATAATGGTCAGCAACAAAGCTGTTACAGAGTAACCGGAGAAAGGGATAAAACAACACCAAAGCAATACTTAATAATTTACACACATGCGCACAAAAATAATATTAAGACTCTATCAGAGTCATGAATCCCACAAAAATATCACAACTTGGCTATTGTAGATCTCTCTCTCTCTCCCCCCCCCCTTTCGCACACATGCTCTCTCTCTCTCTCTTGCTCCCTTTTTGGCTCACTTGTGTAACAAAGTGAGTCTATGTAATAACCCTCCGTCGTCTGTCTGTGTGTCTGTCTGTCTGTCTGTCTGTCTGTGTGTCTGTCTGTCTGTCTGTGTGTCCGCAGTAAACCTTAACACTGGCATTTTCTCAGAAACTATGAGCAGCAGAGGCACCAAACTTGGCAAGCTGATAGACAGCCATAAGACCTTTCACAACATACTATAATGATTGACCTTGACCCAAGGTCAAGGTCACTAAAGCTGTCTGTTTGGAAATTTTACATTGGCATTTTCTCAGAATTTAGAAAAGCCAGAGACATCAAACTTAGCATGGCGATGGATATTGACAACACCTTTACTGACATACCTGTATTAAGTGACTTTGAATCAAGGTCAAGGCCATACAAGCTGTTTTGCGGAAAACCTTCCAAAACCTTAACATTGGCATTTTCTCAGAAACAATGAACAGCAGAGGCACCAAACTTGGCAAGCTGATAGACAGCCATAAGACCTTTCAAAACATACTATAATGATTGACCTTGACCCAAGGTCAAGGTCACTAAAGCTGTCTGTTTGGAAATTTTACATTGGCATTTTCTCAGAATCTAGAAAAGCCAGAGACATCAAACTTAGCATGGCGATGGATATTGACAACACCTTTACTGACATACCTGTATTAAGTGACTTTGAATCAAGGTCAAGGCCATACAAGCTGTTTTGCGGAAAACCTTCCAAAACCTTAACATTGGCATTTTCTCAGAAACAATGAACAGCAGAGGCACCAAACTTGGCAAGCTGATAGACAGCCATAAGACCTTTCAAAACATACCATAATGACTGACCTTGACCTAAGGTCAGGGTCACTAAAGCTGTCTGTTTGGAAATTTTACATTGGCATTTTCTCAGAATTTAGAAAAGCCAGAGACATCAAACTTTGCATGATGATAGACATTGACAACACATTTACTGACATACCTGTATTAAGTGACTTTGAATCAAGGTCAAGGCCATACAAGCTGTTTTGCGGAAAACCTTCCAAAACCTTAACATTGGCATTTTCTCAGAAACAATGAACAGCAGAAGCACCAAACCTGGCTTGCTGATAAACAGCAGCAAGACCTTTCAAGACTTACCATTTTGAATGACCTTGACTGAAGGTCAAGGTCGTCAAAGATGTGTAATTGGAAATTTAAAATTGCCATTTTCTCAGAATGTAGTGGTACCAGAGGCATCAAACTTTGCATGGCATGATAGACATTGACAAAACCTGTACTGGCATAACCTGTACTGGCATACTTGTATTCAATTTCCTTGGGTCAAGGTCAAGGCCATTCAAGATGTTTTGTGGAGACTTTAACGTTAGCATTTCCTTGGAAACAACAAACAGCAGCAAGGCACAATGATAGGCAGCAAAGAGACCTATGCAGACATACCCATTTGAGTGACCTTGACTCAAGGTCAAGGTCATTACAGCTGTCTGTTGTAAAATTTTACATTGCCATTTGTACAGAAACTACAAAAAGTAGAGTTATCAAATTTGGCATAATGATAGTCACTGATAAGCTCTTCACTTACAGATCTCATTTGAATGACCTTGACCCAAGGTCAAGGTCATAGAAGCTGTC
Organism: Batillaria attramentaria; assembly: GCA_018292915.2. Classification (NCBI taxonomy): domain Eukaryota; kingdom Metazoa; phylum Mollusca; class Gastropoda; family Batillariidae; genus Batillaria; species Batillaria attramentaria. Next base: position 2,254,792 of record JACVVK020000016.1, on the reverse strand, counting down.
CTGGGAAAACTGTTATGTTGCCATTTGCTGTTTTCTTAGGAACTATGAACACAAGACACCTTATTTCGTGAAAGCTAGTGATAAGAGCTTTAGAAACATACTCTTTTGAATGACCTTGACCCATCTCACAAGTGAGCCAAGGAGGCTTTGCTCCTCTAGTTTTCCTTAGTAGATAGTCTCTGTAGTATTAGCAACGGCAAGTTTGCAAACTGGCGAATTTCTGTCAAAACTTTTACCGTTGATAAATAAAGTTTCATCATCATCATCATCTCCCCCCCCCCCCCCCCCCTTTCGCACACATGCTCTCTCTTTTTCTCCCTTTCGCACACATGCTCGCTCTCTCTCTCTCTCTCTTGTTTGAGCATTCTCTCTCTCTGTGTAGCAGACAACATGACGAGCATCATTATAAACTGGCTCAAGTCACACACATACACAAACGAAATTAAATGCAATGGACACAATCACTTATTTACCGCAATAATTACTGTTTCTTTATATACACATGAAATATTTTTCCAAAACTAAGTGACATAAAGTTTCAAATCCAGTCATTAATTTTCTACTATGAGTACTTTCCTGCAAACGCTTTGTATAAAGAAGCAAGTACAGAAAGCCAGCTTCATAAACACACCGATGTTGAAAAAGCAAGAACTTTTGAACTAGCACAGGCCCATGTGTCTCAAGTGTCTGTTTCATTAATTCTCAAGGAGTGAAATCCTAATCAAATATACTGTACACAATTAAGAGACAGACAATGAAAAGACAATAGTAGATCAAAGTAACTGCATGGTTATTCATTTATCTTTGCTGTTGACTCTGGGTGAAGCAGCACCCATGCTTGCCTACACCTACATCTGTTCAAATCAAGTGTTTTTGTGACACTTTGTGAGTTGCTCATCATACACAAGACCAGCTGAAAATCTTCCTTCCACAGACAGACAAATACTTTACCATAGTAATGAAATCGTTGAACATCCAACCCATACACAAACAGAGACTGGATTCATGAGAATTGTCCCTCCAATCAAACAAACTGTGTAATGCACATGTATACATGTGAGTTATAGTCTGTCCACATGAAAGTCACTGCTCAAAGTTTGCTGGGGTATAATGGTGCACAGTTCACATAATTTTATGAAACTGTTCTCCACTTACTGCATCACCATGGCGGCTGCAGTCTTGTCTGTCAACATTTGCCAGTACAAACATATTGCTGGGTCAAGAACTCAAAAACAATTACAGCAAGAGAAACATCAGTCACGCGCCTGACAGAAAGTTACCAAGATTACTGTATTAGCTTCAAATCTCACACAATTTCTACACTTGCAATGAGCTGTGAGAGCATGGCGTTTATTTCTGTAAATGAAGGCCTTTGTGAAGGCTGGTTGGCAGTGCAACGATGGACGACATTCAACACAGTGGCAGGACACAGTTCACTAGGTTCAAGTGTCGCATGGCCAAGCTGCAAGGCCCTAAGCACCTCCTCGTCACTCAGCAAGCGATATGGTAAGTCCGCCAGCTGCATCACCTCCCACAAAAACACACCAAATGCCCATATGTCCCCAGCTGATGTCATCACATCTTCCACAACTGCCTCAGGTGGAAGCCATCGCAGCGGAACCAAGCGCTGGTGGAGCGGATAGTACTCACTGGCATAAACATCACTGCACAGAGCAGGACGGGCGACTTTCAGCTGCAGACGGGAAGTTAGTAGCACATTGCGGGAGGCAACGTCCCCATGCACCAGTCCCTGTGTTGCCAGAGCCTCCATGCCAGATGCCACCTGCTGTCCCATTCCCAATTTCTGACACATGGTCAATGCTGGAATTCGTGCACCTCTACGTCCATTGTCACTGCGTGTGGCAAGGAGAAACTGCTTGAGATCACCCTGTCAAGACATACACAAAGTCGTGCATACACTGTACAATTTCCCAGTTGTTGAATTTAGTGATTGCTGTAGTGGATTATGCTGAAAACTATGACCCTATTTGATTTTATAAACAATATACGTTTACAGTAGCTGTCAACATTGCTCAAAATGTAATCTCACATACGGCAAAAAATGAAAGTGAGGTGAGTAACCAGCCTGCCTTGAAAGCAAGATCAATGATCACTTTTCTGAAGTGTGAAAATATCTTGTCATCTAAAGTGATTCGCCTTGACCTCTATACACATACTATGACTGTTATTTCTGCTAAAACCTACACGAAAGGATAATTAATTCAAAACATACACTTACCCAGTCACAATATTCGGTGATTAGAAAGTGTGGCTCAGTTTCTCGACATACCCCTATCATCCGCACAACATTTGGGTGGTCAGTGCGTGCAAACATGTCCATTTCAGAGAGAAAGTTGCGAACCTCACGTTCCCCCTTTGTGAGCAATGACTTGACCACAACCATCAGATCTGGCTCACCTGGCCGCATACCCCGGGCCTGAGCCAGAAACACATCTCCAAAACAACCTTTACCTGTGGAAAGACCACAAAGTGCATCAGTGATTTTGTAACATTTGCCGGACACCTTCAAACAATGACATAATTTATAACTTGTGATGCTTGTAATTGGGTGTGTGAATCACTAGCTACGGTGGCAGAGCACATGACTTCCACTGAGGGGATGAGATAAAATCCTGCTAAACCCGCTGGTAGCAAATTAGTACAGATAAGATAATTAAAAAGTCCCCCCCCCCCTCCCCCCATTGGAAGACACTAGGTAAAATACAAATTGAGGTGTACACAAATCCTACTTAATTTCAATGATGCAGACAAACACAGGCCTGGCAAGACATGGCTTATTATTATATTATTTAAATACTGAGTTCTACATTTTGACAGGGAACATTTAATGTACATACCCATAATGCCTAGAGTATGCAGCTCATGGCGGGGATAGTGAAAGCGATCAAGACTTGGGCGGCGACTGCGGGAATGTTGTGACTGAGAGGAATGAGACGGGTGCGAAGACATGGCAGATGCATGGGAACGATTATCGCTGTCACTGCGAAACTGAGTGCCAGAGTCGCGGTCCTTCATCAAAAGTTCATGTTGCTCCCGATGCAGGTCTCCATTCTCTGTTTTTACTGTCAAAGGGAAGCACAGGTGTCAGGGTACATTGGGCTGCTGCCCTGTTACTGGTATTACCACCAGTGGTTCTAGCAGAATCTATCACATTCCAAATGCTTTCTCCTTATGTGCATAGGATGGCAAACTGGTCTTGCTATGATCTCAGTTTGGGGCTGCAACCACAGGACACTTTCTAGATTAGCATACAATCAAAAGATTTGAGTAGGGAACATCTAACTATATGACTAGTAGGTCCTGCCAAGGTCAGTTGTAGGTCACAATTTTCTCTGGGGATTTTGCTTCTCCAAAGAAAGTGTAGTTTTCTAGGTTACATTTCAGACGATGGGGTACACTTCTATCACTAGGCTAGATGAACGCTCAAAATGTACATCGCCTCCATCATGTAACTCAAATAAAACAACCACTGTGCTCTACTTGCAAATGTACAGTCTGTTCATGAATAAAATAGATATTGTTGTTCATTGTCATACTACCTGAAAGAAACAAATTAGACCAAACTGACAAGATCAGACCAAGAAAGACTTGTCAGCATGTGTATTGAATGGCTGCATTCTCTGTGATGTCAGAAAACTGTGTACTGATGACTCACATGGTAGGCTTTTGTGGCTGCGGCACTTGGTCAGCAGACGGTAGCTGCAAAATGCTGTGAGGCCAATGACCAAAGCAAGATAAGCACCAGCACTGCACACTGCTATAATGATAGTCTTCACCATGTTGAAGTTGTCTTCTTCCTCCATTGGGTCTGGAACAAAAATACAAGTACATGTATCTATCTATCTACCTACCTATCTACCAATCTATCTATCTATACTGTATATGTATATGGGAAGTAAGTAAAGCTGACAGCGCTCCCTAGATCTAGATGTGTGCTTTGTATGCCACTGGACAAGTCTGCCTTGCCCTACACTGGCTACAAGCCACAGAGGGTGGTGGTGGTGGTGGTGGTGGTGGTAGGGGGGTAATCTATAATCCTACCACTGAACAACCTAACAGATCTAAGGGTATCTCACCATTCATAGGGCCCCCATTCCCCTCCCACAGGGAAGAAAATGGTGCAACCTAGGCTATATGAACTGGTGATTTTAGCCGCTCACGACAATGCTTTCGGGTCAATGGGACCCTCATCAGGTGAGCATGCGGCGACACCCATGAGGGATGCAGCGTCCAACCAGCACGAAAAGGCTGCCACAGAATAATCTGGTGCATCTCCAGTACTAGCAGACATTGCTACCCTAAGCCCTGCAAGAGGTTTCAGCAGAAAAAGGAAAAAGACTACATATATATATATAGTATATACTATAGAATAGGAACAAAGGCGTTACTAAAGCAGGGGATACAATGTTATAGTATATACTATATATAGTATACTATATACAGTAGAACCTTTTTTGGGTGACCACCCCTTTGGGAGACCACCTGCCTGTGCAGACCAATGTTACAATGATACTGGGTTGCACTTCTTCACTGTCTGAAGCTTCTTTTGAGTGGACACCTCTCTTTTAAGACCACTCTTATCTGGCCAAAGGGGTGGTCGCCCAAAAGAAGTTGTACTGTATATATATATACATATATATTATGTAGTTCTTCTTCTTCTTCTTCTGGGCCTTTTGCCCCTTCTGGGGCACAGGCCGCCGACAAGGGTTCTCCAGGCCTCCCAGTCCTGAGCCAGTCTCTCCAGCTGTCTCCAGGTGTAGTACGAATATATATATATACATATATAGTTTTCACAATGAGGTGCCCCCGATTACGGAAAATACACGACACAAGTTTGTTGATTTCGACCGTAAAACTGCGAGTTTTAACGAGCAGTTTTACGGTCGAAATCAACAAATGAGTGTGGTGTATTTTACGTAATCGGGGGCACCGAATTGGGAAATTTATTTATACCACGTCCGTACCTACCGTACCTCGTCCCAGCCAAGGCAAGCGGGATTTTTTCCTACCTAGGTCAGCATCTACCCACAGCGAGTGTGCTATGGACCCAAAGTGTAGGCTGTTGCCACACAGTCGAGATTCATCCACTCCACAGGTGCGACTTTGGGGGTGCTTCCCTTGGTATGACACGTCTTATGATGTGGTGCAGGTGCCATAGTTACCGGGCCTGATTAAAGTCAGCATGCATAATAAAAATTGCCCCAGCTTCCAAGCCCTCCGTGGATTCTACCCATGACCTGGGAGGAACACCACTGGAGCTGGCAAGGAACTGAGGCAGAAAAAAAAATCTAAAAGAATCATGCAATGCAAGAGATATTTACTTGTAACTCTCACGTAGACTTCCCTGCGTGCTATACCAGCTGTGTTGTTGGCAATACAACTATACATCCCATTGTCTTCAATAAATGCTTTATGTAGCTCCAATGTTCCATTTCTGAAAATCTGAAACATAACAAGATTAAATAGAAAAAATAGCACTCAACCAATGGTATGAAACACACTAACAACACACCCATTTACTCATATTCCCCCAAACCCATGCAGGTTATATGCTGACCAAGCAACAATAATACATATAATTCTTTCGGAAAAATACACATGTATTATGATTTTTGTTCACTGAACCCATGCAGATCCTCACACACCTAACACAATCTGCTGTGATGTCTGGGAGGGAAGAGAGCAGCAGAACAGAGGAAAAGGATTTTTTTTTTTTCATTTTTATCAAACCGTGTCTGATGTGAATGCTTTCCCTAGTTATGCCATGTGCCCAAACCATAACCACAGACATGTCCCAGACTGTGAAGTGGAGCGTTGCAGGAAGCTGTGGGTTTCACATGATCAGGGGTTCATGACAAATTTCTGACTTTTTGCGAAAAATTCAGGGTTTTTTGTTGTTGTAGCGAAATCCCTTTTTTTGCCCCCCCCCCCCCCCCCCCCCCCCCCCCCGAAAAAAATGCCGCAAAGAAAATGGTATGCGTTTTTTTCTGCAGAAAGTTGGTGGCCGTTTTTCTGCGAGAAAACATTGCTCACACAGTTAGAGAAAGAGAGAGAGAGAGAGAGAGAGAGCGTCCACTTCACACGTGTGTGTGTGTATGTGTGTGTGTGTGTGTGTGTGTGTGTGAGGGAGAGAGAGTCGTTCCTTCAGGTCACCAAATGTGTGTACCAGTACACAAACACACGTCGCATAAATCCAGCGAAAAAGAACGCAGCACCATAGTGTGCACATAAGGTGTCTATGATGCAGATTTCGTTACGTCACTGTTTGCACGAAAGTATGTATTGTCTGGAGAAACATCACAGTCTTGTTTTGTATACTGAAACTTGCTGCTGCACGCAGCGAAATCTGCCCCATCCTAGAAACATCGTCTAGACCCTATGCCTGCTGCACTAGTTACGTCACTCCATTAGGCAACATGGCGACACACAGTAGGTGTTACGGTTGATGTGTGCCTGTGCATGTGTGCATGTGTAAGAGTATATAAATATGATTCTGAGCATTTTCATAAAGTACATATAACTGAATTTGCATGTATTGAAAGTATTCAAACACTTTAAATGGCCCACAGTACAGTTTCTCTGTACTGAACTGAACAGAAAGGTCAATGAAAATATACTTCTGGCATCTGCTTCACATTAAATAACCAGTTCATTAAATAACCAGTTCACAAGCATGCTTGTTGATACATGTACTGACAACAGTCAAAACATCCTCCCATCTTAGTTTCTCCTTTCACTGTAAGATGCTGCTACATGTAACTGTGTTAAGTTTGAATCTTAACTGCTGAATAAAGCATGTGTTGTGTAGATTGTTCCACACACCATGATTACACCGTGAATCACAGTGTGTGACATTTATCCAAATTCTATAAGATGCAAAGGCTAGCATACTGTGTATCTCCGTGGGTCAGGCAGGACACGCTGGCCATCTCTGTACCACGTGATATGAGGAGAGGGGCTGCCCTTGGCCACACAGTGTAGCAGAGCTGGTTCTCCTTCAAACACTGTCACATTCTTTGCCTGCATGGTCATGGAGGGCTTTTCTGCAAATAAAGCACAAATGGTCAAACTGTCTTCTTCACTGAAAAGTGTAACACAAACCCTATATCAGGTACCATTTTGTACAGTACAGTAACTTAGCACAAAAAGGTCATCAAATTTGTAGAAGCCTTTGATAGAATCAAGCTTTGAGTATTGTGATTTCTTGTGTGTGTGTGAAGATCAGAAGAGACAGTGTGGATAATTTGTTGGATTAAGAAGTTACACAGTGTTTGAGATATGTTTCCTTGAAGTTGCATGAAAAACAGGATTGTGAAAACATACTAAGTATCAGCTGCTCCAAGGAAGACCAGTGCCCAGTGATATTAGTACTATCATGAAAAGTATACATACAATGTGGTATGCAAGACTGCATATTATAAACCTGCATTGAATCAGTACATTTCAGTGTAGGACTGGTGTAAGTAAGGTGCTCTACTTTCAGAAATTCTTTGCCTGACATTTACATGCACACAATTTTCATGAATTAGATGTCTACACACCAACAATATCGATGTGAATCGTTGCATTGATGAGGCCTTGCCGTGGATGAGTTGCCACACATGTGTAATATCCTGCATCTTGCCTGCGTGCTGGGGAGAAAACCAGCTGGCTTCCCTGCATTTTGATGTGAGGTGGCAGATCAAAACCAGGGACACCGCGCTTCACCCATCGAACTGTGGGTGGGCTCTCTGCTTCAGCATGGCAGTCCACAAATCCCACTTTATCAACTTCAAGCTGAGCGTCCACCGGAATAGGAGCAAATTTCAAACGCTCTGAAAAGTAAAATGATATCTGACTGAAAATGAAATGATACTTTCAGCAAATTCCAGTACATGTGTAACTTGTTAAGACAAAAACAGTTCAAAACTAACACCATTCCCCCTCCACCCCCTTAACTTGCTAATGCACCGGCCCCCGTAATGTAGTGGTTAGCACTTCGGATCATGGATCGGGAGACCCAAGTTCGAATCCCAGCCGAGGCAAGTGGGATTTTTCCTACCTAGGTCGGCTCCTACCCAGAACGGGTGTGCTATGGGCCCGATGGGGAGGCTGTTGCCACACAGCCGAGCTTCACCCACTTCACGGGTGCGACTTTGGGGGTGCTTCCCTTAATATGACACGTCTTATGATGTGGATGGTTACACGGCCGGCACCGCAGGTGCCGTAGTTCCCGGGCCTGGTTTATGCCAGCATATTAATGACAAGAAGCGTGGAATGCGGCCCTGTCCCGCAGTCCCAAACCACATGGACCTGCATAGCATCATCTTACTATCATCCTCATCTTCATCATCATGCATAATAAAAATTGCCCCAGCTTCCGAGTCCTCCGTGGGTTCCACCCATGACCTGGGAGGAACACCACTGGAGCTGGCAAAGAGTTGGGGCAGCAAAAAAAAAAAAAAAAAAACCTTGCTAATGCAAATTCACTCAATATTACTGAAGTATCAGATTTAGTCGCTGTACATTCTCAGGGCAGAAATTGTGAGCAGAAAAGAAATGCATAAGAAAGGAAACTTGCTCCACAAGAATTTAATACACATGTAACTCACTAGTGACAGTCAGGTAAGCATGGCTGGAGACCTGTAGTTCATGTCCTGATGTATTTGCTATACAGGCATAATCCCCCATGTCAGACAAGGCTGCACCTTTGATACGCAGTGTGCCCGTCATCGGGTCCATTTGGAAATGTGACGAGAACTGTAAATTTCAACATTACTTATCAGTCACAAAAGATAGATTAACCAGTTCATGTCACACACACACACACACACACACACACACACACACACACACACACACACACACACACACACACACACACAAGTGAAACAGAAGAAGTACAAGCATCAGTGAAGACAACCCCACCCATTAAAGATGTCCCAGATAGGATTGTTGAGTGAACATAACACTAACAACTGATGAAAACAGTGCACCCATAGCAGAAAACATCATGAAAAAATTGATAATAACACTAGAAATAAATCAATGAATCCATATCCCAAAGTTTCTTCTCACTGTTCAATAAATTTTATTCACCTCCACCATCTTCACAATAAAACCAGTCATATGATAGTAATCTAAATGTCAGAACTGAAGATCTCAAGATCTGTGTTTGTCGCAACATGTTTCACCAGCAATAGTCAAAGTAATATGATTGGGGAAAAGTTTCAAACATTATTTTTCATGGTATGACCTGAAAGAGGCAGGAGCCTCCTACTCCTGAGCAAACTACTGACCACACTTACTATAGGTAAGGGAGTGCCATCCTTGCTCCAGGTAATGCGGGTGACAGGGTACTGGGTGCCCACCACCTGACAGTTCAGTTCCACATCCCCATCCTCCTCCACAGTGGCTGGCTGAGGAGTGCGGCTAATGATGGGGGGCACTGCCGAAAACATCACACTGGTCACCGCAAACACACGCTTGCCTTGGGGGGGGGGGGGGGGTGTAATCGCTTGCAAGTTGACATGTTGTTACACATACTGGATTGCTGACAGATCGCTGACTTGTTTCGCATGTGATTTCTTGTATCGTATGAAATAATAATGAGTGTTTTCTTCTCCCTCCCTCCCAACCCCTCTCTCTCTCTCTCACACACACATCACACACACCACACTACACCACACACACACACACGAGTTTTTGACCGAGGACCGGTGTGGTATAGTTAATAGACCCCCCAAGTAATGGACCTCCGGTACAATAACTTTAAAGTTAATGGACCCCCGGGGTCCAACAATTATAATCAGAGGGTATAACTATTGGACCCCCTTTATGGTTGTTAGACCCCCCTTTCACTTAAAAAAAATTCAATTACTTATAGCTCTATTCTCTTTTCTATCACTCGTACACGACACATTATGGTTTAGGAGTAACCTTGGTACAGGTAAACTGAACTAGCTGAGGTATTGACGCAAACACACTGGATTTCTGTTTGCCGTGTGTGCGTATTCAGGCGTGTGTGTGCGAGTCAATATGGATATGGTAGGGGGGAGGGTGACTGAGTATTTGGACGATGCCAGGCAGGGATGGGCGGATCTATCTGCTCGGAGGGCTGGGGAGGGGGTATGGGGTTAAAGGGTTGCAGTGGCATGTGTGAATTTTGATGTTGTGCGCGCGCGCGCGCGCGTGTATGTGTGTGTGTGTGTGTGTGTGTGTGGGGGGGGGGGTTGCGTCGTATGTATGGAGGGGCAGGGTCAATACGACGTAAGTGAAAGGATGGGGGGGGGGGGGGGGGGGGGGGGCATGGAGGGGTAAATAAAAAAAATATTGATGGTGTAATGTCATTTTAATATTTCAGGAAGTTTATTTGTTAATGTGAAATCTGTGATTCCAACATGTTTACGACTTTTGTAAATCGCCATCCCTTGTAAACCACGTTTTGTTTTCTGTGTTTTAATTAACCACGTTTTGTAATAAATTATAATTGTTTCTGCTGGCCTCTTAAAGATTTCCTTAGAAAATATTTACCATTGAGATTTTAATCATTTTTTTTCTTTCAATACCAAGCATCATTTATTTTTGTAGACAAATTGATAATAACCAGTAATTAATGATCAAAATAACAGGATTGGAGCATGAATTATACATTATTATTTATATAATTATACATTATACACCACTCATACATGTACCAAAAAAGCCTTCTGTGTGTGTGTGTGTGTGTGTGTGTGTGTGTGTGTGTGTGTGTGTGTGTGTGTGTTCAAACATCACAGAGAGATCTATAAACAATCATGGCATGGGCTAAAACACCTTAAGTACTGAGAAACAGGGGGGTCCAACAACTATAGGAGGGGTTCATTAACTTTAAAGTTATTGGACTGGGGGGGGGGGGGGGGAGGGTCCAAGTACTATGGGGGTCCAACAACTTTATGACACCGGCACAGCACGGCCTACCTGACACCATGACCCATACGCTCCTCCTCTTCTGGCCAGCTGTATTGTTGACAATGAATGTGTAGTTTCCCGAGTCAATTTCTTGAGGGCTTTGGAACACCAGGAGGTTGTCCTGCACGTAAATTCGCCCTGTGTCTGTCACCAACATGTCGTTGCGGTCCAACCACCTGCACAATGAATCATTTTTGGCTCACTCGTGTAACAAAGTGAGTCTATGTTCTAACCCTCCGTCGTCTGCGTGTGTGTGTCTGTGTGTGTGTGTCCGCTGTAAACTTTAGCTTTGGCATTTTCTCAGAATCTACAAACTGCAGTGGAGGCACCAAACTTGGCATGCTGGTAGACAGCAGTAAGACCTTTCCATACATATCATGTAGAATGACCATGACTCAAGGTCAAGGTCACTAAAGCTGTCTGGAAATTTTACACTGGCATTTTCTCAGAATCTTCAAACATCAGAGGCCTTTAACTTTGCACAATAATAGAAATGCTGGGATAAGAACTTTACAAACATACCTGTATTCAATTACCTTGGGTCAAGGTCAAGGCCATATAGATTGTTTTGGGGAAACCTTAACATTGGCATGTTCTCAGAAACAACAAACAGCTGAAGCACCAAACCTGGCGTACTGATAGACAATGATAAGACCTTTGCAGACATACCATATTAAATTACCTTGACTCAAGGTCAAGGTCATTAAAGCTGCCTGTTTGGAAATATTCGCAATTTCTCAGAATCTAGACACACCAGAGGCATCAAACTTTGCATGATGATAGACACTGATTTAACTAGAGAGGCAAAAGCCTCCATGGCTCCCTTGTGACACAGGTCAAGTTAATGCACAAGAGTATGTTTGTACAGCTCTTATCACTATCCATTATCATGCCAAGTAAAGTGTCTCTGGCGCTCTGAGTTCATGGCAATATTACAATTTTCCCTGAAACAGTTTGTATGGCCCTGACCTTTGGTCAAAGTCATTCAAATGAGATCTCATCAATGTCTATCATTATGCCAAGTTTGATGCCTCTAGCATTTGTAGTTCCTCTGAAAATAGTACTGTTAAAATTCACAACAGACAGCTTTAATGACCTTGACCTTCAGTCAAGGTCATTCAGAAAGGTAGGTCTCATTGCTGTCTATCATCATACCTCGTTTGGTGCTTCTACTGTTTGTTGTTTTGGAGAAAATGCCAAGGTTAAAGTTTCCCAAAAAATGCTTGCATGACCTTGACCTTGACTAAAAGTCACTGAACACAGGTATGTCTGTAAAGGTGCTGCTAATGTCAATTATTGCACATATAGTTTGATGCTTTTGATTCTTCTGGATTCTGAGAAAATGCAAATGTAAATTTTCCCAACAGACTGTTTTAATGACCTTAACCTTGAGTCAAGGTCATTTAAGGTGGTATGTGTGCATAGGTCTTATCACTGTCTATCAGCATGCCAGGTTTGGCGCCTCTGCTGTTTGTTGTTTCTGAGAAAATGCCAATGTTAAGGTTTCACAAAAATAGCTTGTACGGCCTTGACCTTGACACAAGGCCACCGACTACATGTATACCTGTAAAGCTCTTATCAATGTCTATCATCATGCCAAGTTTAAAACCTCTGGTGTTTGTAGATTACGAGAAAATGCCAATGTAAAATTTTCAAACAGAGAGCTTTAGTGACCTTGACCTTGAGTCAAGGTCATTCAAAATGATATATTTTGAAAGGTCTTGTGGTTGTCCATCAGCATGCCAAGTTTGGTGCCTCTGCTGTTTGTAGATTCTGAGAAAATGACAATGTTAAAGTTTTCTGCACACACACACACACACACACACACACACACACACACACACACACACACACACACAGAGACGACGGAGGGTTAATACATAGACTCCCATTGTTACACAAGGGGGCCAAAAAAACAACAACAACAAAAAAACTCTTTACAAGCATACCTGTGTTTAATGACCTTGGGTCAAGATCAAGGCGATACAAGCTGTTTTCAGAAAATCTTAACATTGGCATTCTTTCAGAAACAACAAGCAGCAGAGGCACCAAACCAGGCATGATATTAGACAGCAATGAGACCTACGCAGACACACCCTTTTGAATGACCTTGACTCAAGGCCAAGGCCACTAAAGCTGTCTGTTGTGAATTTTAATGTTACCATCACAGAAACTACAAATACTAGAGGCGTCAAACGTGACATAAAGATAGACATTGATAAGATCTTTACTCATTACTGACAGATGTCATTTGAATGACCTTGACCCAACTGGCAAGGTCAAAGCCACAAAAGCTGTAATATTGCTATTTTCTCAGGTACTATTATTATCAGATAAATCTTACTTGACATGATGATAGATGGTAATAAAAGCTCTACAGACATACTCTTCTGAATGGCCTCAGTTGACCCATCTCACAAGTGAGCCAAGTACGCATCTGCCTCTCTAGTTCCTGATACACTGTAACAGTGAAGTTACACAACGTCCCTGTGTCTTGGACAGTGAACATTTCAAACACAATACAAAGTACCAGAGACAACAACTGAATTCAAATGTGGTTTTCTGTGGCGGCCGGAGATCAGAAGCAGTTAGCTTTGTGTCATTCCGTCAGTGTCGACGGTATGCGTAACAACCACAACCACTTCCAAGTCAGATCACTGGCAAACTGCCAGCTTCATCTGGTATAGCTGTTGTGGCTATGTTTTCTCTCAGTCTATGCGAGTCCTCTATAGTCCACGATGAAGGTGGCATCTCGCAGTTACCTCAAGACAAAGCCGTGAATCAAGTTATTGTGTAGCTGACCGGCCGCGACCTGCAACGCGCAAATCGAAGAGTTCGTCAAGATACTCACAAGAGCCACAGAAGCCGGTACTCGCTAAATGTCACAGATAGAGTTGTTTTCTGTACAAAACTGTGAACTTGAAGAACCATTACCGGTACATTCAGTGCCCCGTACACTCACGCTTACACACCACCCGTGTGTGGCAATGTTTTCTATTTTCAGTATACAGCATATGCTCGGACTGAAATCCACTGAGACACCTGACACTCTAAAGACAACAGCTTCCTTGACATAACACTGAGCCACCGTGAATTCCATAGTGTAATTTGTCATTTTGGCTGGTTGTTCAGGGGTTTAACGTCGTTTTCTTTCAAATATGGGGCACCGGCCGAGTCAGCACAAATCAGTGTCTGGCTCAGTCTCAACCGGGATTCGAACTCACGGCACCTTAAGGCAGGGATCACATGGTCCCGTATCACAGTTATCATGCCGTAAATCCTCTCGGTTTCGTTTTCTCATTTAGGTTTTCCGGCGTTCATCTTACGGATGCTGTACTGAAGGAGGTGGCAAGGTTTTCAAGTCATGTCAGTCGGCCGGAGCGATTCAGTTTAACTTCACAGCCGGTCAGTGAGGTCGCGAACAGTTATCCAGTCAAGGCTGTTCGTCCTTCCATGATGACTGATTGATAGAATAAATTTAATGGTTTAATTCTAAGGATGCCGCAGTTCAAGTTCTCGCCTCGCCGAGAAGACATGGCACGTCAGTACATGTAATTCCTAAAATGCGGCAGAAGGAAATACGACTGTTTCAGATTCCCGGCTGTAACATCTCCGACCACGCCGCTATGCCATGTGATAAAAACAACTTCAAAATATGATGTGCATACAGGAAACCTCGTGCGGCTACTGCGTGTGCTTCAGCACGATCTCAGTGTCGTAGACAACAACTTATTCCACGTGTTTTGGTTTTTTTTTTTTCTTCTTCTAAGCACTGAAAATACAGAGGAGTACGTGTTGCTTCGACATGGACTGAATTAATTTTGTTTGGCAAAACGTTGCACCCCGCACGGCCGAGGCGCGTTCAAGTACACGCTGTCTTCTCTCGCAGAAAGTCTATCCCCGCGGAGAACGAAGATGAGAGAGGGGCAATGATGCAAGTTGACATTTACAGCCAAACCACATGCTTGCCATTCTGCGGAACGTGTGTCAAGTCTCTTGTCTGGGCCGGGCACGAGCCATGATGCGCGTGCCGCAGGAATGGCGGACAGATAGCGCAGGTCGGCAGCTTGTCCAACTTGCTGCTCCTGACAGCCCTGAGGAATGGCGCCCCTGACTGAGGCAAATCATGCTAATTGCGCCCAAACCCAAACTACTCCACAACAGCACGCACCGACTCGCATATATACAGAGAGAGAGAGAGAGAGAGAGGCCGGGAGACAGACAGACAACGACAAAGAACGGTCACACCGATTCGAACAAGCGAAGTGGACAGCATGCAGTACTGACACACAGTCACTACTATGATACACACAACTCAACAGAAAACACTGAACAATGCGGTAAGTCTTACCAAAATTTAGGTTTTGGTCGCCCAGGTGGAGGAAACACTTTGATCTGGAATCTTTCGTGGACAGGTATGACGACAGGGTAATTAGGCTGAAGCCTGGGTTCAAATGTGTCTCGGAGTATCTCGCCCAGACCTGCAAAAACCACACGCCAAGTCTAATACAAATACTGTACAATACATATAAACTGACAACAACAAATAAGTAAAATCAAACCGTAGATCTTTATTTCCATGATTTTAAACCATGAAAGCTCAAACGTGCAGTACTGAGATTGCAGTCTGTTCATGACAGTCTTGAACTCGTCATTTTTTTTTCACCGTTGAATACTGATTTTCCCCTCTTTTGACATATTGTGGAAGGCCACTCGCTGAACACCGGGTATATTTGTTTAAAAAAAAAATATTAATTTTGTCCCTTGTCGGCCCTCGCGTTTTTATGTGGTGGGGTTCAAGAAACCATTTACTACTGACGCGTTCGAGCTGCCGCTGGCTTAATTGCCCTGCTCAAACTAGCTGGCTGTGAAGGGGCTGCTGGCTTGGATGTCATAAGTGGGTGTGAGTGCCCACCACAAACGTGGGAAGACAACAGACAGGAGAAACACTTCCTGCACTTGTTCCTGGCATTTGTCCTCTTTTTTCCCATCGAAATCAACTGCTTTCCCGTGTTTCCAATTAGACAAGAAATTCCTTGGCGGGTGAGTAGTGGTGCTTTTGGAGAGGTGCTGGCGGCCGGACCATCAGCAAGACATTAAGGGGGCAAATGCACGCCAGGTGAGGGTCTTGGGCTGCCAGTGCCGGCCACACAACAACGACGGGGAAACCCTGCTGATGTTCCTGCGTGAAGCTTTCATCTTAAGCAAAACAGATCAACATTTAAGACCTGGCAGCTTCTAAGTGGCTCCATAATCAGAGGCCGTTTTCAAGAAGAAGGGTTGCGTTGTTTTCCCGTGGAGCATGATATTGCGAGGAAGTCAGCTAACCCTGCCCTCTCTCAGGATGCACAGGATTCCTGAGCCTGAGCAGGCAGCCCCAGATTACCGCGGTAAGCTACTCTAGCCAATACTGGCTCTTAACCGCCATTAGAAACTGCAACGTGGGTGCCAAACTTCCCGAATGGGCACAATGCAGATCTGGATGGACACGGTCGTACCGCTAGACGTAACTGTGCTTAGTGAATGGCTGGCCGTGACGACGAGGTGACCTGCACTGATTGACCACCAGTCTTGTCTGTGTCACTGAGATCGTCAGCAACTGAACGACTCGGATGAACGTTGACACTGTGCTGGCTCATCTCAGTCTCTTAGTCACATCATAGTCTCGCCGGGAGACAGCGGCAAGCCGGGCGCCCGAACAGCAACTGAATGAGTCCAGGCCGCTATGCGTGTGTGTGCCTATGTCAGCGTGTGTGTGTGTGTGTGTGTGTGTGTGTGTGTGTGTGTGTGTGTGTGTGTGTGTGTGTGAGAGAGAGAGAGAGAGAGAGAGATGTGAAGAATGCCCTGCAGCATCTCACGCGGATGTTGGCTGGCTGCTGTTGCTGCCTTAGTACGGTATTTGGGTCCAGATGGTCGCCATTACATCCCCCACAGATAGGAAAGAAAGCCCGTGCCAACTCCCAGCACATCCTTGTCGTTTATTTACTTCCTTTCCTCTCTGTAAACTTTTTCTGTTGTTGTCACATTCTGCTGTAACATTGTTCTCAATGGGAAAATCATAAACAGACCCGATAATACTTCATTTCTCAGCTGGCTTCTTTTTGGCCTGAGGGGAGCTCCGAAAGTTCAAGTGATGTTTTCGTGATGCAAAGTGGCTAGGCTGAAATGTCAGCAATGCCGCCAACACTGGTGGAGACTGAGGGAACCACGCCGGCAGCGGCGTTTGTCTTCTCACAACGGGAAAAGTTCACAACGAACGCATACAGTAAGACTCGCACTGCAGTTCAACCGGCGTCATATGCACAAATAAATATGCCCCCCCTCCCCCCCCCCCCCCCCCACACACACACAAAGTGTCTCCTCGTAAGCAGCGCGGAATAGAGGCCGAACCGACTAGAGAGAGAGAGAGAGAGAGAGAGCTCTGAATCCATGAATAATAATCTTTCAGTCGTCACTGTGGTCCACGTACGGCTCTGCTGAAACTGCACACATTATAGCACCACACGGCCGACGCAGGGCGAGAACAGCGCAGATCAGTCTGGGGTCTTCATGCCAACCAAGCCAGGTCGATGGGTGATGCAAATCAAGTTTCGGGTTTTGCTGTTTATTTTTCAATGTAATTATGTGGTTCTCTACTTTTCTACACACGCCGCAGCCGTCAAAGAACATGAATGGGTGCACTGAGTACAGGTCCTGACATGTGAAGTTCCTATGTTTTAGTTTAACAAACAAACAAACAAACAAACAAACAAACAAACAAACAAACAAAATCTGATAGCGGCACTTACTGGCGAGGTAGAGTTCAGACGTGAAGGTCTGGCCGGGGCTTGTATGGCTAAGTCCTTCACACCTGTAACTGCCCTCATCCGCCGCGCGCACCTTGGGGAAGTACAGTGAACCGTTGGGGAACACGATGTGCCTGGGACAAAGACAGCGACACCAGGATAAGTCTGCTATGTTCTTCTGGCCGAGTCCATGTTGACTCACAAGCAGTGACGTAGTAACGTTTGAAGATTAAATGTAATCCCACTTGCCCGATCACATGAACTGAAATACTGCAATTTACAGGTGACACTAAGGAAATCGGCATTAGGCTTTTTTGAAAGAATAATTCGGCGGAACCAATATGCAGTGTAGGTTCTTTACTGATTAAAGGGGCCAATGCTACCATGTTTATGCTCACAGATCGTTCTGAGCTATTTTCGTGGTATCTATCATAACACCACTTACTAGACACCTGACAGCGTATGTAATGGTGGTACTGAGCCAACAGAAGCGTACTCGATGACGTTGCGACCACACTGAACGCTTCAGTGCTGTACGAACTGTCGTAGAACTTAATTTGAATGTTCGATCGTTCGCACAGAGTGTAACCAACACTGTCGCATTAAGAGCTGTACTAATCATCACGATCATAGTAAAGTATACAGTTTTGCGTGTGCAGGCGCACTCACGAGCGAAACTGTTCCAAAAAATAAGTTGGCGGCTTAGCCGCGAAAGCTGGAATTTGCCCGTTTAAATGCTCTACAATCAGGTTCGGTTAACAGAAGATCCATGAAAAAGAATAACAAAAAGGGAGGATCAGAAGTAAATACGTGAAGTGTATGCGGCCGTACTTGGAGCTGTTGGAGAGTTTCTCATAATTGGAGAACCAGTCAATGCGCGAGGCGCCAACGAAGCCACAGTGAAGTGTGGCGGGGGTGTTGCGCGGCACAACTGTGTATGCGGTGAACCGAGCTTCGTTCATGTGAGGGGTTCCGGGTGCTGCAACAGTCACCAGGAGAAAATAGTCATGGACGTAAAAACTGACCGACCCACTGTACACACACACACACACACACACACACACACACACACACACACACACACACACACACACACACAAATGACTAAGAGACAGCAGCATTAGGCTAGAGTCGGTATTCACAAAGATCTGTTGCTAAGGTGTGAAACATGGTGGTTTGAAGGTGTCCGATGAGACAACGATTTACGTTGATGAAGCATACATATGGATGGTGAAATCTGAGAAAATATTGTGTGTGTGTGTGTGTGTGTGTGTGTGTGTGTGTGTGTGTGTGTGTGTGTGTGTGTGTGTGTGTGTGTGTTTGCTTGTTTGTTTGTTTGTTTGTTTGTTTTGTTTTGTTTTTTGTTTTGTTTTGTTTTTTTGCAGAAAAATTTACAATCCTTTTTTTTCTATTTTCTTTGAGGAAAAACAGGTTTTTTTCTGCAAAAAAATGATACTTTTCATCAGAAAAATTGGTTTTCTGTAGAAAAAATCGACACACTTGTTTTTCTGCCTTAAAAAAATGGGGGAAAAAAGAAGAAGAAGAAAGCGACTTTTCTGAAAAATCAGCAACAACAACAAAACCGACTTTTCTGGAAAAAAAACAACCTGCAACTGTCATCCCTCGCCAGTGTTTCCTGCGGGAAAACTGAAAATCAGTTTTCTGGAGGAAAAAATGCCTTTGTGTCGTTTCCGCCTTTTTGTAGACATTTTCTTCAGAAAACTGACCACGTGTTTTTTTTTTGTTTTTTTCTGTGCGAAAGCTTTGTGATTTCTCGTAGGGAAAATATCTACAGGAACATACTTGTTTTACTGCCGACTTTTCTTTTTTGTCAGATTTCGCCAACCGTGGCCATACATGATTTCTTGTCGTAAACTGCTCTCATCGGACACCTTCAATACACCACGTTACACACCGTGTTTGGGTCTTAGCAACAGATCTTTGTGAATACCGACTTCAGCCGGTAGTGAGGCCTCCATTCGTCAGCTGCCAGAACCCGGTTGTGAGTGCCCACTTGACGGGCTGTGGACATGATTATGACTGGGTAACACACTTGTATCTGATCCCACGTATATGGCCATTGTTCGCGTCGTTAGGTCGAAGAGGCATGGCTCTGGCTGTCAGTAGCCAGGTGCTAATTCTTATGACACAAAATTCAAGTGACAAACCGAACAAGCGGGATAGCGCAAGGGTATCGTACCTCTAACATTCAGCAGGAAGTTGTCGGCGCTGTCCACGGCCCCGGCCACGTTCTCCGCCCGACATGAGTAGATGCCGTTGTCTGACGCTGAGATGTTGACCAGCTTCAGTCGTGTCCCATCATCCAGGATCTTCACTTTGTCTGTGTTGAACAATCTGCACACAGACACACACTACGTCACCCACGTGTAAGCGGTCTCCACTGAACAGGGTCATGTTACAGATAACTCTACATGTATCGACAAATCAGATCAAACAACGTGATTTTTAAAAGTGTCCGTATTATACAAGACGCACTTTGTCACTTTAAAAAAATCAGCCATATCGGAAACCTCCTATTTTGTCATTTGTATTAATTTATCAACACCAAACAGAGCGATGGAAACTGTATTACAAGAAAGCAAAACGTTCTCAAGGTTTTTTGTTTGTATGTTTATTTGTTTGTTTGTTTGTTTGTTTGTTTTAAACAGACGAAAACTGACGGACGTTAATGTTTATAAACGATAGGTAATGACTTCATCTACTAGCGAGAATAACCTCTGTCAGCGTTTGTTTTCTTTTCACGTTTTTCTTCTTCTTCTTTTTCTTTATGCCGGTTTGCCGGACACTTCAACTGTTTACCGAGATTTCTCTCGTGACACACTGACTTCATCCACAGCAAATATTCCTACAGTCTCACAAGGCAGTCCACTTCAAATTCATGAAAAGAATGCCTTAGTTCGTTTTTCGGGAAAATAATCTGTGATTCGACACCCTGGGAAGCAGTGCTGCTTGGCAGTCAATCCGGTATTGTTGCTTCACTCGCATTTTCTTGGCCGTGAACTTTTCATTTTGCCTGACTCCATCTGCAGCAACCACATTGAAGAGCGGTCGGGAAAGGGGGGGGGGGGGGGGGGGGAGAGAGGAAGAGGTTTCGTTTTTCTGCAAGAATGTTTTTGGCGGTTGCATCCGTACAGTCCGCCTGCAAACACAAGGACTGGAACTTCAAAGCCGTGGTGTGTAGCCCTTATCTAAACAATGGGGCTTCAGTGGCATGACAGCAAGGCTCCAGCAAAAGCTGAAGGTAATAGACTACGTCAATCACTGGCGCGACCCAACCTGCAAGCATTCCGCTGTACTGGGCTTTACTTTCTATACAGTCACAAGCTCGTCATCAAACACAGCTTCCATCGCTCACACCGACTCACTGCTCTTCCTCTTTGTTCTGCAAGAGCCAGTCGTTCAGTAGGTAGATGACTTGTATGACATGATGGACTGACAGAACTAAACGGGATGACTACGGTACAAATGAATGACCTTTTGTTTGGACGGATGTGGGGGATACGCAATCCTGGTCGTGAAGGTGATATAGAAAATGGAACTGAACAGCTGGTAACACTAAAATAAACTGAGGCGGAAAAGAACAGGCCTCAGTGGAACTGGTAAAACACTCACAACTCACCTGCGCAAAGGTTCAGCAGAATTTACACGGTAACAAATGTTACCTAAACTGAGCCTTCTACACACAATGTGCAACATGAGCACAATCTGCAAACGTATCAGGATGATAAAACGACCAATGTCCTAGACACCTGGGATCATCTCTACTTCACTTTGTTCCATTACTATGTTCACGTATTTGGACTTTAGTCTGAAGTAGGTTGTTTGTTGCTGTTGTTTTACGGACAATCTATGTCAATCTCTCTATATCTCTCTGCTACTACTACTACTGTTTGTGGATAAAGATGAAGATTTCTGGTAAAGATAAAGCGCCTGAGGCGCAGGCGAACAGCCGCTGTACAGTATGGCCTGTAGGCCCAGTAAGCAGAGAAATACCGGTGCCGTCAGTCGCAAACAACATGACAGAGATAATCACAAAAGAGGATAAAGGGCCGGGCAGGCAAGGTGAGCTAGACGCCATCGCGGGCTGGAGGGATGAAAGCATGACAGGCAGAACTTCAAAGCCATTTCTCCAGAGACGGAAACATTCTTACATGGAAAGAAAACAAACTGCAAAATGCTCCAGCAGAGCCGCTAGCAACACCGGCGTTACTGATGGACATAAATCTCACTCACAACACGGGGAGAAGAAACAACCACAGTAACGATCTTTTGCGCGGACCCGCACTCAGTCTCAGTGTTGCTGCTGCTGCTGCTGCTGCTAGCGCCATCAGCTCAGTGCATAGTAACTTCTCCCCATCCGCCAACATCCCCTCCCACCGCGCCGGTCACGTGAATAAGACAATCCGGATGAGTGTCACCTGAATTAAACTGACGACATAGCACTGAACTTATCATAATCACTTCTACACACCCCCCATCCCCCACCACCCCGCCCTCACCCCCTCCTCCCCAACCCCAGCGCTGGGCACTCAGAAAGGCAAAGGTAACAAAGAGTGAACGGCGTAAACAACATCTACTGACCGGAACTTGTTGTGGTACCACAAGATGGCGGGGGGTGGGTTGCCGGCGATGACACATTTGAGCAACACGTCCACACCGGCCTTCACCTCCTCCTTCTTTGGCCGCCGCAACTCCACATTCGCTTCCTCTCCAATCCCTGAAACACGCCATAAAACTATGATGAACTGTCAAAAGGACAAATACTGCCAAGCAAACAGAAGCGAGAAAAGACTCCAACACCTCTGATCAACACAAGGTGTCACCCTGTCCGTTACCGTTGTCCTTCTCAGTGGTCATCCGCTGCTAAAGACGCTGATATATACATCGTGCCTAAATTGTGAAACTGCCTATGACATAGGCAGCGACTTTGCTTACAGTGTGAAATGATTTTGAACAGCTGGCTAATTCAGTCATGAAATAGGCAGCCAGTTGTAATCAGGACACTGACCAGTGTTCAAACACGTGTTTTGAACACAAGACAAAACACACAAACCAAACCAAAACAACAACAACAAAACTAAGGTAGAAGTTTGGAGCTGGGTAGCTAGAGGTTGGGGCGGGTGGTGATGATGTCAGATTCTCTCTTTTGATTCTTGAGTTTGCCCAAGTCGTGAACTAGACACTTAATAGCGCAAAAGGTAGCCTATGTCATGAATTACGCTGCCTATTCACGGAATACACAACGTTTCCAAAATCATTTCACAGTTTTGAGCAATGTACTTGCTCACCTGCCTAGTTCACATTTTGGGCAAAGTCACTGCCGATTTCATGAATTTCACAATGGCACGACACATAATTATAACACCATGAGACAAACCGTTGCTGTACATGATGTCTGCCAGATATGGATTGTCAGTGTCCAGCATCACAGTGTATATATATATATATATATATAGAATAGGAACAAAGGCGTCGCTAAATCCGAAAACATGCGCTCAATCAGGTCAATTTGAAAGTAGGGGAAGTAAGTAAAGCTGAGAGCGCTCCCTAGATCTAGGAGGTGTGTGCTTTGTATGCCATTGGACAAGTCCGCCTTGCCCTATATTGGCTACAAGCCACAATGGGAGGGGGGGGGGGGACCTACCATCCTACCGCTGAAACGTCTATCAGATCTAAGGGTATCTCACCATTCATAGTGCCCCCATTCGCCTCCCACCGGGAGGAAAATGGTCGGTACGACCAAGGCCATATGAATTGGTGATTTTAGCCGCTCACGACCATGGTTTCGGGTCAATGGGACCCTCATCAGGTGAGCATGCGGCGATACCCACAAGGGCTGCAGCGTCCAACCAGCACTAAAAGGCTGCCCCAGAATAATCTGGTGCGTCTCCAGTACTAGCAGACGTCGCTACCCTAAAGCTCTGGAAGAGGTTTCAGCGGTAAAAGACTAAATAATTTAGAAAGAGCAATTGCCTAAGTGTAATGTCATGTAATTACATTTAATATAGAATAGGAACAAAGGCGTCGCTAAATCCGAAAACATGCGCTCAATCAGGTCAATTTGAAAGTAGGGGAAGTAAGTAAAGCTGAGAGCGCTCCCTAGATCTAGGAGGTGTGTGCTTTGTATGCCATTGGACAAGTCCGCCTTGCCCTATATTGGCTACAAGCCACAATGGGAGGGGGGGGGGACCTACCATCCTACCGCTGAAACGTCTATCAGATCTAAGGGTATCTCACCATTCATAGTGCCCCCATTCCCCTCCCACCGGGAGGAAAATGGTCGGTACGACCAAGGCCATATGAATTGGTGATTTTAGCCGCTCACGACCATGGTTTCGGGTCAATGGGACCCTCATCAGGTGAGCATGCGGCGATACCCACAAGGGCTGCAGCGTCCAACCAGCACTAAAAGGCTGCCCCAGAATAATCTGGTGCGTCTCCAGTACTAGCAGACGTCGCTACCCTAAAGCTCTGGAAGAGGTTTCAGCGGACTTGTCCAATGGCATACAAAGCACACACCTCCTAGATCTAGGGAGCGCTCTCAGCTTTACTTACTTCCCCTACTTTCAAATTGACCTGATTGAGCGCATGTTTTCGGATTTAGCGACGCCTTATTCTGGGGCAGCCTTTTAGTGCTGGTTGGACGCTGCAGCCCTTGTGGGTATCGCCGCATGCTCACCTGATGAGGGTCCCATTGACCCGAAACCATGGTCGTGAGCGGCTAAAATCACCAATTCATATGGCCTTGGTCGTACCGACCATTTTCCTCCCGGTGGGAGGGGAATGGGGGCACTATGAATGGTGAGATACCCTTAGATCTGATAGACGTTTCAGCGGTAGGATGGTAGGTCCCCCCCCCCCTCCCATTGTGGCTTGTAGCCAATATAGGGCAAGGCGGACTTGTCCAATGGCATACAAAGCACACACCTCCTAGATCTAGGGAGCGCTCTCAGCTTTACTTACTTCCCCTACTTTCAAATTGACCTGATTGAGCGCATGTTTTCGGATTTAGCGACGCCTTTGTTCCTATTCTATATTAAATGTAATTACATGACATTACACTTAGGCAATTGCTCTTTCTAAATTATTTAGTCTTTTACCGCTGAAACCTCTTCCAGAGCTTTAGGGTAGCGACGTCTGCTAGTACTGGAGACGCACCAGATTATTCTGGGGCAGCCTTTTAGTGCTGGTTGGACGCTGCAGCCCTTGTGGGTATCGCCGCATGCTCACCTGATGAGGGTCCCATTGACCCGAAACCATGGTCGTGAGCGGCTAAAATCACCAATTCATATGGCCTTGGTCGTACCGACCATTTTCCTCCCGGTGGGAGGGGAATGGGGGCACTATGAATGGTGAGATACCCTTAGATCTGATAGACGTTTCAGCGGTAGGATGGTAGGTCCCCCCCCCCTCCCATTGTGGCTTGTAGCCAATATAGGGCAAGGCGGACTTGTCCAATGGCATACAAAGCACACACCTCCTAGATCTAGGGAGCGCTCTCAGCTTTACTTACTTCCCCTACTTTCAAATTGACCTGATTGAGCGCATGTTTTCGGATTTAGCGACGCCTTTGTTCCTATTCTATATTAAATGTAATTACATGACATTACACTTAGGCAATTGCTCTTTCTAAATTATTTAGTCTTTTACCGCTGAAACCTCTTCCAGAGCTTTAGGGTAGCGACGTCTGCTAGTACTGGAGACGCACCAGATTATTCTGGGGCAGCCTTTTAGTGCTGGTTGGACGCTGCAGCCCTTGTGGGTATCGCCGCATGCTCACCTGATGAGGGTCCCATTGACCCGAAACCATGGTCGTGAGCGGCTAAAATCACCAATTCATATGGCCTTGGTCGTACCGACCATTTTCCTCCCGGTGGGAGGGGAATGGGGGCACTATGAATGGTGAGATACCCTTAGATCTGATAGACGTTTCAGCGGTAGGATGGTAGGTCCCCCCCCCCCCCCTCCCATTGTGGCTTGTAGCCAATATAGGGCAAGGCGGACTTGTCCAATGGCATACAAAGCACACACCTCCTAGATCTAGGGAGCGCTCTCAGCTTTACTTACTTCCCCTACTTTCAAATTGACCTGATTGAGCGCATGTTTTCGGATTTAGCGACGCCTTTGTTCCTATTCTATATTAAATGTAATTACATGACATTACACTTAGGCAATTGCTCTTTCTAAATTATTTAGTCTTTTACCGCTGAAACCTCTTCCAGAGCTTTAGGGTAGCGACGTCTGCTAGTACTGGAGACGCACCAGATTATTCTGGGGCAGCCTTTTAGTGCTGGTTGGACGCTGCAGCCCTTGTGGGTATCGCCGCATGCTCACCTGATGAGGGTCCCATTGACCCGAAACCATGGTCGTGAGCGGCTAAAATCACCAATTCATATGGCCTTGGTCGTACCGACCATTTTCCTCCCGGTGGGAGGGGAATGGGGGCACTATGAATGGTGAGATACCCTTAGATCTGATAGACGTTTCAGCGGTAGGATGGTAGGTCCCCCCCCCCCCTCCCATTGTGGCTTGTAGCCAATATAGGGCAAGGCGGACTTGTCCAATGGCATACAAAGCACACACCTCCTAGATCTAGGGAGCGCTCTCAACTTTACTTACTTCCCCTACTTTCAAATTGACCTGATTGAGCGCATGTTTTCGGATTTAGCGACGCCTTTGTTCCTATTCTATATTAAATGTAATTACATGACATTACACTTAGGCAATTGCTCTTTCTAAATTATTTAGTCTTTTACCGCTGAAACCTCTTCCAGAGCTTTAGGGTAGCGACGTCTGCTAGTACTGGAGACGCACCAGATTATTCTGGGGCAGCCTTTTAGTGCTGGTTGGACGCTGCAGCCCTTGTGGGTATCGCCGCATGCTCACCTGATGAGGGTCCCATTGACCCGAAACCATGGTCGTGAGCGGCTAAAATCACCAATTCATATGGCCTTGGTCGTACCGACCATTTTCCTCCCGGTGGGAGGGGAATGGGGGCACTATGAATGGTGAGATACCCTTAGATCTGATAGACGTTTCAGCGGTAGGATGGTAGGTCCCCCCCCCCCTCCCATTGTGGCTTGTAGCCAATATAGGGCAAGGCGGACTTGTCCAATGGCATACAAAGCACACACCTCCTAGATCTAGGGAGCGCTCTCAGCTTTACTTACTTCCCCTACTTTCAAATTGACATGATTGAGCGCATGTTTTCGGATTTAGCGACGCCTTTGTTCCTATTCTATATTAAATGTAATTACATGACATTACACTTAGGCAATTGCTCTTTCTAAATTATTTAGTCTTTTACCGCTGAAACCTCTTCCAGAGCTTTAGGGTAGCGACGTCTGCTAGTACTGGAGACGCACCAGATTATTCTGGGGCAGCCTTTTAGTGCTGGTTGGACGCTGCAGCCCTTGTGGGTATCGCCGCATGCTCACCTGATGAGGGTCCCATTGACCCGAAACCATGGTCGTGAGCGGCTAAAATCACCAATTCATATGGCCTTGGTCGTACCGACCATTTTCCTCCCGGTGGGAGGGGAATGGGGGCACTATGAATGGTGAGATACCCTTAGATCTGATAGACGTTTCAGCGGTAGGATGGTAGGTCCCCCCCCCCCCCCTCCCATTGTGGCTTGTAGCCAATATAGGGCAAGGCGGACTTGTCCAATGGCATACAAAGCACACACCTCCTAGATCTAGGGAGCGCTCTCAGCTTTACTTACTTCCCCTATATATATATATATATATATATATATATATATATATATATATATATATATATATATATAATGGGGAAGATAGGGGAAGTATAGAATAGGAACAAAGGCGTTACTAAAGCCGAAAACATGCGCTCAATCAGGTCAATTTGAAAGTAGGGGAAGTAAGTAAAGCTGAGAGCGCTCCCTAGATCTAGGAGGTGTGTGCTTTGTATGCCATTGGACAAGTCCGCCTTGCCCTATATTGGCTACAAGCCACAATGGGAGGTGGGGGGGGGGGAGGGGGAGACCTACCATCCTACCGCTGAAACGTCTAACAGATCTAAGGGTATCTCACCATTCATAGTGCCCCCATTCCCCTCCCACCGGGAGGAAAATGGTCGGTACGACCAAGGCCATATGAATTGGTGATTTTAGCCGCTCACGACCATGGTTTCGGGTCAATGGGACCCTCATCAGGTGAGCATGCGGCGATACCCACGAGGGCTGCAGCGTCCAACTAGCACTAAAAGGCTGCCCCAGAATAATCTGGTGCGTCTCCAGTACTAGCAGACGTTGCTACCCTAAAGCTCTGCAAGAGGTTTCAGCGGAAAAAGACTAAATAATTTAGAAGGAGCAACTGCCTAGGTGTAATGTCATGTAATTACATTTAATATAGAATAGGAACAAAGGCGTTACTAAAGCCGAAAACATGCGCTCAATCAGGTCAATTTGAAAGTATTCCCCTGATGAAGGACCCGCGGAGGGCCCGAAAATTTGGGATCCATGTTTTCTTAATAATAATAGTTGTTCACAGTTTTCAAGGAGTGTATTTTCTAGTTATTCAACGTGGATTCATCCATTTCTAAACTCTTTCGGGGATGTGTGGAGCCAGCATGACTTTGTTCGTTTTGTAAAGTCAGTATATATATATATATATATATATATATATATATATATATATATATAGGGAAAGTAAGCAAAGCATATATATCTCCCTCATCCGGGCCGAGGGTGTGCGAGGAAGAGTTCAAACATGACAAATAACTGACAGGGTGAAACAGAAGATGCTTTTGTGGTATCTGTATGTCAACTAGAGGAGCAAAGCCACCTTGGCTCACTTGTGAGATGGGTCAAGGTAATTCAAAAGAGTATGTTTGTAAAGCTATCACTGTCTATCCTGAAGCAAGATGTCTCTTGTGTTCATAGTTCAGTCAACTGAAGACCTTGAATTCCAAGATCTTTGGTTCAATGGCAAATGGCAACATAACAGTTTTCCAAGGACAGTTTGGATCACCTTGACTTTGGGTCAAGGTCATTCAAATGAGATCTGTAAGTGACGAGCTTATCAATGACTATCTTTATGCCACGTTTGATAGCTCTAGTTTTCGCAGCTTCTGTACAAATGGTAATTTCAAATTTCACAACAGACACCTGTATTGACCTTGACCTTGATTCAAGGTCATTCAAAAGGCTATGTCTGCATAGGTCTCATTGCTGCCTATCATTGTGCCTTGTTTGGTGGCTCTGCTGTTTGTTGTTTCCAAGAAAATGCTAACGTTAAGGTCTCCGCAAAACATTTTGAGTGGCCTTGACCTTGACTTAAGGAAATTGAATACAAGTATGCCAGTACAGGTTTTGTCACTGTCTATCATCATGCAAAGTTTGATGCCTCTGGTATCCCTAGATTTTGAGAAAATGGCAATTGTAAATTTCCAGTGAGACAGATTTAGTGACCTTGACCTTCAGTCAAGGTCATTCAAACGGTATGTCTTGGAAGATCTTACTGCTGTCTATCAGCAAGCCAGGTTTGGTGCTTCTGCCATTTATTGTTTTTGAGAAAATGCCAATGTTAAGGTTTTGGAAGCATTTCCGCAAACAGCTTGTATGGCCTTGACCTTGACTCAAAGTCAATGCCAATGAAAACTGGCAAACAGACAGCTTTAGTGGCCCTAACCTTGGGTCAAGGTCAATCAATATGGTATGTTTTGAAAGGTCTCATGGCTGTCTATCAGCAGGCCAAGTTTGGTGCCTCTGCTATTTGTAGATTCTGAGAAAAGGCCAATGTTAAGGTTTACTGCGGACACACAGACAGACAGACAGACAGACAGACAGACAGACACACAGACAGACGACGGAGGGTTATTACATAGACTCACTTTGTTACACAAGTGAGCCAAAAATGAAATAAAAAACAATAAGTTATGTAACCTACTGACAGAGACAGACACAAACACAGAGAGACTTAAGGGGGGGGGGGAGATCGAGAGAGAGAGAGAGTGGGAAGGGGGGGGGGGAGGAGGAGGGAAGGGATAGAAAGAGAAATACATAATGACCACATAATTACCCCCGCCGGCAATGTATTTGAATATTGTACTGTGTATTTGATTACCCGTGTCGTTACGTTCATTGTTACGAATTTTAAATGTGTTTACTTAACTCAGATCCGACATTATCTCATTGCAAAGAGGGTGGGTGGGTGTTTGGGGGGGGGGGGGGGGTTAATGTCCTTTTCAACCACATACGGGTGATATCAAAGACAGGGCAACGACGAAAAAGCCAGCACAAATATTTGGCCCCGGCCGAGATTCGAACTCAGGACCCGAGCAAAGAAAATGCAACGCTCTACCATTCTGCCAGCCCGGCTCACCACTCATTGCAAAGAAGTCACGGGACATGCCAGTTATAAAGAAGAAACAGAAGAAGATTCTTGGTTTCTGACACATTGTGCTACTTGCATCGCCACCATTTCAGCACTGGAATCGGTCACAGCAGTTTCGCAAATTATTCGCGACTCGGTCAAAGTGGTCCGACATTGAATAATGGAGATAGAGAGTCTTTTCGTTTTGTAAAATTACTTACATTACCCCCCCCCCCCACACACACACACACCAAAAACACAACGACCGCACACACACGCATCGCGTGCCGGTGCGGTAAAATTCGATTATTAGCTATTCCAGCAAAGACCCCCACCCCCATTTTCTCATTTTGACATACAAGTACCACAAACACATCTTCTGCTTCATTATTTCAGTTATCTGTCATGTTTGAACTTTTCCTCGCAAGTGCTCGCACCATTTGGACAGACCCCCCTCTCCTTCAAAATCCAACAATTATTCGGCATCCAATTCTCACTTTGTCATACCTGTACAACCTACACATCATCCAACACTACGTATAGCGGACAGTGATATTCTGGGCGAACAATTGACACAGACAGTGGACGCGTCAACAAATTCCGTTCGTCAAAATGACGCTGAGAACATCAGAATGTACTGTATGCGGCCTATACAAGGTCTGACTGGTCTTTCTTTTTTTTTCTTTTTTTTTTCAAAGACCGCCCAAAATTTGTGCTGGTCTTTTTTTCCATTGCTCTGTCCGTGATATCACCCATATGTGGAGGAAAAGGTCCTTTAACTCCCAAACACCCATTCCACCGTTATGCAAAGACCGAAAGAGTGTGCAGTACCAGTCTGAGTATCAGAAAACGATCTGTAAGTCATTCTTGTGTCTGCGAATTATTCCATTAGCATATTCCTCCTTCCTCGCCAAAGGCTGAAACTGTACGCTGATACATACGGCATACAACTAGTGCACGACTTATGTACAAGGGAAGGCTGGAAACGTAGCCTAAAGCCTCCCTGTGTTCTTTGTGAAGTTACCTGGACGAAGCAAAGTCGGCTAATTGCCGGAACTGTAGATTCTTACTGCCAACCGAGTTAGTTCCTCATGGGGTCAATCAGTATACAGCCCAGCATTCCCTCGTCATCGTTACTTCAAGTCAGTAGTACTGTTCTATACAGCTCCTCGTCTCACAAAATTTTAAGTGTACATTACTGAAGTTAACACGCCTAGCAGCGAAAAAACTTGTCACTAATGTGAACCATGACATGATGTGTAGCGTGGGGTGGGTGGGTGTTTGGGAGTTTAACGTCCTTTTCCACCATGTATGGGTGATATCAAAGACGGAGCAACGAGAAAAAGGCCAGCACAAATATTTAGCCCCAGACGGGATTCGAACTCACACGGTAAGTCCAATGCTCTACCATTCGGCCATCCCGGCTCCCCGATGTGTAGGGTGGACTGTCATTGTTCGGCATCAGTAATAATTTGATTTTAAAAAAAATATTCTAAACGGAATGCAAGAATACAATGGGCCAGTCTTTGTCTGAAGCAAATCGAGCTTCAGGTACAGTCTCGTCATACTGGACCCATAGGCGCCCTCCGGGCCATTCTCGTGTAATTGAATCAGCGTACAAAACCTCTCAAGCTAAGCGCCCATATAGTCGCGGATAGTTGACTTAGTCCTTCATTTTCTTCCAACATGATCAGCCATTTCAACGTGAACATGCCCGAATGCAGCCGGTGTTCTGTGTGCACGGTTGATGTCTAGCGTCACTTTACTTCAGTAGCGCGGACTGAGCACTCAAAGCCATGTTTGTCGAGTGAACGTAACCAGGGAGGCAGCGGTTGGGCCGTGTGGTTTCCCTCCTGGCGGGGACTAGGGAAGGTCTGACGGCGTCAGCGGCGGTCAGCGGAGGATAGGGTGTCTCCAGCACGGGAGGGGCTGCAGGTGAGCGTCAACTGTCCACAGCGGCTCGGCAAACACAGGCCTTGCAGCAGGTAATGGCAGGTAAGGGGCAAGCCGCCGCCCTGGCAGACGTTAAGAGAGCTCCCCTCTCTCCTCCCACCCTGCTGTGAGGCCGACACCGATCACTTTTCCCCTGCCACCCTCCGTACTATGGGACAAATCCTCCGCCGGTATTGAAGGAAACGCTCTGATTGCACTGATAGTAACCCACGCTTGTTTGCTGCCCAAACATTTGGCAGAAGTGATGGGAATATAATCACATAATGAGCTAAACAATCAATAGATCCCATTACACACCGGGTGCCGGAGCGGGAAGACAGCACCTGGATGCCAGTCAGTCGGGTCTACACCGCACTATAGTGCTGCAAGCCACGACTTGTAGTTCTACACTTCCCACCACCCTGGCAGTCAAGGGATGTACTGAGACAGTAAAGAAGCGAACGCATCTGCTACTTTCTCGCCAACATCCACTGATTCACTAATTCATATATAGATATGATCTGGACTCCAAACGCCGCTCCAACTTACCGCACGGCTAATGTGGCATCCGGAGTTACGTGTTTGAGTGATTCAATGATTAAAGCAAAAATATCAGTTTCCAAAGCAGTCAGGTGTACTATCCCGGGTTTACATAAGCCGTTGAATTATGCAACTGTAAACTCACATGCACACGCACATGAAAAAATAGCCCCTTCCGTTTAGTCCCTCCTTCCCCCTAACAACAAAAACAACAACGACAACAAAAATAAACAAGTCTAAAATAAAATAAAATTATACAGGTCAATAACTAGTGCAAGAAATAAACACTTCTGAGCTGAGATATAATGTATTCAAAACGAGAGAGACAGAGTGTGTATCACGCAGGAAAGGCTCAGCGGAGTATTCTAGTTGAAGATATCGTGGTCATACACCGTTTCGATAATACTGTAACCGGTACGATAAAGTTGGAGAGTTCCACACTATTTTCACGGTCGTGGCAGAAATGTCGGTTAATCGCTTCAAAGCAGACCATAGGACGAGTTACCGTCAAGGGTCAGACGGCGAAAGTGTACGTCTTCCGCAAACTATATTGCAAACCTTTCTGCGCCTGCACCCTCGACTCCGGCAAAGCGACTCCATTTGAATCTCCTGTCAGTCAAGTTCCAAGTTTCAAAGTTTTTTGTAAGTACCATGTGCATAATAGCACCACGACAAACAAAAGATGTAATAAAGTGAAATAAACAAACTAAAGTCTGCGCAAGACTATGTTGGTATAGTGTGTGCGTGTGCGTGTGTGTGTGTGTGTGTGTGTGTGTGAGAGAGAGAGAGAGAGAGAGAGAGTTACCATGAGATAGCTAGTTTTGCAAAAACTATTACGCGAAATCTCCTGTGCCAGTCAAGTTCGCACGTCAAACGTTTTCGCTGGAACAGGCATACCAAGCGAACAGTCTCATCCGCTTCCATAACACACAAAGAGACCATAGCCGCACCCAGATCATCCACTCCTTTATTCATTCACGTCATAGATTAAACTTATGTGTGACAATAATCGTCATTATCTGTCATGTTGTCATTCTGTGTTTGTGGACCACTCGCCTCTACAGACGGGTGCAACGCGCGCCACGAGTACAGCAAACCATCCTGCAATTCTCTCCTGAGCTGGAAAGGAAATTTAAGAGGGACCCGATGTTTATATGATCACATCAAAGAGTTCCTGAAATTCATAATGAAAGTACTATCTGAGCAGATTAGATGCAGCCGATCGGTTCAGCCCGGTTTCCTGGCAATGGCTCTTGACAGTGTGACTTACGGTCCACCGGTTGATAGGCGGGTGACATTAAGAACTCACGGTAAAGTGCAGCATACTGTTGGGACAGGTATCTCTGGAACTACACACCCGGTGTTATACTTACAGTTACACACACTGAACCGAGGTACTGTGACAACTGGCCCTCTTTACATACACTGTATAAAAACGGATGTGCATATTAGAACGTATGTACATGTAATAAGCATATATACTGACTGGTCTCAAATAGACGAATCCGCTGACGACGGAACGAGGCTTCACCGAGTTTCCCCTCAAGATGAGTTTAGCTCCCCCGGCTAACTGTTTATTATGAAAATAACAATGGTTCAAACAACACTGATTGCAGAACTCTCGTTATGGGTTCCACCGTATTCCATGGGACAGTATACATACATGTATGGCTTGCACGATGCAGTAACTGACATCCAACTCAGTCCCACTGATGGCTTATTGTCGTCTTTGCTTTTACATGATACTGGAGATGATCTTCTGTCTTGCCAGAGACGCAGGTTGTCTAAGCGGAACAAACGTCTCTTTCTCTCGCGTGAACCTACATTCTAAATCCTGCACACGCTCAACCGATGGTGTGTCTGATTTCACTAAGATCCAGAGTATGACTTGAAGTGTGTCTGATGTTTTCGCATTGTTTCAGTTGGCTGAGTCTCTCATCTGGGTATGTGACCCTGATCTTGATCACGGGTGTAGGAAGCAGAGATTGACATAGCCGTGTGGTAATCAGCCTATTCGCTCGGCGCCACGACACAACAAGGCCAGTGTAGCTGACATTGTCACAACGCAAGTTCCGTAAACATTCTCAGTGCTCGTCTGCAAAGTTATTACAAAGTCTTATATTAACCGTGGCGGAAAGAAATGAGCTTCTTGCTGCTGTGTAATCATTGCGTAAATGGCAAGTGTGTTGGCCAGTTTCGATCAATGCTGGGAGCAGCCCAAGTTTTGACTGTCTGATTGAACCGTTATACAGGGCAGGCTGTCAGAAGGCGCCAGTGGCCGTCACGTATTGACAGCCTGTCATAGGCCCCGAGGGGTCGGGCACCAGCCCGGGGATTGCAATCGTCATCAGTCAACAACCTCGGTAGCTGTTAGCCTAGTGCCCGCTGGAAACATGGCCGGGTCTTTTGTCGGCACCGGCTCTATTGTTCTCATCGCCGCGGGCACCACGGAGGGAGCAGTCACGTGGAAACGTTGTCACATAACACCTTGAAACAGCTTATACGTTATAGCGCTCTTTGATAGGTAAGCACCCTACAGCTACCGACTGAGTACGCTGAAACGTTGCCAGAATGGTGTGTGTGTGTGTGTGTGTGTAGGTGTGTGTGTGTAGGTGTGTGTGTGTGTGAGTGCGAGTGTGCGTGTGTGCGCGCGCGGCCTGAAATGAAGCCGTAGAATCGTGCTCCCACTTGCGGAGCAGAAGGTAGGAGTTGGGAGAGGAAGACGTTTTGAGCGTGACGGTGCTATTGAGTGAACACCATACAAGCCGCTTATAAAACAGCCATCAATCACCCCGCGCCACTCAGGCCTACCCATCTCCGCGTAGGGACTCTATCGTTTCCTGCCTGAGCCTAATTCACACGGCCCCATTGAGCCCCGTTTATTGGAAACATCCAAAAGGAACGGTGTGTGCAGGCGTGAGTGTCCGCAACAGGGGCCTGATCAAGGCTCATCCCTCACATCCATCACTGTCAGAAAGACCAAATCTCAAAACATTTCATTCATATTTACCGGCCGCGCAAGCGAAAACAGTTTCTTTCCCTTTTTCAGCGCTCTTGCAAATTCCTCCCAGGACACAAAAGCTGCAACACTGTTGAAGATCTGCCGCCGACTTGCTGGCATCCCGGCCCGACTCCCGGACTTTGTCGCCCTCTAAACACTGTTCTGAAGGAAACGGTAACGACCCAACCCAGATGTGTATCCTGAAGGCAGGCTGAAAGCTAGAGATTACAATGTCATTTTGATACGGGGTATGAAATGACACATTTACATACCGTTAAGTCGCGATTCAGGACTGCATGTCTGTCGTATAATCCCCACAGCATGTGAAGAAAGGCAAACAACCATTAGTAGTCGTCAAAGGGTCCGATTCACTGAATTGAGTGAGAGCTCCCCCCCCCCCTCACCCCCCCCCCCCCCAAAAAAAAAATGAACCTAAAAATGCGCTGGTCTGGAGTTTTGGTGGTCTCATTGGTGTATGCCTCTGTGAGTCAACCGATCTGAGCTGAAGAAGGCATAACAACACGTCCGCCGCCCTCAAGCAGGGCAGGGGCGGATCCACGGATCCTGTGTCTCTACCTTGCTGGAATGTTGTTGTAGAATGGTATTGTTCGTTAGTTTCGTTCTACCGTCACCGCCTCCCTCGGCCTCTAATCCAACCCGAGTGGTGGGATGAGTGCCGAGCCGCGCGTCCTCAACCAGGGGCCGGGCGCTAAAGGGTGCGTGCATCAGTTTTCACCTTGTTCCTCCGCCGCGCAAGTAATTTCAAAGACGGGGCAAGTGTGAAAAGGGTGCGTGCAATTTCAACCCCATACCGGCACCCAGGCTCTGCCATAATAGCTATTCGCCGACCTCCATACCTGCTGTGACATTATTTTCCTTTTAGGTTTCCTTGAAAAACATGCAGGATGATGCTCAACGCGCCCTTGCTTCAATTCCCCCTCAAGACTTAAACCCACATCCACAATTCCTATAATTTGTTCAAGTTCTAGAGTGCAATCACGGTACGTCAAAGTGAAAGAAGAACCGCGTGCTGTATACGTACATTGAATGTTGAGGCGGGCCTCCAAGGTCTGTAGCGAGAACCTAGTGGTGGCGT
Organism: Batillaria attramentaria; assembly: GCA_018292915.2. Lineage (NCBI taxonomy): Eukaryota > Metazoa > Mollusca > Gastropoda > Batillariidae > Batillaria > Batillaria attramentaria. The sequence continues at coordinate 2,218,129 of JACVVK020000016.1, read as the reverse complement.
TAGTGGCGATACACTGGAATGGGCCGGAGTCCTCGTCCCGCAGAACACGTAAAATCCTCAGGTTGCTGTCCTCCTGGAAGCGGCGCGTGGTGTTCTTCACCGGCTTGCCCGCCTCCGTCCACTGGAAGAAGATATGATGGCGGTCAGACACGTCACACAGGATGCTGGTCTCCGCTCCCTCCACCACATCCTGGTCCTGCGGCTTGACGCTGAAGTAGTAGGTATCCGGCTGTCCGGCCACGCTCGCGACGCCTGCAACACCACACACGCGGGGTCAGTAACCGTCTCTACACACTAATACACGCAGCTACGCTGCACTGGTCGCACATACTTACACCCGGGCCTCCGAGAATTCACCAGCACTGTCGCCGCGTCTTTTCGATACTCTGGACTCGAACAGTTGGTATGTATGGAAGACTGTTACAGTTACTCAGTGTCGCAATCTGACAGCTACAAGTGACCATTTTAACATGGGTGTTTATTTTGATAGATCAGTGTAATGAACTCCTACTACCCTCCTGCACCCCTCCTCCCCCCCCCCTTTCTAAACGACACTCGTGGCAACCCTAAACAACAAAATGGACAACATCTGGGGGAAAAGCAAGCTAACTGATCAATCGCCTACTGGTTATTTACGACCACCACGAGCTACATAATCTACACTTCGATATGGTTTGTATAACGTCTCTGTTGAAGCCCGCACCAGGTAATACGGTTCCTTCGAGGATAGAGTTCCAGGACCACATTAGAGCTAACCCGACCTCCACAGAGCAGTGTCGATCTGGAGAATGCTATACGGCCCAGAACTCAGTCAAACGCAAGTTAGACAATTGAAAAAAGGTTGTTTTTTTCTCTTGAAGAAGGACTGTTTGATTCCTGGTGGTACACTTTCAGGATACCTCGGCAACAGGACTGTTTGTTTTGTTGTTGTTTTCCCTTTTCTTCTTATTACTTGTATGTGTGTGTGTGTGTGGGGGGGGAGTCATTTGGAGTGTTATTTGGTGCCGCGAACTTCGCAAACTATGCTCTGTTCCAAGGAGCGCTACAAAAGTCTAACTTATAAACTTTTACACCAGTCGCCAGTGCAAACTTTCAGTGAGTTATGAGTGCTTTACGTCCGAAAATAGTAAAGAAACAGAGAGCGAAAGTGTGAGTTACGGCTTTCCATAACCCACTCAGTGGTTTACGAGTTTACAAAAACACGCTCCAGTTACGTCATCGGTCAGCGGCCTTGAAATGGAGATTTCTGACCTTCTGCTAAAAACGCTGAAGATGGATGAAAACTGAGGTGACGTTGATTGCATTTGGAAAGACAACGCAAAGAACAGCAAAACAATACACCAAACTCTACCTGGAAACGTGTGAACAAGACATATTGCCACAAACATCGCCACAAAACGCCGCCAAGGAGACGAGTCGAGCACACGAGACTGAACCTAGCAGACGTAAAGCACAACACAACTTTACAAGGCACCACACGAGCAGACGAACTACTGTTTTCTGCCTACCATGAAGAAAATAGGAAGATATGGCCTTCACGATGTGTACCAAACGAAACTTGACGCTTTCACATGTATTCAGTGCGGCGAAGTGTCGGTCATGAAAGCGTCAAGTTTCGTTTGCGTAGCTACAGTCCACTTTTCCAAAAATGTTTGCTTCAATGGTCAGCCTTTTGGGCCATCTTTATACCCACGGAGTTTTTACTGGAAAGGTCCAATTTTCTGAAAAGTAACCACCGTTTTTGTTGTTGTTGTTTTTAAAAGAAGAAAATGCGTTGTCGGTTGCCAAACAGTTGGGGTTTTAGCTGAAAATGTTTTACACGTCTCTCTCCAAGACAAGACTGTCAAAAAAAGTGCAGTTCTGCTGCAGAAATGGCCAGTGATACCGCCTGCTATTGGAAGAATTCAGAGACTGCCTAGGTCTACATGATCTTTATCTCCTTTGTTACCGAGCTGCCAGGGAATGGTCCTCACAGCTGGCGATGTTCAAGCCAGTTGAAACAAGACTTGCAACAGACAGAAGGCAGCGTTGTTCTCCACAGAAAACAAAATGCATGTCCACTTCTTCACTCACCTTGACTTTAAAGATAATCACGCGATTTTTGTTCAAGAGACACTGACCCCTCATCAAAGCCGATCGGCGTCACCAGCATTCAGTAAAGGGATTCGGGGGTATCATGGTCAAGAGACTGAACAAACAACTGAAAGGAACAGATCACGATAACATACCCACCTACTACACAGTAAAAGGAACAAATCACGATAATATACATATATACCCACCTACTACACAGTGAAAGGAACAGATCACGATAATATACCCACCTACTACACAGTGACAGGAACAGATCACGATAATATACCCACTTACTACACAGTGAAAGGAACAGATCACGATAATATACCCACTTACTACACAGTGAAAGGAACAGATCACGATAATATACCCACTTACTACACAGTGAAAGGAACAGATCACGATAATATACCCACTTACTACACAGTGAAAGGAACAGATCACGATAATATACCCACTTACTACACAGTGAAAGGAACAGATCACGATAATATACATGTACCCATCTACTACACAGTGCAACAGAGCATCAACCAAGGCAACAACAAACAACAAAACAGAGACGAACTAAGTACGCAGATTTGAAACAGGTTTAGACCATAAAATATGATTTTAAAAAGGCCTGAAAAGACAATATACGGGGTGGAGGGGCTAATATAGAAAATGGTCGTGAGCGGCTAAAATCACCAATTCCTATGGCCAGGTCGTACTGACCATTTTCCTCCCGGTGGGAGGGGAATGGGGGCCCTATGAATGGTGAGATACCCTTAGATCTGTTAGACGTTTCAGCGGTAGGCTGGTAGATCCCCCCACGCCCCTTCCTCCACTGTGGCTTGTAGCCAATATAGGGCAAGGCGGACTTGTCCAATGGCATACAAAGCACACATCTCCTAGATCTAGGGAGCGCTCTCAGCTTTACTTACCTCCCCTACTTTCAAACTGACTTGACTTATGAGCGCACGTTTTCGGCTTTAGTGACGCCTTTGTTCCTATTATATATATATATATAGAGAGAGAGAGAGAGAGAGGGGAGGGGGGAGTAAGTAAAGCTAAGAGCGCTACCTAGATCTAGCAGATGTGTGCTTTGTATGCCATTGGACACATATAATCGATATAGCCTACACATACAAATGCTGTGCTATCCGATCACAAACAAACAGTACAACACGATACATAAAATGTGAAAAGGTGCAGACCACACTTGCAAGTAATGGCTTCATCTGGGGCTCTCCGGCGTGACGACACAAAACTTTCCTGCTATCAGGCTATGTAGTGTTAGCATTTCAACCTAAACGCTTACAAATAAACATCAGCGTGCGCATGACGTGTACATTAGGCGGGTTTACTTAAAAGTAAAGTGCATTAATGAAGTCTGTTCACTGCAGTACAAAGACGCCGAGTTGGAAAAGCCAAGACCTGTGTGTCTTTGTTGCGGTAAACCTGTTAGCGTTTCTTGGGCGCTCCCGATCTGTAGCGGTGGAGAGAACGAGGTGCTGACGGACAGGTCTGGGGTTGCACTACACTTTCTGCCCCTAACGAGGTGAACAGCAAAATAGAAACACACCGTTTTCTCCTCACTGCTTTCTATTAAACACTGGTTAGCAACGTTTCTCTAGGTCACTTGCAGAATGCGAGTGCCGCAAAGTGTTTCCTATGCATCGCGGCTGCCGGGACTGGTCGGCACTCACCCGGCGTGAACAGTGGCTAGTCACACTTCTATTGATCCCGGTTACTAATAACCGGCACCTCACTGTGATGATCAACAGGACGATCTAAACACAGTGAACGCCTCTTTACATAACCTGTCCTAGGCTGAGTACGGGACCTCAAAGTTTACAGACTAAATCATGTAGACTTGCAGAGCCCGCGAGTAAGTGTCGGCTGACAACTAACGCGCAATTTTTCACACGGCATATAGGCCTATATATGCAGTTACCACAGCAAAACAACGTCTTTTACAGGTCTGAGGTTCTGTACAGTCTCAGCGAACATTTTCCGTTGTTCACCAACTTTGGCCGGATACTGACGTCTGCTGCGCCGGTCGGGCAGCTTTCACGGGCTGACTCAGTCAGTGTTTGAGTGACTGTCTCTCATTGTGACTTCAGGCATAAATTACACACCATCACACCATTACGTACCAGCTAGCGCCATGGTATGGCTGTGGGATTCGGCTTCTTTGATGCGTCCCTTCCTGATCATCCACAATCCATAACTGCCGAACTTTAAAGATCTCTGTCAAACTGGCAACACCGGCATACCTCTATCCCCCCCCCCCCCTCCGGAGGCGCCAGCCCTCCGCCTTTATTCGTTTATTCTCAGTATTGACTATTTTGTTGTTTTGCTGTTCATCCCACAACACTTCCAACTGCATCACTGAGTGTTTGTTTTGTAATACCGAACGGACAACAACGCGATGACGCACGCTTTGGTCGCAATGCTTTCTTAGTGGAGATGATGAGCACCGCTGCCTTGAACGAGAACATTAAGTCTCTCTCTCTCTCTCTCTCTCTCTCTCTCTCTCTCACACACACACACACACACACACACACACACACACACACACACACACACAGAGTAGTTACATATCAGTATAGATACATGGCGCACGACTTTAACTCTTTGACGACGGAGCGCAATTTCTGACACATTCAGAAATTGCGCTCCGTCGTCAAAGAGTTAACGTCTCTCTGCCACTATGTTTCTCGTGCCAATAATGCTTCTGAAGTGAAAGGGAAAAAATGCCACACCGGCACAGACAGACCAATAAATGGGAAAATAAAGACATCTACACAATTTCATTGTGCGCCAGCGTAGTCCTAACATTGCATATATATATACCGGCCAAAGGTCAAAGCGAGTCATCAGTACGTATTGACGACTACACATATTTATTTATCTTCCTTCTTTCGCCGCTTACTTATTGCACGGTGGGAGCAAAACGTCTTGCCGTCACGAGGTCGTTTCGTTGCTACGGAAACTGGTTTTGCAATCTTCCTTAGTTCTTGGGTTTCTTCAGCTAAGGTCGACGTCTTCACCCCTCGGTTTTACCAAGGACCTCTTTCATTCATGTCGCAGCCGATATATATATGGCATAAGCGGCGGAATGGGGGGGGGGGTGGCAGAGTATTTCCACCCCTCCCCACCCCCAAATCCTGTGGACAAGACAGGGGAAGAAGACGGGGAAAGAGGCTGAAGGGGGGAAAAACCCGAAGAAAAGAGAAGCAGCAGAAGAAACCAGAGCCTGGCTATAAGGACTTCATAATCTAGCCCCTCCTCCCCCGTTGTTCTTTTTGCATCGAGGAGCATTTGACAGCCCCCCCCCCCTTCCTTGTCTGGTTTTTCGGATCAATGCCCCATCGCCACCCCCTGCAACGTCAGTTTGCCAGTGGCAAACGCTCTCAGAACGGACGAACTGCCACCAAAGGCTATACACGCAGTAAATACTGCGTGTATATTATATATAGTCTTTGCTGCCACTATTGTATAAAGGACTGGCGGCCACGGGAACACCGTCAGCGATATTCCGGCGAAACTTGATTGGAAAAGTTGCATAAGCTGACCAGTTGGCAAAATAAATTCAGTAAGACTATCCGCAATTCAACTGAAACCACTCTAGGGTAAATTAAAACCGGGAAGGCGTGGGGGGAGGGGGGCGATGGTCACAGTGTAAGTGTTTTCTACCCAGTCAGTGTAACACTGGCAACAAAACTAAAACACCAGCAGATGGACTCAATGGCCCGGGCGTTAGAATTTGTACAGAATCTCAGTGTACCACGTACTATCAAGTACGCACTCAGTTACAACACAAACCGGCACAATTTTACACTCAGTTTAAATAAGAAATTATGATAAAACAATACTTCAGTTCTGTCCGTTTGACTCAGTGAGATGGGCAGATCAACGAACACTCCCTCAGTCTGACACTGACGGCACCAGTCAGTGCGTATGAATACACAATTATTATTTCTGAGTGTTGTCCATTAAAACAGTACGATCACACGCTAAACAGTTTGTTTGGAAAACATAGACGCCGGTTTCCCGATATGTAGACAGCTAGATAGATGAGGTCGACATGTAAGTAAGTCAGTCAAGAAACAGCTACCTCTCCATTTCTTTTTCAAATCAGTAGCCGGCGCTGCCGGCAGTGACTTAGGGGACGTCACACACACCCCACTTCACGCTGATCGCCATCCACCTGAACTACAAGTAAGTTTTTACTGAGGGCCGCACTGACTGAGCTAAGCGACAACAGCTTTATCAATGGAGCATGCTATCCGGCCAGGTTTCTACCGCCAGCATCAAGGAGATAAATAGGGAAGTTTTTTTTGTACCATTGATCCTAGCCATCAAGCCTTCTTCAGGGTGACGAACACACAAACAAGGCAGCCATCAAACTGACAATATTACCAGAGAATAAGGCGCTGTGGGAGTTGGGCCATACTACACGTGTTTCCTCGCTTCCCGTGGCAGTAGAGGGCCGACACCCGATAAGGATCTACATGCTACTTTACCAGAAGAATGCCCACGTCTGGGGCTGATCCCTCCCTCACCTTCCCTGCCTGGCTGCTTTTTGTCTGTCTGCTGTTTTCTCTTTCACAGTTTGGAAACCAGCAGTTTATGGCTGAGGGCACGGTGTTTGAAGTGAAGGTTGTAAATGATAGAATCAACGAACGGTTCTCATGGCTACGTTTGTTATGATCTTCTCTGACTGACTAGTTTTCATTTACAATCAGCCTTTGTCGTCTGGGTTCTGTGTATATTTATTGCCGGCTACAAAAATGAAATGAGAAGCATCACTGACCCAAGTTAACTCAGATATGAAAGGGGTGGCGTGGTATGGGAGTGGTCGCCGATTCATTTTTCGCTGAGGTTAGAGGTTGCGGTTGACAGAACTTACCAGTAGTAAAAAGTATAATCCACAGTATCATTTTCAATCCAAAAGGCGCTGCACCACAACGGCACACTTGCCGCAGTCACAACCGACACTAGCTCCGCGTGTAAAGCATCCACATCGTATGGGTTGGGGTCGATCGCCACATCGTTACTCCTTCACACATCATGAAACTCAGCTTGAGGCTACCCAGAGGAAGAAGCGTCAACAGCGGGGGCTGGAGTGTCGGAGGAGCGCTGTAGTAGCGCCTTGAGGGGCGGTGGGAGGCACAGCGTGGCCAGCACACAACACCAGACGACAAGCCCACGGTGGAGCTCGCTGGGGCGGACTACACGAGGTGTACGACGTTTTGCAACGGGACAATCAAGCGCGCGCTCCCACCTGCCACGCGCACAGCCCGCCCCTGACCGCCAGTCATCCAATCACACGCGCTGTGGCTCCGCCCCCCTGCCGCTGTCACCTCTTTCACACCCCGCTGTGACACAGCCGGCCATGTGTTAGGTGGTAAGGCCGTGTTGAGATCGGCTGATTATCCGGATTGCGGCAATCACACGGCGATTTGTTCTCATTGCGCCACTCCATGCTGGGGAGCTAGACAGGCAGTGAACACCGCAGACTGCAAGTGACGACAGACACTACACAGGGGTAATGCCATCGCAACATCAGTCTAGTGCATGGTGTTACGATCTCATGCTGAGACCATTTACACATCACGGAACACCAGCCCTCTCTCTTTGTTTCGAAAACACGGGGAAAAAAAGGCAACACCACCACTTTTTTTTTCATGGCCCAGTTCTCCTCAGTGCATGGTTGTCCGATGTGGCCGTGTTATCTGAATACTGTACTGGGGCCAGTCGTGGACATCAAGTATAAGGGGTGGCCGGCCTCTGCTCAGTCTCGCACTCTCGCAGACAGCAGTCAGTTCCATTGCACCAAGGAACTGTAGCACTGAATCTGTTTGTGTAACCGGCAGGCCCATCACACCAGTCAGATCATCACCATCAAATCAGAGGCTCCCCAGTCTGACTGAACTGAATCGTGCTCAGCTGGACTGTTCGCCTGTTTCCTTAGGATGGCCGTCTCCCCCCCCCCCATCCCCCCATCGCCCATAACCTGCCCGTTGAGACGTCAAATCACTCCGGCTAAACACTTTCGCGCATTTCGTGCGAAGGTGTGTGCGTTCCGGCAAACCCGTACTCTAAAACGCTGCCCGTTTTCTCTGGTTGTGCGAACTGGACCTGTTTCTTCAGCATGTCATTCACAGTCAAGGCGGCCTCAGTGACTGTCTGAACTGAATAGTGTTCAGCTGCGGGACTGTTAAATTAGGGTAGTTGTCCCTTCCCCCATAACCTGCCCATTAAGGTCGTCTCCAATCGGTGTCAACTATGATGTTGGGAGAAAGCCGAAAATCTACCTCAGCCATGAGGTAGCCTGTGGGCTGTACCTAATCCGTGCTGTGCACCAGAGTGCACGTAAGTTTTTGGCTTCGTCCCAATACTGAAGCGTTCAACCTCCAACTGACCAACCAATACGGCCGACACTGTGACCAGACAGAACCCTGTCACCCATTTTTTTCTTCTTCTAGAAATATGTGGCCAGCATACCGATCTAGATGAGTGACCAACTGCACTGTTCTACCGAGTTAGAGCACTGAATACGAGCGTATGTATTCTGCCATGCCACTGCAAGTTGACCATGCATATCCTTTTACGAAGGTAACTTGATATACGAGAGAATGTCATATATGCGCTTTCCTGTTTTCAAGTACTGGCCGCCATTGTATGTAAACCTTTGCCTGAAAAAAACAAACACCAAAACAAACATAACACGTTGAAAAAAACAAAATGTTGCCAGCCGACTTTAAATTTGTGAAATTAATGATTATTGATTAGCTAAAAATTTGCACACAACTTGAGATGCACTGTTATAATAATTATGTTTGCGGATAGCCGGCTATGCTTGCTTTCGCCCACCACCTACCCCCTCTCCCCCCCCCCCCCCAACACACACACATACATCTCCTCCCCCACAGCTTCGGTCTAATAATCTCCGGCTACACAACCCATGGCTACAGGTGGTGGTGTGCTGTTGAATAATTATCGGTTAGGTCACTCATCAATAGACGGCTTCTTTCTTTAACCTTTCATACTGAGATCTATAGAAACTTGAACATGCAGTTTCGGACCACCTGCCAAGAAATCCGGCTAATCCATACATGCTCTGTTGATGAGCGACGACTACTGCAGACACACCGACCAGTCCAGAAGGAATGCCACAGCGGGTTGTGTAAAGGGCTCGTAATAAGCTCCTCATAATCGCTTTTATCTTTCAAGCTATGGGACAGACAGCACCGCCGGTGGTTTCTGTATGAAACCTGACACAGTCACTGCGTGGACAACAGTCCGGTTTGATGGTGGTCGTTTGGACATGATTTTTGCCCTTACATTTGTTACGTAAATGTATTCTGTATGCTTGGAATGAAAATAGACTAATGGTCGTAACACCTGCAAAATACAACAATTATACAATATTCACTCTTGCCGAGAGAGAGAGAGAGAGAGAGAGAGAGAGAGAGAGAGAGCACCCAGCCAGGCAGCCCGTTATTCAAGCAAACAAACAAACAAACACGCCGTCTAGGGATGACATGATGCTGCCTCCATATTCAGACAAAACAAAAAAACAAACAAACAAACAAACAAACCAAACAAAACAAAAAATCATCTGTGGTTCCAGTTAGCGGTGTCAGACATATTAGGGTTGGCAGGTCGGCGTTATCAGTTATTTCTTTTTTACATTTATCTACCATAATTATATTTTCTGAGCGATAGCGGACGTACACCGGGCCGTGGAAGTGAACATATCCAAACCAGCGGCTTTTTCCAAGTCTCACTCAGTGGCGGGGGAGAGGAATGGAGTTAGGGCGGTTACTGACTAGAAACGGTTTCCTGCAGAAAAGCCGGGGGGAGATTTTGCACAGGCTTAATTTAAGTGTCCGACAGTCAAAATAATTCTCAGGGTTTTGGGGTTTTTTTTTGCCCCTTTCTTTCTTTTTGACACTTTGAGAGTTGCCTATCGTGAGGTAGACCGAGTTAAACCACTGGGTCAGTAAACATATACTGGCGTGTATAATTGACTTGGGCCCACGATTCTCCAGTAGCATAGTAAATCACACATGTTAGTGTCGTTCGGCTAATTAACTTTTATCATCAGCCCAAGACCAGCACATTTAAACAGCGCCACCAAATTCTTCTGGTCGTCGTTGTTCGATGATAAAAAGTTCAGAGACGACGGTGCCGCAAAATGTAGAGTGGGTCGGGTGACGAGCCACAGGTCATTATCAGTATTGCGAGCATCGAGGCACCGGCCTGGGAAAGGAACTAATCAAAGACATATAGATCCTAGATCTATACGTCGATGGAACTAATACACTTTGTAAAGTTCTATCTGACCTGAATCTTTCTGTCTGCCGGTGGTATAGTGGTATGGACCAATGGTCGTGTGAAAGTTCCCGACCAGCAAATGGGGAAAGTTGTGCCGTTTGTTACTGGGTCCCCCTATAGCACTGCCTCTTGTGGCGATGCTATCTAGCGGCCAAGATACAGAGAATCACTCGGCATTTTTGCTGGCGGGGAGAAAGGGGCGTTGGAGTTATCCCTGTGCATTAGGCAGAGAACGGGTTGCTCGTGCCGCATGCTGAGGTCGCCATCAGTGAAGTATCAATTCGTCCACCAGCCGGACTTACTTCCCACTCAGTCAGTCACACATTGGCAACATCCTGTTGACTGTTCACCACATTACATTATTATTATTATTGTGTGTTGTTGTTTCTTTCAGATGGAATTAGTCTGCAGGTCTCTCAAGGCCAGTAACTGACTGTACTAAATGTAACAAATTTGGCTTTACAACCAACCAACCGACCAACCAAACAACTTTAACACTGTGGAAACTGAATCTGGCGGATGTATTGAGCATTGTCTCCAATCTGTTCCTTTCTTGTGGGAGACGTTTCTTGTTCCACCTGATGTGTCAGAGTACGATGAAAGTGTCTGCTGTGTCAGAGTACGATGAAAGTGTCTGCTGTGTCCTTATCCCCTCATCATGGATGTCTCTCTCACGCTGGCTCTACGTTCATGACGCAGCCCGGCCAGCAGTTACTGTCCCTGCTGCAGCCCGACAGTTTCATCGGTTCTCCTCTCATCTGTCACGCATGCCATGCACACAGTTTTGTATGTGGGGAAAAGAAAAGAAAAAAAGCTTTTAGTGATTTTGAGAAAGATGGCCATTTTTTCCCCTAAATCGATCAAGTGCACCTGCCAGTAAAGTGAAAACAAGCAGGTGATCAATCACACAGTTCCCGGCGTGTGTCGGCAAGGAGGAGGGGCGGGGGGGGGGGGGGGGGAGGCGGCGAGGCACGACGGTGTGGAGAGAGACGGGGGTGCGCTCTCAGTCAATGCAACAGGAACTCTAGCGACACGCAAATTAGCAACACATTCACTCTCGTTTTCCATTTCTACAATGGGATAATGCTGGTGAGGTCCCGCGCTTAGCTCCATAAATCACAGATTTCTTTGCAATAATGTTTTGTTAATGGGACGCTGTTATCCTTGTAGAGAGCCGGCCTAGCCCTGCACAGCATGCGGCAATGTTGTCTGCAGATGTTACAGGCAATGGCCCGAGTCTTGGGTGGAACACGATTGACAGTCTTCTTACATCTGGAAACGCAAACCTTATCAAAAACAAGCCCCCCCCCCCCCCCCACACACACACACCCCACCTCGCCCCCCTCCCCCTACACCGTCTTTCTACAGCAGTGACTCATCTGGTACCCGAACACACACACACACACACACACACACACACACACACACACACACACACACAGGACGAGAGAGAGGGGGGGGGGAGAGTCTGGCGGTGCCAGTGTGACTCAGCGGTTGAGGACATGGAAGATTCATGAAAGATGATTATAAAAATATGGAGGAAAGTTATGCATTATACAACTGTTTATCGAAACATCAGGAATTTCTCTTCCAGTCACAATAAACTGTCTATACCTGGTCTGAAAATGACACGAGCATAGCAGGTTCTGGTATTGGAAAGATGGCTGCTATTATCTGTCCTCTACATACATATACTGGCGTGCTACTGACATCAGTGTTGCGGGAGAAGGGGCAGCGACTGAAGGGGATCAGAGAAGGACACTGACAAAAAGCTGGACACTGAAAGTGAAAACGTTTCACCGAACGGGATGCAAACAAAGTACATGACCAACGAGCACGCCAGACTTCGTCGGTTGTTTGCCGGTGGTTTTCCTAGTTGTGCCTGTCTTCCCGGACTAACTACGGGTGAACTGGCAGGTTAAGGGTGTAATTATAGTCCCGTACAGCCTACAGCCATTGGCCAGGCTACGAAAATTCGCGGGGACGGTCGGAGACGCAGGCAAAGGCCAACATACCTCTCTCGTCCATCTAGCACTGATTGGCAGGGAGCAAGTACTGGACAAAAACTCTTCTGTCGTGATTCTGTGCAGGGCACGTACGGCACCGGGGTAAGTTTTAGGTGATACTTTCAGATCTTTCGCCGGTGCTTTACAGATCGGCGCGTCCAGATTCAGAAACGGTGTGAATGTTTTGAAAGGGACAATGCATTCTTTCCATACAGATGAGTTATTTTGAATGACTGAGGAAGCCATTGGGAAGGAAGGATGTAGCGAGAGAGCCGAGCCGAGCCGAAGATGTAGCGAGAGAGCCGAGGCTGGGTGGTCAGTAATGACGGGCGGCGACCGACCGGTGGTCCCTCAAGGACAGAAGAAATCAGAAAAGGATAACAATGGAGAAGGCCATTAAAGTGAAGTTCAAATGTAAAGCGCTTTTGTAATCTGGTTCCCGTTAGTTAGTTTAGTCCTTTTGGCTTCTAGAGAAGCATAGGGCCTCAACAGCTCTCCTCCATCTCACTCTGTCCCTGGCGCAGGTCTTGGCCTCCTCCCATGTCAGGCCGGAGTCTCGCAGCTTGCAGTGCAAGCTCAGTCCTCCTCCAGGTCTGCTTGGGGCGCCCTCTCTTCCTCTTCCCCTGCGGGTTCCACTCGAGCGCCTGCCTGGTGATGTTGCAGGGTTCCTTCCGCAGGGTGTGGCCGACCCATCGCCACTTTCGCCGCCTGACCTGGACGTCCATTGGCTGTTGATTCGCCCTTGTCCACAGGTCGGTGTTTGGCACTCTGTCGAACCATCTCAGGTGGAGGATCTGCCGGAGACATCCGTTGATGAAGGTCTGGATCTTTGCGGTGCTGATCTTGACTGACCCGCGGCCAAGTCTCTGACCCGTAGAGTAGCACAGATTTCACGTTGGAGTTGAAGATTCTGAGCTTGGTGTTGGTGGAGATGGTGGTCGCTCTCCACATGGTTCCCGTTGGTCTGTGGTTATTAACAATTTTCTCCAGATCGCCGGTGTGAACAAAATCAGTCAGTGAACTTGCCTCCGAGTCATCTGACACTGAACGGAATTATTTCATTATTCATTATTTCGTTGACTGAGCAGAATAGATTGAAGTAGTAATCAATGTCGAATACAAAGTTATTTTCAGTGTGTCCAAGGCGAAATAAGATGCGTTCAAACCGCTATCCGCCCACCCTGTGTGCTGTGTGATGAAGGTCTCGGCAGACAGGGCTGATTGCTGCGGACAGGTAACTTGCTGAACACGGGCACAGTACGATAGCATATCAGAAGCGGCGTCCAGCGCCGGTCAGGTTAAGCCAGTCAGTTCATGGCCACTCATCCCCTCCTCTCCATCTCTTCTCCCACCCACCACGGTCCGCACTGGAGCTAATCGTCATCAGTCTCACATTCCCACAGCTCATTTTGTTGTGGTCGGGTGGCTCATTTCCCACCGGTCTCCTCCACTTAAAGAAATTCGTCATACTCGCCTATTACTACTACAGCTCGTGTAACATCAGTTTCCCATCAAGCTGCGATGAACCATGAACCATCTGCACGCATTTGCACTCAGTTCTAAAGGTAATCAAATGCCAGTTTTCTTTCAAAGGGCCATGGTAATGTATGCAAGGTGTCTCTCTCCCTCCCCTGGGTGGGCACAGTCCGTATAGAGCAAGTCAAAATTGAATTGTTTAAAGAATGGTGTGTAGTATGTTGGATCTTTGTCCTGGACGCAAAATGTGATACAGTGGTGCTGCTGGCAAGTTGCCGCCAGTATGGAAATGGTGAGTAGACCAATCACCGCTACCGATCCTTACAGCTGTGGGGAGTGTACTTCGTTTCTGTAGCTTTTTGAAACCAAGGAGGAACGCCTCCGTTTATTGCTGTAGTCAGTTGTTTAATTTGTCTACTATATATTTGTCTACTAATCCGGCTACTATTTACTGACATATTTTATTTTTACATCTTATGTATGTCTCTGAGTTGTAGATACAGTCAGTGACAGTGCTGATCGTGTGTCTGCAACTGCAAGGCATTCAGTGTTCAGTCAGTGATACCCTGATATTTGCCAGGGATGTCCGATACCCTGATATTCAGAATCCCACGCACTAAACTTTCTTCTGTTGGCTCTCGAGCCTTCTCCTACGCTGGTCCAAAAGCCTGGAATTCTCTGCCTCTTTCGCTCCGCCAGTCAACCTCCCTCGAAACCTTCAAAACAAATCTAAAAACCTACCTGTTTTCATCTCAAAGCTCCGTCTAACCTCCCTCCGTCTTTCTCCATCTCCTTATTAAGCACCATACATGCAGTTGCCCTGGCCCTGAACCTTCACGTCTGTCTGTCTCTTTACCTGTACTCTAAGCGCTTCGAACTACCTTCCATGTAGATTAAGCGCTATATAAATAAAATTATTATTATTATTATTATTATTAGTGAACCGAAGAACAGCTCTACTTGTCTGAACGATGAAGTGGTCATTATTACCTGTATCGAGTCATTCAAGTTACACGCGCTTACATAGCTACAAGCCATGGTTCCGGTTTGTGTCGATCAGTTGCCTCCATATCAGTGTCTCTTCTTTGCAATGCCAGTGATGGACATCAAAGCCCTGTTCTGTTATTTTGTATCCTGAATAAGACTACAATGATGACTGGGGTCTTTCGGCACATGATAAATTTATGTCACTGGTTTCTTAGGCAAACACAGGTGAAGCGATGTTTTCAGCACCTCCTCGTAGACACGGAAACTTTACACCTGTTTCACTTGGTGCTTGATCACACACAGACATGAACTTGATTCCGTCAGTTTGCCGAGACAGGCTTTTGTAGAGTGGCAAATAGCTTAAAACTGAGAAGAGGGGAATTGAAGATGCGATTGGTTTGGCAGACGATGTCGGGTAGAGTGAAAGCCGCAGGTTGTTTGGTTTGTTTAATACAAAGGGCGGATGTCGAGAGGGGCTGTCATAACATTACTGATGGATGGCTGCCGTCCTGACACTGCTGTAGCGACAAGACCCGGTGTCAGCGGCGCTAATCATTCTCCCAAACCAAAAGCTGCAAAACCTAGCATTCATTTCTTCCTTTTCTCGTTTCCTCCTTGACATGTACCTCTTCGCGAGGACCGTTCTTCGGGCATCCATCACACCGAGTCGTGTGTTTAGGAAGCGAGAGCAGCTGCTGTAGTTGAGTTTCGTGCTCACCGGGCCCGTACCTGTACCTGCTTCATGTACCTGTACTTGTAGTTGAGGCTCTAGGCTGTAGCGGCAGTGATAGCGGGGTATGTAGAGTGGGCGCCGCTGACGAGTACAGCAGGATGTATCACCGCCCTGGACAGGGGAACACAGGAAAACAAGCTCGCCTACAAGCACTCTTCCATTTTCTCAGCTGTCGGGCCCCGATCGCTCATGCTGTCAGGCAAGGTGCAAGCCAAACAAACGAGACGGAGGAGAAGCAATCTCGAGCTGTGATTGTCAGTTATCTATCGGCTGACCGCTTGTACCCTTTCCCCTTGTGAAATGAAAATTGAAACTCTCACAGGTCACCTCACAGCAGCGAGCAGACGGTATTGGCGGTATTGGCGGTATTGGCTCTGCATTTATCTCTCTCTGCCGGTCTCAGTCTTCTTTACCGAGTTGCCAGGGATAGCTTTTTCTAGACGCTTACCAAAAATAGACACTGTTTTCTTGTCATTTAACTAATGTACCATTAGAAATATCAATACAATTCGTTCGTTCAGTTCCTCCATTCCTCAGTTCTAATCGTCAACGGAAAGATGAAGAGCTAGACCTGTTGCCAGGATCATTGTAATCTCTCTCTCTCTCTCTCGTGTATAAAAATTAAGTTAATGGTAACTTGTTCTCGTAGATGAGTGGCCGTAGACTCAGTGTGAATCACAAATCCTAAAGGGCGCGTCACACACCGTCACCCCCTTGCGACCATTCTGGTTTGGGCGTGTGGCATTACTGACTACTTCTGTCCGGGGGACGTTGTGTCCTGTTCAGTCACACCCATCAATCAGTTGTGAACTGAAGCAGTTCTTCGGAACTTTGTAGACTGCTAGTGGCCACCAGGAGACAGTGGCACGGTGGGCAGGGAAACTGACTGGGCTGTGCTGACTGACGATCCGGCTCAGTCCAGCATGTCGTCAGTCACGGTGTGTCCATGCAAGGCCCGGAACAGGGTTTGAGTATTGCTGAACCCTTCTGTGTCTCATTGGCTTGTACTGGTGCCAGTGCAAACCGATGGGACAGAGATGTGCTGAACCTGAATCCGACCAACACGCGAGCTACACGTTTCAGTGTTGAACGTAAACTAGAGAAGGTGAGGGACCACCCAGTGTTGTTCTGGGCTTGTTTGGTATTGATGTGATCTGTCCTTGCCGCCCTCGCCTGCACAGCCAGAGAAAAAGAAACTCCACACGAGAAGGAAAAAGCCAGCAGACGTGGAGGGCGAAAATAGAATACAATTTACAAGGGTTTTGCGGAGCTCTGAAGAAGAGCTACAGTTTCTTTATATTCCTACCGGAACACGGCGTGGTCTGACAAGCCCTTGAACATAATCACCCAGTGGTCTTGATAAGCTGCTATTTCTGTGTGTTGTTATCATTTGTTCGCTAACACTTTCCCTGTTTGACATGACGCGAGCGTTGTTTTGACGCTGCTCACCGGGGGGACCCGCCGCACTCCGCCTCGTGTAGCTGTAGCGGGATCTGACACAGGCCGGGAACGAGCAGCACGAGCTCTTGCCGCCGTCAACACTCATCACTACATCAGCCGCAGTTGGAGTTGGGGCCAGCAATATTCACACAACGATCTACCACCAGTCGGCATTGCCGGATTCAGTCGTTCATGATGATGATGATGATGATGATGATGATCTGCACTTCAAGTCTAGCTGCTTCCCTTAGGTTCTTTGGCAAGTGTGAAGTTGTCTCATGTACGCACACTGACTGGCACACTCACTGACTGGATCGTAAAGCAGTATTGGGTATGGCAGTGCATTGCGGGAACCGATGATTGGACGGGAACATTTATTATCTACATTTGGCTGTCCATACTTCTTCTTCTTCTTCTTTTTAAAGGTGTTCTTTCGATAAGTGGTGGGTCCAGGGGCATCACTGAGTGAAGAGCACGCGCCACTCGAGCCAGGACAAATAAATGGTGTGGATGCTGGAGGCCACGCTGACGGCTCTCACCGCGGGAGTGCAGGCTGTGGCAGGCTGGTGCGAAATGTTGCACAAACATGGCACCCTATCATCATAATATTGCCGTGCGGGAACCACGACAAGGAAGGATTGTGTTGTTAGAGGCAGCTCGAAGACACGTCTTATTTTGCTGGAAAACAAACATGACATCGGTTCCCGGACATCAGACGTCGTTCCGGTTTCCGTACTAACTGTGCCGCGCCAACGTACCGTCCCAGCCACCCCCATTTTGTTCTCCCAACACTTCCGTCAAGAAACACCTCGTCAGTTGTGTACGCCTAATATGGGGGTGTATAATATAATATAATATAATATAATATAATATAATATAATATAATATAATCAACACTGCCCCCGAATGAAACGAGACACTCCTTTCTGACGTAAGAGACCTCCCACGTCCTCTCCACAGACAGAACTAGGGTGACCCACCACAGGTCTAACCTCAAATGGGGAAAAACAAATCCACGACGATTTACCAAAAGACGGTAGAGGTGCATCTGTACTAAAACCAAGTCAGAGGTGTATCTGTACTAAAGCACAGTAATGTCTGTAAATATATTCGTGTCCACACAGAATACGGTAAGCAAGACTGTCAGTGACGGTCAGATAATTCAAGTGTTATTATGAGGGCCTTGCATGGACACAAGAATCGACACGATCTTGCCAATGTTGTTCATGGGAGGCATGTACCGATATAAGGCACACATAGTACGGTTCTGACGGTACCGGCGACCAGGTCACAGATCAGCCATGTATATCTGTATACTGTACTGGCATCAACCTGACTGTCGTCCTCGCAGTCAGTCCCAATGCTCGGGTCGTGAGTTCGAATCCCGGCTGGGGCCACATATTTGTTCTGGCCTTTTTCTCGTTGCCCCGTTTTTGGTATCACCCATACGTGGTGGAAAAGGACGTAAAACTCCCAAACACCCACTCACCCACCCTCATAGTCACTGAGGAGTACGGACGGGCACTATACCGTCACATACTCAGTGACGCCATGGACCCTCGCTGATCTGCTGGAGCTTAGGCTCATGACACACTGGGGACGTTTTGGTTCGAACAAACTGACGTGGGACGGAAACAGTTCAAACAAGCTTCGGACAAATTAGTGCAAGAGCGTGTTGTTATCGCATGTCACACGAGAAAGACACCAGCGAAGCCAGAAATTCCCTCTCTGTCAACCCAGGCGTCGACGTAAACACTAAAAAAGTTTCCATGTTCGCAGGTTGTTCGGACTAAAAACACCCCCGTTTGACATCGGCCTTGTTAACGTCGTTCATGTTTGTGGAGGTCAGATGACCAACTGACGCTGGCCCGGGTCTGGCACAGACACGATGACTGAAAGGAGAGGTGTGCAAGGCTGGGGGGAAGGGCACACGGCGCTGACCTTCTACAGGTATGCCAGACTCGCATCACACCTGTCTGTCACCTGCTTCTTCGTCAGCTGACTGTTTTCTTGTCCTCTGTCTCGTCTCAGTCTCGCCGGCCACGTGCAGACACGTGCAGACACGGACTACCATCAGCTACCCGGCGCTTGTGGTCGGCCAAGGATTCAATCGGCATGCAGTTTATTTCCGGTAATAAATCGTCGACCTGTCTAACAGTGTTGTATAACACCAATAGTCGTGGTGTGTGTGTGTGTGTGTGTGTGTGTGTGTGTGTGTGTGTGTGTGTGTGTGTGTGTGAAATCAGGCCGCAGACCATCCCGGTAGTAGAACGATTATATACTACTTTATTTTCTTTCGGGAAATTCGCCGGGCTGTTTCCCCCGGAGGAGGCGCGTCGGCCGCTGAGCAGCGCCACTCAGCCTACCACGCTATCCCGGCTATTATTCAAATTTGCTGGGGGAGGAAAGCTGTATAACCCGGAGAGAAACCCCCAATGAGCAGCCCGGTAGCCAGGAAAAAGCGGTATCAGTCACATGTCACATGTCGGCCTGGGCTCGAACCGAAGCTTCGCCGTGACAACCGTAACGGCAGTTCAGTATATTCCACGTGTGTGTGTGTGTGTGTGTGTGTGTGTGTGTGAGAGAGAGAGAGAGAGAGAGAGAGAGAGATGATGATGAAACGTTTTTTATTCAGGATAAAGCATTTAGGCATTACTGCCTGTCTTACAAGCTGTCCTGCTAGTCTACGTTAAAGGGTAAAAAGACAGAGAGAGAGAGAGAGAGAGAGAGCAGTATGGTGTAGCCGGTGTCATAAAGTTGTTAGACCCCCCCATAGTGCTTGGACCCCCCCCCCCCCGCACCCCCCCCTTCCCGGACCATTAGCCTTAATATTACTCGACCCCTCCATTGTTACTGGACTCCCCCTGCACTTAGATATTTTTACAGTTATTGGACCGGGGGGTCCATTATTCAGGGGGTCTATTAACTATACCACACCGACGTGTAGATCGCGTTGCTGCAACGTTCCAGGCTGATTTTGTTTGCATTGAGAAGCTAGCTAGCGAGACGAGGGCGAGTGAAGAGAAGCTGGTGATGGGGTGGGCGCGTGGGATGGTGCAAATTGCCGGTATCTATCATCTCACCACTAAACAGCGGGCACGCCGGGCACAACCTGAGTCAGCTCCACAACCAGCTCACCCTGTCCTCCTGAACGAGCCGCTACACACCCAACACAATTCATTACTTTCCACTTGCTCATTTGTCGTTGGCTGAGCAATTGTCTCCAGCCGCCTGTAACTTACCGATTTCAAAAGTTCAGTTCATGGCTCCACTTTTGGGTCTTAGCCGGTTCAGCATCATCAGCCAGCAGAGCCCGGAGCCGGACTAGTCGAGCGTAAGGCGTTGGACTTTCAATGCCGCTCGAATCGTACGTTCCATTTCCAGCTGGGGCCAGATGGCTTGGCTTTTTTCTCGTTGCCCCGTCTTTCACATCACCCGTATCTGGTGGAAAAAGATGTTAAACCCGCAAAGTCGCCCATCCACCTACACGTCGGCGGCGAGCGAAAGGACCACGCCAATCAGTACTGACTTACGAAAGAGAACTGGGAAACAGAATCTCATTGCACCCGACTTAGAAATCGTCAGTGGTGGACAAAAGACGTTAAACCTCGAAACACCTACTCACCCAGTTACTTAAGTTGTCTTAGCCTGGCGGGTATAACCTGCACGCATGGACAAGCCTAACCTAGAGGTGCACGCCTCGTGGGTGTATTCCGTTGAACAAGTTCGGCATACGGAAACACGTTGGTTCGGATTTTCGTCCCCCCAAGAGGCTAAATTTGGTTCTCATTACAAATATATCTTGCCAGGGTTCTCTCTCTCTCTCTCTCTCTCTTTCACACACACACACACACACACACACACACACACACACACACACACACAAGCACGTTGGTTCGGATTTTCGTCCCCGCAAGAGGCTAAATTTGGTTCTCATTACAAATATATCTTGCCAGGGTTCTCTCTCTCTCTCTTTCACACACACACACACACACACACACACACACACACACACACACACACACACACACAAAGCACGTTGGTTCGGATTTTCGTCCCCGCAAGAGGCTAAATTTGGTTCTCATTACAAATATATCTTGCCAGGGTTCTCTCTCTCTCTCTTTCACACACACACACACACACACACACACACACACACACACACAAAGCACGTTGGTTCGGATTTTCGTCCCCCCAAGAGGCTAAATTTGGTTCTCATTACAAATATATCTTGCCAGGGTTCTCTCTCTCTCTCTCTCTCTCTCTCTCTCTCTCTCACACACACACACACAAGCACGCGCGCGCGCGCGCGCGCCGACACATTGCGTTCTCTCCGTTACGCAGCAACACAGAATCATTCAGTGTCAGTTCTGGATGCGGCCGGAGACTGAGAAGAGAGACCTTCAGCATTGACAGAAGCAGACAAAATGGAGGCTTTTGGCCATTACAGTGTCAGTGATTTATTTCACCCTAGTACTTTGTGTCTAGAATGAGGTTGTGGTGGTGGTATGAAGGTAAAAGAATAGAGAGGTAGGGTGAAGAATCCGTGCTACCGAAGACGCTAGAACCGCTAGCGTAGCGACTCTCCGTCTGTATTGCTGCTGCGCTGCTGTACGTATTGCACGTGCCGTGCTAGACAACACTGCTGTGAATGGCGGAGTCGTGATGACAGCCTTTCCTGCTCTCCGACCCCTGGCATTACCGGCTCCCCTCCTCAACACAGCTCATACATCTACCTCTATCACGGGCATAACCTGCTTAGGGTGCACTGTCTTCATTGACACCTCTTTACACTGGGTTATGAAGTCATTCAGAAATAGATAGTTTGCACGCCACCGGAGGCCGGGAAATCAGAACCAGGACCATGCATAAAAGACCAGTTTGCGACTCTACATATGTAATGATTGAGCTTGTTTAAAAGACACATTTGCATCGTGACATGCACATTTAACTTGCCGTGAAGAGGGTGGGTGGGTGGTTGGGGGTTTAACGTCCTTTTTTCACCACATAAGGTGATATCAAGGACGGGGCAACGATGAAAAAGCCAGCACAAATATTTGGCCCCAGCCGGGATACGAACTCACGACCCGAGCATCAGAAGTCCAACGCTCTACCTTTCGACCACCCCGGCTCCCCCCTTGCCGTGAAGAGAAAAAAAAAAAAAAAAACACGTTTGCCGAACGTGTGAAGTCTGTACTCTGGAAACTGTTTCGGTGTTTCAAGTATCAAGTCATACCACACGCATGTATTTGGGTCAGTCCGGGTCGTTAAGCGTGTCCACACGAGTGCTTGTTCTATTTACAGTTGACCTGCATCCGGGACAACACGCCCCCCTCCCTCCCCCATCACCCCCCCCCCCCCAAAAAAAAAAAGAAAGACCCCCCCCCCAAAAAAAAAAAAACAAAAAAAACACCCAAAAAACAAAAAGAGAGCCCGATTTCTTCAACATTAGAGGCCGCGCAAAATTATAAATATCAAGTGGTGCATCTCTTTGTTCGAGCTAGAGCTCAGGAACTAGACCCCCTCCACCCCCCCCTCATGTCGCCAATAACAACAGCACCTACAGCCCAGAACTCAGCCCGAAGACTCAAACCGAAACTCAGTGAGGTGCCCTGCGTGCTGCGCAAACGGACAGCACGTGATTTTTCGCCGGGCTGAGTTTTAAACTGCCTAGTCAGTCGTAGCACAGGGCATGTTTACGGTCACGTGTCTTTCGCTTGGTATTTATCGTGCTATTAAGTGCCAGTCAACGTGCAAATGTGTCTTGAGCAGGTGACTGGTCTTATGGCTGATACAATCTGAACCACTTGATGAAAAAGCTATAGCGAGCTGTGGTCTAGGAAATCCTTGTTTCAGATACATCAGTGTACCAGCTCGGTCAGTTTTGGCCATGAACTGACACTGAGATGACGTGTGGTTGATACAGAAAGTATTCTTTTTCTTCTTTGGCTGCTTAAGGTTCTTGCCACAGCGGTCATTGGAGACACAGCAGAAAGTAGAAATCTTATCCACATAAATCGTAAATGTACTCGTACAGTTCTTGCTCCAGTGACAGCTCCCCCAGGTCTCCGCCTGACAGTGTGGTATCCGCGTGGCGTCTTCACGATACTCGGCCGACAGTTAGTAAATCTTTATTGACAACGACAGAATGGTTTTATTGCCGAGGGCATGCACATTTTCGGGCTCTTCAACTGCTTCTGTTAGCGTTAAGTGTATTGTTAAGAGTGACGTGCACTGATGATCTAGTATCATTCATTTAGTCGTTACAACTACCGGGGAGGCTGCCATGTTGTTCATGTTCTTGAAGACTTGAAGTCTGGCAAGTAAGAGAGTTCGATCCCGGCTGGGGCCAAATATTCGTGCTGGCTTTTTCGTCGTTGCCCCGTCTTTCATATCACCCTATGTGGTGGAAAAGGACGTTAAACCCCCGTTAAACACCAAACACCCTGGCAAGTAAGAGTGCTTAGAAAAGAAAAGTGATTTGTCTCGTGTTTTTCTGCTTCCCGTTTTGACCCACTTTTTCTCCTTCTTTGTGTTATTGGCAAAATTAACTTCAGTCAAAATTTCCGTTCAGTTGCTATCCCTATTCCCTCCATTACATCAGTCAGAATCTGAGACGCGAACTTCGTACCTATCAGCAGATTTAATTCGGCTTACGGTCATTTGTTTACTGTCACATGTCACATGTCGGCCTGGGTTCGAACCCAAGCTTCGCCGTGACAGCGGTGACGGCAGTTCAGTATATTCCACGTGTGTGTGTGTGTGTGTGTGTGTGTGTGTGTGTGTGTGTGTGTGTGTGTGTGTGTGTGTGAGAGAGAGAGAGAGAGAGAGAGAGCAGTATGGTGTAGCCGGTGTGTGTGTGTGTGTGTGTGTGTGTGTGTGTAAGAGAGAGAGAGAGAGAGAGAGAGAGAGAGGGTGGCTGGGTGGGTGTTTAACGTCCTTTTCCACCACATACGGGTGATATCAAAGACGGGGCAACGATGAAAAAGCCAGCACAAATGTTTGACCCCAGCCGGGATACGAACTCACGACCCGAGAGAGAGAGAGAGAGAGAGAGAGAGAGAGAGAGAGAGAGAGAGAGAGCAGCATGGTGTAGCCGGTGTCATAAGCGTGTTAGACCCCCCATAGTGCTTGCCCCCCCCCCCTTCCCCCTCCCATCTTTCTTTCAAAAGCCTCTTGCTAAGCGCCGTGAGCACTCAGTAACAGTTGGCTCGCGACAGCGGAAGGGGCAGTATCAACTTGAACTGTAACCAAATCAAAACAAATCAAATATACTTTACTGTGTCTTGAACGACAAAATCTTCTTTTGATGTGTGGGGAATACAAGGAACAAGAAAATTAGACAGAATTAGTTAAATTAAATTAAATAAAAAGATCAAATGGGTTCTCCTGTTTAAAAAAATAAACACCACTGAACAATAACTACCCTACATGGTCAACCCCTTGTCGTGGGGTAGTGGCTTGTGTACCTCAATGACCCAGATAGTTATGCCAGCGGGAGCACGTGCTCCTGGCAGGGTCACCCAAGCTGGACAGGTTGAAGGGTAGAGGTCAGACGAATGTGGACCACCTCTCCAAGAGGCTAAACGGGTTTGCGCAGGGTTAACAGCCCTACCTGTAAAAAAAAAAAAAATCAAGTTACAGAAGCATCGACAGCAACAAACCAAGACATTCACCTGGGCGAGGAAGGGTCTCCATCCCGGAGACCTATGACGCAGTGCAGTGAAAGCCGGAAGCTGCAAGGTCGACCCCCTTTCTAACACCCAGGACAACGACAAGAGTAGCCACATGGAACATCAGGACAATGTATGAAGTAGGAAGGACCATACAAGTAGCAAGAGAGATGAAGAACTACAAGATAGGAGTACTGGGACTGAGTGAGACAAGGTGGCTACAGACAGGACAGCTGAGATTTTCATCGGGAGAGCAATTGCTGTACTCTGAACACACAGAGGATGGAGCCCCCCACACTGAGGGTGTGGTCCTGATGCTGGCACTGGAGGCACAGCGGGCACTCATCGGCTGGGAACCTGTCAACTCCCGCATCATCACAGCCAAATTCATCACCAAGAAAAAGACATCAAGCTGAACATCATCCAGTGCTACGCTCCAACCAATGATGCGGAAGAGGAGAAAAAAGATGACTTCAACCAACAACTGCAGACAGTGATAGATAGAGGAGGAGCCAAGGACATGACCATACTGATGGGAGACTTCAACGCCAAGATTGGATCAGACAACACAGGCTATGAGGACACCATGGGAACACACGGACTGGGACAGATGAACGAAAATGGCGAGCGCTTTGCAGACTTTTGTGTCCTGAACCAGCTAGTGATAGGAGGCAGCATCTTCCCACACAAGCGCATCCACAAGGCCACATGGAGATCGCCGGACCATTTCACGAAGAACCAGATTGATCACATCTGCATCAGCCGGAAGTTCAGGAGATCATGGCGAGATGTGCTCGTGATGAGGGGTGCCGATGTATCATCAGACCACCACCTTCTCACAACAACATTGAGACTTCGGCTTAAGAGGCACATCAAAGCCAACAACACACGGACCAGGTACAACGTTGGACTACAGCGTTGGAGCACAGACACACAAGCAGCATTCCGGATCAGCCTTTCCAACAGGTTCCAGCCACTGCAAGACCTGATAGATGACAGTGGAACGGACATCGAGACACAGTGGGAACACAGCAAGAAACTGGCACGACACACGCGAAGAGGTCTTTGGCAAGAGAAAGACCCAACACAAGAAATGGATCTCTGCTGATACCATCCAGAAGCTGGAAGTTAGGAAAGAGAAGAAAACTGCACTGAACACGAGCCAAACAAGAAGAGCTAAGGCAAAGGCACAAGAAGAATACACAGCAGCTGACAGAGAAGTGAAGAGGAGCATCAGGAAGGACAAGAGGGACTACATCGACAACCTGGCCAGTCAAGCAGAGGAAGCAGGGGATCTAAAAGACCTGTACAAGGTGACCAAGAAGCTCGCGGGCTAATTTCAGCAGACAGACAAACCAGTGAAGGACCAGAACGGGCACCCACTGACAACAACTGAGGAACAGCTGAAGCGATGGGCAGAACACTTCAGGGAGCTGTTAAATCGCCCCATCCCTGAAACACCACCAGACCTCCCACCAGCACAGACGTTTCGGTCTGTGCCTCCCTGTCCATCAACCACGCTCCCCAGGTAGACAAAAGACTCTACCTCCCTGATGGGCTCTCCACCGACTGTGACTGGTGTGTTGGCAGTGGTGTTGAACTTCATCAGCTCGGTTTTCTTCCTGTTGATCTTGAGCCCTGTTCCAGCTGATGTGGCTTCCAGGCAAGTAGTCTTGTCCTGCATCTGGCTGTGGCTGTGAGACAGGAGCGCCAGGTCATCCGCAAAGTCGAGGTCATCCAGCTGCGTCCAGAGTGTCCACTGTATCCCGTTTTCCCTGCCTGCTGTAGTGGTCTTCATGATCCAGTCGATGACCAGAAAGAAGAGGAACGGGGACAACAGGCATCCCTGGCGGACTCCGGTCTTCATCTCAAAGCTTTCTGACAACTGGCCGGCATGTCCAAACGACCACCATCAAACCGGACTGTTGTTCACGCAGTGACTGTGTCAGTTTTCATACAGAAACCTGTGGCATTCCTTCTGGACTGGTCGGTGTGTCTGCAGTGGTCGTCGCTCATCAACATTAAGAGCATGTATGGATTAGATTTCTTGGCAGGTGGTCTGAAACTGCATGTTCAAGTTTCTATAGATCTTAGTATGAAAGGTTAAAGAAAGAAGCCGTCTATCCATGAGTGACCTAACCGATAATCATTCAACAGCACACCACCACCTGTAGCTCTTAACACCTGATCATGGGTTGTGTAGCCGTCACTGATCACAATCAACATGTTACTCGAAAAAGCCGGGTGGATTTAAGGTATGAATTATGTGTTTATGGTATATTGTACGGCGAGTCCTCGAAATTGCGGTGGGTTGACGCAGGATGAGGCAAAATCAGCTGCATGTGTATACAGTGTGCGTCGAGTAACATGTTGATTGTGATCAGTGACGGCAGCATGGTCAGAATCAACGTTCACTAATGATCTCCAGCAGGACCGGTCAAGGCTTTGCATGGACAGTGAAGTTCCCCGGTGCCCTTACCAGTCCCCACGGAGGATAAGGTCCCTTGTGTCACGTGACTTGATAATGTCCGATGATGGAGTCGCTAATTCACTGAGAAGGTTCGACAAAGTTCTATTTCGGAAAATTTCTCCCGAATCGCTGCATCAACAGCAAAACCAGCTAGGAGAGAATAGCATGGGGGTAAACGGGGGTAAAGCACGAGGGGTAAAGCACGTTTGAGTCTACAAGGCGCCCGGAATCTGCGAGAATCAGGAATTGAGGGTGCGTCCAAATAGTGCGTGGCATACGCGTAGCAGCATGCGGACGTGGGAGGACATGGGAAGAAAAGGTAAAACATCTAAAATCACTGAAGTCCTGCAACAGAAAATGTGTTTTTGGTATTGCCAGCGGGGAGGGGGAGTAGGGGGTGGGATCTTTTGTTAGCTTTGCTGAGTAGCAGAAAGTCGAGTTAACACTACTGAACCGTTTCAAACAGTAAAGAGTCTGCCCGCCGGTACTAATCCCGAAAGGAGTGAAAACTGGCTTGTTCTTCAACAGTCTCTCTCTCTCTCTCTCACACACACACACACACACACACACACACACACACACACACACACACACACACACACAACTATCTAAATCACATATACTGCTATATTTTTCCCCCGGGGATTTTAAATGAATTTGCTCTTCCAAACTATTCCCAGCATGCCCTTGAATAATCGCACCTGCCTGGCACTATTTTGGACGGTCCCTCAGTGCTTCTGACCGTCTTCCTCGTGCTTTACTTCCCTCAGTGCTTCTGACCGTCTTCCTCGTGCTTTACTTCCCTCAGTGCTTCTGACCGTCTTCCTCGTGCTGTACTTCCCTCAGTGCTTCTGACCGTCTTCCTCGTGCTGTACTTCCCTCAGTGCTTCTGACCGTCTTCCTCGTGCTTTACTTCCCTCAGTGCTTCTGACCGTCTTCCTCGTGCTTTACTTCCCTCAGTGCTTCTGACCGTCTTCCTCGTGCTGTACTTCCCTCAGTGCTTCTGACCGTCTTCCTCGTGCTGTACTTCCCTCAGTGCTTCTGACCGTCTTCCTCGTGCTGTACTTCCCTCAGTGCTTCTGACCGTCTTCCTCGTGCTGTACTTCCCTCAGTGCTTCTGACCGTCTTCCTCGTGCTTTACTTCCCTCAGTGCTTCTGACCGTCTTCCTCGTGCTTTACTTCCCTCAGTGCTTCTGACCGTCTTCCTCGTGCTGTACTTCCCTCAGTGCTTCTGACCGTCTTCCTCGTGCTGTACTTCCCTCAGTGCTTCTGACCGTCTTCCTCGTGCTTTACTTCCCTCAGTGCTTCTGACCGTCTTCCTCGTGCTTTACTTGGCGAGTACCGTTGGGGGCCAGTTATTTATGCTGGCCTCTTTTCTCGTTGCCCCGTCTTTGGTACCACCCGTACGTAGTGGGAAAGGACGTTTAACTCCCAAACACCATTTGATGAGGTTACCCACCGTGATCCCGAACCCAGGACGAAGGTTTTTTTTTTGTTTAGGAAAACTGTTAAATAACTATATTCCCTGACATTGTTATCAGTTTCCAACAATGATTGAAATCAGTTTCACACGGCCAAAAAAAATCCCCCACACTTTACCCCCCTCCCCCCCCCCCCCCCCCCCCCCACACACGCACAAAATCAGAACTGTCGAACGAAGCCAGCAGGCCGCTTTCCACCTGTTACACGGCACCATTCGATGTAAAGTAGACACTAGTTGACAGGGGACCGGCTTCCAGTGACATTCTCAGTAGGAATAACTCGTCCCGTCTTGTCAGAGTCGGGTTTCAGCTGTAGAGAAAAACAATGCGGCCAAGCTGTGTGGCGGTCGGGCTTCCTCGTGACGTGCTGAACACAGAGAACAGAACGGCCGCGGCATATATATACTGACCTATACCGGTATCCGCCCATAAATGCGGTGCACTGGGGGGCATGCGGCCATCAGACAGCAAAGCATACTTTTTGCTGATATAAAAAAAAAAGAAGAAATGTTGATTACGACTGAGACTGATCAGACTGAGCAAAGAAAGCTTACACTTACAGTGAGCACAATAAAAATAGCAGCGTTGCCAGTTTGAACTGACCTGTACGCCGGTTTCAGCATCACTGGTCAATGTGGATGGCTGAGTGTGCGACTTGAAGCGCGGGTCGCCTGCCTACTACCACTGCAGGTGGCCCTTCTTGTCTTTTCCTAATTAGTTTCATACCGATGTTTTGGTGGGGGTTTCCCCCCCCTGTAGTGAGAAGCAAATGCAAAATCGTATGTCTGATCACTTAATTACAAACTTCCTACCACATTTTGCATCATGGCGGACCGTCTTTGATTTGTCTGTACTGAAACTGCAAATGGGTGCTTACAAGTAAAAAGAAAAAAGTAACTCCACAAAAAGTCTGGCTGCACAGAACTGTCTGTATAGTGAAGGCACACATTCGCTCTTAGGCCACCATCACGTGAACGTTTCACGCAATCCGATCTTTGAAAGCAGGCCAGTCCGGCATCAGTCGCCGCCGCTCAGTCAGTTGATCTATGCTGACTGTGTGCATAAGCCAGGAGATTAGGAGTGGGACTGAAAACTTAGTGCTTTTCGTTAACTCACCTTAAATCGGTGAACACTCCTTGTATGGTGAACAGACATTCTACAAGATACTTGTGTATCTTTGTGTAGCCGAGTGGCCGGTTTGCACCCTCACGCTCATTGACTAGCCTTTGTTCTCCGGCCAGCTCTGTACGTCAGCCGCGAGCAGACCCCTCCAGTCCGGCAGGGAGCGTTTGGTATCCGCGATGGCTCTTGTGCCAGTGTTTGTTTATTGTCAAATAGTCGTTTGTCGTTTAGTCCACAGTCGTTTGACCTAGGGTTATTCTGTAAACAGTAGTAGTTTCAGAAGTTTGTACTTTTAGCTATGTTTTGGTCCTAGTGCTATTTTGTAGTTTAACGGGTTTAATCGGGCCGGTCTGAACCCGCCCTTTCCACTAAAGGGCCGAGAGCCGGCCGCCCGGCCGGGTTTTTCGCTCTTTGAGCAGCCGTAGAAAATTCCCCGTCTTTCACTAGCATCATAACCCCATACCACCTTTAAAGTAATTTTCGTGCCCTTTCCGACGCTGAAGTTCATAGCTGCTGTATGAGGCCCGCTAGTGTTACTGTATACTAATTTTCTGTGTCTGAACTGACAAACACAGATTTCCCCCCCACAGGCGCTAATTTGTCTGGGTAACTTTTGAATGAGATTCGGTTTGGAATCAGTCTAACCACCTTAGTCTTAGTCTGTGCAAACTACTGTCATCTGCTATACTGACCGGCCATGTATCATAGTATATCCTTATCATCATGTTCATTTAGTACTTTGATGCCATCAGTTCATAATATTTTAGTAGTTTTGATTTGTTCCACCGATGTGTACAGTTCAGACATCAGTTTTAGTTTTCCTTTGTTTGTCACAGTACTCGCTCGAATTCCGCGCGTACACCGGATTTCTTAGTTAACTTTCAGTCAGGTCCATATTTGTATTTTTGTGTGACAATTTGCCTTGGTCCACATTTAACTTTTATGATAATCTCTCTCTGCCTCTCTCTCTTCTTCTTCTTTGTGTCAGTATTTGGCCTGATATTTTATATATTTGTCTCATAGGTTGTTCTGTCACATGAAATGGCATAAAGGTTGTATCGGTGAGGCTGCTGGCATCACTAGCGCCGGTTTAGTATTGGTGTTAGTTTCTGTTTAGTATTGTTACATTATTTTGTGCTGTAGCTGTTTGGCTATGGCTTTTACCATTCTTAGGTTTATCCATTTTGTACTTTTATACTTTATTCTCTTATTGTTACCTGCTTTACTTTTTCTTTTTCGGTGTACTAACGTCTATTTATTTGTATTTTTGCAGACTTAGTTACACTGCTCTTCCGTAGTGGCAAATGAAGATGCGTTTTGCCTGACACTATGTGTTGACTCCCCTACGTACCACTGACACTCGTGCGCCTGCTCACTCCACTCGACCGTCACAATTGCATTATACGTTTTGTTATGTCCTAAAATTGTGGAGCGCACACTAACCTAGGACGATATAACTGGACACTGCAGACTGCGTGCCCACCTGTGCCGCCTTGGGCTGTCACACTCACCAGACTGTCTGTGCGGAACAGCCCCTCAAACCCCGGAACACATTCTGCCGTCCTGCCCCCTTTTCAAAGAAGCAAGGACACAACACTGGCCGAACGGAGCCACACTGGCAGAGAAACTCTGGGGCAGCAAATCAGACCTCTTGAAGACCACTGCTTATATAAAGACCACAAACCTAATCATCTGAAGAGGAGTCCAGAACAGGGAACGCAGAAGAAGAAGAAGAAGAAGATATACATATGCATGTTGAGAATAGTCAGTGTGTGAGTAGTCACGGGCGTCAGTAAATGTTTACCTCGACCATCGATCTGCAAAGCATGTTGATGCTACTTCTTTTGTTAAGCACCTGACGGTCTCAGGGTCAGCGAATCGAGCGGGGTTGAGGTTCTGCTGCCGTGCTGACCAACACTGAAGCGACAGCCGGCTACACTGATGGTCTGCTGATATGGCCGAGCAAAATGTGTACTCCTTAGTGCTACGCTCTTTACCTGTGGAGTTCATCAGCCTGTCTGCCTCACTCCACAAACCCAGCACTTGCTGTTGTGTCTTGCTGGTGTGGCATAGCATACAGTCTGGCACAGCTGACCCAGCTGAGTGGACTCAGTGCTGAAGATGAGATCACCTTCAAGACCTGCATACTCGGAGACCTAGAAGAGATCAGTACTAAACGATAGAAGCTGCCGACCGAGTGTCTGCGTATTCTTTGGGATGGTCTCTGACTGTTTAGAGCGGGTGCGTGCCCCCGCCTCAGACTCCTGCCAAACTACATGTATCTGTAACTAGCTAAACAAAGTCAACAGTGCGAGCCCGTCATTAGTTGCGCTCATCCTGCAATGATTTGTTTACAGAAGTTTAACCACTTATCTATTTTAGGATCTTGCTCCGCTTCTCCAGTTCACGTATACGTTTTCAAAATGCAATTTTCTTTGCACGTGCGGCGCGTGGTGGGAATGCTTGACTTAATAGATATGTCAGCGACACCCTTATTTTCGTGTGAGCCTCTTTCTGGAGACTCGTGCTTGATTGGCTGACGAGGGGCGAGCGCTTCCTGCCTCATGTCGCCGGCACTGACACACACCTAGTGACCCAACCCTTCAAAGGCCGGCCCGCCACGACTACAGCTCGTCTCCTCTCCACTGTCTGTCCCACCCGGTGGAATCTAGTGCTAGGAATGCACTCGCAGGTACAGGCGGAGAGGCCGAGATGACGGGCCCATCTGATTTCCATTGAGCACAGATAAAGAGGGAAAACTCGCTTTCTCGCATTGCCGCTTTTCTGCCGTTACGCCTGTTTGTGCTGCCTTGGCACATCAAACGTTAGTCAGATGAAAGCCAGCCGGCTGGAGAGCTCCTCACTCTCACAGAAGGCGTCCAAGCCAGAAAACTGCCAAGATCCCAGGATTCCAACAGAACTGACTCCGTTGCTTTTTGTGCATGTTCCTCTCGCAGCCTGTCCTGATGACCAACTGCACCACTCACGCCGGCCAGCTGGGAATCACTGCCGGACTCACCGCCGGCCAAGTCAGTTACTTGCTGCACGTCATCTTGCTCACAGTAGCTGGTAGACGTGCTGCTGATGCTGGTGATTCGCTGTTGTCTGTCGTAAGCAGGAAAGTCAGTTTTGACCACAAACTGATTTTGTACACACACACGCACGCACGCCGGCACGCAAGACTTCAATCAGTCATCTCAGGCCTGGACCAGTGACTAACTTCGCCAACAAAAGCCGAAGAAACGCTTTTGCAAAACAGTAATCAGCCGGGCTCAGTCAGAATCAAAATCATTTTACTTCTGGATCCACTTCGGTCATCAGATT
Source organism: Batillaria attramentaria (assembly GCA_018292915.2). Lineage (NCBI taxonomy): Eukaryota > Metazoa > Mollusca > Gastropoda > Batillariidae > Batillaria > Batillaria attramentaria. Next base: position 2,185,010 of record JACVVK020000016.1, on the reverse strand, counting down.
GAAAAAAGAAAAAGGGCGGGCGAGTGTTCGAGGGTTTAACGTCCTTTTGCCCCACATACGGGTGATATCAAAGACGGGGCAACGAGAAAAAAGCCCGGACAAATATTTGACCCCAGCCGGGATTCGAACACACCACCCGAGCAACACATTACCGCTCGGCTATCCCGGCTCTCCTGCATGACTTGAAGCCAAAATTTGTGCTGGCTTTTTTTCTCGTTGCCCCGTCTTTTATCATCAAGTATCACCCTCATGTAGTGGAAAAGGACACCCACCCACCCGGCTCCTCTGAAAAAAAGGAAGGAAAAAAAAATACACACATCACCGGGCACAAAAACCGTACGAATATAATTATACGAGAGTGGTATGACATTACACACACAAACTGATGGAGTGATGTCAAGACTGAGGCAAAACAATTGTTTTAGATCCGATGAGAATAGTAATAGTTAACATAATACATGCACGCACACGTACACGAACCATCAAAGAGGCCGAATAACCACTGAAAATCCGGGCACACATCGGATGGCAAGGACAACAACAGCAGACGATTTCTAAGAAATAAAGATCAACGACTGAAACAGCGTCACACCAAGCCAATACCGATCACTCCGCCATCTCCCCCCTCCACCCCCCCCCCCATACACACACACACACACGCACTGCCGTATGACACTGTCTCGTGTGAAAGCTGTGTCAGGACGTGTGATACTGTGATCGTTCACAATGAACATTCAGACTTCAGCGCCGGACCGTCATGCAAGGAAACTGTTTACAAGTACGTTTTCGACCCTGGGCCCCTGCACAGATTCAGTGTCGTCAACGTTTTGTTCCTTGTTGACATGCTTGTTTATTTGTTTTGTGTGTTTGTGCATGGCGTATGTCAGTATAGACCAATATTCTTGGGAATACTGATTCACCGAATCATGGGAGTCTCAGTGTAGCAAAGAGAAGTGTTATGACTGATTCCGTGCGGCCACACACCCAAAGGCGATCCAGTCAGTCGTGGGGGGAAAAAAGGACTTGGCGATGTCTGCCCAACTATTTATTATTGTTTGCCATTTATATCGATATGATACCCTCTTTCGTATCCAAGCCATGTGTTTACTCTTCCAATTTGCGCCGACTGCCGCGCATGCTTGGTGTCTGTTGTGTCGTGTGCGCGTGCTGCACGTGCAGTAACGGTGTCTGGCAGCGCATACATCACGCGCCACAAGGCCATGCACGGCCCGCGTGTCAAACAAAGAACGCTTTCACTTTCCCCTACCTCCAACGTCTTCCAATTTACGAACTAGAACAGTCGTTGGACGTACGTGTGTTTACGTCTTGTAAACAGGCGTTTCCTGCCAGATTCCTTTGGAAATTTGTAATATGTTACCGCAACAGGATAGGCCTGCGGGTACTATAGCGCTCTCTATAGATGCAGTGAAACGCACTTGTATCCATTTCATTGTTAAATTTCGCTGACCGAGCTACACTGATATGATTCCTTTCCTTGGAGTTGCTTTTCCCGTTAGAAACTGGTTTCCGTAAGCATTCAGGTAGACTCGGAGTACCATCTTACGACTCACAATTTTGTACTGAGAAAGGAAACAAGGCTCCAATTGCAATAGAGAGGGCCACGCAGTCATGCACACAGTGAGAACATAACTTCGCTTGGCTACATGGAACATCAGCTATTTGTGTTGAGGAAAAAACGTCAAGGCCATCACTGAAACAATTAAAACCGATGCCTTTGGGTTACAAAAGTCAGTGAACTACTAGGAGTTCAGTTCTGCAAATTCACCGATTACCACTGATTTTTGCAGTTGATCAACACTTTGCTGGGTGGCACTACTGAATCAACTATGAGAAGGCCTTCGACAGTGTAGACAGAGAGGCGCTGTGGAAGCTGCTAAGGCACTATGGAGTTCCCGGGAAGATCATCTCCCTGATCCAGTGCACCTACAAAGACATGAGCTGCAGGATTGCCCATGCCGGCCAGTTGTCAGAAAGCTTCGAGGTGAAGACCGGAGTCCGCCAGGGATGCCTGTTGTCCCCGTTCCTCTTCCTCCTGGTCATCGACTGGATCATGAAGACCACCACAACAGGCAGGAAAAACGGGATACAGTGGACACTCTGGACGCAGCTGGATGACCTCGACTTTGCGGACGACCTGGCGCTCCTGTCTCACAGCCACAGCCAGATGCAGGACAAGACTACATGCCTGGAAGCCACATCAGCCGGAACAGGGCTCAAGATCAACAGGAAGAAAACCGAGCTGATGAAGATCAACACCACTGCCAACACACCAGTCACAGTCGGTGGAGAGTCCATCAGGGAGGTAGAGTCCTTTGTCTACCTGGTGAGTGTGGTTGATGGACAGGGAGGCACAGACCGAGACGTCACAGCCAGAATCGGCAAGGCAAGAGCAGCAATGGTCATGCTGAAGAACATCTGGGCATCCAAAGTTGTCAGCATAAGAACCAAACTTCGCATCTTCAACTCCAACGTGAAGTCAGTTCTGCTCTACGGATGCGAAACATGGAGGACAACGAAGACGATGCAGCAGAAGATCCAGACATTTCTCAACACCTGTCTGAGGCGCATCTTCAACATCCGATGGCCATAGAAGATCCGGAACGAAGAGCTGTGGGAGCGAGCAGGGCAGGAACCAGCGGCCAAGTAGATCCTGCGGAGGAAGTGGGGCTGGATTGGACACACCCTCAGGAAGCCAGCATCCAGCACCACACGCCAAGCCCTGACATGGAACCCACAGGGGAAAAGGAAGAGAGGCCGGCCTCGCAACAGCTGGAGGCGGGACACTGAGGCAGAGTTATATAAGCAGGGGACCAACTGGACTGGAGTGGCAAGAATAGCCCAGAACAGAGTGCGATGGCGAAGGGTTGTCGATGGCCTATGCTCCACGTGGAGCCAGGGGCCTAAGTAAGTAAGTACTACTGAATCAGTACTTGGCGTGCTCGCTTAGACTGAGACTAAGAGTACAAAACTGTTAGTAGTTCCGTTTGTATAGACAGCAGTAGACCGCAAGATAAGAGCGACACATCGCCAATACAGACTGAGAAGACCTCAACTGACCACATCAGTCGTCAGTCACTGCCGCATGACCAGATGAAGGATCTGGACAAGATTCCTCACCGCGTCAGTTAGCAGACATGGTAAAGACGGTACGCCTGAACTAAAGACAGGACCAGACCAAAACGATCAGAGACTGGACGTGAACTACAAACTATAGAGGTTAGTCAGTATTGATGAAAGTGGGTTCCATCAGGTGGTCTCATGCTGTCCACTCCGTTTATATCTCTGTAGACGAAGCAACAGCTAGAGAAGCAGGCCCTCGGTTATCACTGCAGGATGGATGCAACACGCACTTTCACAGCAGGTGCTGCTTCTTTGCTGCTCAGTCTCAGCTGAATCAGAGACCACGCCGGTGGTGTGGCCATCAGGGCTGCAAACCAAGATCGACTACCTTCGTGTCCGGATGTTGCGATATGTGCAGAACGATTAGAGGGCCTCATGGCTGACACGCGAGCATATTGCGCGAATGAATGATAAATGGGAAGTGTCAAACTCAGTGTAAACTGAGAAAAAGTATCTTAGTTCACAAGGAGAAGAAGAAGGTAAAGAAATCTTAAATAGATAATGAAAAGATTATCTGCATCTAGAAGTTTAAGGTGTGAAATAAGACACAACTGAAGAGCGTTTACCCGGCTGTCGAGTGGTTCAGTCGTACCGATCAGCCAAATGTAGTCCACAGCTCTGTGGTTGGGACAGGCTGTCACTGGTCGTACCTCATACCTCATGTTTCAGGAAACAAAGCCTGGCACGCACCCCAGGGGCAAACCAAGAGAAAAGAGAGAAGGGCGAAAACTGGTAACGTGATCTATTGGCACGGGTGTCGTGTGGTCGGCAGCCAATGCTTGCTCATGCATTGCTAATGCATTTTCGCTGAGCATGTCAAATAGTTACAGTATGGGAAACTGATTATGCTGAATGGTGTCGAACTTTTTCCCACTTTTTCATCCCTCTCGGAAAATTCTGGTTGCTTCCCCGGGCCCGTGGGAAGCGTGTCGCTGCGGTGCAGCGCCACCCACATACATACAGTGCCTATTTGAAGCATACTGTTCCGTTTTTCGTGCTACCTTCTAGCCGGAAGGCAGCTTTCAAATAAGCTTAACCAGTTTTCATACTCTTCCGTTTTGGAACCGTGGAGTTTCATTTCCCCGCTTTTTACCCTCGCCAATCATTCCAATTCCCACGGGACATTTTAATGATTTCATTCTTATTCTGTCCAACTGACTCAGCGGTGCTTTGCGCGACCGCCGGAAAACAACACCTTCCATGCCGGTTTTCTGACGCCCACTGTGACTCTATCGGCGGGGAAATCATTAGATTAAATTAAATTAAGAAGAAGAAAAAGCACGAAATGTTTTACGGAAACTACAACGTGCACTGCAACATTAGGAACATTAGGCTTCCTGGTCATTAATCGACTTTGGCACTTCAGACGGAATGTTTAACTGACTTTCAAGCCCAGCTTTCAAGCGTGGACTAGCCAGACGAAGAACTGAAGAAAACGGTCGTACCATGTACCAGTACCATCCTGTACACTCCAGTCTGTACCGTGATATAGTACTGCGGAGCAGGCCCACGAGCATGGTGACGATGATCACAGCGTCAGTAACCGGCTGTTCCTGGGGAGAACAGTCAGACTGTGTTAAGATGGGAAATGTCTGGAACAACTCCGGTAGATACACTAATACATTCAGGTTGTGGGGTTGTCAGTGAACGTGAGGTGGTCGCGTGCAGGTCACCCACTCGTATAACCCCACGCTGAACGGCAAAGTGATGTCATTCAGTATTTGGTTTTGCATGCATATTAAGGGAATTTCGTGGTAGAATTTCGGCACAAAGCCGGTATCTGTAACCGCACGCAAACTGGCGGCCCTCAGGAGGCATCGGCGGTCTGTACAATTATAGTGTATGATACGCCAACTGGGGCCATGGAGAAAGTGTCACAATGTGTATAAATCTCACAGGACATTGCTGGCAAGATCCGTATATTATCGCTATACAACATGTTATCGCAGTATCGTTATGAATGTAAATGCATGCACAATATATGGTAAACACCAGTAAGACAATATTTTTCCACCCAGCAGCACTTATTTTTCTGCACACAAAATACGTTATGGCAGGGCTGCCGAGCCGTGTAGAGTGTTTCAAACTGCTGTCACGGCCCAGCAAGTCGGCAAAATGACGCTACTAACGACACAATTCCCATGTCTGCCAACGTCACATTTTGTTTATTCCACGCCAGTGGACGAGTGTATCGTGCATTTGATACCAGTGTAACTGTAGATGATCTGTCCTTTCTGTCATCCTACCTCCCACTGGGACAGGCTGACGTGTGTGTGTGGCTTGTGTGTGTGTGTGTGTGTGTGTGGCTTGTGTGTGTGTGTGTGTGTGTGTGTGTGTGTGTGTGGCTTGTGATTCGCGTATCGGTATCCGCCCTATTCATTTAGTAGCCGTGTATCCTGTGACAGAGAATTGTCACCTGCACTGTGTGGTTTGAATTCAAGCTAGGTGGAGAGTGGCAGTGACTTCGGCCTGTCACATCTTGTTCCTAGTCTGAATAGATTTGGTACGATCCAAATCCGAACTGACGTGGCAGTTGGTGTGTGTGTGTGTGTGTGTGTGTGTGTGTGTGTGTGTGGCACTGACACTGAATTAAATTCAGACGATTCAAGCTGATGTTTTCATGCGTTGTTTCCTTGTCGGGAAGGGGATAGGGCGAAAGAAGGGGAATGGTGTATGTCCTGGTGTAATTTTTTCCCCACTGACAGCAACTTGTATGTCAGCACCAGTCTCTACACAGACTAATCTAACAGACCCTTACATCTATCCGATGAGTGGTAATGGTATTTGGCGCAGGACAAGCATGAAATATACTCAACGTTATCAGCAGGAGAAATCCACCAATTCTCCCACAGTTGGTCATCTGAGTCTGCTAGTGAAGCTCAAAAGCTGCAACATTACTGATAGTCCACCGAGCTGCGCTTGCCTGGTGGATGTCTTCACTAACTGTGTGGTGGAGACTCTAGTTTTCCTTAGTTACACACGGTGTGGACGAGCTGTGCATGTCCCCCACCAGACAGCTCTGGACGTCAGTCAAGACGTGAGGTGTGTGTCCAGCCAGCCCGCAATCCACACGTCCGTGGAGAATTGGGCGATAACATTGACCTGACGACCGACAACGTTCAACGACAGCGACGTGCCGTCAGCCTGGCCACGTCATGGAGCGGCCGTGTCGTGTAGCGGGGAATGATGGGAGAATGGCCGCCCCGGGACTGACATCATGACGAGTTGTCTGCATCACGACCCCGTTGGGACGTCACGCCACACTCTAACTGCCGCAGTTGCCACGTTCCCCCCGACCCTACCCCCCTCCCGCCTCTGTCCGTGCACTGGACCATTTGACGGTATTGACAGCAAAACGATCAAGTTATGCTTAGTTTCGGCGATGTGCGCTAATTTCGCTTCTGCGTGTAATGCTGGAACCACACCACGGTTGTGGTACGCCGCGCTACCATCAGACTGATATCAAAGATCTTGGAAACATAATCTGATTCCCAGGTCTTTGCTGACTGATATTGTCAAACGCTACTGACTCGCTAGTGTCAAAAGATGCACTGACAACGCCGACCTACAACACATTTTAGCTTCTGTAAGAGTAAGCTGTAGTTGAGGTTTTGAATCCACTATGGGAAACTGTGGCTGGATTTAGGGCGTACATGGCAGGACAGGTTTATCAGTATCTAACAAAGGACGGGATCTCCAACGACACAGCCCACTACCACCGGTCTCCAGGTCTCGTTTGTTCCCGGACACACGGAGACTTGTGAAAAAGTAATTACAAGCCACAAATAGTTTTTGCCTCAACAGTTCATGCTTCAGTCCATGAGACTTGAGGCAGCCGGCCTGCATGCCGTAACAGACCGCACGTGATTTCGGGCTGAACTGTAGACTGAGACATTCAAGTTTTTGTTGATGTTTCGTTATGTAGTCTTCATCCCTTGTGGGTTGTGCTCAGACTCGCCTCAGGAGTGGACTGGGAAACAGGCGGTTACGTACTGTATCTATATTATATGTATGTAAGACCTAATCTCACCCAGCCCGTTATTTGAGTCTTAGTATGCGTGTGGCCGGCCATGACAACTTGTCTAACCTCAGCTGCCCCTGCGGATCCGGCCACAAAACATAAACTGATGAAGCTGCTCTTCCAGGCCCTTGGCGGCCTGACGGACTGTGGTTTACCGGGGCAGGAAAATGCAACACTGAAGTATGGAGATGGGTGTCTGGCAGTGTCAGCGAACTAAGTGACTGTAAACGAAGAAGCGTGTGTTGTTTCCCGCAAATCGCGAGGAGATGAAGGCCAGTACGTGGTCACATTACCATTTAAACAGAGTCGCGTTGCACATAGATTCTGCCCCCGGACGGCAGGCAATCTGTGAATCAAGCGGTATGGTGAGAGAGAGGTGGGAGTTGGTGTGATCTACAGTCGTTTTTCCACAAGGTCTCGGCACAAAGCGGCCTTGTGTGCGCCCACCACCTCATCGGGCAGGAGCTGGCCAATGTTTCCTGATGGCGCACGGGCAAGGTCATAACTTACAGCCAGGGTCGGTCCCCTGACGCTGGGGCCGTCAGTGAGAATGTGGGACAGGCCATAACTGCTCCATAGAGAATCGTAGTGGTACTGTGCATGTCACCCGTACTGCAATAATCTGGCCTGTGCACGGCTGCATATTGGCCTGTTACTCAGTGTCGGAAACACACATCTTCTCTTTCTTCCCTCAGTCCCTCCCCTCAGCCATAACGTGCATCTGTTAACATGAGACTGTAATCTGCATGCTAAAGCGGGTAACAGGCATTCCTACTTGTAAGGGCCCGGAGTCTTGTTCCAGCCCATACTGACAACTGAGGCTAAAGCTTTGTTTTGTCTCTTGTCCTACTAGCGTGTTTCTAGCCTTTTCGGCTCACGTTTATAACAAAGTGAGTCTATGTAGACATACAAGCTGTCCTGGGAAAATTGTAATATAGCCACTGTTTTCTCAGGAACTACGAACACCAGAGACACCTTACGTGGCATGATGACTGATAGATAGTGATACAAGCTTTACAAACATACTCTTTGGGATGACCTTGACCCATCTCACAAGCTTTCGCCTCTCTAGTTGTATTTTTCAGAAGGGTGAATGTATTACCCATTCTGGTAAATATCAAAAGATAAATGCATACATTAACCCCTAGAAAATCATACTCAGATCGACCCCTAGAAAATCATCAGTTCTCAGATCAGGTCTAAGTCTCCAACCATGTGATAAGTCGGGCTTCTGGGACAGTAAAGAATGTCAAATGCAACTGGGTATATTATCTATAGGATCCTAACTTGACAAGTTTCTGAAAGAAAGTCAGTCTTCCGCAGTCTGGATGCTCCAACCATAGGATAAGCTGGGCTTCTGAATCAAAGATCAAAATTAATGCACTGAATAACTACTGAGTAAATGTATAGGATCCTAACTTATTACAAGGGATACTGTGACTCAGCGCGGGGTCTGCAATCCATCCGTGAGAAGGGAGACATCTCCTGACTGTGATGTAGATATGTACAATTACTGATACCGAGGCCAAGTCGTAGGTCGACGAGCAAACCGTCTGACTCCAGAAATGACAACAGCGGTACGGCTGCATTCAGTTTCCCATTTAATAACAAGATGGCCACCAGCCCAATATGTTGTTTCCATTCAGTGACCTGCTGTAGTCACAGTCGTAATCGTTGTGTCATGTATGCTGCCCGCGCGCACACGAACGCCGGCAAGCTCTCAGACATCAAGCTGACATAAAGAAAGTACTGGAAACCCTTCCCGTGCCTCTATGCGCAAAACCCCAAACACATGAGGTCGTGTTAGCTCGCCTAGCTGGTTGACGTCACTAACTTTTTGACGTATGCGAGGTTCTACATGGGTGAATGAATTCTTGTAACAAAGTCCTTGACAGAGTTACTTCCCGCAGGCCTGACTGACAGACGATTGCTTACTGGTATCGGAGAAGAGACCCGCTCTCTCTCCCTCTCTCTTCAGTAGACGCGCGCGCGCGAGAGAGCACACACACACACACACACACACACACACACACACTTATGCTTCTGAGTGTGAGTCAGTGGCAAAAACCCACTACAGAAATTCCCGCTTTCCACGTATTGTAGAGATCGCGAAAAACCACTGCATTTATAATTTGCATAATAATTTCTAGACCATCCCAGAACATGCTGGTGCAGTAACGTCAGTAGATTACGTCACCTTGGAAAGATTTCGAACCTTTCAGTAGGCTGAGGAATGTTCTAGATCTGACCTGTTCGGTATGTAAGCAGCCCTGCACAGCGTTCTGGGTTCTTCTTCTTTCATGAATTTGTTCTCCGCGCATCTTCTGTTAATAAAGTATTGAAGTTGTATTCTGTTGTATCCCGTGTCTTCTCAGTCTGCGATTGCACGAAGATGGTGACATAGCAGAAGTAAAATACAACACCACGTCTCCAAACAGAGGAATTCGGAAAGAAAGTGGCGAGACACCCCCCAAGAAAAACCAGCATCACGTCAATCAAACATGACGCACTTACTTTACGTCAGTGCGCGTGCGTCTCTTCTTCGATGTTTGTGTGGCGTGTGGTTTGTAGAGGAAATGTGCTGTGGGTACAAATTTTCGAGTCAACTGACGAATACGGCTGCAGTGAATTTTTCTAAATTTTTTGTATATTTTTAATGGCACCCCAGACTCATTATCTATGTATAGTAGGAGCGATTTTGAGATCTAAAATGGGTTCTCAAGCACTTTCATGAGGTACGGCTTACGTCAAAAGTATAACAGCGACTACCTCCAAAATTGACTCAGTTTAGAGTCCGTATTCATGCTATCTATTTTAAAAAAAATGGAGTGATTTAGATAAATATTACGCCTTTGAAAGCCAGAAAGCCAACTTTTCTAAAAAGGGGGATAACTCGCAAATCATGTGTGCAATCGGATCGGATCGGGCCCTCTATTCAAAAATCTTGATTTATTAAGAAACCCAAAATTTGAAATCGATCGGTTCAATATTTTCGGAGATACAGGCATCAGTCTGAACTGGGTTCACATGCAATGTCAACTGAGGTACGGTTTACGTGAAAACTATAACAGTGACTATTTCCTACTAGTCAGCCTGTTCAGAATCCGTATTCATGCTATCTACTGCCAAAAAATTGAGTGATTTAAATAAATATTACGCCTGTAAACGACAGACAACCAACTTGTCTCAAAATGGCGATAACTCCCAAATCGCTTAAGCAATCATCACACGCTCGGTTGCTCTAATCCAACATTTTGATATTTTCGGATACCCCAAATTTGAAGCCATTCGGTTGAGTATTTTCGAAGAAACAGGCCCGGACACAATTCACACACACACACACACACACACACACACACACACACACACACACACAGCCGCACATACACACACACACACACACAGCCGCACATACACACAGACGGCACTCACTGAGGAGGAGAAGCGCGTTCGGCGCACCATACATGTCAGCATCGATGACGCACGTTTTCTTACGTCATTGTCAGAGTTACACTTGCAAAATCGTTTCTGCGGGAGATCGGCAGTGACGTGCGTTTGTACCACAGATGCTTGCCTGTGAACGTGGAAAATTTAGCCCGTCCTATGATGTTGTTTCACATAAAAAGCCTCAACCGGCAACCGGCAGTCGTGTCTTCCTGTTTCTGTTTCAGTTGTTGCTGAAGGATCCGCGGTAGTGAACGCCCAGCTTCATCAGTGAAAATCGAGGGAGGGTCGGCAAACTACTAGAACATCAGGCAATTCCGTTTAAACCGAAAATTTCCCTCCCACTGATCCAGCATCGTCCGTCTCGTGTTTCAACTTTCAAGCGGAAGAAAACAAGTACACTTCTTGGAGTGTAAGCTAGTGTTCGTCGCGTGTTTGGTTAGAAACAGAAACACCCCTGCAGATACGTAGATGTATGAGATACTGAGCATGGTTTTCGCCCGGCACTGTTTTGTTATCACTTATTTATGTCATACTCGAAAGGAATTTATTGTCAAGCCGGTAAGTGTTTTTTTGTTTGTTTGTCTGTCTGTTTCTTTGTTTGTTTGTTTGGGGGGGGGGGGGGGAGTTTTTACAAGCACTTCCGATCCTGCTATGTAATGACATCTTGAACAAATGTAGATCTTTATAAACTCTAATGAGTCTCAGGAGGGGGTGAACAGCGGAGTACTGAGTTTGATCCTTAAGGCACAAGCGGTCAGTATTGACCCTGCCATAAATTCTGCAGCGAAAGTGGCAATAAAGAGGGCTGTATGACAGACACTTAGTGGAGATTAGTAATCGGAAACTGACATCGCTGATTTCACCTGAACAACTGACCTATAACCCTCCACCGTCTCAACCATTATCACACAACAGCGATTGTAAAAGTGTTCAAACGCTTTCTGGCGTAAACTAGACAGGTAACAGCTGCCATGGCTTTGGATCATGCTACAGGCCGCTCAGTTACAGTTCGAGTCGTGCATGGACAAAGACTCCCGACTTGAAGATCGCGAAGATCAACATCAATAGGTGGTCACATTCCCAATTAAACAGGTCACGAAGTGTGAACATGACGTTGCACTCGATTACGTCAGCAGCGCCATTAGCGTATATCCATCATCTGGTATCGATGCCAAATTGCGCATCCCTAACGGAAGTATCATCCCGCACATACCGGTACTCGATTACGTAAACGCGTTTATCCGTTTGTGATTGTTTCTCTAGCGTGGTTGCAGCGTGTGAATGTGTAGCGGCCGTAATGGGTGTCACTGAGCGAGTCAGGCTGGTCCTTGTGACTCAACACTGACGGGATCAGAGTGTGGCAGCAGGCAGTTCAGTACTGGTACTGGGCGGCCATGTAGTGTTTCCTCTGCCAGGCACTAATTGCCGCCCATAAAACCATGACATTTATAACTGCCTGCAATTTGCCGACAGTTAGGTAAACCACGTGCTACTTTATGACTTCGTGAAACGGGAGAGAGGGGCTCAACGCCGTGCCTAAGTCGTCTGCATGGTGAGAAGAGAAGGGGAAGGGGAGTGGACGGGGGGTGGGGGGGGGGGGTTACACGTATCGGGTCCGTGAACACTACTGGTAAGAGCGACATGAGAACTACTGCATATATCGCCTACACAACATAATCTGGTCCGTACGTGCCAACACTCATAATCGTTTTCTATGTTCAGTTCAGTTTAAACAGTTTAAATTCAGGACAGTGCTTGAAGTCACGTTGCACCTGGACGGCCCGGCCTAATTTTTGGAAGTTTCGCCGTTATAAATGGGAAGACTGATGGAAGGCGGCTTGCAAATACTACATGCTTCGCCCCCAGAGAGAGAGAGAGAGAGTGCAATACACGGAGTAGGGTTTCTTTTTCATACGTAAGCCGAACTGTGAATTAGGTGACATAATATAATTACGGCATTTACAGTCGCGCCGGGGTGTGGCGGTTCAGTCTGAGTGTTGATTATGCTTCCAGCCCCTGCACTGATTATCTTCTCCCCCGTACCCATTCACCCTCCAACTGAGACTGGGTCATTAAAACATTGTGTGGGAGTTGACCAAGTGGTAGCTCAAGGGATTGCAGACTGGAGCTACACTGCTGCCGAAGAAGGTCGTCTTGGCAGATTTGGAGCAGCCATTGGCATTCAGTGATAACATTTGACGTGACATTTCAATGCCAGAACAGCCGCCACTGGTCTGTGCGCCATCACTGCACAGGACAGTCTCTCTCTCTCTCTCTCTCACACACACACACACACACACACACACAGAGTCCCCCTTACCACTCCCCACTCTACTGTAAAAGAAGTCAACGCACAAAACTAGAACTGAACATGCCGCCGCTTGCCAGTTTAACAACCGGCACTGAAAAGCTTACGAGACAGTCCGCGATTAGCACACCCAAGTCAAGTAACTGAGAATTTACATGTATGTGTTCCAGCTGTACACCTGTCGTCCGCAGCGGACTTTGTCTTTCTTTAAAACGTTTGAAAGGATGTAGTGCGTCTGTTTATATTTATTTCATTACTTAGTGAAACGTAACAGGCACAGGACAGCAAATGTCGCAGACTTCTAGTTGATTTTGCCAGCCTTCATTACTTCCAGACTCTTCCCACAATTATCGCTACAGTAAAATCAGAGGAAACAGTTGATAACACGTGTAGTAACCCGCTACAACAATTACAACACTAATTACAAAATGATTGCATGCAGTTCGTATCTCAGGTCAGTTAGTTGTAGAAAAGTACAATTTGGATGAGTGTCGTTTGGCCGATTGAGACGTGGTACAGACAGCGCCATGCGTCAGGATGGCCGCCTGATTCACAGTTACCAACTGCTCACCCCTCCACCCTCATCCACACCTCAACTCGGCTGAAGACCGAAGGGCCCGCAGGGTCCATACTGGCAATGGATCTCATTCCTGCATGCAGCAGTAACAACACTGATCAGATATATTATAACTATGTTAGTTTTTTCAAGTCGTATTTTTCTAAACAAAACTGTTTTTATCGGGAAATCTCGTTTAATATCAATATTGGGCTTATCGCACACATCCCACCAGCCGTCAACTGTTTCACGAACACTGAGGCGGGCGCCGCGAGCGGGTTTCCTTTGAAGTAGGTATGTTTTGTTTGGTTGGTTGGTCACAGTTTTTGTTGTTGTTTTCTCTTTGCACCCCCCCCCCCTCCTCTTTCCCTCCTTCCTCTGGTGCGGTCTGGAGCAGTATGCAGGCAGTCAGTGAAACATTGTCTGGCATAGATCAGTCGTCTTGGTGGTGAACTGCTCATGGCTGGCATGATAGAGAACGTTTGGGGGCTTGTGTTTTGAGCAGTGTGTGTTGGATACGTTGTGAGCCGCGTTTGCAGTCAGGAGCGGATAGCGGGGTGGTGAGGAGGGCGGCCGGGTTAGTGGAATCCACCCTCTGATGGATCGTGGCGCCTGCCCCCAGACCAGCACACTCATCACGCGAGCACCCGGCACGTGCAGCCCACGCTTTGTGTCGCGCTGCTCATCAACGCGCCTTCATCAGTCGCCGTCCACGTCCCGTTTGCCTTTTGCAAAGCCGCACATGTTTTGCGTCCAGGGCAGTGTTGAAGAAGCGAGGCCGACAGCATGTGGAGGAGTCCCTCCCTCACTTCCACTGTGTGCCTCATGTTGATGACCACGCGGATCTCCGTTAATGATCACAGACAGTGCGGCGTCATGCGCTGGGATGGCCGTCCGTCTCCACGGCAGTCACTGCTAACCTCCCCCCACCCCCACCCCCAACTCATCCTTGGACCAACAGACAGCAGGAAACGGCCCAGGCAGTGAGGGGGATCCTACAGACAGCAGGTCCTGGTGATGGCCCGTATGGTGGCACGGACAGCGCGGGCCGGGATAACCACAGGAACTCGGCGGTGTCACCGTCAGAACGATTCCGACGACTGAAGAACATTGGACACGTGCACGTGGTGCAGGGAGATGCTGGACTGACCTCGAGCAATAACTGCTTGGTGACAATGCCGGCTTTGGGCGTGCACTGACATCCACAACGGGCGACTGAACAGAACCCTCAGTTTTGCCAGTCAGTCGTAATAAATCAGTCAAAGAGAACTTTCAACACAATCTCACGTCAGCGTCAATGAGAATCAGTGATGCACCTTGCCGGTCGGTCCAACCTTATTCCGAGTCTGTCCCAGCTGTCATGTGCCCATTAGAACCGCCATGTTCAGACTAGGCAAAAACAAGCGGCGTGATGTTCGTGGAGCTTGAGCCGGCGGGCGTCAGGCTTGTACAGCAGATCCCGTTAGCTGCCACACTGACGTTGACCTGAGACAACCTAGCGTGAATACCCTAGCGACGGCATCAGACAGAAAGTGCGTAACACTCACTGCACGTGCACAGTGCCATCCGAGAAGACAACACCGGGTGACATCGTCACCGGCCCGTGACGGCACGTGCCTGCACCTGCTACTCACGTTCCGCGCATGCGCGCAAGACAGAGATCCCGAGCGGCGCACTCCCGGCACGTGGAGAACTATGTGAATGTTCTTCCCGCACTCATAGCGGACAGTGAGGGATGGGACTGTATCGGCCTCCCGCCAACCTCTTCAGCCCTACCCCCCCCCTCCCTCCCCTTCCCCCCGCCCTTACGTGTGTGTGTGTGTGTGTGTGTGTGTGAGAGAGAGAGAGAGTTCCATTTTGTAGTCTGACTTGGTCTGGTCCTCATTAGCTACCCGGCGCGAGTACAAGATCCATCAGCATTTCTGAGACCCTGCGAGAGAACTTGTGACGGAGGGCGGAATAGCTAGCAATTGCAACAGAGATGAGGACTCGCAAAATCTCCAGAAAAAGAGCAAAGAATGTGAACCCGTTGTAAAGGAAAATGTCACTCGAAGAGCGATACACAGCGTAATTATTTACTACTTGGAACAGGAAGGCGAAAAAAACTGCCGGCTGGGTGGGGAAAGGGGGGGGGGGCGGGAAAGGAGAGTGGATGAAGACTGATTGGGGAGGTAAAAGGGGTTGGGGGGGGGGGAGGCGGGGGGTATATGCCGAGAACTAAGAGGTGGGGGTGAAGAGTGAGGGAAGAGTGACGTTGTTACTTCAGCAGCCATACCAGGAAAGTCGGAAGAAACGTTTATGAGATTTGAAAAGAATAACAGCAGGAAGACGCTGACAAGACAAGCCGAAAACAAACAAACAAACGAATGGAGAATCTGAATATGACAAACTTGCTTCACCTTCACTCCTCAAACAACATGGAGTGATTTATGAGAGAGAGAGAGAGAGAGAGAGAGACTAGAGAGAGAGAGAGAGGCTGGGCGGACAAGTGGGAACAGGTGAAATGCTCATCACTGGAGGGCCCTGACACATGTATCAAAACTTAGCACATTCCGAGCAAACCCTGCCCCCCGTCTGTAGGTACAAGACAAACACAGGGAAGAACGAGCGGCAACGAGGCCGGAAGGAGGCAGAGCGATCAGCAGCGATGGCGGGGAGAGGGCTGCGACAAGATGATGCCGACGATAATGTCGCACTCGATTGGATGGAACGCCAGCCGCTCATCGTGCGCCTTAGCCCGCCCCCTGTCTGCTCAAGTCCCGGCCACACAATTACCTCTCAGTTTTACCAACAGAATACTATTACCCCCACCCCCCCACCCCACCCCCAAGTTAATCAGTCGACACTGATTTTTTCTTTGGACCATTGACTGACTGCGAACAGCATAACAAGGAGTGTTGAATTCGCACTCTGTTTAACCCGACAGACTATACCGTGCTCTGGCGATTTGTACCCGGAATGTTTAAAATGAACTTCTTTCAAGTTGTCGCCCTCATGATCGCCGCCATCGGCGAAGAACCTGTACCGTGACGATGAGGTCCAGCTGCCTCCGTCCCGGCCTCCACTCTTTCAGACCGGCTTCAAGTTGTCATTTGTTCAGCCGGCTCAGTCTGGCCGCCAGTCTCTTGTGTCACTGACATAACGTTCTGAGACTGAGGAAGTGGGACCATTAACGAAGCTGTGAAGCTGTTTGTGAATCAGTGAAGGAGTGACTGTGATGCCCCAATTTGGACCGGGCTGACTTCAGAGTTGCTGCACGTGTTAACTGCTCCCGGATATCACAGTCGGGTCGACTCAAGTTGGGCTGATTACGATGACAAAAGCAAATATGTGTGCAGCATGAAAGCCTCAGCGTTCTGGGCACAGCATCAGCATGCGTCTCTATGTGTCTCTGACACAAGAAGGCGGCTTGTGGCCAAAACACTGATTGTGCACCGGCGAAAAGAATTGGATTCCTTGCTCAAACAGAACTGAAGCCAGCCAGCTGTGGACCCCGGCGGCAGAACCAGAGATCTCATTTGTGCATTTCTTTCTTCTAAGTTTTTCTCGTACCGTCCACTGCGGAAGGGCCGGTGACGCATGCGGAGTGCGACTCAGTGATAGCGGTGCGGGGCGGGGGGGGGGGGGGGGGGGGGCTTTTCAGTAGTCACGCCTTAACACTGAGATCATTTACACAATGAACTGTAATCAGCGGAGAGCGCCCATTACATTTTAGTGCATGCCTTCACTGAAGGCCGCCAGACACCAAACTAAGGTTTTCTGTATCGGGGATCTGGCCATCTTCCACTCCCCACACCCACATCTTCCAATTTATTTTCCCGCCAAACATGACACGGGAAGCTTGGCGTACATCCGGGCAACACGATGGGAGCAAGGCGCTCACCTGCGCTCGCTTCAAACACTTCAGTCTGCAACATCCTTCTTCAGTCCACCCCACGTCAGGCGTGCACATGCATAGTGTGGTGGGAACTTGAAGCAGAGTCGATTAATTAGGTGGGGAGGGGTTACAGGCTGCACTCAGCTGGGGTCACCACTCCCAACCCGGCCCGCCACACCGGCGGCCCGGCAACTAACCCGATCAGTCCTGCCTCTACCTGCATACCTGAGCTACGTCAGAGATGCGCCACAACGCGACCACCCCGGGGTAACGGCGTCAACAACAGACAACTCACAACAGACGGGAGAAAAACAAAACAAAACACACACACAAACCCCAGAAAATGAGGGGATGTTATCTCTGCTCATATGTTCACCCTCTACACTCCATACGGCCGCCTTTAGTCGGTCTGGACTGATACAGGGAAGGAATGCTCAACACGATACATCTCTCGTAATTACATGTATTTGTCTTCAGAAAAAAACAACAAAAAACAAAAAAAACAAAACACAAAAAAAACGGAAAACTGTCGTTCTTTGATCTCCGGCAGATAAGGGTGATACTGTACGACCGGCTCAGTCGTTGCTCTGAAAAACTCTACGGCATCGTCTTCAGGCCTCCACTCCAACCCCTCTCCAACCCGCTAGTCAGTCACGGTCTCTCCGGCCCTCATCCAACAACTGACATCATTCTAGACTATGTAGTACATGTATATATTCCTAACACTGCAACAACTTTTCGGTGAGCAGTTACGCCCGTAGTAAACTGATGATGTCAGCGTCCCAGCCGGGAAAACGAAACTCATCGGAAGACAAACCCACTCGGCCGTTCACTTACACTGTGCCCCCATCCCCATTCGGGTCACGCGTCACCCATTGCCGGGATCGTTCAACGGCACTGATTCACAGCACATCCGCATCATTCCCACGACGTCCAACTCGACCAGCCCGAAACGGACACAGTATAGACTAGATCCCACTCACGTACATACATACCGACCCTTCTTTCGGTATTATTATACATGTAACTGCAAGACTGAAATCCGGCCACGACAGACAACGGTCGGTGGTCTAGTGGTTAAGAGACTTGACACCAATGCGAGAAGTCAGGGGTTCGAGTCCCACTCGGGGAAAAGAATTTTTCCTTCTCGTATGTGGCACCGATTATTCGGGCCGATCGTCGGGGGTTCTCTCCGGCTTCCTCCCCCCAGTCTGCTTTGGAAATGTTCAGCCCACAACATTTGAAAAATAAATGCAATTCTAAATTCCGAAACTCATCATTATTGTTAGTAGTGGTACTAAGAGGACTCGTCACATCCAGCAATCTTGTGCTCACCCGTCTGTCAATCAGTATGCCAGAACGGAGTGCAGGCCCACACATTCCACACATCATCTCAGTGTGGACACTGACGGACTCACACGGGACACTGGGTACATGTACCCCGGCCAGTATCAGACGCCAGCTCTCAGTAAGTGATAAGCGTCGGTCTCATCACGGATCGGAAGGATAAGCAGTGAAGGTTCAAACGAATCAAACTTTATCACAGTGGAAACCACTTTTCCGGTGTCCGTCTTTCAGTCTTCGTGGTTGACAAAAGACGTTTAGCTTCAAACCTCCGCCCCCCTTCCCCCTTCCCCTTTCACCCACCCCCCTTCACCCACTCGCGCCGACTACGACATCATGTACACCCGTATGTCTTCCATGCTCTTTATCTGGAGACCCAGCCACCCCAGACGCATTGCGATGATCCCAGTTCAAATCGAACCAGAAAACCCATCTTTTCCGTCAGGCCTTTCACACGTATGACTAGTCTGCCATTGTTTCAGTGCCTTTGACTGCAATTGTTCATCTGCATCAGACCGGGTAGTCAGTGCATGTCAGTGTGTGTGTGTGTGTGTGTGTGTGTGTGTGTGTGTGTGTGTGTGTGTAGCGCTATGAGTTGCTTTCATGCGAGATTAAGCGCTAAACAAGTACTATTCATTATTATTATTATTATTTTATTATTATCCCTCGCAGATAGTGATTATCCACTGATGAATAATGTTAGTCTTACTGACATAATTCCTTCTTCCACACGGAGATTTCAGGTCCATTGCAGACGAAGCGACATGCCAGGCTAGTTGCTGCCGTGTTCACGCCGGGGTTGAAACCTGTTGCAGTGCATTCATCATAGTCGGTACGATGGCAAGTCTGGCACTGTAACTGAACTTGTTCATAAATCCAAAAGACCAGCCAGACGTGTGACACAAACATACGTGTAAGTGACATCGGTTAGTGTGTACGACATAATCATTCACTGATCGAGTTACTGTTCCTATAAATCCTTACTGCATATATCCACCCTGTTTTTGTTGTGCTTCAACGACTCTGATAGGGAATTTGCGGTCTGCGTATTACAATCCTTTACTCCGGAATAAAACTTTGGTTTTGTTCTTACTGTATGTTCGTTTATGGCCGGACCCCGTCTTGGAAAGTTCACCTGAAAATTAAAAAAAAAAATGTGAGTTTCGGTGGGGCTTGTCTCGGCTGTAGACAGGTAATGAATGTATCGAGATATGTATCTTGGGTGCTTGGGGTCACATTTCAGTCACGTGTAATACTAGAGTACTGCAATAATTTGTTTCATTGTTCAGCATAGCCGGTACAGCATCTGTTCGCCATACTCCAAGGAGCAACTGATTCAAGATAATAAAAGTTTGGGGTTTCTTTAGTTGTATTTCGAGTCGACATTCGGGGAGGGAGCTGGGGAGGTGCCGGATGGGTTATGTTGAGTTTGTGAGAAACGGCCTACGTTGCCAAACTGTATACCAACCTGCCTTTCTTCTCAGATAACTCGGGACGGGGTGGGGGTAAAGAAGGTGGCAAAACGTGGGAAAACTTTGTGTAACAATAGCCGAGTGGACCAGGAGGTGGTGCACGGCGGTCCATTGAACAACTTCATACAAATGGGAGAATGTGGACTGTAACAAATCACTCTCTTTCAGTTTAACACACACACACACACACACACACACACACACACACACACACACACACACACACATTGTGACACATGCCACACGCGTGCGCCCAGAACCACCAGCTGACAGCCATTCAACTTGCTTCTCCGTCCGTCATGAACATTGTTTCCTGATGGTCAGAGGATGGTATAGAGTATAACCATTAGGCAGACGGGAAGCTGGGAGCACCTGTATCAAGTCTGACTGACACTGGACTGTTTGGCACAAGTCAATCAGAGTGTGACGCAACACCGACACGCGTGATGAGGAACTCACTAATTAGTCAGTGACAAAGATAACTGTCCGTTCACGTTACTGGTTCGCTGTTCCCGTCAGCCTTACCACCAGATGGGGACGGGGCAGAGTGGGAAGGGTAAGCTTAGGGCTGTCCTCCGCCGCAAAGCTTGGCTCCTCACTCTTTTGAAGGTGGAGGTCAAACGTAGCGGAGTATGGTGACTGTCGCCGCAAAGCCTATGGAGTCTGGAAAAAAAAATCGAGCGAGCAAAAGTACCTATCTGGTCAGAGAACACTGGCCACTTGCCGAAACTTGGTGATGTAACCGGCTACAGATGGGCGTGGTCCCGATACGATCTGCGTCAGGTCAAATGCTGACCGGGTAGTGGACATGCCAGCTACATTCACGGGCACTGCTGCCCTCCGGCCACGGCTCACAGCAGGCGCTAGACTGGAACATTTCCCATTACAAGATGCTGACGGCGGTGGGCAAGTCCGGAACGATACCCATTACAAGATGTTGATGGTCAATTAACGAGCAGGCGTGTGGACAGAGCTGAGCGGCACGCTGCGTAAACAGCGTGTAATGACGGGTCGTGTCCACACGCTGCCTCGGGCCTCCCTTTAGTCAGCTACAGTCTGTGATTATACACACACTCACTCACCTGTACGGCGCCCAGCCAGCTCTCTAACATGGCAGTGTAATGTCACTGTATCATACCCACCGTGCCCACTGAAATCAACACACTCACCTGTACGGCGCCCAGCCAGCTCTCTAACATGGCAGTGTAATGTCACTGTATCATACCCACAGTGCCCACTGAAATCAACACACTCACCTGTACGGCGCCCAGCCAGCTCTCTAACATGGCAGTGTAATGTCACTGTATCATACCCACAGTGCCCACTGAAATCAACACACTCACCTGTACGGCGCCCAGCCAGCTCTCTAACATGGCAGTGTAATGTCACTGTATCATACCCACAGTGCCCACTGAAATCAACACACTCACCTGTACGGCGCCCAGCCAGCTCTCTAACATGGCAGTGTAATGTCACTGTATCATACCCACAGTGCCCACTGAAATCAACACACTCACCTGTACGGCGCCCAGCCAGCTCTCTAACATGGCAGTGTAATGTCACTGTATCATACCCACAGTGCCCACTGAAATCAACACACTCACCTGTACGGCGCCCAGCCAGCTCTCTAACATGGCAGTGTAATGTCACTGTATCATACCCACAGTGCCCACTGAAATCAACACACTCACCTGTACGGCGCCCAGCCAGCTCTCTAACATGGCAGTGTAATGTCACTGTATCATACCCACAGTGCCCACTGAAATCAACACACTCACCTGTACGGCGCCCAGCCAGCTCTCTAACATGGCAGTGTAATGTCACTGTATCATACCCACAGTGCCCACTGAAATCAACACACTCACCTGTACGGCGCCCAGCCAGCTCTCTAACATGGCAGTGTAATGTCACTGTATCATACCCACAGTGCCCACTGAAATCAACACACTCACCTGTACGGCGCCCAGCCAGCTCTCTAACATGGCAGTGTAATGTCACTGTATCATACCCACAGTGCCCACTGAAATCAACACACTCACCTGTACGGCGCCCAGCCAGCTCTCTAACATGGCAGTGTAATGTCACTGTATCATACCCACAGTGCCCACTGAAATCAACACACTCACCTGTACGGCGCCCAGCCAGCTCTCTAACATGGCAGTGTAATGTCACTGTATCATACCCACAGTGCCCACTGAAATCAACACACTCACCTGTACGGCGCCCAGCCAGCTCTCTAACATGGCAGTGTAATGTCACTGTATCATACCCACAGTGCCCACTGAAATCAACACACTCACCTGTACGGCGCCCAGCCAGCTCTCTAACATGGCAGTGTAATGTCCACTGTGTGTGTGTGTGTGTGTGTGTGTGTGTGTGTGTGTGTGCGTATGTTTGCAACATCTGCTTGTTGTTTGTTTGTTTTATTTGTGCGTTTATTTGTTTTTGTTCCTTTTTGTTTGTTTTTATTACTTAGTTAATAGTAGTTTTTAGCAACGGCAGGTATGAAAACTGATTAGCTGACGTCAACTGCCTCTACCGTTGTAAAATAAAGTTTCATTGATTCATTGATTCATTCATTGATTCAGTGCCAGCATTACAGCCGCTGTCACTGTCCAGGTGACAGTCTAAGTAGTGTGATGATAGATACCACGAAAATAGCTCAGAACGTTGGATCTATGAGCATAAAAATGGTAGTATTAAGTATCAGCCCCTTTTAATCGTTTTCCAGAAACGGCATGGGCGAAAACAAAAACTTGAAAGTTCACCCAACCCGCCCACCTGTGCCTCCCCCCCCCCCGCTCCCCCCTAAAACAAAACAAACAAACAAAAACAAACCAACCAAACAAAAATCCCAACACTCACACATATAAACAAACTATGTCAAAACTGAATACACACAAAACATAAAAAAACGCCACGACAGCACACACACACACACAAAAAAAAACACTCGAAAAGAAAAAAAAAAAAAAAAAAAAGGCAAGGCAATCGGGCGTGTGAAAACCTGGAGAGGACCAGGGTCAGAGGATGCTCGACAAATTTGGTATTGTCGGTCAATCGTGCATTTTTTTTCCCCGTCTGACCGACAAAGGGAGGACACGACTGATTGTCTCTGTGTATACAAACATCTTCCACACAAGTTTACAAACTTCTTCCATCACAAGCAAGCCCAGCACACTGTTCTAATGCCGACAGTTAAACAGACCAGAGTCTGCGCTCTGTGCCGACACGATAAGCCCATCTTGCGCTAATTAAATGCTGCTGCAATGATTGCCCAACATAGCCGACACTTCCCCCAAACAGCCCAGGGACGATTTGCTTTACATCCCTGTGTCAGCCTACCTCGCTAATCACTTACAGAGACTTGCTTCACGTGAACGCGCCTGAAAGTGAGAATCCTTTCAAATATTCGGTTACCGTGCTTGGCTTTGTCTGCATTTCGACATCTACCTCAACACCTTACTGCACTTCATAGGGAACCGACCTTGCAGTCGGCGTGCCAAAAGCTGATACTGGCCTTTTGCAGTAGTTTGGGTGGCGGAGCAGCTGACTGGATTAATTAAAGTTGTTCAGTCCTCGTCGTCCATAAACCGTCAACTCTGTGTACGTAATAAATACTGTGACGACACAAAATGATGTCGGTGTACATGAGTCATTTTTGCTGTGCTGGAAAGGTCCGTTTCAACAGGTTCGGATACTTTAAGCGTGTGAAAGGTTTTGAATACAGTGAACAGCCACACTGCAAGTTTCGTCACGGTGTCACTGAACCCATTGTGAACTCAGTTGAAGCATGGAGGATGGCGACTCGATCTCCAGGTACTTGAAGCGTGAAGATCATCTGCCCAGATACGCGCCGCTGGACACAAAAAATGCAGGTTGTCGCTGCCCACCAGTGATAGTGTCATACATTACGTTGGACACAGCCCCTGAAATAGGCCGCTATGGAGAGACAGTTCACGTAGCAAGCCGCCGGCGTCACCATCACGGTTCACTGCTCGCCGGATTCAGTATCTCGCCTGACCGCACGGCGGCCATTAGACGCTGGCAATTATCACCCTCGTCCGATTGCCAGAAACTGTTTACGTCGGTTCCGAATGTTAATGTCGCGAGACTCGCTATCAAGCGTCTACAGACGTTTTACGGGAAGAGCGGCTGATTGTGGAGGCTGACACACGGCACGATACAATAACATTCCCCCTGCCACTGACGCCGGGTTATCCCTGCCTGCACCTGATGCATGCCGTCCTGATGCACTACTATCCTCGGCACAGCGGTCTGCGAGCATTAAGTCTGATGCTACGATTTTATTTCCAAGTCGCAGGGTTAAAATTCTCAATCAACGTATGTAGTAATCATGGCACTTGTAACATACACACTGATTTACGCTGAAGCGGGGGCGTATAATTGATTGCAAAGTTGGCAGAAGCTCAAGAGCGATGAACTCGGACGGTAACAAACTGATTTAATTCAGTTGTGCGGGTTTTTGTGGTTTGTTGTTGTTGTTTTTTTTTGGGCGTTCATTTCGAGGAGACCAGTTTATCCAGTTTACGATCACGATAACGTTGGAAGCAGGATTAGCACTGTGTCTCTGGTCCCGGTGCGTCTGCAAGGAAAGAAGGAGATCGTCATTGAAAACCGAGGTCCCTTTCCGACTCGCAGAAGTGAGATGGTCTCCCCTTGTCTTGTCCTGCGCCACGTGCTATGGCCGCCGGCCGGGCTAGCTGATCAATACTGAGGAAGTGACTGTGACTGCGATTTTTAGACTACCCGGCAAAGAAGTGATTGTGTGAACAGACAAATGACTGAATAACCAAACAAGGCTCGATTCTGAGAAAGACACCGGAACTGACTTATGGAACTGAAACGTCACTGAGTCGAGCTCCAAACGGCTGGTTGTGCATCATGGTGACCATCAGCCGTCACACCATGAAATGAAATCCGGCATGGCCAGCTGTGATCAGGGGAAATGAACCCACATACTGAGCCACCTCAACTGACTCAAGATTGCCCACACTGACGAATGTCCAGACCCCAGAAAACACTCTTCACTGAATACTGTCCTGCCCATGATATTCTACGTCGTCAAACCTGGCCAGAGGGCGCAGAGCTACACGGCTGGGGTGCAGCTTTGGGGTAGCCGTCATGACCTCCTGAAGAAGACCGGCAGTGGGATGCGTCATGGCGACCTGACTGCAGATCAGACGAAACAAGTCAAATCGACTGCATAAGAACAACCGCATGACTGATAGAACTAAGCACTTAGAACTATTACAGCGCTATATTATTATTATTATTATTTGCCATCGACATACATTTGCACAAAAAAAAAAAAAAATTTCACTGACGTGGTGTATTTCTGAAGTGATCATCAGAGAATAGAACATACACTGATATGCTGCTACAGTACCTTTACTGGCTCAGTTTAGTTTACTAGTGAGTCACTGAGGTCTTCAGTGCATCATCTAGATGGGTCTATCCATCAGTCTGCGGTCCGTAGTTAGTACACAGTCCGAAAACAAGGTGCGTGAGGAAATAAATTGCTCGTTATCAGCGAGCCCCATGTTGTGCATGGTGCATGTGGTCTCCTGTCACCCGCCCGCTTGTTGCAGCAGATAACCCGGGATAAACCAACACGGCAACATGGCGGGCAACGAGATGGGGGTCCGCGGGGATGCCGGCTTATCTCCCGTTTCAAGCTCTCCTGGGTCTCGTTGATGGGATGCTGAAACCAGTAGGCGTGCGAGTCGGCTCTCGCCAAGGATAGCATGTCAGTGCTCCGAGTTTAATGAATCTAATTAAAGAAAGAAGATCTCCGGCACAGGATGGATTGATTTGTCTAAACCCAGCCACACGTTCCCCTCCTAGTCTCCAGAAGTGCAGCTCAGTCTCAGACAGATATTGCCCGTGTCAAGGTATAAATCATGCCCTGACATGAAATTAATTGTCCTGTGGGCAAAACCGCTCCCACGTGTTTTAATCCCTTGGTTCCGTTTGCTGCAAACTTTTTCCTTACGGTTCCTGCTGGTTGTGATTTGTTAACGTTCTGGTTTTTACTCCGCCCTGATCAGATCGCCACCACCCCCACCCCCCAACCGTAGTCAAGTTCTGTTACTCATTCGAAATTGAAAATTGAGTCAGGTGGAAACGTTTACACCATTAAAAGCGACCTAATTAGGCCTTAATGGCGCCACGCATGGCCCTAAAATACTGGAGAGCAGCGTTTTTCTTTTACATAGGCTAGTATGTAACAACCTTTCTCAGTGTCGGACGGTCGGTCCCCTGGCCGGCAACACACACACACACACACACACACACACACACACACACACACACACACACACACACACACACACACACGCACGCACGCACGCACGCACGCACGCCCCGGCACACCGTGGCACACACACCGTCACACACACACACACACACACACACACACACACCGTGGGCACACACACACACACACACACACACACACACACACACACACACACACACACACCGTCACACACACCGTCACACACACACACACACACACACACACACACACACACACACACACACACACACACACACACACTGTCAACTGACACATATACACACGTTGGTTTTTTTTTTTTTTTGGGGGGGGGGGGGGCATAATTTAACTACATTGTGCGTGGCAGGTTCATATGGCATCTTGATGACTGTGTAATGCCGTTACTGCAAATCCCCTGGTGGTACTTCTGAAGCCACCTCTATTCTTCAAGTAAAGCAGCCCTTCAAACATAATCCCCCCCATCCCCCCCCCCCCCAGTCAAAATAAAATAAAATAAAATAAAATAAAATAAAATAAAATAAAATAAAAATTACAAAACTTCTCTTGCGGCAACCCACCCCCACCCCCCACCCCCACTCGGATCAATCTTACCCCAGGGCAAACCTCCACCGTGTTGGACAAGTCCATGGCACAGCCCCCACCCATTTAAGTTTTATTTTGTTGTTCTGATTGCTGTACGCTCCGAGACCGTGAGTCAGCAATTTACATCAATTATTATTATTATCATTCATACGTCATGTATCGCCTCTCTCTCTCTCTCTCTCTCTCTCTCTCACACACACACACAGAGTCGTACAGCATTTAAATGTCTAAAATCTGGTAAAGCTTGTGGTTCAGACAAACTCTTGGCGGAAATGCTGAAGTCAACTGCGGAGAGACTGACTGTTTTCTTGACGACGACTGATTTTCAATACAGCTCTAGTAAACGGGACATTCCCTGGTAGGTGGCGGGAAGCCATAATTGTACCTGTTTTTTTGTTTGTTTGTTTTTTAAACTGAAAGGTCGTACGGATGCCCCATCCAATTACAGAGGTAACCAAGTCTGACCGGAAAATGTTACATATCAATACTAAATCAGTAAACGTCTCTACCGCTGGCTAAAGACAATAAAAAGATTCCAGAAGCGCAGGCAGGCTTCTGAATGGGATACATCATATCGGCAGATCACATATTCTCACTGTATGCCGCAACCCGAAAACACGAACCTGCTAAGCTGTATAAAAACACAAAATGCAAACAACATCACTGGTTTGTTTTTGCCTTGAAATTTCAAGTCTGCAAAATTGTGACAGTGTTTAATGTTATGTACAAACTCACAACTTATTTCTTCAAATACGGCCAATCGACAACTTGTATGAGAAAATCAGATACGGTGAAGATTGCTCATGACAAGACACACCAAATTCATATAAAATAGTTTGTTTATGACTTTGCTGAAAACTGGGTACTCATGTCACACTCACTCGACTCACCTCTGTACTCTTGACCATATTTGTTTTGTTGATCTGGAAAGAGCGTACAATTCTTATAGTTAAGTCCCTTGACTTTGCTGAGAGCCCTGATTAGATCTGGTGTGTCTAGTACTTTTATTGACTCCTAACTGTCCACAGCCCTACCCCCCCCCCCCCCCGCCCCCTCCCATGACAAGACTTACCAAAACTCACGAGACCACTGAACAGCACTAGACACCACTCCACAACACTATTACGCAAGGCCCTGTCCCTTCCCTTGCCTCGCCCAGCCCCCAGTACATTGCATAATCTCTCATAATCCCTTTGCCTGTTCAGGGCAGTCTTGTGTATGGCTCATACGGCTCTGAGTACGTCACACGTGGTTTCATGCTCGTTGTAACGGGACTTGTCTCTTGTTGTCTACCGCCCTCACGCCAGTGGGAAGTGCTTGGGGCGACTGTGTGTGCCGTTAGCTATTACGTGGCCAATACCCGAACTGGCAGTGACCGCGGTATTTACAAGAGGGTGCGAAATCGCCGAGCTGTCTGGCAAGCGTTGACCGCTCTCCGGAGTGTGACGCAATATGACGGCACGTTGCGCTGTCTCTCGGGCGGACTGCATAATAGTGTTGTATAGTGCTGTCCTGTGGTGTGACGATTTTGATTCAGGATGTGATTCGTGTGTGGACAGTTAGGAGTTAAGGCTGTGAAATGGCAATGTACAACTCTTCAAAGCACCCGTGAAACTGAACTTACAGACTGCTTTGATTGTCCACGCGGCCGGTTTGAGACTAGGATGTGTAGCGAGTACAACTGACTTTTTTCTCTTTAATCGGCGTCAATGAACTGGCAGAACAGTTAGCAGTACATATAGAAGGTAAACATAGTGTACATCTGTGGGCGGGTCTGATAGAACTTTTTATCCTCGTGTTTGCTGATCAGTGATCTCGCATTACTGTCAAGTACACCGTTAGTTCTGAAAAGTCAAATTATTTGCCTCGTCCACGCCTGTACTATACTAGGGCTGGACTGAGATAAACTGTGAAAAAACGAAAGTGATGGTTTTCAGGGAAGGTGAGTTTGTCAATGGGGAGATTTGAAAAGTGGATTATAAAATCTTGAACAGCTTGAAATAAGGAACAGCTATGTGTACATGTGACTTGACCTTACAACAAACCATGAGCGCCTTTGAGAGCGCTAATTAGCATTTAGCAGTTCAGTAAGGGAAAACGAGCAACAGTGAACACAATCAGAGCACTGAAACGTTTGGGTGAGTTTTTGAGGCTTAACACCGCGCAAGCCACAAAGACTTATTCGCGGCTAAGTGTGTCTGCACTACGTGAAAAAAAAGAAAAAGTAACGTTGGACAAAGGATGCAAACTGATCTACGGGGCAATATAAACCTAGGACATGCAGGAAACGCTGCACCTTCATGCTAATTTATCGAACTCCCAATTACAAAAAAGCGTAGAAAACAAATAACAATTACAACTAGGTAAAACAAAGATAAAAACTAAGCGCATATACAGCAAATATTGCAACTTATCCGGCATCTCCTAGGCGCAGTAAACCAGTTCGCAGCATATGCCCAACATCACTTATTCCTAACTACTGGTAGTGCAGACGTGAGTGAGGGGTTAAAAGGAAGAAATATAGACGAAAGGGCCGAACTTGTAAATCAGCTGAGAGATGGGAGGAAGAACAGAGCGGCTAAATTCGGGAGGTTTTAAAGAGAAAGAGGCAGGCGAATGGGCTGGTGAGGGATAGACAGAGAGGTAGGAAGGAAAATTCCTTAGTTGCCAATGGAGACAACATGCCTGGGGTACAGTTGGAGAATAGACCGCTCCAATACGGAACCTCCCCGCCGTGAGGCGGTTTGGGAAAACAACGCACCAGAGAGGGGTGCGTTGTGAAGGTCTTCAACATGACAGGTGTTCAGCAGCACCAGCAGGGCGCTGCAAACAAAGCCCGCCAGGGTGAAGACCAGGTGGGGGGAATCCAGTGAAGTCGGCTTTCAGAAACGACCCTCAGATGTCTCACTGGACCAAGGATCAGCAGACACCCGCTTACTGACCTCCCCCCGGAGGAGATTTTAAGAGAGCAAAAGACAGGTGAATGGACTGATGGAGGCAGAAATAAGAGTAAAGAAAGAGCAAAAGGGGTGGGCAAACTCAGCGAAATCAGCCCCGCCGATTGAAGGCGAGCCCATGGGGCCCCTGAAACGGATAGGGCGGTCGGTGGTCTAGTGGTTAAGAGACCTGTCACCAATGCGAGAGGTCAAGGGTTCGAGTCCCACTCGGGGCAAAGAATCTTTCCTTCTTGTATGGCTCGTGAGTTCGAATCCCGCCGGCTGGGGCCAAATATTTGTGCTGGCCTTTTTTCTCGCTGCCCCGTCTTTGATATCACCATTATGTGGTGGAAAAGGACGTTAAACTCCCAAACACCCACCCACCCCACCCTCCTTCTTGTACGTGGCACCGTTCATTCGGGCCGATCGTCGGGGGTTCTCTCCGGGTACTCCGGCTTCCTCCCACTCTGCTTTGGAAATGTTCAGCCCACCAAACTTGAAAAATACATGCAATTCTAAATTCCGAAATTTAAATAGCTGAGCTGACCCTTCGCACCACGTGATTGTAATGTGTTTATGTCCAGTGTGTGAGAGAATGCGTGTGATTCACGTAAGCGTGCGTGTTGGGTTCAGTTCGCGGCGCTTTGAGCCGATTCATGAAATTGGGTAAAGCGCCTATACAATACTCATTATTATTATTATTAGACAACATGATGAGAGAAACATTATTCAAACTGTTTGATACGATAGTATGATACGATAGTACAACCTACCTACTATACTCGTCCGAAGTCAGTTTGGGGCATGTTGAATGCAGATAATCCTACTGAGAAAGTGTGCACGTGTATACTTTTAACAAAATGTCTCAACGTTCCGATACGTCAGTACCCCATCCGACATGATATACGGCGAGGTAGTGTGTGTGTGTGTGTGTGTGTGTGTGTGTGTGTGTGTGTGTGTGTGTGCCCGGTGTGTGTTACACGTCAGTGTTGACCAAACATGCGACTCCTAACGTGTACATGCCTGTCGGTGGGCGGGGTCGTCAACATATACCGGTTCCACTCCATTCGGATCCAGTCAGTTTTAGTTGGGGGTTTTTGTGTGTGTGTGTGTGTATACTTTGCTGTCCGTGTATCAAGATTCTGTTGCACCCCAGCGAAGGAGTTATCAAAAGTTAAACAGCCGTTTTTTCTTCTCTTTATCGCATTCACTCAGAAGCCGGCTTGAAACTGATGACAAGGGCTGTGTCGAGACACAGAAGTCACATCCTGGTTTTGTGTGTGTGTGTGTGTGTGTGTGTGTGTGTGTGTGTGTGTGTGTGTGTGTGTGTGTGTGTGTGTGAGTGTAAACTTAAAAACTCAAGTCAAATTATCATAACGTACTAAACTTTTTCAACATCAGTCAAGCCGGTCCGAGTTCTGCGCGACTATTAAACAGGCTAATTTCATCTTTATAACTATCCACCTTATTGTGTTTTTTGAGTCAGTTTCGTTCATGAGTGCGCCTGTACGCTCGAAATAGACTATCTTGATTATTAGCCGGTATAGCTCTTAATGCGAGCTTTAAGTTGTGGGTCAGTGGTCACGTGGCCGGCAGTAGAAATTTGAAACGTGCACGAGTAGAGAATCTGCATGTACCGGCATCTACATACTGTGACCTTGGCCGCTCAAGTTAGTTGTGGCCGGCGTGACTGAGGGTTTCGCCAACACTGACACCCGCCTCCATGTCAGCACATGTTCCCACATTATTCTCCGACCGTGACACGACGCTTCTCGTTAAGTTGATCTTAGTTCCTCACCGGCATCACTCGTGACGCCCACATTATCATGCCGCTCTCACTTCAAGTTCACAGACGGCAACGTGGTTTCTCTCTTGTCTTCCTTTCTGTCACCCCAGGCACTGTGAGGCGGGATGCGGCGGAATCATCATAGTGTGTGAAGCTGAGTTTTAACTGAAAGCTTGGGACTGAGTGACTCCGACAGTAGACTCTGTTGGCAATGACCTGTCCGGCTTTGATCAGTGGTTACGGGAAGCTGATTTTGTTTGCTGAGCTCTGTTTGTTTGTTTGTTTGTTTTGTTTCGTTTGTTCGTCCACCCTCACTGAAAAAGGGTTTCAATGGCACTGGTAATGAGTCAGTAATGGCTCAGGGACAGATCGGTTTGACCTTCAAGTCAGTTGTCAGTCAGAGATTCGACTCTCATCTTCCCAAATCGGACCCGCCTTTACCGTGGGCTGTCGGCCGGATTCTGACTCCGACGTCGGCTTTGCAAGAATCCATGAATTTGTCAGTCACTAGCCGATGAAATAAATCATGATTACGAAGTGTGTGAACCCCGCCCGGCGTAGAAGACTGACTGTCCACACTACACTGACACACACACACACACACACACACACACACACACCGATTCACTCTATGCTATTTGAGCAGCAGTGACTGTCTGACTGAGGCACTGAGAAGCCGGCTGACGGTGACTGAGAATACTAGCCTATCTGCACTCGCTGAAAGAACAAAACCGGTGAAATTTCCGTGGGTAAAAAACACCTGATACACAGCGATGTGCACCCCTCCGGATCATCATTAAAGGATCATTTACTGACGGTCCATAAGCGATGAGTGCTGACTGTGCAAAACGTCTTGCTGGACCGGGGTGGGCGTGACCGCCTAAATTGCGGGGATCATTGTTGATGACGGAGAGGAGGGGGGGGGGGGGGCAGGTTGGTGTGAAGAACGTGACGGCTACATAACGGGGCGGGCACCGACCTCATCGGCCTCGGGTTCCATCCTACAGAACCCTCTCCCCCTCCCATTCCCCAATCCTACACTACACCCAGTGCCAGCCAGCGCAAACAATTGCAGCCCTCCCGGAGAAGGAAACCTTTGAAACTCATCTGCTGGTTGCCCGCTTCATCTGTCTTTCTGCTCCAGCGTTTTTTGGTTTTTTTTTTGCTGTAGACAAAAACATCTGACTTTGAAGCATTCCCCGCGCAAACAAGGCTGGCCGGCTTTCACAGTGGGTGCCGGCGAGAGGCGCTTGCCTTTACTCTTGTCTGTGAGGATGCGATTTATCACTGGTGTTTTGGAAAATGTGAAAGTTGCATTGCTCTGTTCAGCTTCTGCTAGCGTTGCATACGGTATGTTTTCTTAGCGAAATAACACATGTCGTTTGGACTAGAACTCGTGTGCTGCACACAAAAGTGCCATCCCAACAGTCTCGGGGTTACGCCTCTGCTCCCTACTTCATTTTTCTGCCGTTCACTAATAATTTTCCTCCCCTCCTCTCCGCCGACTGACGCGAGTACCGGCAAACGAGCGCAAGAACAAGGATGTTTATTAGCTCCGGGCTGGAAAGTTGATAGCAGACAGAAAACGGACCGGCTTCACACAACAGTGCACAAGGATGAATCGATCGGACGGTCCCATGTCCGTTTTTTGACATACTCCCTAAGAACATCTCCTTGTTCTGTCCTGCCAACCTTTTTTTATTTTTATTTTTTTATTTTTTTAGTTTTACGGCCGTCATCCGACACAACTGAGGGGCGGGCATGACACAATGAGTGAGGATTTGTAGCGGGCGGAGATTGGGCCGAGCAGCCGGCCCTCTCTGGCCCCAGTTGACCTTAGTGGACTCGCACTGTAGAAATGATCCTGTCATTCATGCCACACGATTTGTTGCAGGAGGTGGCAATGTCACTGGGGACGGGGTGGGGCAGGGGGACCAAGGGAGCTGGAGAACTGGTCGGGCATGGATGATTGACCAGAGATAGTTGGATCACAAAGATAGTTGCCGGATCCAATCCCGGTGCTGACGGTCGACTCGTGAAAGCGGCAAGGGTTTTATTGCTTACTGATATTGGCTTATTGGCTCTGCTGCTGATTGACACATTTTTTTTCTCTCTCTCCGATTGTTTGCGTTGTCACTGGTTCGCCACCCGAGCATTTCAAACGCAGTTATCACAATGAACATCGGCTGATGCTAGCTCGGTTTTGCTTAATATCAGTAGATGCCGGAATGTTGCCGGCCGGGTGGCCGGGACGGACCAAAGAGGGTGGGACAGGGTGGCGGCGGAGTGGGGAGGGGGGGTTGCAGGGCGGGGCAGCTTATTGCTACCGCTCACATGAGACTTGCAACAAAAGATGTCAATAAATACGGAGTCAGTTCTAGTCCCACTAACTGCTCTGTGCCTGACAACACGGTCACCGTCATGTATTGTTGCCGGTTGTTGAGAATCAGACAGGC
The DNA here is from genome assembly GCA_018292915.2 of Batillaria attramentaria. Lineage (NCBI taxonomy): Eukaryota > Metazoa > Mollusca > Gastropoda > Batillariidae > Batillaria > Batillaria attramentaria. The sequence continues at coordinate 2,150,762 of JACVVK020000016.1, read as the reverse complement.
AATTAGCTCACGGCTCATGATATTTTATGTGACCGTGGCCATTGTCTATGATCAGACACCTTTGATAATCCAGGATTAACGTTGTGGACAAATAACGCCACAAGCCAGCTTAAACAGGGCTTTGAAAACTGCTTTGATGTTAATCCACAGTATGAAACCCTGCCGAATAACGTAAATCCTAGCTCCACAGTATCACCTCGAACGACCAGCACAGACACACCGGCAGTGCAGACATGCGGTTTAACTGACATTTCCACTACACCGTTACCACTAATCGACATGTATCATTATCATAATCTGACTATCCTCGCGGCTTCCGGCTTTAAGTGTATCATGTTCGGTGTCTCGTTACCGGTAGACAGGTTTCTGTTGCAACTACACTGGTCGTCAGTCGTGCCTCATACACTGGTCGTCAGTCGTGCCTCAGTGGTTTGCTGGTGGTGCTGAGCTCATCTTTCCGCCGTTGCCGGGTCTGGCTTCACTCTTCCGCACCGATTATCCCGTAGTCCGAGTCAGTAGTGACTGACTGAATTCAGTTCCCCACAGACCCACCAAATCCCAGTTAAATGGCTGAGCTTTGAACGACTGGACCCACAACAAGTGGCGCTTTAAGGCAATCAGTGAATGAGGAGTGCCATTAGTAAAAACCGGTATGGGGAAATAGCTGGCGCCAGCCACACAGTCAGACCTCCCTCAAATCAGATGACCAGGCTAAACACCGGAATGTTTCTAACGCTTTGATGCATGATCCACACTGCGCTACTCGGCGCTACTGTCCATTTCGTTTGCTATTTCCTTTAATCAAACGCACTGGTGCTTCAGTTCGTTGTCTGCTCCTATGCCGCATTCTTTTTGCTGAGTGAATAGCTAGCTGGGCATTTCTGCAAGTTCCGCAAAGGAATCATGTCCCGGCACATACTTCGAGATCTTAAAATTATCGCATCGTGCCACTTACGGCATGAAACTGTGTTTAAAAAACAAAAAAACAAAAACAACCTTGAATGTCACCAAAGAGTTGCGGTTATCTATCGGCTTTCACTGTCACTCCAGAGAAATCCGTCTTGTCCCGAGTCACTGAGCTGACGTCCACAAACTTGAAATAACTCATCTTTTTACCGTACAGAAAATGCAATATTTTCAGACTAGTTAGGAGAAAATCATCAGTTTGAAGGAAAAATTAAAAGTTGTATGGGTCCGGCAGTCCATTGTCTATTTTGTTTGTCATTTCTCCACTGTTTTGCTATGACTTATCTTTATTGATGATTCAGTGGAGCCACCATTTCTCCTCGCGTTCTTTGCTGGTTTGTCAATAGAAGCCATTTGAAGTTAGACGGAATCAGACACGAGAGAAAACAGCCGCGCGACACCTCTACGCTAAACTGGGGATCTCACTAAGAATCGATCGCAGACATTCTGTATACAATGCGTCCATTTACGCTTTTTTTTTTTCTCTCGGTATCAATACGTGTACGTGTAGCTTACTTAAATAGTACTATCTTTCCAGAAATTGACATGTATACGTGAGTGCATGTCTTTACTTTCCTTGCACGAGCTCAAAAACTACATGTGCCCATGTGCCCAAAAACTACATGTGCCCATGTGCCCAAAACTACAACTGACAGTGTGCCACGGTCTCTGCACTGTGTTTCCAGCAGAGTACGTACGTACGACCCTAACGGTGCCAGATCATTGACGACAAACACTCTGTTGACACGGTCATGACCGACACATCGATTTTGTCCATTATGTTTCCGAATCCAGTGTGGGATACTTATTGTACAGGCTGGACCGGGAGACCTTGTCCCAAGTATTACAGCATACCGATGACTCCGGATTAGACGACACGCCTGGTGATGGTAGGGTGGTGTGTGTGTGGGGGGGGGGGGGGAGGGCGGAGGTCGGGGTTTCGGATACGGCGACACACGGAGAAGACATATCCGAAATTCCTCGTATAAATACATTTTCCTACCTGATAACGAAATTTTGACAGACACGTTAGCTTAAATATCTCTTCATGAAGCATAATTGATCAACCCCAGCCAATAAAAAACCTACTATCCCCCCACTACTATCGCCCCCCCCCCCCCTTCCATCAGTTCCAAGCAGCTTGAAATTAATCCCAAATTCTCCTCTATCTCACCGATCGGTCATCAGTGAGATGTTGCTCAAGCAAAAAAAAAAAAAAAAAAAAAGTCGACATAGTTACTGCGTGCAGACTGACATTTGTTATTCTTGTTTGTCGAATGAAAACTTAACTGTGGCACATGTAATCCCGAAACATAGCAGCTGCTCCGAGGAGATTTTCAAGGGTTACCGTTACCCCCCCCCCCCCCCCCCCCCCGCAGGCTCTCTCTCTCTCTCTCGCACACACACGCACACACACACACACACACACACACACACACACACACACACACACACACACACTGAGGAGTTGCTTTCTTTCTGCAGTCTCAGTTTCTGTGGAGTTGCTTCGTCAGTCTTAAGGCTCGTTTCCATGCATCCGTTTTTGCTGACCGGCAAACCGCATCCGGCAAACCGGCAAACTAACGAACAAGTAAAGAAAAAGAACGACTGTACCCATGTTCCGTTCCGTCAATCCGTTAATCCGTTTATCTGCCCGTTTAACATGTCCGGCAATGGCGAACGGTTGCTCTTCCGTTCCAAAGCAAAAACGGATTGCCGTGCCGGGTGATGGGAGATAATTCTCGGAGAAAACTCTGTGCTATATTCTCCCGCCATTTTCATTTTTCAACATGAAGAATGGAAAATACGACGCCGGTGTCATAGAGAAACTTATTAATATTGTGAGGCAACACCCCATGTTGTATGATGCAGCCGACGACAACTACAGCAACCAAAAACAAAACACCACCAAAACACCCTGTTGAACCACCCTTGATTGCACTGGCGCCATGCTTGCACACAAAAAAAGGAAAATATGGCGGGAAATCTATTGCACCTCCCAGTTGACGAACAGAGAGGCTGGCGGTATAAACGGTGAGCATGGAAACAGACAGCCCGTCATACGGCAATCCGTTTTTCCAGCAAGTGACGGTTTGACGGATTGACGGATGTCTTTGCCGGTTACATGGAAACGGTACTTTACGTAACTCGTCAAGTTAATTGTCGGTTCAGTCAATAACTTGATGCGGCATTCATAGTTTAAGGTAACACGACCTGCTAATTGCCCGGTGAGAATCCTGCCAGCTGAGCAATTGCGGACTCAGTCGTGAGTCACTATAATCTAACCGTGTGGGACTGAGTCGTGGTTTACCGGCAGCGTGTTAAAACGTAACACTGTCCGAACGCCGGAGACAGCGATAAACGTCAGCCACAATATGTCTCCCCTGGCCCCGCGTCTTGCCGTTTTCAATAGCCTGGTAGACCAGATTTCAGTGGAGGTAGTCTGTGAACTAAGTTCCAGTCCACACTATCGCCTCTAGGTTTATAGCCAAGGACGCGACCACTGGATCTTTTCTACCACTGAACGTTCAGAGCGAGTTTCCGGCGTCGAACGTACTTGTAGTGTCGGGCTCCAGGGGAGCGCACAGTGGACCTCACCTCGAGCTTGCCCGGGCACCGGCGGAAATACGCCACAGCACTGACGTAACAAACCGGAAATACATCATCACTACCCTGCCCTCCTATCCCGGCACATGAGAAGCCGATGGGACAGAGATGACCCCGGTCAGGCCAAGTGGAAAAAAAGTACTTTACTACCTATGTGACTTTAGCACTAAAGAGTACATCCGTATTTCGCAGAAAATCATCGGCAGGCATGATGAAAAATTCTGAAGTGAAAATATCTTGATGGGTTACTCATAAAAGACACCACAAATGAACAACTATAACTGTTGTTTTCATGGAAAAGTATATTGCTTTTGTTTGAATACCAATTTTGATGACAGCGTGCTACTGTGCACATTCCTGGTCCTCGTGGAAGAAGTGCCGACATGAGAAAATACAAGTCAAAACACCACACAGTGAACTCAGTATGTTGTATCAGAGATTGATTCAGTGATGAGTTTATTTGGGAGGCCACAGGCCCATACAGATGGATGAGTTACAACAAATTCAATGTATATATCAGATACGAGTCTACATCAAAATACCGTAGATTCAAAGTAACTAACAGTCGTTTACAGCGTACGTTACTGTAGTCAAATGGACACGCCCGTCGCTTTAAGGCTCTGTACACAAACTGTCCAAGACTGTATAGCACGTTAGAATTACCAGTCATAAGGAGACTAGATAATCTAAATACACTTGGTCGGTTGTAATCATTATTTGCTAGGTATGAGGTCTCTTCGAAGGTCCTCATAAGCAGGATAACAAAGAAATGGACCTCGTTCTCAAGAATTTAACTACAGAATGGACAGCATTTATCTATGTGATCACTATAACTGTTGGAATGTACTTTTATGTCGGATATACCAGCTCGAAACCGGGTCAATGCACCCCATAAATTTATTAATATCAAGAAGTAAGTATAGCTCTAGACTAAGTGACAATTTATAATTACTATAAAACTTCAATCTCTCACTGCCAGTGATATGGTTTCTTCAATCCTGCTCACGACAATCAATAACCCTCTGCTTATAACATTTCAAACACTCAGTTACAGACTGTACTCCTTGGTTCAACCATACAAAATAAAAACCAAATTTTGATAAAATTATTCTAATGTCAGACGCCCAAGTTACTTTACCACGTTCGTCCAGACTATGTAACATAAGCTTTGTATGGTAGTCTATGGTGACCCATTCGTGTCAACTTCAGCCAGTACCGAATACATCTGGTTTAACTATTTACATACAATGGATAGCGCCCCATTTCTCCGTAAACTACAGCATTAGGTGTTCTACTCCCTACCCCAAGAAATCTTTTCATGGCAAAGACATGCGTCTTTTCTATATCTGAATAACTGGTCTCCAATCCCCGAACTTCGGAGGCATATAACAAAATAGGCTGCACCTGTACATCGAACAGCTTAAGAAAAACTTGAACTGATTTTCCACTCTATTCAATGCATTCAAAATACTCAGTATAGCTTTTTTCGCCTTCATGGCGAGGTCGCCAAAGGCTGTAGTGAGACAAAGCTTAGTAGAGCAATACAAGCCAAGATAATTGTACGAATTAACAACCTGCATTGGTGTCCTGCCGTAGAACCATATTTCACAAGATGCTAGGAAACCTCCATTACGGAACACGACAATATTACTTTTATCCATATTTACACATAATCCTAAACGTTTTGCCGATTCATACGAAGTTCTAAGCTGGTTCTGGAGACCAACAGGAGTTTCGGAAATAAGAACAACATCGTCGGCGAATAACAGTAGAATTTAGTGAATTTACGAAGTTTTCCCCGAGTTCCTTATTAGAGATCTGCAGCGTTGGTTTTTGTTGTTTTTGGTATGTTGTTGTTCTTGTTCAGTGTCAGTTTGCTTTTCAAGTTGGGGGGGGGGGGGGGGGCATGGCATGCCGATCACGGTGCTTACCCGGCAAATACCAAATGTTCTCTGATCAATATGGCGAGATGGATACGGCTACTAGTAATATAGATAAAAATCATTCGGAACGTGAGGGACCTGTTGTTCGAGTTCAGCAGCCGAAACGGCTGCCGCTGACTGATGTGCGTCTTGAAAACGTTTGCAAAGGGATTAAACATATGCTCAGCCGAACAATTAAATCTGGTTCTGGTGAATTATGTCAGCGTGGTTACTAGTAAACATTTGCATGTCCTGTGATTCATAATTACGGCCAACAGAACTTTCAAGATGCTTTTGGCGTCTAAGAAACAGGTCACCGTGCCTTGCGTACATCCGTCATGGACGTGAGAAACAGTATTAGCGTTCTCTTGCCAACTGACACCCCCATCTTCACCGTCCCCAGGTCTTGGCAGACAATTCGCAATGCCTCGGCCGGAATTGCCCCCGCCCCCTTATGTTCCCCTACTGTCTCATCCTCTCTACCTGCAGCATTTTCTAATTAGGAAGCCGTGTAGTTTTTGGGTGAGGGAAAACTGCCGACGACACGGCCACTTCATTAACTTGTCAAGACACAATGCGTCTCGATCCTTCAACGCGATGGCAGCAAGGCGTACGTCAGCCCACGTCACACGGGATGCTTGCCTGGCGTCTGGAGACACTCTACACCAACAATCTGCTTACACAGCCCCACTATACAGTTTGTACAGTACTTCATGCTGGCTGTACTGAGGGGCGGGAGATAGGTCTACTTCAGCTTAGGCGACTTGCGTCAGTGAAGGAAAAATATTGAGAACCAAAGATTCTAGACGTGATGTTCAATGCGCAGCTAGTCACAGAGGTCCAGCACAGCCCTGTCACACCAGAAGGTGTACACTAATGCAAGTTTCCTCGAAAGACCTGAAGATGAAAAGGGCGTTCTTGTTCAGTGGCCGCCGGAGAGGCACGGGTACTGTGTGCAGAAAATGACCTGCCTGACTGGGAACAATGTACTTTTCAGGTCCGGCCTTGGACACCGATCATGAAAACTGATCTCGTTCGAGTAGTATTCGTGTTACTAAGTTGTTGACGATCACATCAGGCCGGGTAGACCATCAGTGATCAGTTGTAGAGGCTGCCATAGGGGACACCGACTTCAGGTTTTCAACTTGAAACACACACACACACACCGGACAAACACAAAACAACAACAAAACCAACAACAACAACGGCAACAAAACAAACAACAACACTTGAAAAACCGAGGCTGCTCGTCATCGGCGCGTGGAGGCTTTCCGTGACTGTCTCCATCACCAAGCTTACTACACTTGTAGTAGGAGTCGAGCTTCTGCAGAGGTTCATCTGAACTGAGGCCTCGCATCCCGATCCGTATCCACACAGCATAACCTCTCTCGGAAACACAGCGGAAACAGAATCAACGCAGAAGCCGGCGCGGCGAGGAGAAGAAAATGATTGCATATGCCAGCCTAGGCCCTGGGTAAAGTGTCTCAAGTGGCGAATGCAGAAGCACACACTTGACTGGAAGAGCCCCATTATGCTACACCAACACGTTCGTGTCTGGATCTAACAGCTTCTGCATTTTCTTGGGAGAAATATTCGTGCATATTCCCAACGTCTTGTGTCAGTTGTAGCCGCTTAACCTCAGGTACATGAAGGAAGCAAAGCCGCTGACGTGAAAACACTTAGACTCTTACACACAACGGATCCGCTACACTTATTATGAAAAATGATGTCATTAAAGTTGTGGGCCGGTGGTGCATTTTCAACTCAAATCAGCATGCATCTGTTTAATTGAAATGTCCTGTAATTCAGTATGGTCGTCATAACCCTGACAGCTTCTCGGAAAGATCACAGCGGCACTGACACGACTGATCTCTCTTGCGTGAAGGCCTTTTTTGTGTGTGTTTCAGTGTGTTTTAAGTCAGTGAAGGTACTGGTTCAGGAAATCTGCACGCAGGAAGCGCTGAACCATATATCATTTTCCACTAGTGGATGTGACAGTCATCAGCTTAGAAGTTGATCTTTGTCTTCAAAGCACAAATACTTGTCTGCTTTCATGCGTTTGTTGATAAGCCCTGTTTAAAATAACCACTGGTAACAGCCGCAGCTGGAAGTAGGAAAAACACTCTTTTAAACAAAGTAGGATTCTGACCCCCTTTGCTCTTACAAACGCCTTTTTTCAGCCTAAAGTAGAACAGGGCATTTGGTAAACAATGTACAAGTTGAATGGGAGATCTGAAATAAAAAAAAATGCAAGAATAAAGAGTTGGCGAAACTTGTACAATGGAGCCGCCAACACATGGCAGGCCAGAAACGTATACAAGTTGACTTGGACCGCTTGCAGCTTGAACAACTGAGGCAGACACTTCATCCTGATATAAACAATGCAGAGTAAAACACTTACTCCAGGCAGAGAACAGACTGCACAAGTAGCTCTCCCACACAGACACTTACTTCCTTACGAAACAAACCTCACATAGTCGAAGAAAGGAGACCCCCCCCCCCCCCCCCAAAAAAAAAAGAAGAAAAAAAAAGAGAAAAGTTGTATCTGTAAATCCCAAAATTACTTATAGCAGGAAATCTACTTTCTGGACAATGAAATGCTGAATATGTCTCCTAGGCCCATCCATCCTGCATAAAACAGTAAAAGCTACACTGCAGTGTGTATCCGTTAGCTGAACGCCTTTAGTCATCACCGCAAGACTGATTTTGTTTGCCTCAACTATGGAAATAAGATTTGTCAATGAATAGGATTATATACAAAACCAATATATTTTGTATGCAGCGAGTGCCCCGGATCAGTTCTGCGTACGCAACAAGTGCCAAGATAAGTCCTGAGATCGATGACGTTTTGTTTGAAGTCCCATAGTCGTTCCCTCCGTGGTATTAATTTTCTACTGAATTGGCTCTGCTATGCTGCGACACACCCAGCAGACCAAGGGAGGCTGCTCTGGTTCAACTGACTTATACTGAACACTTTCTTATCTCCCATACCAACGGCTGTTTCTGCTATCAGCCTTTTGTATTGTCAAAGACTAAAGTATATAATCCAGTTTGGCGCACCGTCCAAATAGTGCGAGGACGTGCAGAGGAGAGTTCAAACATGCTAAAGGAGTGAAATAATACTCCCATCCCTCCTGACCCATGGCCAACTGTACTGACTTGTTGTTACTTTGATTGTTACTAATCTTTAACTCTTTCTCTCGATCTACCCACTGACACAGTCAAGTCATGTGATTGCACAGAATCCTGTTCTTTGCATCCTGCAGCACAGATTAAGGAAGACTGGTCCCAAACTGGTCTTCACAAAGCGATTCATATTTTGCCCTGTTGTTTGCTCTCTGTTGCTGCTGCTGGCTGCTCTAGATCCCTGAGAAGTGTTAGGCACTTTGTCTGCAGCACTCGCACCGCCTCTGTCACAAGTACTTCCGCTGGCAAAACTCCAGTTGATTCCACAGAGACTGTCCACAGATAATACATGATGTGAGTTAAATCTAAATACCAGTCCAGGAACAGCAGCAAGTGTGATTTCTTACAGGTGACTATGTTGTTACTGTTATATTTATTCTTGTTATTTTGTTTCTCCATGCAACAGTACAGGCCAAAGAAAAACAAAATCTTCAAGAATCTTGTAGTTTGGCAATGTGGTGAAAGAGAAAGTAGGGAAGTACAGGCACTAGCAGCCAAAACATGCTAATACTAGAGGAGCAAGCCTCCTTGGCTCACTAGTGAGATGGGTCAAGGTCATTCAAAAAAGTATGTTTATAAAGCTCTTATCACTATCCTGAAGTAAGGTGTCTCTTGTGTTCATAGTTCCTAAGAGAACGGCAAATGGCAATACATGTATAACAGTTTTCCAAGGACAGCTTGGGTCAAGGTCATTCAAATGAGATCTGTAAGTGAAGAGCTTATCAGTGACTATCATTATGCCAAGTTTGATAGCTCTAGTGTTTGTAGTTTCTGTACAAATGGTAACATAAAATTTTACAACACACAGCTGTAATGATCTTGACCTTGAGTCATGGTCATTCAAATGGGTATGTCTGCATAGGTCTCTTTGCTGTCATTGTACTTTGTTTGGTGCCTTTGCTATTTGTTTTTTTCTAAGAAACTGCTAACGTTAAAGTCTCCGCAAAACATCTTGAATGGCCTTGACCTTGACTCAAGGAAACTGAATATAAGTATGCCAGTACAGGTTTTGTCAATGTCTATCATCATGCAGAGTTTGATGCCTCTGGTACCCCTCCATTCTGAGAAAATGGCAATTTTAAATTTCCAATGAGACAGCTTTGATGACCTTGACCTTCAGTCAAGGTCATTAAAAATGGTATGTTTTGAAAGGTCTTATGGCTGCCTATCAGCTTGCTAAGTTTGGTGCCTCTGCTGTTTATCGTTTCTGAGAAAATGCCAATGTTAAGGTTTTGGAAAGTTTTCCGCAAAACAGCTTGCATGGCCTTGACCTTAACACAAAGTCACTGAATACAGGTATGCCAGTAAAGGTGTTGTCAATGTCTATCATCATGCAAAGTTTGATGTCTCTGGCTTTTCTACATTGAGAAAATGCCAATGTAAAATTTTCAAACCGACAGCTTTAGTCCAAGGTCAATCATTATGGTATGTTTTGAAGGGTCTTATGGCTGTCTATCAGCGTGCCAATTTTAGTGTCTCTGCTATTTGTAGATTCAGAGAAAAGGCCAATGTTAAGGTTTACTGCGGACACACAGACACACACACAAACAGACAGACGACGGTGGGTTATTACATAGACTCACTTTGTTACACAAGTGAGCCAAAAATTATCCCAAACATGATCAAACCCTTTGCTGGTGAGAGAGAAAGAGAGAGAGAGAGAGAGAGAGAGAGAGAGAAGGGAAAGTACTAGCATTATCCGCAAATAAATGCAAACAAAATGTTCGGAAATATGACCAAACCTTTTGCAGAGACAGAGAGAGCAAGAGTACTGCGTAAGTACTAGCAGCAGCTACTTACAAATAAAATGATCCCGAACACGGCTCAGCTTGACAGCAGTCTTGAGATCATCATGACGCATTACCTCTCTACTGCATGTATCCTGTCTGGCATCAGCAACATAAGCCTTCTTTCTTCCTGTCATACAAAACAAACACTTTTCACTGCTGATGCAACCACCATTTTTGACAGAAGCATCGTCCTCAAAATTCAAACAGCAGTATCAATTGTTCAAGCAACAGATCCTGACTTTCACATTTATAAGAGAACTACACAGAGGTGCCAACCCCTGAAAGCAAAGTCCTTGGAATCAGAAAGATGCGTCACTCCTGCCCTCGTAAGAGAGATATATGGCGGGACAACGCGAAGAGTTGTCTGCCCGCATTAGCGCACATCCTAGATCTGGCCCCTATAGTGACAGCATAGCGGAAAGTGGAAAACGATCACAAAAGCCGGGAGTGCAATTGTGTTCTGCGCCGAACTGTTCAAATAAAGACCTCAAGTGGTACGTGTGCATGCAGTGTAAACAAACAGTAAACACATGCGGCTGACGCAGATACAGTGTGATTTTTGTTGTTTTTCCCGGACAACTTTACAAATCACGGTGACTTAAACTGTGCTAGCGGCTAGCTGCATCTAAATTCACAACACACACACACACACACACACACACACACACACACACACAGAACAAAATTATCCGGCTGAACTTCATTCTAACCATTGTAAAACCATATCACAACATAAATTCTGCTGGATTGTCGGTGGCAGATATGATTAATGCTGAGTTAGCAAGAAGTATTCAGCGGATGCGTCCATCTTTGGATCTCTCGCACAGCTATTCGATCTTTCTGTGTTCTGTACTAGTTTCACTTGAACACATCGAAGGAAATGCACTACGTGCGTACAGCAATGAAAGCCAAACTAGATCTTTTGTTCGTTCTCCGGAACTTTGAAATACTTGTGTTTTCCATAGGCCTAAAACACATGCGAAATGTATGGGGGAGACCACCTGTCAGTCGCTGACATCTTCGTTTTTGTTTATTTTGTTAAAATGTTTTACGGCGGCTAGTGTAGGGTTGGGTCAAACGAGCAGAGACTTTTTACAAGCATGCGGATTCTATACTAAATTTACGCCAGTCACATGTCGTGGATGCGGCGATTTTGGAGTTCACGTGTGATGCTGTGTGTTTGGTTTGGGAGAAAACATAATCTTGGCTCCAACTTCGATACCGATCTTGGCTCCAGCTTCGATATCGTATGCATACCTACCTCTTTTTTTCAAGGGGGAATCGAAAGAAAGGTTTTCCTGTTCCTGGTGTTCGCTTCTTACAGCAATGTGGCGCTGCACACCATTGTACGCCCAAATTTTTGCGTGGTTTCTGGCTTTCTGCCATACTGCCATTAGTTCCTAGATCTGCGGGATGCGCGCTAATGCGGGCAGACAACTCTTACGCGTTGTCCCTCAAAGGGAGGTAAGTGAACTACATGTATCTTTATGTTTCCAAGATCTTCGCTGAAAGTGTGTCAGTATTATTTCACACAAATGTCAGTATTATTTCACACAAATGTCAGTATTTTTCGGCACTTGTCAGTGTTCTGCTGTACAAAGAAACAAGGAGGAACGGCCCCGTCCTACAAAGTTGTTTCTCCAAACTTCATATTATTTTGTCTGTTTTGTTGTTATTGTTGCCGGTTCTCCCCTCTCCAAGTTCTACCAACGACACTAGATCAAAGACCGTAGATACGGTCTTTGACTAGATCCTCTACGACCTTGACCGGTTAGCCACGTGACTGAGGGTGGGGCCGGGTGGGGGAAGAAGGGGGAGAGAGAGAGAGAGGCAGAGATAGAGGGTGGGTGGATGGGTGTTTAGGAGTTTAACGTCCTTTTCCACCACAAAAGGGTGATATCAAGGACGGGGCAACGAGAAAAAGGCCAGCACAAATATTTGGCCCCAGCGGCCGGGATTCGAACTCTCGGCCCAAGCATTGAAAGTCCAACGCTCTACCATTCGGCCACCCTGGCTCCCCACAGAGGGAGAGAGAGAGAGAGAGAGAGAGAGGTCAGTTCCGTGAACTAAACATTTGCCGTCAGCCTCAGGCAGGTCGTCATACAGAGAGAGAGAGATGACGTCAATTCCGTGAACTAAACTTTTGACGTCAGCCTCTAGCACTGAGATCGTCTGAGGATGCTTGTTCATGTCTTGTAATTTCCCTGTTGGCTTTGTGACTTCTCCGACTGAATTATTTTTCACATGAAATCTGGAAGATCTAGAGAGCTGATGAAATGTCGGAGGCAGTGACAATACTTGCAGATTTTGTCTGTGAACCATACATTTGACGTCAGCCTCAAGCTGCTCGTCTGTCATGTGATACTTCTTCATATCTTGTGATTTCCTTGTTGTTTCTGTGACTTCCGTGACTGAATTAATTTTGATATAAAATCTGGAAGATCTAGAGAGCTGATGAAACGTGGACTTAAGTGCCTTGGGTTGTACTTACGAAATTGCAAAATTGGAACTTTTTTGACCAGCGCTTCTCGCAGAAACGTGAAAAAAAAATGTGTTTATCTAAAAGCTCTTTTATTCTTAATACTAAAGCTATAATAGTGCAGTAGTTCATGTCATATGTGCAGTTGGCATAAGTGACAAAAATACCGGAATGATGAGTAATGTGAAAGAGTCTTTTCATAGATATTTGGCCTTATATGTAAACAACCCCTACCTCAGAAATATTTTTTTTTACACAAAACCAGTCAGAGCTACAGAGCTGTAGCACGAATCAAGGCAGTGTGATTGGGTGAACTTCCAAAGTCTAGAAAATGAAGGAATTTGAACAACTTTTTCGAAAAAATTCGTAACATGACCGATTTTTTAAAATTGGCGATAACTCTTCTGAAAATGCGGCAGGCTAAAAATCGTGAAAGGTAGCTCCGGAGAAGGTGAATTCCCATTTTATCTCAAAGTAAAAAGGCCTCCAACGAGGTGGTTTAGGAGATAGTCATCATTACATCCGTCCACACACACACACACACACACACGTCACTCCCGCCAAAAAGAACGCAGCAGCATAGTGTGCACGTAAGGTGTCTATGACGCAGATTTCGTTACGTCACTGTGTGCGTGAAAGTAAGTATTGTGTGGAGAAACGTCACAGTCTTGTTTTGTATCACTGAAACTTGCTGCTGCGCGTAGCAAAATATGCCCCGTCTCATAAAGTTGTTTCTCTATAGAGAAACAACTTAAAAATATAGACAGAAAGCATATATTGCTCATAGTTACAACACGAAAGTGTAAGTGTGCACACACACATGCACTGAGTAAATAAACCAAAAGAAAAACACAAAAGCAATTCTACCTTAGAGAATTGTACAGATTCAGAGCTGACTATTGTTATTATTTATTTATTACTTGTATCATTTCAACAGCAGTTACTGAACTCTGAATGACCAGATATGCAGAATTGCCCATTTGTAACTGAACAGCAGTCTGAGACCCTATCAACTCTTACTGGTACAGCAAGCTGTGATTTGTGATATCCCAATCAGAACTAAAAGGCAGTGCACTTATCATCAAGTATTGCTTTGTAGTTTGTTTTTTGGGGGGGTTGGGGGGGGGGGGCTGTAGCTGGTTTTTAAGTTGTTTCTCTATAGAGAAACAACTTTACGGGACGGGGCAGATCTTGCTATGCGCAGCAGCAAGTTTCAGTGATACAAAACAAGACTGTGACGTTTCTCCACACAATACATACTTTCACGCACACAGTGACGTAACGAAATCTGGGTCATAGACACTTGACGTGCACACTATGTTGCTGCGTTCCTTTTGGCGGGAGTTGTGTGTGTGTGTGTGTGTGTGTGTGTGTGTGTGTGTGTGTGTGTGTGTGTGTACAGATGTAATGATGGCTATCTCCTAAACCACCTCGATGGAGGCCTTTTTACTTTGAGATAAAATGGGAATTCACCTTCTGCAGACCTACCTTTCACGATTTTTATCCTGCCGCATTTTCAGAAGAGTTATCACCGATTTTAAAAAATCGGTCATGTTACGAATTTTTTCGAAAAAGTTGTTCAAATTCCTTCATTTTCTAGACTTTGGAAGTTCACCCAATTACACTGACTGTATTTGTGCTAAAGCTCTGTAACTCTGACTGGTTTTGTGTAAAAATAATATTTCCGAGGTAGGGTGGTTTGTACATAAGATCAAATATGTATGGAAGACTAGTGCAAATTACTTATCATCCTGGCGTTTTTGTCTAGTGTGACAACTGCACATATGACAGGAACTACTGCACTATTATAGCTTTAGCATTAAGAATAACTGAACTTTTAGATAAACATAGCTTTTTCAAGTTTCTGTGAGAAGCACCGGTCAAAAGAGCTCCAAATTTGTGATTTCATAAGTACATGTACAATCCAAGGTATTCTAGTCCACGTTTCACCAGCCCTCTAGATCTTCCAGATTTTATGTAAAAATTAATTCAGTCAGGGAAGTCACAAAAGCAACAGGGAAATCACAAGACATGCACAAGCATCATCTGTAATACATGTACCACCAGTGTGAAACTGACGTCAAACGCTTAGTTCACAGACAAAATCAGCAAGTATGGTCACTGCCTCCGACATTTTACCAGCCCTCTAGATCTTCCAGATTTCGTGTGAAAAATAATTCAATCGGGGAAGTCACAAAGCCAACAGGGAAATCACAAGACATGAACAAGCATCCTCAGACGATCTCAGTGCTACAGGCTGACGTCAAATGTTTAGTTCACAGAATTGACGTCCTCTCTCTCTCTCTCTCTGTATGACGACCTGCCTGACTTACTTACTTACTTTGGCGACTGGCTCCAAGTGGAGCATAGGCCATCGACAACCCTTCGCCATCGCACTCTGTTCTGGGCTATTCTTGCCACTCCAGTCCAGTTGGTCCCCTGCTTACATAGCTCTGCCTCAGTGTCCCGCCTCCAGCTGTTGCGAGGCCGGCCTCTCTTCCTTTTCCCCTGCGGGTTCCATGTCAGGGCTTGGCGTGTGGTGCTGGATGCTGGCTTCCTGAGGGTGTGTCCAATCCAGCCCCACTTCCTCCGCAGGATCTGCTTGGCCACTGGTTCCTGCCCCGCTCGCTCCCACAGCTCTTCGTTCCGGATCTTCTCTGGCCATCTGATGTTGAAGATGCCCCTCAGACAGGTGTTGAGAAATGTCTGGATCTTCTGCTGCATCGTCTTCGTTGTCCTCCATGTTTCGCATCCGTAGAGCAGAACTGACTTCACGTTGGAGTTGAAGATGCGAAGTTTGGTTCTTATGCTGACAACTTTGGATGCCCAGACGTTCTTCAGCATGACCATTGCTGCTCTTGCCTTGCCGATTCTGGCTGTGATGTCTCGGTCTGTGCCTCCCTGTCCATCAACCACACTCACCAGGTAGACAAAGGACTCTACCTCCCTGATTGGCTCTCCACCGACTGTGACTGGTGTGTTGGCAGTGGGTTGATCTTCATCAGCTCGACCTGCCTGAGGCTGACGTCAAATGTTTAGTTCACGGAACTGACGTTTCTCTCTCTCTCTCTCGGGAGCCAGGGTGGCCGAATGGTAGAGTGTTGGACTTCCAATGCTTGGGTCGAGAGTTCAAATCCTGGTGGGGGCAAATTATTTGTGCTGGCTTTTTTCTCGTTGCCCCGTCTTTGATATCACCCTTATGTGGTGGAAAAGGATGTTAAACTCCTAAACACCCACCCACCCACCCTCTCTCTGTGTGTCTCTCTCCCCCCTCCCCCCACCCTGTCCCCACCCCCAGTCACGTGGCTAATCGGTCGAGGTCGTAGAGGATCTAGTGTCATTGGCAGAACTTGAGAGGGGAGAACCCGCAACAATAACAACAAAACAGACAAGATAAAATGAAGTTTGGAGAAACAACTTTGTAGGATGGGGTCGTTCCTCCTTGTTTAACTTGGGATGGGGCAGATTTCGCTGCGTGCAGCAGCAAGTTTCAGTGATACAAAACAAGACTATGACGTTTCTCCAGACAATACATACTTTCACGCACACAGTCACATAACAAATCTGTGCCACAGACACCTTACGTGCACACTATGCTGCTGCGTTCTTTTTGGCGGGAGTTGTGCGACGTGTGTGTGTGTGTGTGTGCGCGTGTGTGTGGACGGGTGTGATCATGGCTATCTCCAAAACCACATCGTTGATGGGCTTGGTGATTTGAGATGAAGTGGGCAGTCACATTCTCCAGACTGACTTTCATGATTTTTCTCTTGCCACATTTTTAGAAGAGTTACCGCCCATTTCAAGAAATCGGTCATGTACTTTTACGAAAAAATTCTTCAAATGCCTTCATTTTCGAGATTTTGGAAGTTCATCCAATTATATTGACTGTATTCGTAGCACAGCTCTGTAGCTCTGACAGATTTTGTGTAAAAAAAAAATTACCGATGTGGGGGTGGTTTGCATTTCAGGCCAAATATCTGTGAAGACTCCTTCAAATTACTCAACTGCACAGCATTTTCGTTACGTGTGACAACTGCACATATGACAGGAACTACTGCACTATTATAGCTTTAGAATTCGGAATAACAGAGCTTTTAGATAAACATATTTTTTCAAGTTTCTGTGAGAAGCACCAGTCAAAAGAGTTGCAGTTTTGTGATTTCGTAAGTACAATTCAAGGTATTCAAGTCCACGTTTCACCAGCCTTCTAGATCTTCCAGATGAGATTTTATGTAAAAATTAATTCAGCGGACCTAGTGTCATTGGTAGAATTTGAAGAGGGGAGAACCAGCAACAATAACAAGAAAACAGACAAAATAACATGAAATTTGGAGGAACAACTTTGTAGGACGGGACCATTCCTCCTAGTTTTTTGTTTTGTTTTGTTTTTGTTCTGTGTGTGTGTGTGTTTATTCTTTGTGTTTTGTTCGTTGTTTTTGCTTTTTCTCTGTAGCACTTTCATTTGTTAGTTTGTTGGGGTTTTTTTTAGTTTTGGTTGATTTGGTTGCCACTGGCTTACTTACTTACTTAGGCCCTTGGCTCCACGTGGAGCATAGGCCATCGACAACCCTTCGCCATCGCACTCTGTTCTGGGCTAGTCTTGCCACTCCAGTCCAGTTGGTCCCCTGCTTACATAGCTCTGCCTCAGTGTCCCGCCTCCAGCTGTTGCGAGGCCGGCCTCTCTTCCTTTTCCCCTGCGGGTTCCATGTCAGGGCTTGGCGTGTGGTGCTGGATGCTGGCTTCCTGAGGGTGTGTCCAATCCAGCCCCACTTCCTCCGCAGGATCTGCTTGGCCACTGGTTCCTGCCCGGCTCGCTCCCACAGCTCTTCATTCCGGATCTTCTCTGGCCATCGGATGTTGAAGATGCGCCTCAGACAGGTGTTGAGAAATGTCTGGATCTTCTGCTGCATCGTCTTCGTTGTCCTCCATGTTTCGCATCCGTAGAGCAGAACTGACTTCACGTTGGAGTTGAAGATGCGAAGTTTGGTTCTTATGCTGACAACTTTGGATGCCCAGACGTTCTTCAGCATGACCATTGCTGCCCTTGCCTTGCCGATTCTGGCTGTGACGTCTCGGTCTGTGCCTCCCTGTCCATCAACCACACTCCCCAGGTAGACAAAAGACTCCACCTCCCTGATGGGCTCTCCACCGACTGTGACTGGTGTGTTGGCAGTGGTGTTGATCTTCATCAGCTCGGTTTTCTTCCTGTTGATCTTGAGCCCTGTTCCGGCTGATGTGGCTTCCAGGCACGTAGTCTTGTCCTGCATCTGGCTGTGGCTGTGAGACAGGAGCGCCAGGTCGTCCGCGAAGTCGAGGTCATCCAGCTGCGTCCAGAGTGTCCACTGTATCCCGTTTTTCCTGCCTGCTGTAGTGGTCTTCATGATCCAGTCGATGACCAGGAGGAAGAGAAACGGGGACAACAGGCATCCCTGGCGGACTCCGGTCTTCACCTCGAAGCTTTCTGACAACTGGCCGGCATGGCCAATCCTGCAGCTCATGTCTTGGTAGGTGCACTGGATCAGGGAGATGATCTTCCCGGGAACTCCATAGTGCCTTAGCAGCTTCCACAGCGCCTCTCTGTCTACACTGTCAAAGGCCTTCTCATAGTCTATGAAGTTGATGTAGAGGGGGGAGTTCCACTCCAGTGACTGCTCCACAATGATGCGTAGGCTGGCAATCTGGTCAGCGCAGGACCTGTTCCTGCGAAAGCCTGCCTGCTGGTCTCGGAGCATGGGGTCGACTGCCTCTCTCATCCTCTCCAGTAGAATTCTGTTGAGAACCTTGCCTGGCACTGACAGGAGCATGATCCCTCGGTAGTTGCTGCAGTCCCTGAGGTCCCCTTTCTTTGGCAGCTTGATGACGATCCCTTCTTTCCACTGGGCTGGCACCTCTTCCTTCTCCCAGATCTTGCTGAACAGGCTGTGCAGCATGTTGACGGCTGTCTCTGTGTCTGCTTTAATGGCTTCTGCTGGTATCTCGTCCGGCCCTGCAGCTTTCCCATTTCTCAGTGTCATGATGGCTTTCCTGATCTCCGCCTTAGAGGGCTTGTCGCAGTTGATGGGTAGTTCTGTCTCAGCTGGTGGGATGTCTGGTGGTGTTTCAGGGATGGGGCGATTTAACAGCTCCCTGAAGTGTTCTGCCCATCGCTTCAGCTGTTCCTCAGTTGTTGTCAGTGGGTGCCCGTTCTTGTCCTTCACTGGTTTGTCTGTCTGCTGAAATTTGCCCGCGAGCTTCTTGGTCACCTGGTACAGGTCTTTTAGATTCCCTTGTCGGGCTGCTTCCTCTGCTTGACTGGCCAGGTTGTCGATGTAGTCCCTCTTGTCCTTCCTGGTGCTCCTCTTCACTTCTCTGTCAGCTGCTGTGTATTCCTCTTGTGCCTTTGCCTTAGCTCTTCTTGTTCGGCTCGTGTTCAGTGCAGTTTTCTTCTCTTTCCTAACTTCCAGCTTCTGGATGGTATCAGCAGAGATCCATTCCTTATGTTGGGTCTTTCTCTTGCCAAGGACCTCTTCGCATGTGTCGTGCCAGAGTTTCTTGCTGTGTTCCCACTGTGTCTCGATGTCCATTTCACTGTCTTCTATCAGGTCTTGCAGTGGCTGGAACCTGTTGGAAAGGCTGATCCGGAATGCTGCTTGTGTGTCTGTGTTCCTGAGAAGTCCAACGTTGTACCTGGTCCGTATGCTGTTGGCGTTGGTGTGCCTCTTAAGCCGAAATCTCAATGTTGTTGCAAGAAGGTGGTGGTCTGATGATACATCGGCACCCCTCATCACGCGCACATCCCGCCACGATCTCCTGAACTTCCGGCTGATGCAGATGTGATCAATCTGGTTCTCCGTGATATGGTCCGGCGATCTCCATGTGGCCTTGTGGATGCGCTTGTGTGGAAAGATGCTGCCTCCTATCACTAGCTGGTTCAGGGCACAAAAGTCTGCAAAGCGCTCGCCATTTTCGTTCATCTGTCCCAGTCCGTGTGTTCCCATGGTGTCCTCATAGCCTGTGTTGTCTGATCCAATCTTGGCGTTGAAGTCTCCCATCAGTATGGTCATGTCCTTGGCTCCTCCTCTATCTATCACTGTCTGCAGTTGTTGGTAGAAGTCATCTTTTTTCTCCTCTTCCGCATCATTGGTGGGAGCGTAGCACTGGATGATGTTCAGCTTGATGTCTTTTTTCTTGGTGATGAATTTGGCTGTGATGATGCGGGAGTTGACAGGTTCCCAGCCGATGAGTGCCCGCTGTGCCTCCGGTGCCAGCATCAGGGCCACGCCCTCAGTGTGGGGGGCTCCATCCTCTGTGTGTCCTGAATACAGCAATTGCTCTCCCGATGAAAATCTCAGCTGTCCTGTCTGTAGCCACCTTGTCTCACTCAGTCCCAGTACTCCTATCTTGTAGTTCTTCATCTCTCTTGCTACTTGTATGGTCCTTCCTACTTCATACATAGTCCTGATGTTCCATGTGGCTACTCTCGTCGTTGTCCTGGGTGTTAGAAGGGGGGTCGGCCTTGCAGCTTCCTTTCGGCTTTCACTGCAATGCGTCATAGGTCTCCGGGATGGAGACCCTTCCTTGCCCAGGTGAATGTTTTGGTTTGTTGCTGTCGATGCTTCTGTAACGTTATGTTTTTTACAGGTAGGGCTGTTAACCCTACGCAAACCCGTTTAGCCTCTTGGAGAGGTGGTCCACATTCGTCTGACCTCTACCCTTCGACCTGTCCAGCTTGGGTGACCCTGCCAGGAGCACGTGCTCCCGCTGGCGTAGCTCTCTGGGTCATTGAGGTACACAAGCCACTACCCCACGACAAGGGTTGGACCATGTAGGGGCCACTGGCTTACTTCAGTTCAAATATGTGTTTTGTTCATGGGTTTGTATGCATTATGTTGGGTCTTTCTCTTGCCAAGGACCTCTTCGCATGTGTCGTGCCAGAGTTTCTTGCTGTGTTCCCACTGTGTCTCGATGTCCATTTCACTGTCTTCTATCAGGTCTTGCAGTGGCTGGAACCTGTTGGAAAGGCTGATCCGGAATGCTGCTTGTGTGTCTGTGTTCCTGAGAAGTCCAACGTTGTACCTGGTCCGTATGCTGTTGGCGTTGGTGTGCCTCTTAAGCCGAAGTCTCAATGTTGTTGCAAGAAGGTGGTGGTCTGATGATACATCGGCACCCCTCATCACGCGCACATCCCGCCACGATCTCCTGAACTTCCGGCTGATGCAGATGTGATCAATCTGGTTCTCCGTGATATGGTCCGGCGATCTCCATGTGGCCTTGTGGATGCGCTTGTGTGGGAAGATGCTGCCTCCTATCACTAGCTGGTTCAGGGCACAAAAGTCTGCAAAGCGCTCGCCATTTTCGTTCATCTGTCCCAGTCCGTGTGTTCCCATGGTGTCCTCATAGCCTGTGTTGTCTGATCCAATCTTGGCGTTGAAGTCTCCCATCAGTATGGTCATGTCCTTGGCTCCTCCTCTATCTATCACTGTCTGCAGTTGTTGGTAGAAGTCATCTTTTTTCTCCTCTTCCGCATCATTGGTGGGAGCGTAGCACTGGATGATGTTCAGCTTGATGTCTTTTTTCTTGGTGATGAATTTGGCTGTGATGATGCGGGAGTTGACAGGTTCCCAGCCGATGAGTGCCCGCTGTGCCTCCGGTGCCAGCATCAGGGCCACGCCCTCAGTGTGGGGGGCTCCATCCTCTGTGTGTCCTGAATACAGCAATTGCTCTCCCGATGAAAATCTCAGCTGTCCTGTCTGTAGCCACCTTGTCTCACTCAGTCCCAGTACTCCTATCTTGTAGTTCTTCATCTCTCTTGCTACTTGTATGGTCCTTCCTACTTCATACATAGTCCTGATGTTCCATGTGGCTACTCTCGTCGTTGTCCTGGGTGTTAGAAGGGGGGTCGGCCTTGCAGCTTCCTTTCGGCTTTCACTGCAATGCGTCATAGGTCTCCGGGATGGAGACCCTTCCTTGCCCAGGTGAATGTTTTGGTTTGTTGCTGTCGATGCTTCTGTAACGTTATGTTTTTTACAGGTAGGGCTGTTAACCCTACGCAAACCCGTTTAGCCTCTTGGAGAGGTGGTCCACATTCGTCTGACCTCTACCCTTCGACCTGTCCAGCTTGGGTGACCCTGCCAGGAGCACGTGCTCCCGCTGGCGTAGCTCTCTGGGTCATTGAGGTACACAAGCCACTACCCCACGACAAGGGTTGGACCATGTAGGGGCCACTGGCTTACTTCAGTTCAAATATGTGTTTTGTTCATGGGTTTGTATGCATGTTTGTATACATGTATGTAATTGTATTCTCGTATGTTTTGTTTATGTATGCATAATTGTCCCCCCCCCCCCCCCCCAAAAAAAACAAAACAAAAAAAAAACAAAAAAAAACCAACTTTTTTTAAAAAGGCAGTCCACTCATACTAATTCTGTCGTTTTCAGTTCATGCACAGATGTGCTTCCTAACGATCCTTTTGAAATATTTCCAATTTGTCTCTTCCGTATTTTTCGTGACCAAACCGTATTTCCGTATTTAATTCAGTTTTGTGAAAAATAATATGGCCAATCGGTACTAGTTGGCACCTCTGACTACATGTAAGCATTTCCCGATCAGTATCACTAACAGATGATTTTGTGGTGGTTTATTTTTTTTTGCTCTTTTCAGATCTTTCTTTGTTCTTCTATTTTTCCAGCAACAACTAACAAGCTCCATCATTTAATCTGTAAACATGACAGCCTAATGCCAAAGTCACCAAGACATTTCCTAGCTTACCAACTCGTAATCATCTGGCCCTACCAGTAAATTCAGGAACGTAATGTACCAGTGAGGTAGTTCCAGTCAATTTTTTTTATGTCTACTATCCAGTACTCTCACAAAAATAACTGACCTGTGCGCTCATCACGTGAAATACCAATGACACCCTTTGAGAAGCATTGCTGTAGACGCTCAGCATCCAATCCTTCCACATCACGCAGAAGTTTAATCTCTGGCAACAACCGATAGGAGGCTGTTGCTGCAACAAACAGAAATTTACTGAAACATAACAGCTCAACACATGTAGTGTACATGAAGTGTTTCCACAGCTAAAAACACTAGCTTATTCTAATCTGTATTCACATGCACACACTACAATCACAGTTAAGAATAAAAATAAGAAGCATAAGAGAGCCTTACCAACAGGTGAAAATTTGGCGTGATCTTTCCCAACACCTTTCATGCAAAACAACCGGAGGTCAAGCTCCTGTGGAAGAAGAAAATTTAACATGGAACAGAGTTCACAGTTTAAGTATTAGGATGTATGGACAACACTAAAAAGGTGAAAAGCAAAGATCAGCTGTTAGACACACCTGCAGTAATGGATACTTTACATAACTTATGTGTAGAATGCACTGAAAACATACTGCCATTGTGTATGCAAGACATTCAACAGAATGGAGATGAACACATATTACACACTGGTACATAAACTGTGACTTCTTCGCTGATGGCTTGTCTAAATGAGCCACACAGCCATTTATAACATTGCCATCAGCAGCAAACAATAGTTACACACAAGATGAACAAGTATTACACATGGAGACACACTGCCCTACCTGGCCTGGACGTAGCTTGGCCAGGAGAATGTCTTCATGCACCGGCCCAATGTTGCCCTGAAAAAGATTTCAAGAGCCACACTTTATGCTTGTATGCAGCAGTAGATTACAATAATAACATTAACTTTTCCACCGTCCTTACTTTTCGACCACAGTGCATAATCTGGGAAAGTTGGTTAAAAAAAAACAAAAAAACTCCTTACGTTTTGACCACACACCTAAAATCTGTCCCTAAGTTTTCAAACAGACCAGCAAAACTATGGAGCAACCCGAAGATAATGCCAAATGCCAAGAAAAAAAGGAAACAAATTGATATAACTTTGCCGATTTGCCAGTCTGGCATTAAGTCGCTTTGTTGATACCGCCATTGTGAGGCCCGAAGTACAGAGTAGTCTCCCTTCACTACTTCCATTTCTACCATCTTGCCATGTTTCAGTTTGTTGCAGGCTACGTACCATAGATGCAAATTTGGAGGAAAACGCTATATATTCCTCTTACACATAATGTTGCAGATGACACGCTAGAAATGCTTTAAAATTCACCAAAAAAATAACAAAAATCAGGCAGCCATAGACTCACTTGTTTAGTAAATTTCAACAAATTCCAATATTCCCTTTTTTTTTGGCAATGTTGGCAGCGACCACATACCCCCTCATTCCACGGTCGTCTGCTGGCTCCTATGCCAGCCGCACATGAATACAAATACTGTAGTCCACGAGCCAGGCTCATTTTTCCCTAATTTTACTATTACCTGGCATGAAACTTGTTTACAAAGCCAACAAAAAGCACCGCCATTTTTTACTTTGCACACAAATTTTAAAAGGGGCAAAGATTTTCTACAATGTTTAGCGTACTACGTGACCCAGAAGCTATTACTGGTCTGTAACCGTGGTCCGTTTGGGAGTTTTAAAGGCGGAAAATATTCATGGTGTTCGTAGGCTATCATTATATCAAAACTGAACAAAAATCTGGTTTAAAACCAATGAGCAAAGAAACCGTTTTTCTTTGCTCATTGGTTTTAAACCAGATTTTCAAATCAAGATTTTTTAGTGTAAAAAGCAGTCAAAAAGTTAAGGTCATGGTACAAGTAATTGCCAAAACACTTTCACATCAAAGCAGTATGGATTGACGACTACTGCAGGCTGCTTATCAAGCTCCTGAAAAGTCAATTAAAAAATGTCAAGAAAGTTGTAAAATGGGTTGTGCATACACCGAGGCAGTGACTGCTCACAGTGGTCAGCAAAAACAGGTTGTGTGGCAACTTTTTTCAGAGACAACAGGGGCAGACCACACATGAAGGAACAAGGGATGACGGAGGACAGTCACATGTACTCTACGCTCACAAACTAGTGTTAACAAAACAAAATATACTCACCAGATTAGCCTGATTTCCCCGAGGAACCCATTCCAGATACTTTGTTGTCACTGAAACAGAAAAACTACTGCCATTTCTCTTATACAGTACATATGTGTACTATTTCCACTACTACACTACTATTACTACAATTAATAAAGTGTTGTACATGCAGCTTACGAGTATAAATTTCACACACACACAAAATCAAAAGTAAGTATATTTACACTGGCTGTAAAGTTTATCAATACAGTGTACTTTGAGAATGAGTGGCACACTAACTGGTAATGTTCACATGGAAGCTGATACACATTCAAACCGCCTCACCTCTGTGGTCTCGATACATCTGGTCAGGATCACTGGTTTCTCTGGCAGCAGGATTCTTTGTGCATTTCACTTTCAGTTTGAATTCCAGTGTGTCCTCTTCAGTACCTGCATCATCTGCACCTGTACACACCAGAAACAAGCAAGCAAATAAGATCACATGTACTACGACTGATTAAAAATCACGCAGTAACTTACAAATTAAAATGATGCACTGATTGATTAATTATGAGAATGCGTACCAGGGTGAGTAAAATATAGGATAAGAAGAGCCACTAAGCTGTATTCTGGAACCAAAATAAGTTTTTTCTACAACTTTTTTGAGAGACTCGACAGCGAGAGTACACTGTGATAGAAAGCGTACGATAGTGTTGTTTTACTGGTTCACAGTAAAGTACATCATTTCTCTTGCATGACGTCACATGGCTGACGTTGGTAGAGACTGATGTCACAAATATAGCAGATGTTGTTTGATGTTAATGTCCCTTGTCGAAAATGTCATCCCACGTCAGTCACGGTCGAAGCTATCACAATCAGCAAGCACTCTGGATTCTTTTGCAGTTCCCCCAGCCATTCCTAATGTTGTAAGTTCACTTAATGTGAATTAATACACCTACCAGCTGGTTCTTTACCTTTTTCTCTATGGAACTTAGAAAGTTTGTCCTTTTATTGTTTATAATTACGTTTTCATCTCAATACTGAATAGTCAGATTCGCTGTACAGATTACCACATCTATCGTTATCTTTGCATCACAGTTAAAGGTGTCCAAAATATGTTTTCTTGGTTTTAATTTTGTTTGTGTGAGTGGTTGGAATAGTATCCTTAGCATTTCCTTTACTCTTTTTATTTTTTTCAGCTTTTCACTGCTTGCACTGAGATTAATAAATGGTGAAACTATCTGCAGTGTCATGACCTCATAACTCCTACCTGTCTACACACGACTGACATCCTGAATCAAAATCGTCACAACACAAGACAGCACTAGACAGCACTATTATGCAATTCAGCAGTCTGCCCGAGAGACAGCGTAACGTGCCGTCATGTTGCATCACACTCCGGTGAACGGTCAACGCTAGCCAGACAGCTCAGCGATATCGCACCCTCTTGTGAATACCGCGGTCACTCCTAGTTGGGACATTGGCCACGTAACAGCTAACGGCACACTCAGTCGTAATAGCTAACGGCACACCCAGTCGGACCCCTTACAACTTGCCCCAATTTCTTCCCACTGGCGTGAGGGCGGTAGACAACAAGAGACAAGTCCCGTTGCAATGAGCATGAAAGCACATGTGACATACCCACAGCTGTATGAGCCACACACAAGAGTGCCCTGAGCAGTGACAAGACAAATCAAAGGGAAAGTCAGCAGCTAATGTCTATACCTGGCTGTCTGTACTCAAACATACGAGGATCTGCAGCAATCGGCACCAGTCCCAGGCGGTGTGCCAGCACCTCATCCTGTATAATGGATGTATTGTTGTGAATGTGAACTTTCTCTATTGCCATGGTAGGAACCTGAAAAAGTAAAATCTTTATTTCATTGTTACTGAAACATTTCTCTGAACAATCCATCTCCAACCCCCAAAATCGTATATATATATATATATATATATATATATATATAGAATATGAACAAAGGCGTCACTAAAGCCGAAAACACGCGCTCAATCAGGTCAATTTGAAAGTAGGGGAAGTAAGTAAAGCTGAGAGCGCTCCCTAGATCTAGGAGATGTGTGCTTTGTATGCCAGTGGACAAGTCCGCCTTGCCCTATATTGGCTACAAGCCACAGTGGGGGGTGGGGGGGGGGGGGGGAAGGGGGGGGTATCTACCATCCTACCGCTGAAACCTCTTTCAGAGCTTTAGGGTAGCGACATTTGCTAGTACTGGAGATGCACCAGATTATTCTGGGGCAGCCTTTTAGTGCTGGTTGGACGCTGCATCCCTCGTGGGTATCGCTGCATGCTCACCTAATGAGGGTCCCATTGACCCGAAACCATGGTCGTAAGCGGCTAAAATCACCAATTCATATGGCCTTGGTTGTACCGACCATTTTCCTCCTGGTGGGAGGGGAATGGGGGCCCTATGAATGGTGATATAACAAATAAAATTCTGCTGAGTTCATGTCATGCACACATAACCCTTTCCTTGTATGAAAAAAATCACCAAAGACATTTCCATTGACTCTGTATTGTAGTGTAAACTACATAATACAGAACTTTGGTCAAAAGCGATTGTGAAAAGATGACATATATTGTACTTCTCAACCGGTGTACTCAAAATAAACTACAGCAAATTTCCTCAGCACTGTCAAGTGTTCTTCCAAACATCACAATGACATGCACCTGCACCACAGGAAGAAATTAAACTAAATTTATGCAGATCTATGCACTGTGTTACCTCAGCCAGCAGAATCCTGCGAAAGGCATTAGCAATGGCAGCATCTATGCCAATCATGTCAAATTCAAGCTCATCCTTTGTCAGGCGAATTATCTCCACTTTGAAATTCTGCAAGGAAATTTAGCAGTTAAAACATAGAGGCAAGCAAAGGCTCAAAGCAAGGTATGATTAGGCAAAAAAAAAAAAAAAAAAAAAAAAGTAGTTTCTAGTAACATGGCTAAAAAGAAAAAAGAAAAAAAAAGGGTAGGTAGGCAGCTTTTTTAGGTTTTTTTACCCCCCCCCCCCCCCCCACATATCCAAGAACAAAGAAACAGGGTATTAATAAGAAATGATGCTCTGTGAAACCGTATTTAATATTATAACACACTATCTTACCATATTTCGTTCTAATCTTGGATCCGCGATGGTGCACGCCTTCCCTGACGACAGGCGCATGAAAACCGAAACTGGTCGTGCTTGTATTTTTTCTTCTTTTTTTTTCCAGCAGCCAAAAAAATTTTTTGGGTTGGGGGGGGGGGGGTTGGCCTTACAGCCCCTAGGATACAAGATTACAAAGCAGTGATCATAACCACCAGTTTCTCTCAGCTTAGTGATAGCCTGACCAAACCCTCTGCACCATACAACCACACAAAGTTCTTGTAAATGTACAACATACGTTTGATTACTTTCAATATCACACATCAATTCTGAAAACAAAAACAAGATACGAGTACACACACCCCTGACTCACAATACTGCACTTACATATCAATAAACCAAAGGCTAGCGCCAACACCCTAGCTGACAGTTACCCGTTCAAATTTCCTCTTGTCCCACGCATCATCATAGCCCTGGTAATTCCCAGGAAAGTCAGAACTGTGTACCTAGGGGAAGACAAAGACCAACTGTTAACTTGAAGTGAGAACATCAGCATACTGGTAGGTGGTACGGCGCTCTTGCACAAAAGGAAAATGCACAATCGCCATCAAAGAACTTCACCTGTCATGGAGCATTATTTGTACACGCAGGTGAAATGTTACATTTGGTTTACTGTTCGGTGTATCCAGAGTTTAGAACGCAACATCGAAACCACGTGCACTAGTGGCGATCGTCTGACTGAGATGATTGCACTTACATTTTTCACTCCGTATTCCGTCAGTCTCACTCTCGTTCGTATTTCTTCGACAGCGTCCATGCTGCTCCTGAAAACTAAAAAATTAACCCAGACAGTGCTCGAATCACAAGACACCGACTTGCACAAGCGGATTCGCCGATAAAGCTTTAGCCGGCGAAGTTGTTTCCCCTTCACGGCGTCGATATACTGCAATCCCGGGATCCTACCATACTATGCCAGGCAGTGTATCAGTATGTGAGGGCCTGTGCGGACGTGGGCTACAGGACAAGATTCTGTGTGCGTGTGTACATTTATTACTGATGATTTGAAAGTATTATTTTTTGAAGGTATTACTGATGATTTGAAGGTATTATTTTTTTTCATCCGCCTCGGAAAATTGATGTGTCACGTCAGTTGCCGGTTTAGAAGCTGCATTGCACAAGAACTTGAAAAACATCAATATAATATAGGTAAATAAAAGGCAGAATGTCTCAAAGGGAAAATGAAGTTTATCACTGAGCAAATTTGCGCAACTTGGATCAGATGTAGGAATTGCCAGATCATGCCAGGTTATGCTAGGGCATGCCAGACCAGGCCAATGCGAGGTTATGCCAGGGCATACCTGGGGCTAGTCCACAGACGTAGAAAAGATAGTCTTTTCTACGTCTGTGGCCTAGTCATAGAGGGGGTTTCCTAGCGAAAACGTCCGCGTACGTCCGCGATCGCTGCGCGTAGTTATCCGGTTTCCGTGACCGCTCGCGAAGAGCGTAAGCGAACGTAAGCGAGCGGCCCGGGAAGGTAGTTCGCCGCGAGCAAAAGGTCACGTGGTCAGTTTCTATGTAAACAAAGATGGCGGCGCCCACCGAAGGCCTCGTTGAAGTGGAACTAAGAAATGGCTTAAAATGAATTTGCGGGTGGATGGAGACCTTCTGTCCCAACTTGTAATTGTGCAGAATAGTATATGAAAATAATTTGAGCTAATTGCACCAGGCCGTGGTCGCCAGTCATTCAGGGATATGTTGTGCGTGTTTGTGGGGAAGGAGTGGTCAAAGTGAGTACGTAGGGGTGCCTTACGTCTCCGTTTGGCATCGAGCAGAACATGCATACTAGCGGTATATCATGCTCCAAGCCAGTAATTATTGCTCCTCCTCAAAAACGTCGTCTTCTACGCTCAAAAGATGACTGATAGCTGCGAGCACTAGAGTTTTCTTCTTCCTTTTCAGCCTTGCCAACAACCGTGTTCGTGATTCAGCCGCCATTTTGAAAGCGCCTTTTTCTAATTGGCCGTTTCCCAACGAGGAAAAGCGACCTCCGCAAGCGCCCGCGAGCGCATTTGCGTAAGCAACGCGGCCATAGTCTCCCCTCTACCAGGATGTGTCTTCCCCGAACACTCATGGGTTAGCCCGAACTAACCTGGGGCTAGTTCGCGTAACCCATGAGTGTTCGGGGAAGACACATCCAGGGGAGGGGAGACCACTGACTAACCTGGGGCTTGACTGAAATCTCTCAAATATTGAAACAAGATACACAGTTATTATTATTATTATTCATGATAAGATGTTATTGGTATTTGTGTGTGTTTCTGTGCATTTGTTGTTGTTTTGTTTTTTTACAAAGAGATCAGATTCATGCTAGGGTACGCCAGGGCCTATGCGAGGTTATGCCAGGGCATGCCTTTTTGTTTGAAATCACATAATGAAACGCAAGATGTATCAATTGGCATTTGGGTGTGTTTGTGCATATCTCCACCGCAGCCTCTCCCCACCGCATATATGCATCACCTCGCTTTAAATCTCCACCGCAGCCAATGACCATTTCCGGCCGTTTGAACCCCGCCGCACGACCGCTACATATCTCCACTGCAGCCACTGACCATTTACGGTTTAAACCCCGCCGCATAAATACCCCATCTTTCTTTAAATTTCAACCAGTCGACCACTTCCGGTTAGATCCCCGCCGCACAAGCGCGTCACCTCGCTACATAATCTCTACCGCAGCCACTGACCAATTTCGTGCTGAAACCCGCCACATAAATACACCACCTCGCTTTAAATTTCCACCAGTCATGACCATTTCCGGTTTGATCCCCGCCGCACAAGCGCGTCACCTCGCTACATGATCTCTACCGCAGCCACTGACCACTTTCGGTTTGAATCCCGCAGCACATGTGTCACCTCGCTACATAATCTCTACCGCAGCCACTGACCACTTCCGGTTTGAACCCCGCTGCACGAGCGCGTCACCTCGCTACATAATCTCTACGGCAGCCACTAACCATTACAGGTTTGAACACCGCCGCACGAGCGCGTCACCTCGCTACATAATCTCTACCGCAGCCACTGACCACTTTCGGTTTGAACTCCGCCGCACATGCGCATCACCTTGCTACATAATCTCCAGCCACTGACCATTACAGGTTTGAACACGAGCACGAGCGCGTCAAATCGCTACATAATCTCTACCGCAGCCACTGTCCACTTCCAGTTTGAACCCCGCCACACAAGTGCGTCACCTCGCTACATAATCTTTACCGCAGCCACTGACCACTTTCGGTTTGAACCCCACCGCACATGCGCGTCACCTCGCTACATGATCTCCATTGCAGCCACTGACCATTACAGGTTTGAACACCGCCGCATGAGCGTGTCACCTCGCTACATAATCTCCATTGCAGCCACTGACCAGTACAGGTTTGAACACCACTGCACGAGTGCGTCACCTCACTGCATAATCTCTACCGCAGCCACTGTCCACTTTTGGTTTGAACCCCGCCGTACGAGCACATCACCTCACTACATAATCTCCATTGCAGCCACTGACCACTTTCGGTTTGAACCCCGCTGCACATGCGCGTCCCCTCGCTACATGATCTCCATCGCAGCCACTGACCATTACAGGTTTGAACACCGCCGCATGAGCGTGTCACCTCGCTACATAATCTCCATTGCAGCCACTGACCAGTACAGGTTTGAACACCACCGCACGAGTGCGTCACCTCGCTACATAATCTCTACCGCAGCCACTGTCCACTTCCAGTTTGAACCCCGCCGTACAAGCACATCACCTCACTACATAATCTCCATTGCAGCCACTGACCATCACTTGTTTGAACACTGCCGCTCGAGCGCATCACCTCGCTACATGATCTCAATCGCAGCCACTGACCATTACAGGTTTGAACACCGCCGCATGAGCGTGTCACCTCGCTGCATAATCACCATTGCAGCCACTGACCAGTACAGGTTTGAACACCACCGCACGAGTGCGTCACCTCGCTACATAATCTCTACCGCAGCCACTGACCACTTTTGGTTTGAACACTGCCGCACGAGCGCATCACCTCGCTACATAATCTCCGTTGCAGCCACTGACCAGTACAGGTTTGAACACCACTGCACGAGTGCGTACCGCAGCCACTGTCCAGTTTCGGTTTGAACCCCACCGTACGAGCGCATCGCCTCACTACATAATCTCCATCGCAGCCACTGACCATCACTTGTTTGAACACTGCCACAGGAGCGCATCACCTCGCACCTCGCTTCATAATCTCCACCGCAGCCACTGACCATTACAGGTTTGAACCCCGCCGTACCAGCGCATAAATTCATCACCTCGCTTTCAATCACCCCAGCCACTGACCACTTTTGGTTTGAACCCTGCCGCATAAATACATCACCTTGATGCCAGGGCGTGCGTGGTTGCTTGACTTCACATAATGAAATAAAAGTTGTTTTTGGTATTTTTGTGTGCATGTTTTCTTTTTTCTTCTTCTCTGAGAGAGCAGATTCATGCTAGGGTACACCGGCGCCTATGTGAGGTTATTCCGGGGCAAGCCTGGTCACTTGAAATCACAATGAAACAAGATTTTTTTTAGTATTTCAAGTGTGCGTGTGTGTGATTGTTTTTTGGTTTGTTTTTTAAGAGAGAGAGAGAGAGACCAGAGACAGTGGGATACCGGAAAACCACAGGAAACCACTTCTGTGGCCTCAGTATACATGCTTTTGCTTCATAAACTATATTTTCTTGTGTCCGTTCCGTGCAGTTCTGTTCGATCAGAGGTTCAGCACTTGTACAAACTTATGTAAGTTACTGTTTAACGTTGTTGTCCCTCTTAACACAGTTGTAGAGTATGTGATAGAAGGCGTTTTCTGTGTTAATAATGCTCAGTATAGTTTGCACCCCTGGACCGTATTGGGTGAGCTATGCCAACACAGCCATGCTCATTTAGTAGAGTTCGCCTGCTTAGATCAGTTTAAGGTTAGGTTTAGATTTAGGGTTGGGGTTACCTTGTGGTAACGGCACAATCGCTATGTTGTTTAGACAGTCGCATTGCATTTACAGATGCAAATGACACAAATGGGCGAACTATACCAACACAGTGTTAACAATTGAGTGTGTTCTTCAGTCCTTCCAAAGATACCCTCACTGAAAACTGCAGGACCCCCCCCCCCCTCCCCCCAACACACACACACACACATATGCATACTGGGGTTAACGGATACCTGAAGAGAATTATATTATACTGTGCACGATGATGCTGATCACTGAAAATCATAGCGTTTTCTAACCCTAACCCCAGCCTGTACCCTATGAGGCGTACAGTTACTGTGGGGGTCAGTCGACTTGCAGTATCTGTTGCAGTAACGCACTGATGGATTGATGCAGTTAGGTGGACAATCTGCAGCAGGTGCTTCTTCTGTGGTCAATTGTCTGGTTGCATCAGATATGCTGCCCAGTCGCCTCCCACAGTCTTCTCCAGGTCATGACAGCTACCCCAAAGCTGCAACAGTAGCTCTGTGCCCCCCCTGGCCAGGCATCATGGGCAGGACAGTATGGAAGGATGTGTTCTGGGGTCTGGGATCCAGTGTTACATGGACATCCATTAGCGCGGGCAATGTTGAGTCGGTTGGGGTGGCTCAGTAATTGGCCACTCCTCAGTCTGAAGAGGATTGTCTGCTGGTGTCTGTGGAGCTGGTGGAGCAGGTCAACACCACTGTCTGCACCCGGCCTTCTCTTCCAGCAGGTACAAATCCGCTGAAGAATAGTAAACTTCACCTCCCTGTCAGTAAATGGACCAAACAAAAGAGAAAAGCAGCTTGGGGTGTGGCATAAACCTTTATCAAAGGCATCCTAAATTTACATTCATATTACTATTTACATGCACCAAGAAAGTTTCAACCATGGTAATGACTAGATCTTCTTGTCATACAGGACCATACTATAAGAAACGCATTATCAGGTGCAAACTACACAGGTCATGAATACAAAGCTAACCTTGTGTATACTGCACTGTACGCTCATCAACAAATACAAACAGGATGTGAAGTTGAGCATGTGATCTAACATAGCAGTCTACAATTGTCTACCAAGAGAACATAACAAGTACCACAGTACACACACGTATACCTACAGTACACAGAGTTCGATCATAATCTGCTCACAACAGCATCAATCAAACTCCAAAGATCACATTTCAACACTCTTGTACAAGTGACGGTAGTGGTATGCAGACATATTCTTCCATACTTTAAGACCTGATCAAAGAAACAAAAACTCTTGGATTCATTCTGCCTGTGGATCTCAACTGTTTCATATTACAATTGAAAAGGTCAAGGGAAAAGTCCTTTTACCAACATTTTTGTAAAAGAATAATGGCCCAACCATTTATTACTAATGCAGGCATTTTACAGAAAAACACCTAATATATCAACACTAGACATGTACTTTTAAACCCATGAAACTTAATATTTCTTTCCCTTGTACTGTTCAGTTTGAGCAGCACCTGTGTTAAGGATGGTTTGGGGTGAGATCAAAATTCCGAACAGTGGACAGCAGTTTGAGGTGCTAATTCATGCTTGCTGTTTTGAATGAAAACTCAACATACAAGCACAAATGCTTCACAGTATTAAGGGGAGCCTCGCTAGCTAAATACAGGCCACAGTCTGTGGGGCTGAACCAAGCGGAGGTGATAATAGCGAAAAGTAAAAGCAAAACCTGATAGTATGTGCAAAAATCTGCTGAAAGTTTACATCTGAAGAGTGCTATTGTACAGATACATTCATATGATTCAAAATGATCTTCTGACAGTATGACTAATCAGGTGGAAGATCTAATCTTCAATATAACTGACATGCACCATATCTGGTAAGACTGAGTAGACACCCTTATAAATGTTAAGCGGTAACTATTAGACTAGATTGAACAAATGCAATTAAAAATGTTAAACACGCTTATCTCTTCTAAAAGAACCGCAGCTAGCAGCCATCTATATCATTCAGCTAAAACAAAGTAGGTCCATTGTGTAACTACAGGTAGCTTTGCACTACTAACTGTATTTCAGTCCAAAAGGTCAATGCTTCCCACTGACAAACAAATGCAGCTAAAAAAGTCTTCCCCTTGTTACCCTGACTTCTGAGCAGTTATATATATATATATATATTAAAAAAAACAAAAACAAAAAAACAGCTACAATAAAACAGGTGGATGAGCATTTTAGATGAACATTAAAACCTCCTAGGTAAACGTACAGATAATACTGAACTTTGCTATAATCCCTGAATAAACAAACCTGCCCAGACAAGACATATTTCATCAATACACTCTATATTACTAAACTTTATGCTAAGGTGACCATTTGAATAAGTAATACCTTTTTCTTCTTTTCTTTTTTTTTCTCCAAAATACTAACACTTACCTTTACACTTCTGTCAGAAACCTGTATAAATTAATGCTCATTCACACACCTCTGTGTTCACTGGTCTCTGGTATTCTGCACATTACCAGAAACAAACGCAAAATCTGTTTCTTAGCCTTGTTCTGTTTTACCTGTGTGTACCTGGTATACAATACAATGTATTTTGAAGCTAAGATTCATTCACCAGATGTGTAAAGTATTACCTAACAGATTCTGTGTTCAGTACCACACATGTATATATATTTAACAAAAAGAAAAACAACCAAAAACACTTTTATCTGTAACATGAAGGGAGGACCACAGTAAATGTCTACATAAACAGGAAATGGTTTTATATGTATAAACAACATTCAAGGTGTACCGCCAAGATTGCACATACATTGTTATCACAAAGAATGAGGGGAGGCGGGGAAGGGGAATAATATAATTCAAAGCCTTTTCTCATGGTAAAGCAAAATACTGACAGAAGAATGGGGGTGGCACATGATAGATAAAAAAGGACATTATGTGTACACTGCACCATTAATCAATAAATTTCACATTGTGCACAATGAGTGGGAACAAAATGAATTATTGCACATACTAGTAGGGAAAAAAGTACAAACAAAAACGGGAGAATGAAATACTGGCAAACCAAATGCCCATGCCAAAGTTAAGACTGGGGTCACAGGACTCCTTGTCAATTAATACAAAACAAATCAGAACCAGTATCACGGCTGACATCAAGCTGCCAGCTAAGTAAAGCGAGTTGGTATGACTGACATGCATACCACACAGCTTGCATCATACAGATCCAAGTCCAAATCTCCACTGTGAAAGGAACAGGGTATCCACATCTGTGTACATTTCGACTTAACTTCCGTATCATATCATAAAGCAGATTTCAAACAGTATACTGCAGTCCAAAAGTCTAGGACAAAAAAAAAAGAAAAGAAGTAATGCCAGAAATTCAGTCAAATGGTCGAACCATTACAGTAAATTACAAGTATATGAAAATACAGTGTGGACCTTCACTTGTGTATGCGTAGTGGACAGGATGACCAAAGCAAGTAAACATTACACCAATGTCATTTTGTTATAAGTTTTCTCCTACATCTGTAATGTGACCCCTGAGAACACTGCGTTCCATGCTTATACAATGAAAATTACTTCATAAAGATAAATACAACGAATCTTTCACACTCTTTACTGCAAACAAAGTGAGCAGAACATTAAACACTACTACAATGAGATGAAACTGCACATGCATTTACCGAGTAAAGCCCAGGCTAAAACAGAAAGACAATTCAACTCTACATTGGCAGGCATGTTTCTCCTGCTTACCTAATTATGAGCACACGTTGAAATGTGATCACTGTCATGCCCAAGGACCATACTTTACTGTATTATCCGTATATGATGTGTGATCTGCGACATGGTTACGTATCTAAAGTGTGCACCATCAGAAGAGTACATTCAGACAGCTTGCAAAATTAACCTGACTATAAAATGCATGGGCAAGTTGGGGAGGTGTCCAATTACCATAATCTGCCTTAAAAAGTCTGTCACTAAGTAAAATGCCTCAAACATGTCAAACTGGGGAGATCTCTGCAAGAGACTGTGTGTATCCACAGACTCAATTATTGTTCACTGCTCCTGCAAAATATCTGAAGCACTCATGTATATCAACACTAGTTCTGCAAAACCCTAAGATGCATTTTTGGTTGCCAAATCTTAAACTGCACTTGTAATGGGCGTCCCTTATGCCTTAGAAGGGCATCTGTTGAGACAAGTGCCTAAAGCTTCACTGCTTCAGGACATACATGTATTGTAGAAATTACATGAGATACCTTTGCCAAGTGAATATCAACCTGCAAAACTGGGGATGCGTGAAGGGGCGTTACAAGAATGCTACATCTATCCTTCCACAATGCAAATGTACAATAAAACCAACACATCTTACAGGAACCAGCCTGTGAAGCAAAAAGTTTTTGTCAGATCACTTTGGGGCTGTACAAGCCAACATGTCAAAAACAAATTTTCTGTGCACGTACATGTACATTATTGTGGGGAAAACACCCCAAGAATACAATTCATCAGACCATTATTCATTTGGTGTGGGTTTAAAGCTAACATTACATAGGCAATGGAGAAAGGCCACAAGGCCACAAATCACAAATTATTTGCTTTCCGCTAATGATTTTTTAATAGATAAAAATGGGATTGTTGTTATTATGAACCCTCTTAGAAATAGAATACAGAACAATGTTACTCTGCCATTCTAATGCCACAACAAAAGATAATTTTTTAAAAATGAATTCACCATTTAGTACCAAGTATTGTGCTTACAAAGTGAACACCTGAATGTGGATCTAAGAATTTCACTGCTGCATTAGCTGTAAATCACAAACCATGGACTCACTAATGCAGACTGTGTTCATCTTTGACTAGACTGGGACCTGGAAAAACAGCCCAGCAAACATTGTTCTACCAACAGGCACAGCATGCAAAACACAAACTACATAAATCAACTAAAAGCAAAATAATACAGCAGGTTTTAACAGTTCCAGCTATTGTGTGCAAATTAAAGGATTAAAGTAAACAAAGGATTTAAAAAAAAAAAAAAAATTCAGGCAGCTGAACCTGTCATCTGGATCGGCTGAAAAACTGAACTAAAAGATACAAGTTCTTCTTCCATCAGCTACAGCATGGTTCTTTCATTTCAGACCTGGCAGTGAGGAGAAGTTCTGCTTCAGTCTGATGGAGCAGCTTGCTCTGTCTTGGATCAGCACTACATTCTAACAAAGTATTGCTAGCAAAACGAACATAAAAAAACATAAAAATAAACCCAGATCAACATCATCGACACAAGCACCAATGTACACAGTATGACACTCAGCAACAGTGAAGTAAATTTAAGACAATGCATGTACTAAATTTTGATTACAAATTGTAGAAAGAGAAAAGTATAAAAGAGAGATACAAATACAGATTAAAGAGAAAAATTTGACTTTAGGTGACGTATGCATATCATATAATCTGACAAGATGAAATGATAAACATTCAACCAGAGAAAGTGATCACAGACCTAAGAATGAGCTGCAAACGCACATGGTTTGTTGCAGATCTTTGTTATAACCAAATTAACATACACAGTTCATCACCTGATACAAATCCTTGTGCATCAGAAGCAGGTCAGTATCAACAAATTTTGAGTCCATAATTGCCTTATGACATTACACAAATTGCATTTATAGGAGTAGGAGTCTTGCTGGGAAAACAAAACTGTTTACAGGGTCAACTCATCACACAAAAGTCTGCACACAAATTTGCTCTTTATCTGACATAGTGGGTATCATGATCATCTGGAGGGAGAAAGCAACTAGTAATGCAAATGAATGTATGAGACAATCACTGATTCATTTGACTTATCAAAACAAAACAAACAAGTAATTTCTGATTTATATCGCCTTCAAATTAGAAACCTCAACTCAGCAGAAACTAATAGTTCGAAACCAATCTATATGACGCTCAGTGCTGATGCTGGAAGCATTTTTAGATACTGGGCAGTGAACAGCAACAAATCCAGTAACAATGAGGGAACGATCAACAAAAACAAGTTAATAAAACCGTGATCTCTACTAAACAAAGGCAAGCTGGGGAAACAGACAATATCTGTCCAAAAGCTAGCTCAGTCGCATGCCAGTTTACACGACCACACAGTCCTGTGACTGCTCGAGTCTTATGATACAATGGACATGTGTCCCCTCACTATGACCACAAATTCTACACCTTGAGCCTTTGTAATGTCCAACGCATCAATGGGCATGAAAAGTCAAAGATAATATCATTAAAGAGATGAATCCCAACAAAGAAAGTACATGGAGACTGCACTGTCATCATCACATCAGGCTCCTGTCTCGGCAGACTTCATACCACTGTTTCTGGTTTTGTTGCCAGTTTGGCTTCTTCATACGCCATCTCAATCATCTCAATAGCCTGCCAGGAGAAAAACAAGAGAAAGAGAGGGGCACTTTTAAAAATGAAATCTGAAACACTTTTAAAATTTTCTAAATTTACAAAAATCATCTCATTTAAATACTGCATGGCAAGGATTCCTTACTCTGAGTAAGTTCAACATATGTTCTGAATGTAGAGGCCTCTTTGTAACTGATGGGCAGAGCATCATGTAGAACTTGAATCAGCAAACACTACTCAGTTCAAAACTGACATTCTCTACAAGCAGCAGGTGCAGCTATAGCTCTTGTTGTCACTTCAGGGCAGGGTCTTGCTGTCATAGAGGAAACACATGTATTCTACAAACCCTTCATTATTCCTGCTGAAATGATTACAAAAATTAATTTAGAGAAAAACAAGTCAAAACCAATGCACCTAAAACTCACCTTTTCATTTTCCTTTGCCAGTTTCTCTGCTTGCTCGGAATGAGACTTTTTTAACATCTCTGCCTGCCTCGAGTGTCGTGATGCAAAGCGTTTCCGCTCCTCAATGAATTTCTTCATGTTGATATCTTTCAATTCCCGAATCCTCCTAAAATCCACAAAATTACCACCTTTCATTTTAGAACAACTTCCATTTTATACGGAACAAATAGTGCTACGACACCAATCATAAACTCATGCATCAAGGCAACAGACTGTTGAAAAATTAGGGAGTTGTATGGGAAAGTCTGAAATTCATTTTTTGGTTTCTGTCTTTTGTCTTTTGCTGAATCTGTCCCATTCTTGAGGGGTTAAAAAAAAAGTACTACACGTATAAGAAGACAACATATGTAAAACACTGACTACCTGAACCTCAAATTATGCAAGAGAGAAAGAGAGAGACGTTTTCTTACAAGGACAAAAGATTAGGTGAAGAGACCTGTCTACAATCTTGTCCAAGCTGCACTACAGTCCCCCCACTATATACACTAAATGAACACAGTAGATTAGTAAAACAGTAAACAAGCAAATATCAGTGCCAAATGGAAGATGGGATGTTGACTAAAAGAGATGACATGCAAAAAGGTTAGACACAGTAATGTTAAAGCCAGTCATCAAGAAGTAACCTATCCGTAAAAATGCATACAAAGTAAATTTCAACACTTACAGACACACACAAGCTGATTAGGTATTGTTGTTGTTGTTGTTGTTCTTTGTGTGTGTGTGGTGTGTGTGTGTGTGTGTGTGTGTGGTGTGTGTGTGTTGTGCTGTGCTGTGCTGTGCTGTGCTGTGCTGTGCTGTGCTGTGCTGTGCTGTGTGTGTGTGTGTGTGTGTGTAAGAGAGAGAGTGAGAGAGAGAGACAGAAAGCTCAAAAAGTACTTGCCTTTCTCGCTCCGCCTTGTTCTTGATGCTCTTGTCATTCTGAACAGCCTT
Organism: Batillaria attramentaria; assembly: GCA_018292915.2. Lineage (NCBI taxonomy): Eukaryota > Metazoa > Mollusca > Gastropoda > Batillariidae > Batillaria > Batillaria attramentaria. The sequence goes on along the minus strand of JACVVK020000016.1, from coordinate 2,110,031 downwards.
GCTGGAGTCCATGGAGTGTTTGGCCTGTGTTGCCTTCAGCTCCTTGTTTTCTCTGTGCAAGACAATGCCACGTACATGACAAGCAGTGATAGATACTTTCCCAGGTCTCTGGCTCGACCATGTGCAACACAGATCAAATTCTCACTTATAATTTGATGAGCAAGTCACACACACACAGACACAGACACACACACTGTGAATGGTTGTGAATTTATCTTCTTATAGAGGTCTTCAATCATTCAAACGGTGCCTATACCTTTACTGCAAAAGTTTGTATAAAAACTGAGAAGACGTTGGTCATGCGTACTGCATGGCATACGGTTCACACATCACCATTGTTCCCTATCTCCTAACAGCCAGACAGCTCAACGATTTGGCATGAGCATGAAACCACATGTGACTGATCATAAGGGGTGACAGGAGATTCTATTCACACATTCACACAAATCTGTCATAGTAACAGCTGTATGAGCATATGAGGTCTCCGTTTGAAACACACTTTTGAGAAGCGAGCAAGAAATAATGGGCAGTTAAGAGTTAAAGTAGTAAAGAGAAACTGCAGTTAGCAGCCATGAAAAGTCTAACCTCTCCTGGCGAGCCTCAAGTTCCACAAGCTGCAGCTGGTGAGCCTCCTCCATTAACTTCACCAGCTGCTCGTTCTGCTGCTGGGCATGCTCCTTCATCAACTCGTGCTCCTCGGTCACCTGACGCACCACCAGGTCGGACCACTCGCGTGTCTGCTCCACCACCAGCTCCCGCACCTGAGTGCAGTCAGTTCAAGAATGTTAACATCTGGTAATCTTTAGCCAGCATTTACACTCCTATACCACTATCAAATCATCACGGTTTTAAAAGCGGGAAGAGTCCAGATTCCCACCTGTTGTCTCCACAACTGTGTGAACACAATGGAGGATCAATCACATCTGGTATTTGTTTTACTTGCACCTGTCCAGTTTGGTTTTTGTGGAGTTTTTTTCCCAGGTGTCGTCATTTTTTTGGGTTGTTTTGTCGGGGGGGGGGGGGGGGGGGGGGGGGGGGGGGGGGGGGGGGGGGGGGGGGGGGGGGGGGGGGGGGGGGGGGGGCACAAAAATGAAGGCATGAAAAAGGCATTTTAAAAATGCTCACTTTTCCAGCACACTAATGCTATTATTTTATATTATCACAAATATCAGGTGTGTGAAAACTCTACAAATAACATGACCTTCCATTTTATGTTTACAGCTCGATTATGATCCAACAATACCTTACATTTATGGTGTATGTCGGCAGAAACAAGCAACACTTACCCGAGCTTTGTGATCTGTAACCAGGTTCAGGACAGCTCCTTCTGATTGTGACTTCAAGTCTGTGCTGCTGTCTCTACGGTGTAAAAAAACAAAAAAAACTCTTGAGAGTGTAGCATGAGTGTGAGTGAGTGCAGCATGTGCATGTGCACTGCAAGAAGACATTCTTAATTACTTCAGCCCAACTGATAAAACATGTGCACAAACAAACCAAATTCCTACCTCAGTATGTCCAGAACGGAGATCAAGAAGACTGATCTGTCAATACTCTACTATCAACAAAGAAGTGTCACAGTCATCAACACCTTTTTCATATTCTGCAAAAAAGTCAAGTTCCAATGCTCTGATTCTACTCTCAGAAAAGTATAAACCTACCTATTTTTCTTCAGTTTCTTTTCCACAGATTTTTCAGTGGCCACCTTTTCTTTATCATGTGTGGCAACAAGTTTGTCAACAACGGTGCAATGAGCTCGTTGCATGATGGCACGCTCCTTTTGGTGTCGTTTCTTCATCATTTCCATGTCCTTCTGCTGTTTACGCAGCAACTTCTGGAACAGCTTTTCCTGACACAGTCGATCTCGGGTAACCACTTCAAACCGGACATCCTCTACAGGAGACAACAAAACCACTGTAACCACATACTTGAAACTGCATCACAATCAACCTGGCATCTTTTGACCTGCTATAAATATGCAGATAAGAATGAAACAAATGTCCATATTTACATTTACAGTACATGATACAGATGAAGAAAACCTGCCAATTTTCTCCCTCTCCACATGTACTGCCACCACACAAACACAGCCAAAGTGTGGATAACCCCGCGCCCCAAAATGGTCTGAAAACTGATGTTGACTGTGACGCATTCCTTACAACCTCATGCAAGGGAGTTCTTTAATCCCCAATATCCCCCCCCCCCCCTCCCCAACAAACAAACAAAAAATTGTGGCCACACATGCAGTGACCACATGCTGCTAGCGTTACTGTCCACAACATACACTATATACCTTTCTTCTCATCCTTCTTAGCATTGGTGCTGTTGGGAGCAGGCTGCTTCCCTTGTGCTGGCGTGAGAGAGATCTGACCATTGGAAGGCTGCTGCTGATGTCTCTTGACTACAGGCACATCTGAGATGTCCTTTTCATCAATACCCATGTCCTTCATCGCCTTCTCACGTTTCTCAGCCATTGATACTGCCTGCATAGGTGCTGACAGTGCGTCCACAAACTCTGCACACAAATTGTACCACAAATTCATATCAGGATAACATTAATAATACCACCATTACAAATCCAGGGAACAACCAATTTCCAACCAGCTGAAGTAGATGTCCGAGCAATGGGTGCATTCATCAGTGTCTGCTACTCCAATAAACATTCCAGAAGGGCAAGAGGCACATGTTAAAGATCACCATATGAAGTAACAGAGGGCCAAAAAGGAAAGTGCTTACCGAAGGAGCAGCAGATGAAAACATACCTCTAAACTCTTGTTTGACATATGTTTTCAAGATGATACGACAGAAGACAGTAGGAAGAGACAGTGGAAAGTTGCCTTCTGTCCTCAGTGATATGTGTCGATAACCTGCAAAACACATGATGCTAACACTGTTAAGATGATGTGTGCAGCATTTACGGACATGCAAACAGGAATCACAAACATGCACACACCGACACACAAGCTGCATGCACACAGAATGCACAAAGTACTGAGGTTTATGATCAGCTGCTAGACTGATGTTCTACATCAAATTCAGGTTTTTGTTGTGTTTTTGTTGTTGCCGATTGTCCCCCCCCCCCCCCCCCCTTCCGAGAAGTACCACAGACAACCAAGCAACAAGCTCAAAGATAGTCAAGACTGGCCACAGGGACAGAAACCACTGACCTGCCTGCAGGCCATCCAAAGGCAGGATGCGTTGTCCGATCAACTTCCCCGTCTCCTCATACACTGCTATCCTCAATACTGCAAGCTCAGGCAGCACCACCTGAATGACACAAAGCAAGTCACATCTCTTTTAAAATGTCACAGTAACTCCCTGACTTCTAAAAAATGATCTGGAGATTTACATAACCAGCATTTCCAAGTTTTGGCTGGAGATAAATGAATGCAGAGTAAAAAGACAAGACAAAAACAAACAAAAAACTAGAGAGGCAGAAGCCTCCATGGCTCCCTTGTGACACAGGTCAAGGTCATTCACAAAAGTATGTTTGTAGAGCTCTTATCACTATCCAGTATCATGCTAAGTGATGTGTCTGGCGCTCTGAGTTCCTGGCAATATTACAATTTTCCCCAAAACAGTTTGTACAGCCTTGACCTTTGGTCAAAGTCATTCAAAAGAGATCTTATCAATGTCTATCATCATGCCAAGTTTGATGCCTCTAGCATTTGTAGTTCCTCCGAAAACAGTAATGTTAAAATTCACAACAGACAGCTTTAATGACCTTGACCTTCAGTCAAGGTCATTCAGAAAGGTAGGTCTCATTGCTGTCTATCATCATGCCTCGTTTGGTGCCTCTACTGTTTGTTGTTTTGGAGAAAATGCCAAGGTTAAAGTTTCCAAAAACGCTTGCATGACCTTGACCTTGACTAAAAGTCACTGAACACAGGTGTGCCTGTAAAGGTGCTGCCAATGTCAATCATCGCACATAGTTTGATGCTTCTGATTCTTCTAGATACATGTACTGAGAAAAGCAAATGTAAAATTTCCGAAGACTGTTTCAATGACCTTGACCTTGGTCAAGGTCATTTAAGATGGTATGTGTGCATAGGTCTTATCACTGTCTATCAGCATGCCAGGTTTGGCACCTCTGCTGTTCATTGTTTCTGAGAAAATGCCATGTTAAGGTTTCACAAAACTATCTTGTACGGCCTTGACCTTGACAGAAGGTCACTGACTACATGTATATCTGTAAAGTTCTTATCAATGTCTATCATCATGCACAGTTTAAAACCTCTGGCATTTGTAGATTACGAGAAAATGCCAATGTAAAATTTTCAAACAGAGACCTTTAGTGACCTTGACCTTGGGTCAAGGTCATTCAAAATGATAAGTTTTGAAAGGTCTTGTGCTAGTCTATCAGCATGCCAAGTTTGGTGCCTCTACTGTTTGTAGATTCTGAGAAAATGACAACGTTAAAGTTTTCTGGACACACACACACACACACACACACACAGAACAGACAGACAGACAGACGACGGAGGGTTAATACATAGACTCCCATTGTTACACAAGGGAGCCAATAATACAAAAACCAATGAAACAGACAAACAAACAAAATCAACAAGAACCACCAAGAAACTCTGACCTTGCGGAAGACAAATGGCTCCTCATTATAGACTGGATTGAGGCCATTGTTGGGGACTACCCGCGTACGGAACTCTCGTCGAATTGTGTCAGTGGGCAAGCCATACATGTCAACCTCCACGTATGTGCCAATCTTTTTGTCCGACAGGAACTGGCCTGAGACAACCTGTAGCGGAAACAGCTGACTTCAACATCAGTCACAGACACAGGACAAAGTTAAGTGGTGGTGTAAAAGGCTCAGGATGTGACAAGGCACCTCATGGTGGCATGCAGTGCAGCAACAAGACATCCTGCTGCTGCGCATGGTTTACACTCAAGCACCACACTGCGGCAACCTGCATCTAGCCTAAGTAAGGGCAGTGTAAAACTGTCAAACTGCTATTAGTATTACAGACTCCATTGGAATATTTCCCTGCAGGCATGAAAATAAAGTTGAGACCTGTACTGAGCAGTGGGCAGCAATCACACCATCCACGGGGCTCTCTGAGAATGGATCAAAAGTCCGGTCTGGTCGTCGCATAAAGTCTGGCTTCAGCAAGTACCTGGTACCAGAAACCAAATTACAGATCAAACTACAAATTACCAATTAAAGAGACCAATTACAAAAAAAAAAAAGCTGACTATATGGAGTTCCTCCAGATCTATATTCAAACATACTGCAAAATGCAGTATAGTGTATCATTACCAGGTCTCAAGCTGAAACTTGCTGAGTAGTCAACAATTACTTTAACAAAAAAAAACAAAGTACAGTGCTGAAACACAGGATATATGGTTCAAATAAACTGAAGACTGAGCATGGATGAAACAGAACTACATACCCACAGTTGCTGTTGTACTCAAACTTGCCCTGGTTGAGCTGCATGGCCAGGTCAGGTGTCTGGAAGTTGAGTGCCACCATCTGACAACCAGCATTCCAGAAAATCTGTCCGAAAACACAGTAAATCAGAAAACACTTGATCACATCATTACATGAAATATCACAATACTAAATATTAGGCACTTGTCACACAACATCAATGACCATCCAGCTGTTCCTTTTTGATAACCATATTTTCAAAAATGTATGTGTACTAACCACAGTGGTAATGAAGTAAACGGATTCTGGAGACAGGAGAACAAAGTGCAAGCCTGTGTCTACAATCTTGCCATCCAATTTCTTTGACTTTTTTTGGCAACTGACTAAAACAGCTGCTATTCACCATATACTGACCTGCGGAAGAAAATTGCTTGAGTCCACACGGCCACCCTTTGGATAGATCCTGCTGTTCTGACGCTTGTTGTAGCTGGGCTCTGAGTTAAGGGTTGGTGTTGCCCACCAAATGGACTTTATCAATGACCACTTCACAACCTCAAAAACAGGTAATGAATCACAAAGAATGGTCTCAAAACATGAACTGTGTTGGTGGTAACCTGCAATAGCTCTGGGGCAAGTCAGAAGAAAACATGCAACGTCCATCTGCCAGTATCTCAGCAATCTGACTGAAACTGTGTACCGGTATCGATGGATGGAATAACCCATAAGCTGAGCTTTGGAATCGAGACCAGAAGCTCAGAAGTTTGAATCCAAAAATGGCCCCCAAAAAACCCCAACCAACTTTCATGCAACCAGCATTTTCACTTTGTAACAGCTGGTACATACTTGGCAAGACTGCATTAGAAAGTTGAAAAGAATGACAACAGCTAAAGACAGGATGAAGCAGGACAGAAACAAGATCAATGTTCATGCCACACACAGTGAAAGAGGTGCTGCATTACAACAATACATCAATACACTCAGGCAGCACAAGTGGACAAAGAAGGAGAAGTAAGACAGGCTGCAAGCAAAAGACTCCTGGAATTGTAAGGTCTGTGACCTTCTAAAATAGTCATCCAGAACACAGTGATCTATGCAGAGGACTTCAAAATATGGCTACACTCACCATGGTTCATGGCCTTGAATCAACAGAACAATGAAAGTGAAAACTGGCACAGGTGCACCAGTCACTGGCATGTGAATTATATATATGATATTCAGCCTTTTCTCCAAAAATATACTGTCCATGAAATTTTCTGTTAAAAGGAAATGCTGACATGTACTTCATGCTGAACTTATTCATAGGCTCTTATGGCTGGAGGTTCAGTTCTGCTTAGCCCGTTTCTGCAAGACTGCTGCTAAAAAAGGAAGTGCGTCATTGTGTGCGTGCGTGTGTGTGCGTGCGCACGCATGCAAGTGTGTGGTACAAGTGTGTGTGTGGTGAAAATCTGAAGATTGCCAGAATGTGCTGTACCATATAAATGTACCAAAAAGTTACTGTGCAGTTATAAGGTATTGCCAGTCTCGAATAAGATCATACATACAGCATAAAGAAGAAATGACAGTTAATTGTGGTGAAACTCCATTCTGTCTGTGCAGCTCTATGTAACAAAGGCACAGGAACATGCATTTCATCAGTAGAAAAGTGGGAATACTGGGCTGAACACAAGACACGGTGTGAGGGCAAGCTGAAGTAAGTGACTGGGTGCAGGCACAGCAACACCAGACAAAGGATACTCCACAAACTCAACACAACTATGCTTGATAAGGCTGTAGGCAGCAGTTTCACTGAAGGAAGACATGTGGTAGTGCATTCGTCTAGCTAGAAAGGACAGAAAACATGCAGTTACCATCTCATGCAGTCACAACACAATCACTGTGGTGCACATTCCTCACTTCTATGCAAAACAAAGTCAAAGTAACAAGAAGAAACAGAAAATGGTCACAGCAACAAATACACTTTCTGAACACCACACACACACACACCACACACACACACACACACACACACACTTATTCAGACTTTATTTCATACTACATGCAAAAGGTAATACCACTCTGCACACAGCTACAACAGAAATGTTTTGTTTGAGAAAGTTTGGGTTATCAAGACATGAGATTGTGAACGAAGTCAACAGTCAAACAATCCTTTCTATGTGTTGCTGATATTTTAACACGAAAAGAAATTGAACAGAAGGAAATTTGAAGGGAAATGTACTAAAATAAATCTGAGTGAAGAGAAAAAACAACTACAGAACAAGAAACTATCAACAAAACAGTTTATGTGTAGTACAGAAACCAAAGTATAATCCCATAATTTGCGAAGAAGCAAAAACCCAACACATGCACAAATGAATTTAATGAAGGACTTGTACTTGAAGCTTTCCAATTTTTTACTGACCACAGTTTATGCAAAAAGTTGTTGTGTCCATATAATACTAAAGCTCTGGCTAAGCGACCATGTGTGCACACTCACACACACACACTTTTAATATCTGTACATGTTACTTGATAATAAATATTTGTACTGCTGGTGTTTATTTTGCATTTCTACTGGAAAGACCTGAAGTGCATACGAGATCCATGCAGAGGTTGCTACAGTACCTAGAAGATCCAAGTTTACCATGCAGTTGTAATGTACAAGACTGCAAGTGGCAGTTTTGCTAATAGGAGAGCAACCCACAGACCAAATTTATGCAAAATGGAAAGATGTGATAGATAAATCTATGCTATTCCTTTTGCTTCCACATTCCTATAGACAACTAACTTGGTGGCTCTCATGTTCACATCTTCAGTCAAAGCCTTGGTGTGCACACACACACTGATGCACACACAAACACATGCGCAAACACACACACACACACACACACACACACACACACACACACACACACAAATGGTGAACACTGAAGCAATTACACACACAGAGTCGATTCATGTCTTAGAAACCAGTTCAAAGCAATAAAAAGAATCGGAACCAACACAAATTTACACCTGCAATGCGAACATGTGCAGTCAACAATGAAAAGTGCTGATGAAGAACAACTTCATGTCTGTCATGAAAGCAGCATGCACACAACTTCAGTACCAAACTCTATTTCAGTCCGAGACTAATTAGCCATCGTACTTTTTCCTGATCATGCAGTCTGTCCAACAGTACACAGGAATCTTTACTGCTGATTTCACAAGGGTGCATGAATTACTGTATCACACGAACACACACACACACACACACACACACACACACACACACACACACACACACACAGAGTGGAGATACATGTACTCAGAAAACACAGCATTACATGTACTACACCATCAACAAATAAATGAACTTAATCTTTTTGCATGCTCTGTCTTCCCTAGTGGGTTACAATGTACATCACAACCATCACCATCCACACACACACTCACACCAAACTACAAACTCAGGAGCAATGTTGAGAAGGCAAGGGAGGAGTACTTCACAAATTCTACTGGCTGGGTCTTCAGGTAGCCCAACCTGTGTTCTCAATGAACAAGAACATACAACATTGTATGAAGTGTTCTCCCAACAACTACTTGTAGTTTCTACTAGGACTTTCACACAAGCTGTCAAACACAAACAGCATGCCCATAAACTGAAGGATACTTTACAAATTCTATTGCCTGGGTCTTCAGGTACCCCAGGCCTGTATTCTCGTTGAACGAGGACATATGGAAATGTAAATTGCGTTCTGCAATGAAATGGCACCACCAAATATTAACCGACATATTCAATTTGAGACTTTATCTGCCATGTCAAATCAACAGCACATCAATGAGATGTGGACACACTGAACGGCGAACTAAGCACACGCCACTACAGACCTCCCAGTATTTCTGGCATGGTATGTTTAGTAGACTTTTTACCCTGCAAGCAAAAATCTCAGCATAGCTAATGAGCTAACTGCACCTGAGTTGAAACTTGAAAATTCCAACTTCAGCGACTGCTTTTGTTCACGAGTGTGAATTTCTTTTTTCTGTCCTTTTATGATAAAATGACATGTTCAAGCAAGCACATGATAAATGTTACGGGAAAAAAAAGCACCCCTACAGAGAAGCCAAAGGGCAGAATAAAAACCGTTACAATTTGAATAAAAATGATCATAAGCCTGGGCAGAGACCACTATCCACTTGATATGCTGATCATGCTGGTGGTGGTAGAAAACCGATAGCCACGATGACACCTGAAATGCCTGGGAGTCAGTATGTATACTGCACCTTCTGCTACATCAAATCCCTGGAACTTGACCGGCTGAGCATAGTTGACCATAGCAGAGAGGTAGGGGTGGATGTTGGTGGTGGCACTGGTGTAGTGGTAGGAGTGAAGTAGCATCTGCTCCTCGTCAGCTGTTAGGCTTCCCTCTGGTGCATCATCCTTCAGCATGTCCTCCATCTGCACAACAGTCAAACGCTCATACTGCTGTTCATACTGCCCTAGTAAATTCTTCTGTACTTTAAAACAATAGCATACAGTAGTTGTTTAAGAGCATCAGATTACCTTTTTATTGGAGATCTTGAGGCTGGACTTCTTGGCCTCAATATCAGGATCACTGTTGCTGGAGTCAGTCTTGCCAATCACAAGTTCAGGGTGCGCCTCTGTGTCTGTGTTTGGGCCTGTTGGGTCAAGATCTGCAAATACAGGGGCTGGGTTAACCATGGGTACTATGGGCAAGCTGAACACTTGCATACATCCTTAGTTATATCCATGGACTGTGAGTAATTATTCTGTACTTCCAACCATCACTTAAACACTGCAGTCAAGCCATGTACGTATCAAAATTAAGAAGAACCAACCAGTGCTCGCAACAAACCATCTGTTGCATTCTTTGAAATAAACTTTCACTGCTGCAGAACAGTGTGAAGTATTGAAGAGAACTTTCAAAATTTGCCAAGTTCACATCAAGCCATTTTTTTCTTTGGCGCTATGTGTTCGCAATGTTATCACAACTATGATCCTTGAAACCATTTGTTTTCAATGAAACTGTCCTTAATGAAGCCAACTTACTGTTTGGTGAATACATACAGTATCAGGAGTTTATTACTGACAATATGCACACAAAAGCAGATGGAATGGATGGCGTTAACTATGACAAGCAATGCCATACTCAATGGAATATATATCTAAATAATGAATTTGCTATGAAGCACCTGAGAGGATCACTAATAAGCGGAGGTAACGGACTGAGGAACACTAAATGTTCACTTCTGTATGCACAACACAGTTGTTCCTTCAAACTCTCATACGACTTAAATATATTTTACTACGTTCCACAGGTTTGTTACTTTGAACAGTGATTAAAAAAAAAAAAAATAAATAAAAATCATTTCTTAACTGAGAAGTGACTGGGGAAAAAAAAATACTGAGACAAAGAACTACACGCATAGTGACAGAAATGTGTTTGCTCAGCATCTCTGAGTGATAAAACGGCTAAGAAAAATGATGGCATCTGTAAAGGCATGGCACTGACAAGAGAGCACTCAGACACAAGACCTTAAATGTTTGCTTTCATCATGAACACATCACACCACAGTTTCACAGGTGGCACGCATAACACTTTCAGACATTTCACAGACACTGTGCATATAGCAGAAACAAGTCACAATGCCTGTGGCCACTCCGTGTTATCGCCAAACTAACAATGGGTTCATCATACTATTACTGCACAGTCATGTCGAAATGGAGCCGACTATAAGTGACTGTCGCCAGTGTAAAAGTGGATGTGACTAGAACAGTAAATAATGCCACAGTGGTGTGCCTAACAATGCATTCACAACCAACTCCACGATGAATATGTGACTTTATGTGTGCTGCCAATGTCACTGGTGATGTGGCTCACAGAATCTGTGGAAATATGTGCCCAATAGAGTGCAACGGGTGTGACAAAAAACACGCATCACCAAATGCGACCGTCACATGGGTTTAGAAAAAAGTGTAGCCAACACGAAGAGTGTCCAGAAGTGTGCACTGCAGATGTGCACCTAATGACAATGGCTGAGACAACAACTGGATGCAGTGTTGCCAGTGTTGTGTAGGATGTGATTAAAAGATGTCACAGCAGCTATAATGTTGATGAGAATTAATATGTATAGCCAACTGTGTACACACTGGTGTGATCTGTTGTATCCTGCCCTAGAACTACCTGCACACAGCATCATATCTGTAGGAACTATAATAGGAGAAATGTCCTGGGTGGCTAAACATTTCAACTAGAGAGGCTAAAGCCTACTTGGCTCACTTGTGAAACAGGTCAAGGTAATTCAAAAGAGTACGGCTGTAAAGGACTTATCAATGTCTATCATCATGTCAAGTTAGGTGTCTCTGGTTATGGTAGGTTCTGAGTAAAGTGCAATGTTACAGTTTCCCCTGGACAGCAGTCATTCAACAAGATGTGTCAGTAAAGAGCTTTTCAACGTCTTATCATTATGCCAAGTTTGACGCCTCTGGTCTCTGTAGGACCTGCGAAAATGCCAACATCAAATTCAGAACAGACAGCTCTAAAGACCTTGAGCTTTTGGTCAAGCTGTCTATCATCAACCGAAGTTTGGTGCCTCTGCTTTTGTTTGTTTCTGAAAAAAATGCTAACATTGTCTTTTTAAGTTTTCCGTGAACAGCTTGTTTGGCCCTGACCTTGCCTCCAGGTCATTGAATACAGGTATGTCAGTAAAGGTCTTAACAATGCCCATCATCATGGCAAGTTTGATGCCTTTGGTCTTTGTAGATGCTGAGAAATTGCCCATATTGAATTTCCAGACAGACAGCTTTAATGACCTTGACTTTGAGTCAGGATCATTCAAATAGTTATGTTTGAAAAGGCCTTGTTGCTGTCTATCAGCATCTGGTGCCTCTGCTGATTACAGATTCTGAGAAAATGACAATGGAAGTTTTGGGGGACACACACAGAGACAGACAGATGATGGAGGGTTATTACACCGACTCCCTTTGTTACACAAGTGAGCCAAAAATGAAACAGTTTACACGTACATGTACATGTAAATGTACCAGGTAAAACTGAGCCAAGGACAGTCAGTTAAGTCATATGAGAGCACTAAGACAGACTGCAGACTGACTGATTAGAACAGTGTTTCTGGGAAGAAAGAGCTGCTCATGACATATATATATTCCTGACAGAACTCCGCTCCTAGAAAGTACATTTTATATCTAATCAGTAAACATGGTCAGTGATACTCAAAGGAAACCTGACTAACTGGAATGGCCTGTGTTATAAAATCAAGACAACGCAACTGCAGGTATTACTAGTCTACATGTAGGAAAGAATTGCTCATCCAGAAGTTTGTTTCACATCTGACCACTACAGACACAGGGTGTCACATAATCTGCTGAACACCACATCACAAAGGCTCCCTCATCACAATACTGTATGCACTAGAAACAGACTCCCATGATTTATACATTAATACAAGCAAGCTGCCCAGTCAAACACTGGTCACCGTGAGGACACACTGCCTTGCTCATGGCAGGTACTATCACTGGGTATGGAATGCATGTATCAAACACTTGATCTGGGGATTTAAATACATGTAGTCATACAGCCTAACATACCAAGAAAAGTGATGGAAAATATCCATACTACAATGCAAAGCACTTCACACGGGGTGAGATTACAGTTTCTCACAGCACCGCACAAGAAAATAAGCACAGCAATAACATGAGCAATATAACGTCTAGCGCTGTGCAAACCTACAGCACTGTAACCCGTACCAACCAGTGCAAAACTTTCAGACAAAAATATGAATATGCTGGTCACGTTCAGAGGACACAGACTCTGCACCACTATTCAAGAGAAACAGATTCTTCGACACCCCACACTCTCAGCTGCTCAATACTGCCAGCAGAATACACAGTAAAAACCTGGCAGTCAGAGACAGTGAGAGTGAATAAAAAGAATTGTTTTGCAAAATGAGCGGTAGGATGTACACACCCATTCAGCAATTCACTCTGCCATTAGAAAATAAATATTATGGAAAGTACAGTTCACAACTTGAAAACAGTCCTGGATGGGTCTTACACAAGATGCAAGTATTCCTTCATTTTCCAATACAGTATTATACTTGCTTCAATAGTTAACATGAGCAACATTTACCTGGTAAGATATCAATTGTCATACATCATGCAAATATGTGTTAACAGCAAAGTAAGCAGCTGATTTTTTTTTTTTTTTAATGCTGACTTAAACACAACCTGGAACAGTTTTGAAGGTCTCAATAGAGTTCTCTTCTTTCTAGCTAGCATGGACGTTTCCGGACCAAAGAGCTACAGGCTTCATACAAAATGCTAACACATCTGAGAAGTGAAATCCACTACTCTATACAGTCAAAAATCTGCACACCAACTGACAATTTTATTCTCTTCATGGGGTAGTTGCAGTTTTGAGTTCACTCTGTAAGCACTGACCTAAACTGTTTGGTAAACGCTAGTGCTACTGCAAATGCTGCTATGTGTGATACAGCTACCTACACATCTTGCAAATTGACTGCAGACACCCACACGATAAGGTGGTACATGTAGTATATTGGAATGCAGGGGACAGCTATGCCTGCATGTTAGTGGGTTTCACCCATCCACAAAGATACCACAAAGTATAACCGTCACAATAGCCAAATGTAGAAGAGGACAAGGGCACTCAACAAACCACATTCAACTCACCGGTACACATACCATGACAATAATTACGAAAGGCAGAGCGAACAAGAGTAGATGCACAGTAATTTTTGGAATTTACAAATGATGCTTCAGATCTCTGAAAACAGGCTTCAGGCTGCAACACAAGTATCAATGTAGTTACATACACTCACATGAACATAAACAAGTATGCAGTTGTCATATCATGCTGTGAGGTGACCACTGCAAGCAAACAAGTTGGGTCTGATTCCAGAAGACAGCAGGAACTGGGATTTCATTCACTAAACAACTGGAATGGATTCCACACAGCAAGAGCATGATGCATACAACAGTATAGAATGAGAGTCCGGCAGGCAGTGTATTATGGAGGAACTCACAACACAACACAGTGGGATCAGGAGCCAGCAAGCAGAGAACTAAGACATGACTAACAAGAACAACCACAAACCAAAATAGTGTGGAAACTGTGGCAGGCAGTGCACGATGCACAGAAACTTTCTCGTTGCAGCAACAGGCATGAGATTCCAACAAGCAATGGACTACTCAATCACAGGAATCATGGGTGAGATGTCGGCAAGCAGTGGATTGTAGTGTGACTTCAATTTATCGGGCCATGTGGGACACCACCCAAAAAGTTTTATAGTACTTGGTACAGCAGAGTGAAATTATGAAATCCTGGTGTATAGACAATGCGTATCAGTAACTCATTTTAATTCCTGCATGGCTTTCCATCTCACATTTTAATGAACAAGTGAGGCAGGGACCAACAAAGAATCCTCAGTCGTTAGCGTTAACTACTGAAATTCTGTTGAACCGTTTCAAAATGGTCTGAAAATTTCAAGCACCCCCCCAAAAATCGGAAAAAGATGTCAAATGTCAGACTTAATTGCTGTGTTGATTGTACACGTAACTCTACGCAGCAAATGCGTATGATGCACAATCATGAGGGTAATATACTGTGTCATCAATGCCCCCAGTTGTAGTATTCATATGCTGGTGAGACTGTTCTGATGTAGGCTTACATCAGACAGGCAGGCCAGCACATAGTAGGGTATGTCCCACTTGCCCCACGGTGGGTGGAGGAAGTGTGGAGAGGGAGTGCTATCTAGGCAGGCAGGAAGGGGAAGTGTCAGGTGGCATACTAGTTCCATGAGGTGTGGAGCTCGCAGCCGCCACCGCTGCTTCGTCTAACTGGCCAGAATCACTACTAGAGCTCGAACTCTCTGTGTCGGCATCTGGGAAGAGAAAAACAGGGCCGGTGAGGACACAGAGATACAGTGCTGTTGCTGGCCTGGTGGTGAGGGTGGGACTGAGGGCACCAACACAGCTCCAGTCATTCTTGTGCTGACCAAAGTAACGAGAAGGGGTGGGGTGGGGTGGGGGCATGGGGGTGGATGTGGGACACTGGTTCTCAGACCTTTGAGGGGCAGGCACAGAGAATGTGCAGACAGACAGACAGACTCAACTTTCTCCTTCATAACACCAGTCAACGTGTAAAAAGGGATGTCTACCACTCCTAACAGTCAAATCAAACTGTGCGTCAGTAACAACATGATCGCAATATTAGCAAAATAGGCTTGTAAGATAACAGTAGGTTGGCATGGAGAAGGCTGGGGATAAATGTAGCCAGTGGGCACTGACCCACAAAATCATCCGCACAGCTGCCATTCTCACAACACTTCCGCAAGTCCAGCGGAAAATCGGTGCATTTCGTGTGGGTGTGCACATCAACTTGCAACATGCCCTCTCAATAAATCCCTTAACAGGAACTTGACTTTTCCACAAACCCACGCTGTATTTCAATTCAATGTCTTAGCAGTCTTATTTGAGAGAAAAAAAAAAAAAAAGAGACAGAAAACAGTCTCAATTAAACTACTGTCAGAGAAAACAGGAAAGAAATTCAGGTATCTGAACTGAAGTGGTACAAAGAGAAACGAAATTCAAACTGGGTGTGACAGAACTTTGCAATTTCTCTTTCTAGTTACAATGCCCTACTGATGACATGGAATTGTTACCTTTCATATTTGTGAAATATGAACACATGAACTGAAATGTAAGAAGATCAGGAATAAACAAGCACAACTGCAAGGTCAGGCAAATAAGCTGCTTTGACTTTCACTATCCTGTAAAGACCTGAATTCCTGACAGCTTCTACAAATGAAATGTACTAAATTAATCAAAATACATATCATCCCAGTCTGTGCAAAACCTTGTATCTGCATTATGATGAAGGCAGATGTGAGATTCTGCAAGAAACATGACTCCTCCCCATACAACATCCTCTTACCTCTAATCCAAATACTGCATGAACACACTGATCCACTGCACTCCACAAATCAAAGTATCGGAATAGGATAACCATCACTTTCTCAAGAATGCACAAGTATCAGTTAACGTACCAGTTTACACACACACACAAACACACACACACTCTCTAACACACACATGTGCGCGCACGCACAAGATAAAAGCGTACGAAATGAGGAGGATGTCACCGACCATTGAGAGGGCCTTCCTCGCCATCCACATTTGCAGGGAGGATGTTGGGATCCTCTCCAAGTTCGTTGTCCTGGATCTCACTGATGCCTTTCTGAAACAGCTCCAGCTGGTCTGCAACAAAAACACCATCCCATTAAGTCAATACGAAATACTCCCTACAGGCAGCTTAGCAGCACAAACACGATAAATAACGTCAGTAAGACAAACAAGCTTCCCTCAAAATACTTAGCAACACATAAAACACAAAGCCATCCCATGACATCAGTAAGACAAACAAGCTTCCCTCAAAATACTTAGCAACACATAAAACACAAAGCCATCCCATGACATCAGTAAGACAAACTCCCCTCTGAATACTTCGCAACACATAAAACACAAAGCCATCCCATGGCATCAGTAAGACAAACTCCCCTCTGAATACTTCGCAACACATAAAACACAAAGCCATCCCATGACATCAGTAAGACAAACTCCCCTCTGAATACTTGGCAACACATACAACACAAAGCCATCCCATGAAGTCAACAAAGGCAAACTCCTCACAGAAAACTCAGCAATACATACAACATACGTGTCTGTAACAAAATAATTACACCAGAAAATTCCACTCAACGCTCAGAGAACGATCCAATTTAGATTCCCTGACAAACTTACTGGAAAAAAAGTAGATCCGTGACAATAGGCAGGTAAATGCAATTTATAGCTTACGTTTTTCCACTTCTGGCTTGAGACGCTTGTTCTTGATGAGGATCTTCCGCTTCAACATGTTGGGTGATGGCAGTGGAACTGCTGGCTCAAGCTACAAATGTAACATTACATGTAAGTCTTGGTCAAAACTGGCATCTTTGCTTCAAGTTACATACCGCAGCTTGATCAACTCCCACAGTGTCAAAAAGTGTTTCGCACAAACACCGCTGCTACTACTGGGCCAGTGGTCTTCCCAAAGGCCATCTCAGAGGTCGGTAAACTTGTAATATTGCCATCGACCCCATATATGAACTGTACTCCCTGCTCGAATTTACATGTAGCATGCATCATGTCCAATATGATCGTCTGCTCCTCACAAACTGGTGACGTCCCTCTAGATGGTCACCCGGATGTGCCTGTCAACATTGGCTTTCACCATGTTGTCAGTTAGTATTGCTTCAGCGTTAGCTGTGCCAGTACTTCATACGCGTGCTACGCGAGAAAATTGTAAGTATGTCAGACTGACTGCATCAGCTGCTGACCTGTGACTACACAGGACTGAACCAGAAAGCCATGCCGGCCAGCCCGCATCGTGCATGTATTTACAGTTGTAGGGTAATTAGGTGTCACGTGATACCAATGACCGTATTATGGCTAACACAGTGAGGTTAACCACAATAGCTGATAGACTCCCTTGCACTTTGGATCATATCTTTGCAATGATGGCCCGGAATGGGCTCAGATTTTGCTCACATCTAAATGAGACTATATTGTTGTCACCATAAAGCTTAGGTCGATCTGTGAGCTTAAACAAGCTGCGGAATGTATGTTTAATTCACCTCATATACAATTACAGTTACAAGGAAACTGGCTACCCTGTTCAATTAACAATGCTCCAACAATGAACCCATCCCACAATGACTTTCTGCACACATACAAAACAGAAACCAGTGTAAAGGGAATCGCTGACAGACTGCCATTTCCTCATGCTTGTAGTTTTTCAGTGTTCCATCATAAGTACGCACAACTGACATGTAGCCAGATTCTGACTGACAATGCAGCCAATCACAGTGCACCAATACTCTGACAAAAAAAATCTTACTTGTGGGATTGGTTGTCCGAGTATTTGAGGGTTCCCTGCAAGAATGTCCTACTCTTTTTTCTATCTGTATCGATGGCAGGAAACCCTTGATTTGCTTGATAAAGCTGATGTGTAATGGCAAAACACAGTAAACCCACATCATTTTGTGAAAAAGACCATTATGTCAATGTCTTTCATCTTGAAATCAAACCTTTTCCCATCAAATGATGTCATGGACTAACTGTGCTGAAAGTAATCATGGCAGAAAGTAATCAGATGGGTTGCCATGGAGAATCAGAGAGCGTGGCTACAGGCCAGTGGGCAACATGTTAATGCAGACACTTACTGGGCAGCCCTCCACAGGTTTTTTCAGCAGAAGATCCCCGAGGATATCCTCACAGTACTTGGACATCTTGTACTGCTGAAGTTTGCTATTGTACACAAATTCTGTCTAAGTAACCAAATACTGATCATGATATGACAACATGATTCATGACATCCATAGCAATTCTTAAACAGTTTTCATTCTATACAGATGATTCAGGAAAATATAAACACAATATGGCTTCATTTCAACTACAATTTTTTACATTCAACGAAAATCGACCAGACTGATATAATACTTATAAAAGCACCTTTATTCTGTTTGTTGTTCATTTGCCTGTGGTTTAACACACTTTCTATGAAAGGCACGACTAAATGTAGTAGTTGGACAAGTCTATTCAAGTATCAAGGAAAGTTGAGCATATTTTAAATTCTTGTGTTTACTTGAAGCTGACATTATCTGTGCACAGCACACAATCTTTAAGTCAATGGACTTGACAGCTTGCACAGAAAACCAGCTGTACCAACCTGCAATGATTTTCAAAGGACAGAATGACAGGATACTCTGATGTCACAAATGCTGTTTCTTTGATGGCTTGAATTGCATCCTGAAATTCAAGAGGAAAGCATCACATGAAGTTATACAACTCCTATGCAAAAACCTGAGGCGTGGGTGGAGGTGTTTACAAAGTGTTCTAAAAGGAAAGGAAAAGAAAAACTAAAATAGGGAAGTGAGAAAGAATACATTTTCTGATACATTTTCTGAAACACTTGTTTACCAGTTGTTAGCTGTAAATGAAAATCACAAGAGCTAACCTTGAACAGAATATCAGTGCACATGGCCTTGCCATGAGTAATGATGGGCTCCTGGTCCTCATTGCGTCCATCCCAACAGTCCAACTCCACACACCTGATGAATGCACACACACACACACACCCTGTCAACAAGGGTGATACCTTAACAAGTGTCATACAAACTTTCTACTTTCAACATCAAGCAAGACACTGGCACTAGGGCCATTGAATAATGCAGTCGTACAGAGTTAATTTATCATTTTATGGGCTCTGTTTGCGCTGTTCGTGAAGGATTCCTGTATTTCAGAAAACAAAACAAAATAAAATAAAAGTAAAGAGCAAACCTGCAGCCGGCCAGCAACACCTGACGGTACATCTCCACAGAAGAGCGCCCACCAAACTGTCTGCCAGTGAGGTAAGTGTTGTGGGAGGAGTTGATGAAGTAGTGAGGTAGCGGCTGGTCCATGTCCATGTAGATGTCCAGGCGATCCAGAAACACTGGTGCGTTCTCATCCGACATCAGGTAACGGCAAAATCCATCCATGCTGAACCATTCTGGTAACACACACAAAGACAAATACATCGAGATCCTCTACAAATATCTTGCAGCATGTGCAACGTACATGAGGGAGCTGGGTTTCTAAACCTTTTCTGACAGATGCAGAGCACCTGCCAAAACACGTGAACTGGTTGGACAACATCAAACCACTAACCCAATATTCTCACTTTCTCAAAAATACAGGCATGTACTAAAAACAACTGCCAGCTGAAGTAGTGATTAACGCTGAATGTCTCCCCAGACAACCAACCATTTCCTTTTCCTGTAGTTCGTATGTTCCCCCATCAGCACTGCCATGTCTACACTGCCCAGACGTACCTGATGCTTTAACAGCAAATAACCGAAAAGTTTCCTCACCTTTAGTGACATACTCTGGGTGTTGTTCATATGTTTGAATGATAGACATGATGCGACTGCGGTCATAGAAGGGAAACAGAATCTCGTTCAGACGAGGATCCCTTTGTCTCTGTCAAAAAAATAAGAACCAACAAAATTTGAAGGAAGCAAGCAAATTCTGCTGCTTCCAGCAACACACACAGGAAAATATACCACAGGATGTCAACGGGGGTAAAAAAACAACAACAAAGTTTCCAAATGCTGAACAAAAATTCACACCATGAAACTGTTGGTAACATACTGTAAAGGATTGCAAACACTGAAAATACAGAACCCACGCAATTAACCATGTTGCATAGTAAAAACTGTACCTAAATTCAAAATAAGCAAAATGTGGGTGAGCTGTACTGTTTGACCTTATCTATTATGAATAAGTGACAGATGACAGTTTCAAGGCAGGCTGAACACCCCATGTTTCTTACCTCATTGAAAAAGTCAATCAGTTTTGGCACAGTGATGAATGCTCTATCTCCTGACCTGTAAGCCAGTGTACATACAGTCAAGTACATTTCAGAAAAGCTAATTGCATAGATCTATACATATAAAATAGCACTCCATCACAACAGATGAGCCTGTAAATTTAAGTACTTGCATAAGAAGGGCAACCTACTTGTCAACTGTACATGTTTGCTGACTAATCTTACCAGAACAGCAATTCTAGAACAAATCCCATTAGACATCTAAGCCAGTCTCACACTATGTAACAGCCACATTCAACAAACAGTAAGGTAAAGTAAATGTAGTCATACAGAAACAAAAAATACAAAAAAGACAGCAACACAAGTGTACCACAGCCCAGCTATCTCAAATATCAAGAAAGCGAAATACTAGTTGAGCTTACAATTCTTTGAAGAGTTCTTCAATGTCCGAGCGAGGGCAGATCTTGTGATACAACTCATAGAACTTGTCAAACGTGAATGCACTGGGTTCAATTTCATCAAACTGAAAAACGAAAAGTACAGCAAAAAAAAAAAAATCAACATCAGCATAGGCAAAAGGGATGCGAGCAGTTTTTCTCACATTTTGACAACCCAACACACAATGCCATATAAATATTAAAATTAAAGATGTTAATCAAAACCTTCAATGTTTTCAGTCATGTCAGCACTCAATGCAAGGCACAGTAAGTTTTGTTGTCCCAGGCAGAAGGCAAGACTCAATACTATGGCAGCACTTACTTTTCCACTGGGAAGCCCTAGTTCTTTCAAACATGTCATAATCATCTTCTCAGTCTTCCCAGATGCAAAGGTCCTTGTAATGCTGAAAACAAGAGGGGGACCATGACAAAAACAATTTCTTCATAACATAAAGTAAGACATTTTATTATTTACAGCTACAAAAAGCAGTGTCTAGTTACTGGTACGAGTATGACCACTGTACTGCAACAGCCGTTGCAGTCACTTACAAATATGATAATCTGAACATGGTAAAAAATGAATCCAACAAGAATTATTACTACTGGTGTAGGAGAAGCTGTTGACTAAGGAGCTAGCCGACTGTGCAAGCCATCACTTGAGACGTGACATTCACAATATTACATACTAGAGAGGCAAAAGCCTCCATGGCTCCCTTGTGACACAGGTCAAGGTCATTCACAAGAGTATGTTTGTAAAGCTCTTATCACTATCCATTATCATGCCAAGTAAAGTGTCTCTGGCGCTCTGAGTTCATGGCAATATTACAATTTTCCCCAAAACAGTTTGTATGGCCTTGACCTTTGGTCTAGGTCATTCAAATGAGATATCATCAATGTCTATCATTATGCCAAGTTTGATGTCTCTAGTATTTGTAGTTCCTCCAAAAACAGTAATTTATAACAGACAGCTTTAATGACCTTGACCTTCAGTCACGGTCATTCAGAAAGGTAGGTCTCATTGCTGTCTATCATCACGCCTCGTTTGGTGCCTCTACTGTTTGCCAAGGTTAAAGTTTCCCAAAAAAAAACGCTTGCATGACCTTGACCTTGACTAAAAGTCACTGAACACAGGTATGTCTGTAAAGGTGCTGCTAATGTCAATCATCACACATATAGTTTGATGCTTCTGATTCTTCTGGATTCTGAGATAATGCAAATGTAAATTTTCCCAACAGACTGTCTTAATGACCTTGACCTTAAGTCAAGGTCATTTAAGGTGGTATGTGTGCATAGGTCTTATCACTGTCTATCAGCACGCCAGGTTTGGCACCTCTGCTGTTTGTTGTTTCGGAGAAAATGCCAATGTTGAGGTTTCACAAAAATAGCTTGTACAGCCTTGACCTTGACAAAAGGCCACTGACTACATGTATATCTGTAAAGTTCTTATCAACGTCTATCATCATGCAAAGTTTAAAACCTCTGGTGTTTGTAGATTACGAGAAAATGCCAATGTAAAATTTTGAAACAGAGAGCTTTAGTGACCTTGACCTTGAGTCAAGGTCATTCAAAATGATATGTTTTGAAAGGTCTTGTGGTTGTCTATCAGCATGCCGAGTTTAGTGCCTCTGCTATTTGTAGATTCTGAGAAAATGAAGTTTTCTGGACACACACACACACACACACAGACGACGGAGAGTTAATACATAGGCTCCCATTGTT
This sequence comes from Batillaria attramentaria, assembly GCA_018292915.2. NCBI lineage: Eukaryota > Metazoa > Mollusca > Gastropoda > Batillariidae > Batillaria > Batillaria attramentaria. The sequence goes on along the minus strand of JACVVK020000016.1, from coordinate 2,087,073 downwards.
ACACAAGGGAGCCAAAAACTGCACAACACATTTACACTTGTCATCTCAAACAGTAGCCACACAGTAATGTTTGCCTTATGTGTAGGAAGTGATTGTAGGTACCTTCTTACTGGGATCTTTCCACTTGGGTTGACCATGAAACAAAGTTTCATCCAACTGGAAAGAAAATGGTTTTGCTTACCGTTATTACAGTTGCCTTATGTACATTCCGTCTACCCTGCAGTTCACAAGGTGACAACTCTTCCCCCCCACCCACTCCCTTCCCCCCAATATCCATCTAACAGAATACTATATTTCTGTCACTGTCAAAAGAAGTCATTTGTACATCAGAGCTACACAGTATTGCTATTACTCGTTATAAACAATTACACTGGCACAACAACTAGTTTGTTGTTTTCCTTTTTATTAACCCATTTCGTCCAGCGCACAAGTATCCCATGTTTTTTACTCTTTTCCAGTTTTGGCCCTGTATAGAAAATCAGATAAGATTAACGGTTCCTTAGCAGTTCTTACTGCAGCAACATGAGTATAATCAAAGTGCATGGGTGGGGGTGGGTGTTAGGGGGTTTAACGTCCTTTTCCACCACATAGGGTGATATCAAAGACGGGGCAACGATGAAAAAGCCAGCACAAATATTTGGCCCCAGCTGGGATCGAACTCACGACCCGAGCATTAGAAGTCCAACGCTCTACCATTCGACCACCCCGGCTCCCCATAATCAAAGTGGGACGCTACCACTACACCAAATTAAAATCCCTGCAGACATAATTTATTATGATTTTTTTTAGTGAGGCCACAGGTGCACAACCCCAAACTTACTTGGTAGGAACTGTGATGTTATTCAGTACTTACTGTTTTTTTAGCTGTGTCATCGGACACACATTGTTGGCTTTTGTATTGAGAGTGATCTTGCGGAGTCCTTCAAACCATGTCTGAAACAATTAAATGTACACAAAGTTGCAGTACATCTATAAGAAAGTGTTTATTTGGTCAGGTTAATTGATTATAACAACCATTTAGTCAAAAGGCATATATACACAAAAACAAATCAAAAGAACCAGATTTCAAGAGAAACTGAGAAGCAAACAAAAAGAGAATCGCAAAGTTGTATGCAAGCTTTATGCCTGAAAATGTATGGTGTCACTCTTGTGCATCTGAAAATAAAATCACTGAAAGACACACATGGATGGCATTTCCAGATCTAAACTAACCTTTGCTGTTTCAGCATCACGGCTGACCATGGGTGTGTATGTAATGTTGACCAGGTCAAGGCCACTGCAGATGGTGACTGTCCGAGTATCAAGGCTCTGTTCACTTTTTTCCTGCAGCTCTGCCAGTACCTTGGGGTCCTGCAACCATGGAAAACAGCACAATTTTATTTCTGAAAGGTCTATTATTAGTACAAGAATGTAGTAAGTCCACTCTAGGACCCTGTGTCACATGCGTAATTGTCTCTGACACCCACATATCGCACAGAAATGATGCTGTGCCTAAAGTTCATCAGCGGTACACTGTGTACATTTGAAATGTCATTAAACCTATTTTTCTGCACATTTCAACATAATTTTGGGTTTCTTATAAAGATATCTGGCTAAGGAAATAGCTGAGATAGATTGGTCTTGTTTGAACCAACAGAAGTGATGTTATTTTGCCATAGAAACATTTTTGGGGGCCTAAAAATCGGTGACTTGACAGGGCGACCATAGGAGATCCCACTCCTTCCAATGCATAAAACCACGCTAACTAGGCTTTGTGGTTGCATTAAACACAAACAAATCTGTGTTTTTCGGTATATTATGATGCATGTTTTCGCGTTTGTTCGAGAAAAAAGTCCCCGCGAAGTTCCGCTTGCCGCTCGTCACGAACTTTGTCTTGCCCGGGTAATCACATTATCACGTCACCGAGACTTCGCGAGACCCTCATTTGCATACTATTTATGGTGGCAGCCTCGTTTTGGACATCAGATTTGAGATGGAGGCTAGCGAGATCCACTTTGCCAGCATTTGAAGCCAGTAGAGCGAATACAAAGCACACGCGGTTTTCTTTTGTCCAATCGTGACGAGCGTGCATTTTGAAAAAGTGAGGACTCTGCTAACGAAATACTCTGTTTACGGCCGATTTTTTTTAAAAGACCGAGGTATCGTTTACAAAACGAGACCGCATGGTGACAACAAAGATGGCGTCGTCTGCGCGTGAAGGTAAGTTTCGATTTTTTGTCCTCCAATTTTGAACGGGTGAGAGACATGACGAGCGACTCAAGCATCACGAGCAACAGCATAATCATGTAGTTTTACTGACGAACGTATCCTAATAATGGGCGTCTTTTGCAGTTTCCAAATACAATGAGTGAAACTAATATTATTCGTTTGCCCGTACTTTCGATTTTCAAGCTCTGAGCAGTTATTCGCGGAAAAAAGTTTCCGAGGGACATTGTAGATACTTGGTCCAGCGTGACGAGGTACATGGTGGTTAGAATTTCTTCTGACAATCAAAATCCCACTTCACTCGAACTTGCTGTGCTTTGATCAGAGGTACAAAAGAGTAACAAACATTGTTTCAGGAACAACACTCCGATTCTTTTTCTTCGTATTGTCTTTCTTTGTGTTGCACATCACCATTTCTACTAGGGACACTGTAGAAGTATGCTTAGCTTGGTCCAACATGGCGAGGTACATGGTAGTGAGAATTCTTTTGAATATTCAAAATCCCACTTCACTGAAACTTGCTGTAACTTGACCAGAGGTATTAAAGAATGACTGAAATATTGTTCTGGGGACAGCGCTCCCATTCTTTCTCTTTGAGTTTGAATTGGTTTTTCACCTGTGTTGCATGTCACCAGCAACACTAAAGACAAAGCAGAAGCATGTCAAAACCAAACTGGTTTATAAACCTATTCTGTTTATTATTATGAAATGTAAGGAATGTGGAGTGAAAATACTGAGCTATTCTTTATCATAAGTTTATCTGGTGGTAAATTTCAGGTCTTCGTGTACGTTTGAGCAAAGAAGCGACAGTTGAAAAAAAAAAAAATAAAAAAAAGCAATGCCCAGGCTGGCTATAAATTTTTGCTGGTAAAAATATAGTTTGTTAACTTAAAACAAATGTCATTAATTATCCTCGTAGGTAGTCACTTGCCTCAGTTTTTGGTTTGTCACATGTGCACATATATTGTATGAAATTTTATTTTCAGGTCGCCTCCATTTGCCCCGAAAATGAGATGGGCCTTGTGATCTTTTGGATGAGGCAAGGACATTTCTGGTTCTGACCATCCAGGCCAGAAGAGTCATGGGAGCCAGTGGCATTTTTCCTACAAATTGCCAGAGCTGTGTTTGCAAGAAACACTGTCGACACAGCACATGCAGCTGTACAGCGTCTGCCGCTAATTTCTGTGATATTAACTGTGATATTACTGAGATAAAGACAAATGTTTGGAAGTGAGAACTATGGTTGTGGTTTCTTTTCTTACGTGTTGTACAAATGTGTTTGTTAGCAGTGTTGTTTCAGAAAAAGAACAGCTCTCCCTAGTACTTTGTCCTGGACATGACTTGCGACATGCAACACATTAGTATGCTGGTCTGTGGAAATATGGCTTCTCACTGACTTGTAACTGTGTTAATATACAAATACTGCAACTAAACATAGCATAACAACACCCCCCAAGTACTACCCGCTAGTGGTAACACAGCAGACGACATGGATGTGTCAGCGCCAGTCAACACATCTACTGCCAACACGCTGAGCGCAGAAAACACGAGCGCTGCACCTAATACTGACCCGCCCCGTGAACCTACGTTACACGATGTGATGGAAATGCTTTCGGGCATGAAGACGGAAATAAACACTTAGTTCGAATCCATCTCCAACCATATCGGCAGTTTGAACAAGTCTGTGTCGGATCTGAAAAAACAGGTGAAAGACATGTCAGCAGAAATCCGTTCTTTAAAAGAGGAGAATGGGGGACTGCAAGAAGAGAATTCTGAGCTGAAGGGACGATTGGACGATGCTGAAAGCAAGATTGACGATCTGGAAGGCCGTTCGCGGAGGAAACAACATTCTTGTTCATGGATTGCCGAGGGTTGGGGCCCAAGAGACGTGGGAACAGTGTGAGGGGGCACTCAAGGACATGTTTCGGGAGAAAATGGAGCTCGACGATGATTTTGTAATGGACAGGGTGCACAGGCTTCGCCAGAATGACCCAAACTCGCCCATCATTGCTCGCTTTGCATTCTTTAAGGACAGACAGCGAGTTATGCGTGCCAAACAGAAGCTAAAGGGGAGCAATATCTTCATTGGCGAAGATTTCTCAAAACGTGTCCGGGAAGTGCGTAAGAAACTTTCTCCCTTCTTGAAGAAAGCCAGAGATGAGGGCAAGCGTTGTAAAATGGTGTTTGATCATCTTATCATCGATGGTAAACACTTCCACTACAACCCGAACACCGCCGACATCGAGGAGGCGTCCACCTAGGAGGCCGGCCTGGCCCTGAAGCAAAAACAAAAACAAACACTCACTGTTACCGACTGCGCTATCGCGGACGTCCCAGCTGGAGCAGACGCGTGTACCGGATGTGACCTGCCACAATTGTGTGACCCCGTTTCGCCGGGATGTTTGACTCTTGGTTCGTGTGCTACGGATTCTAAGGTGTTGGATACCCTGCCGGCTGGTGAATATCACTTGTGTAATTCTGTTGTAGCAGTTCAGCCTACGGTCGGTGAGTCGAACAGTACACGAAATACACGTACAGCAAACGCAAACAAAACACCTGTCACGAGCACAAACCACACACACACTGACACATGCGACATAAACAGTGTACCCCCGCCCGAGCGATGCTCTTTCATGTGTTGGAATGTCGACGGGCTTGCTTCAAAACTGGACGATGGTGAATTCATTGACTATGTGTGCTCGTTCGACATTGCATGTTTGTGTGAAACCTTTGTTAGCACTTTCAACTCGAATGTTTTTCCACTCCACACATCCTTCTGTAGTCCAGGAATCAAAGTGGCCGATTATGGCAGACTCTCGGGTGGTGTGATAACTTTGATTCGAACTGATCATCTTCGGTACATACAGCAGATCGAGAGTAGATTTGACAATATTCTCATGTTCCTTGTGAAGAACGAGCTGACCGGGTTGCCCAAAGATACTTTGCTTGTTTGTGTATATATACCCCCTGAATACTCCTCGTACTACAGATGTGCAGGCATTGACAATGGTATAAGTATGTTGGAGGAGTGTTTAGTGGATGCCACTCTAAGTTTTGACGATGTTCATCTCCTCATTCTTGGAGACTTGAATGCTAGAACAGCTGCAGAGGTATGTCGAACACATGATGTCAGTACGCTTGGTGAAGTCTGTTCTGATGATGATGACGATACGATAATGTGGGCATCTCACGGTCCTCTGAGGATGAGAGTATAAATAATTATGGCCAGATTGTTGCTTTGACCTTTGCTCAACTTGGCTTTGTGCATTTTGAATGGAGTAGGTATGGCGATCCCCACGGTCGTTTCACATACTTGTCAGACAGTGGCAATAGGTGTCATCGATTACGGTATTGCTAGTATTGAATTGTTTTATATTATGCTGTCGTTTGCAACCTTTCATGTGGGGAGAGAATTGAATCTAGGCATCTTCCTATTGAACTTTCCTTGGCTAGCCCTATAGCACAGCAGAACGTTACCACGCAAAATTGGTAGCATTAAGGGAACTTGTACATGTATCTCTAAACTAGTATGGAACCAAGCTAACTTACAGCAGTTCCAGGATGCCATCCACTTTCATAGTACACAAGAAACATTGGAAAAAGCCATGGAACAAATTGAAATAGACCCAGTGAGGCACTTTCCATGTTTAACCCACTGTCTGCTTGATAGTGCTTCATGTATGGTGAAAAAAATGTATATAGGGATGCATTCCCGTAGGGAAAGTGGTTCGATGTTGAATGTGTTCAGGCCAGAAAAATGTAAGAAAACTTCTTTCGTATTTTCAGGAAGTCTAGAAGTAGTTCTGATGGCAACCACATACTCTAGATCTCGCAGAGAGTACAAAAAACTTATTAAAGAATAAGAAAAAATTATATAAAGACTCTCCTGTGGACAGTCTCCTAAGTTCTGCTTCTAGCCACAAGAATTTTGGAAAACCATGAAGACTATCTCGTCAAAATAAGTCATCAGTAAAGAATGCTCTCAGCACAGAATCATGGTTTTGCCATTTTCGCTCTGTCCTGGAAGTTGAGGATGATGTCCCCTGTGCAGAGCTTAGTACAAGACAGCTTAACTGATGCAGCCCTCTGTGAGGACGTTTTGGAATTGCCCTATTACTGCTGAAGAGATTTTACAGTCTATCAAGTCTCTCAGAAATGGCAAAGCCCCTGGACAAGATGGCGTCATAGGTGAAATTTTCAAATATTCTGGTTAATGTTTTTATTCCCTTCCTGACTAAATTTTTTCAATGCGTTGTTTGACAATGGTGCTTATCCAGAGCAGTGGACTGAGTGTATTATACTACCTCTTGTTCAAGAAAGGCGATCCCTCTGACCCAAACAACTACAGAGGTATTTCACTGATAGATATAAGTAGTAAGCTGTATAGCTCTGTTATGAACAGAAGACTTCAAAGATGGATTGAAATGAACGATATTGTTGGCGAATATCAGGCAGGTTCAGGAAAAATCACTCCACCATTGACCATATATTTACACTCTTCGCTATTATCAGAAACAGTTTTCCTTAAACCGCAAGCTATATGTCGCATTTATTGATTTTTGAAAAAGCATTCGATTCTATTTCTAGAAGCCTGCTTTGGCCTGTTCTCCTCAAGCATGGCATTAAAGGGAAATTTTATCACTGTATAAAAAACATGTATACTTCTGTAAAGGCCCGTGTGAGAAACGGTGCCTCCCTGAGCAACTGTATAAACTGCACAAGGGGAGTTAAGCAGGGCGATGTTTTGCAGCCCAGTTTTATTTTCCCTGTTCATTAATGAGCTCACACTGGAAATAATTAACGGTGGGAAACATGGTGCAACACTTTCATATGACCTGGTAGAATTGTTTATTCTTTTATTTGCCGATGATATTGTACTGTTATCTGAAACAATTATTGGCCTACAGAACCAACTGAATGCTCTACATAAAGCTGCACTGGAGTTAAAGCTCAAGGTGAATTTGAATAAAAGTAATATTATTGTCTTTAGAAAAGGCGGTTGTCTAGCCGCTCGGGAGAGATGGTCCTACGGCAATTCACAGATGACGATTGTTAATACCTATAAATATCTTGGTCTTTATTTTTCATCTAGGCTTAGCTTTTCACATGCTTGTCAAGATTTAGTAGGTAAAGCAAAAAAAGCAACTTTCTGCATCCTTAGTACACTCTTCAGACTGGAATGCCAGTCAATTGACTGTGTTCACCAAAATATTTGATACTCAGGTTCAGCCCATTTTGTGTTATGCATCTGAAATTTGGGGCCTTGATGTAAACGTATGTTCAGGCATGGAGAAAGTGCATCTCTATGCTATGAAGAGGTACCTGGGTGTTAGTATCCATGCACCAAATGATATGGTTTATGGCGATCTTGTTAGATATCCTCTATTTGTCAACATGCATGTCAGATGTATACGCTATTGGCTGAAGTTGACAAGAATGGATGGAAACAGGTTGCCGCACAAAGCATACAAAATGCTAGTTAGACTGGATGACAATGGTAAAAACTGTTGGATATCAAATGTCCGTCTTGCTTTGTTTAAGTTCGGGTTCGGACATGTCTGGTTAAATCAAGGTGTACAATCTGTCAGTAGCTTTGTTAAGTGCTTCAGGCAGAGACTTATTGATTGTCATTGGCAAGAGTGGGAATCTCATATTGGTAGTAGTGTCAGATTTAGTTTTTATAGCACCTTTAAGTCTTCATTGACCCTGGAACCATATCTCTCAGTTGATATGAACAGGTATGTTAAAACCACACTAACACGTTTCCGCTTTGGATTTTCGGACATACTTACCCATGCCTATAGATTCACTGCAAGTAATGATACAGACAAAACTTGTCCATTATGTGGTATTTCTGTCGAGGATGAGCTACATTTTGTCCTCTGTTGTCCTAGTTTGGCCGACATTCGACACAGATTCATTCCACAAAAGTATTGCAGATATCCAAATGCCTTTCGCCTAGCTATGTTAATGGCTTCAGACAATGTGTTTACAATAAGAAACCTAGCAAACTATTTATACCTAGCCCTGAAAAAAAGAAGTGTCTTGATGAGCTAGATGTTACTGAATATTGTTTTGTCCGTTCCAGTATTCCTGCCTTGCTCTTATCTTCCAGTCGATATGTCTTAGGAGTTAAGTTGGATAACATCCATCCCCTGTACATGTACATGTATGTACGTACATTACGATCGCAGGTAAAAAAGGCTGCGCTGTAAATATGTCTCCATTGAATGGGCCAATGGCCTACCAATAAAATATCTTGACTTGACTTGACTACCCGCTAGTTCTCCGGCTTTAAGAGAGAAAGTTCAGTCCACGGAAATGTTGCTCATCACACAGGACAAAATGTGTCATTTGTAATTGCACATGAAACAGCATTCAAAGCTTCCAAACCCATTTCTATCTTTCTTACCCACGTTTCATTACATTTCCATGCAGAATTTTGTTTGTCAATGAATTCATTTTAGAGGTATACATAAATACATATATACTTTGTCCCATGCGACGCGTGACACACAGTGTGCACTTCATTAAAACATGATTTTTGCAAACACCACAACTTCAACTATCTTTTGAAATATATATTTCAGTAGAGGAAAGAAACCTTCATAAAATCATGAAAAAGTTTAACTGAAAACCAAGATCTGATTTTTGTGTAGCTGGTCCACTTTTGGGTGTGAACTTTTGGCACAGCATCAAATCTAAACTTCCTACTTGGTAGCACACTACAAATAATACTGAAAACATAGCTACTTGAATATATATACTTTTATCAGGATTTTGGTGACTGGCCACAGACTAAACACTGGAAGTTATACTTAAAATAGTACTTTCAAACCAAGAAACTGTGGAACTGACGTTGATTTTGAGCACCATGCCCAGGCGGATGTCGTTGACCTGAGAGCACTCCAGTACCTGCCCCTCCTGCAACAAGCAAAAATACACCAGTACTTGTTAGTCAAGAAGTTTGTTCAAAGTGCAAAGTAGCCAGCAGAATGTAACTTAGTAATCTGCTTTCTAAGCCCACGTCTTCAGCAAGTTCTTCACATCGACATCTGCACACACTAAAAAGTCAAAAGAGATCATAAGAAACGTTCATGTACATTTATACATACTGTCGAACAGGAAGAAATAAAAAAGGGAACTCTTCTGTTAAAAAAAGACATTTAAAATCACAACTAATTAAATTACATTACATGGTGAATTCTCCTCATGCACTGCTTCTTCCCCCTTCTGCCTCCAACAAGTCTGTCCAGGCTAGAAGGGTTAAACTTGATGCAAGTGTAAGCAAATGACTGAGCAATGGCCTTACCCTTCCGTCACTCTTCCAGTAAATAAAGAAGCCATATTCATCAACTTTGACAAGACAGTTGGGCTCAAATGCTCCACACTCCTGAAAAAAAGAAAATAACACTATGGTAAGTTTGAGAATGAGAAACAGAATGACTGCACAATAAATTTGCTTGTGAATTGCCTGCACATACTAATGACAGACAAACAATAGACTCTATCACTCGCACACACAAACACAACACACACACACACCAGGCGCATAGGAAGATGCTGAGAGGAAGGGGGGCCCACTAAGTCGGGTGAGCCATACGGCCGGGGTGAAGAAGGGGGGGGGGGGGTGGTGGTGGTGGTGGTGGTGGTGTGTGGTGTGTGTGTGTGTGTTGACTGCCAAGGATTGTGTCCTGCGACAGCAGAGCAGGGGAGGGGGGGAGGGGGGGCCCCTCTCCTCTTATCAAAAGCAAGGGGGGCCCAAAGATATTTGGGCCCCCCTTCCAAAAATTGAACGGGGGCCTGGGCCCCCATGGCCCCCGTGGTTCCTACGCCCCTGCACACACACACACACACAGAGGAGCAAAGCACAAACTGGCCTCATCCCAGCAGTCGAAAACACCACCAGTCTGCAGCGGCTCTGGCACAGGTATCCGCCAGTTGAATTCAAACTGCTTGGTCATCGGATGCAAGCTGTCCCACCAATTAGCCCTGGGGAAATAAAAACAAGACTGCCCTGACTTTCACAAAAACTGTGTAAAGTCTCCACAAGCACCCTGCATTGCAAACCATATTGACTGCAGGTCACATAACACAAAAAGCAATATGTGCCGGGTACTTCCAAAAGAAAAACAACCAAATCAAACAGGAGATAGATACTCCAAGAGAAAAACAACTCTGACCTACAGTATACTCAATGAATCTTAATTTCACTCAAATTTGACAGATGTACAACATACATACATGTACAAAAATCAAACATTTTATCATGCAGTCACATTCAGCGCAAATGCACATGTACGTCTTGGGAACTGAACTTGTGAATACCCGGTATAGGTAAAGTCTGGTACACAATTCATGTGAATGTTGCTCAACAACCAACAGAAACTGCAAAAACAAGGAATAAAGTTGTAAATGATGGATAAATCACGAGAGAAGCCAACATATTTCCCACTCAAGCTCTATAACTGCCACTCAAACCTGTTGTACTTACGACGGAGTTACGTTCACTACGCACTCAGTCACTGCATACTCAAGAAGTTATGAAACTAGAGCAAAGAGACCTGCCTCTACCATAAACCACCACTAGATCATCGTACCGTGTGAACTATCATGCTTAACACTGCTGACTGAACTGTGTTCCATAGGCCAGAGCATCAAGGGACACTAGTTAACTTTCCCATGCTCACAGATCAAAAGTCTGGGTTTTTTTCCATACTAGCATTTGGCTAGTGACTCAAAGTTCTTACTAGCCAAACTAGAAAAGTTAGAAACAAGCGCTTCTCTGCTGCTGTTGACTTTGCCTTCTTTGAACCAGGAGACGTCTGCCTCTGCTGCATCCAAAACTGATGGCTGTTGCTTTCAATTTGGTGCACTTCATGACCTTCAAATGACCTGCTAAATTCAGACTTCGGATGACAGAGAGCCGGTATGGATAGGAAAACCCATGAAACGTCTTTTTACTGCTATGAAAATTTGACTTCGTTCTATCACATCCACATCTGGCAAGTAAGCTTTCAATTGTACTTGCCTGCCACTATCAGGGCTGTGATGACGAATGCATGTTACCATCAAGACACACATGCAAACTTACCTTATAGCTTTCTGTGGGTATTCATTTCTTAGACATGGGACAAAGTATAGGACTTCACCCTGTAGGAACGCAGGGGACAAACTATATGAACTGAGCCTATAACTATGTTGATTGCTTTCAGGTTCTACTAGTAAAAAAAACAAAAACACAAGCTGTATTAATTTGTCTAGCATACAACTACACTGTGGAAAACTTTTCACTGAATGCACTTAACTCCTTGCTTTAAATCAGTTGTTTATATCAAGATATAACAAATCTGACAAGCATAAATCAGTCCTTCCATCACAGTACGATTGCCTCAAGGCTAGTAGTAGTACAGAGTGAAACAATTGGGCTGGTTTATTCACAGAAATTTGCAGCGCAGTTATACAAGAAAAGCAAGCTGTATTTTTCGAATACTAGAAAAGTAAAGAAAACGGTTTCCATATATATATATGGAGCATTACCTCTACAGAATGTGTGAAGAAATGTATAATCCTACATATTCAGCCCGAACTTACTTCGCTCTAGAGTTATGATGCACAACTGAGGTCTGAGGTCAGATTAAACTGAGTTGCAGCGTCCAGGTTTTGGTGTGCTAGCATTTATATTTCTTAATCACAAAAAGGCCTTTAAATACCAAACGAGGCAAATACTGTCTACAGGAAGTATAAGACATCATCACTGATCATTACACACGGCTGATACTTTTGAGCAGTCCTGTTGTTTGTGTGTAATGCTGGGAGTTGAAGTGTTACCATGCAGTGATTACTCAGTCCATTCATTAATGCAATGAGTAGAAGAGTATGTCAAATGTTATTACTTACCTGTGGTCGTAAAAGGCCGACAAAGACTACAAAGTAGGATACCGGCAGAACCTACGAGTTCTCATCACATTTTCAGATTACTACTAATACTAGTATACCTCCCTCCCCCTCACTCCCATCCACCACGGTCAGAACAGAACTGACCGACATAGAATCAAATCATTTACCACAAGGCGACAAAAAAGCGAACCATCTCGTTCACAAATATGAAACAAAGGGTTTATGACACTATAAGCCAAATATGCCGACACGATTTGAGTTTCTTCTACTGAGCGATTGGGCTCTCGCAACCGGAGTCTGGAAAAAGATGCTGCTGCTGCTGAGCTGTCCCCTACATCGCATCTCTGCCAATTACTGCTTCCCAGTCGCAAAACTCTTCTCTGCATATTCAAAATGTATTAGCTGTGTAAACACTTACCTATAAAATCAATGACATCTTCTTGTGAACAAAGTCAACTGCATCTCATTTTCTACGCTACTTGCGACGGCTCCGTCCGCAGCCTGCCATTTTACTTTCCAGATTTAATGTTGACATCTGCGGCCAATCAGAACACGTTCCATGGTCACATGACCTACTTTCTATTACGGCCTCTCTCCTGAATCTGAAATCCATCTTACAGTCTTCTGGCCCTGATACCGCAGAGAAAAGGTATATATATATATATATATATATATATATATATATATGCAAATGAGAAAAGGTTGGTAAAGCATAAAGAGGTATGATCTATGTCCTTTAAAACTGAACGGGGTGCACGAACAAGGCTCTCAGACGGTCGGACTCCGCGAGTCTCGGCGGTGGCGGCCGGCTGAGGTGGCCTGCGCACGATCGATCTTCAGTAGAGCAGTATAGTTAAGTTCTTGCTAGCTTCCCCGAATAATACAGCACAGGGGTGGATGATGGGGGGTGGTTTGGGGGTTCGTGGTCCGATGCCGCCCAAAACAAGAGCCCCCCCCCCCCCCCCCCAACACACACAGTCCCACAACGTTTGACTGCCTGTCCGCCGGCCGGCCGCGCTGCACTGACTGGATGGCGCCGACCTCGGCGCACATATATATATCCATCTCTGCTGAATGCTCACGGCGCCGCAGGGCTGGAGGACGAAGCAGTGAAAGCCTGCTGCCGATAATCGCTACTTATGTGCAAACCTCCACTGACCCTGCTATTCACTTTGGTGCCGGCGTGATGCAGCCCGGCACTGATTCGGCTAGATAACGTGGAAACTGTGACTGACTCGGTGACAGTACAAGCTTTTCCAGTTGTTGGTTTCAAATCAGTGTTGCCTAATTGTTGAGTCCAGCCCTAACTGATTACTGAGATTTTTAAGTTGTTCAGTCTCTATAGGGAAACAACTTTCACTGAATGGGATGGCCCGGGGCAGATTTTCCGACCCGGCTGCGCGCACATCCGTCAATCGGAGCGGCAGCACTGAAGTTCGATCACTGGCGGCCGGGTTCAGTGGTACAAAACAGGATTGTGACTTTTCTCCAGACATACACACTGTGACGTAACGAAATCTGCGTCATAGACGGACACTTGACGTGCACACTGTGCGGCTGCTGCGTTCCGGCCGCCGGGAGTTGTGAGACTGACGGCGTGTGTGTGTGTGTCAGTGTGTGTCGGACGGATGTAATGATGGCTATCTCCTAAACTGACCACCTCGTTGGAGGGCTTTTCACTTTGAGACAAAATGGGAAATCACCTTCTCCAGACCTACCTTTCACGATTTTTACCCTGCCGAGTTTTCAGAAGAGCGGTTATCGCCCATTTAAAGAAATCGGTCATGTTACGTATTTTTACGCAAAAGTTGTTCAAATGCCTTCATTTTCAGGACTGGGGAAGCTCATCCAATTATACCGACTGTACGTGCTCTGTAGCTCTGACAGGTTTTGTGTCCAAAAAAAAAAAAAAAAAAAATTCCGAGGTAGGGGGTGGTAGTATGCATATAAGGCAAAATATCTGTCAAAAGACTCCTTCAAATTACTCATCATCCCGGCATTTTTGTCGTGTGATAACCGCACACGGCATATGACAGGAACTACTGCACTATTAAACTATCTACCCCCAATAAACGGAGTGATTTAAATAAATATTACGCCTGTAAACGCCAGACAACTAACTTTTCTCAAAGGGGCGATAACTCCCAAATCACTTAAGCAAATCGCCAAACGCTCGGTTCCTCTAATCACATATTTGATATATTTCGAGACCCCAAATTTGAATCCTGATCTCCGCCTTACAGGGCTTGTCGCAGTTGATGGGTAGTTCCGTCTCTGCTGGTGGGATGTCTGGTGGTGTTTCAGGGATGGGGCGATTTAACAGCTCCCTGAAGTGTTCAGCCCATCGCTTCAGCTGTTCCTCTGTTGTTGTCAGTGGGTACCCGTTCTTGTCCTTCACTGGTTTGTCTGTCTGCTGAAATTTTCCCGCGAGCTTCTTGGTCACCTGGTAATAATAATAATGGGTATTGTATAGGCGCTTTACCCAGTTTCACAAATCGGCTCAAAGCGCTGCGAACTGAACCCAACACGCACGCTCACGTGAATCACACGCATTCTCCCACACACTGGACATAAACGTATTACAATCAAATGGTGCGAAGGGTCAGCTCAGGGTACAGGTCTTTTAGATTCCCTTGTCGGGCTGCTTCCTCTGCTTGACTGGCCAGGTTGTCGATGTAGTCCCTCTTGTCCTTCCTGATGCTCCTCTTCACTTCTCTGTCAGCTGCTGTGTACTCTTCTTGTGCCTTTGCCTTAACTCTTCTTGTTCGGCTCGTGTTCAGTGCAGTTTTCTTCTCTTTCCTAACTTCCAGCTTCTGGATGGTATCAGCAGAAATCCATTCCTTGTGATGGGTCTTTCTCTTGCCAAGGACCTCTTCGCATGTGTCGTGCCAGAGTTTCTTGCTGTGTTCATATTGTGTCTCGATGTCCATTCCACTGTCTTCTATCAGGTCCTGCGGTGGCTGGAACCTGTTGGAAAGGCTGATCCGGAATGCTGCTTGTGTGTCTGTGCTCCTGAGTAGTTCAACGTCGTACCTGGTCCGTGTGTTGTTGGCGTTGGTGTGTCTCTTAAGCCGAAGTCTCAGTGTTGTTGTGAGAAGGTGGTGGTCTGATGATACATCGGCACCCCTCATCACGCGCACATCTTCCCATGATCTCCTGAACTTCCGGCTGATGCAGATGTGATCAATCAGGTTCTTCGTGACATGGTCCGGCGATTTCCATGTGGCCTTTTGGATGCGCTTGTGTGGGAAGATGCTGCGTCCTATCACTAGCTGGTTCAGGGCACAAAAGTCTGCAAAGCGCTCACCATTTTCGTTCATCTGTCCCAGTCCGTGTGTTCCCATGGTGTCCTCGTAGCCTGTGTTGTCTGATCCAATCTTGGCGTTGAAGTCTCCCATCAGCATGGTCATGTCCTTGGCGCCTTCTATCACTGTCTGCAGTTGTTGGTAGAAGTCACCTTTTTTCTCCTCTTCCGCATCATTGATGGGAGCGTAGCACTGGATGATGATCAGTTTGATGTATTTTTTCTTGGTGATGAATTTGGCTGTGATGATGCGGGAGTTGACAGGTTCCCAGCCGATGAGCGACAGCTGTGCCTGCGGTGCTACTTGTATGGTCCTTCCTACTTCATACATTGTCTTGATGTTTCATGTGGCTACTGTCGTTGTTGTCCTGGGTGTTAGAAGGGGGGTCGGCCTTGCAGCTTCCTTTCGGCTTTCACAGCACTGCGTCATAGGTCTCCGGGATTGATACCCTTCCTCTCCCAGAGGAATGTCTTGGTTTGTTGCTGTCGATTCTTCAGTAACTTGATGTATTTACGCAAATCCGTTTAGCCTCTGGGAGAGGTGGTCCACGTCCGTCTGACTTTTACCCTTCGACCTGTCCAGCCCGGCTTGGGTGGCCCTGCCAGGAGCATAGCTCACTGGGTCATTGAGGTACACAAGCCACTACCCCACGACAAGGGGTGGACCGTGTAGGGGATGCGAAACATGGAGGACAACAAAGACGATGCAGCAGAAGATCCAGACATTTTTCAACACCTGTCTGAGGCGCATCTTTAACATCCGATGGCCAGAGAAGATCCGAAACGAAGAGCTGTGGAAGCGAGCGGGACAGGAACCAGTGGCCAAGCAGATCCTGCGGAGGAAGTGGGGCTGCCGGGATTGGACACGCCCTCAGGAAGCCAGTATCCAGCAGCACACGCCAAGCCCTGACATGAAACCCGCAGGGGAAGAGGAAGAGAGGCCGGCCTCGCAACAGCTGCAGGCGGGACACTGAGACAGAACTAAGCAAGCAGGGGACCACCTGGGCTGGAGCGGCAAGAGCAGCCCAGAACCGAGTGCGATAGCGAAGGGTCGTCGATGGCCTATGCTCCACTTGGAGCCATGCGCCAAAGTAAAGTAAGATGAAGGAATTCGTTAACTAATGACATCCTTCACGCTGCGTGGCGCAGCTGCTGAGACTACAATCAGTCTGTCGCGGTGGTTGAGGATTATCGGGCGGGTGGGTGACCGAGATCAGACCTTCTGGTCGTGTATCCCCCCCCCCCCCCACCGCTGCCGGCGATGTAATTGTCAGGTGTTATCTGTTTGTTTGAAAATCCGTTATGTCGTTACTTCGATTGTTGCGGAGACTTAACGCTTTCTCTCACTGTCTCTGTCGCTTTCTTTAACTGATTAAAAAGCACACACACACACACACACACACACACACACACACACACACACACACACACACACACACACACACACACACATCATCATCATCCTTTTCATTACGTGACCGATTTTAGATGTTTTAGGGCGTGACAGGCGTGGTCACTGTCGTGAATGATGTCATTAATTAACTATTTGTTCCATGGTAAATAAAACGGTTGTTTTTTTGTTTTTTTTTGATTACACGTAAGCGAACAATTGACATTTTCATTACAACTTCAAAATGGATACTTGGCTTTTTTTCCTCTCGTTGTCTCTGTCGCTCTCTTTAATAATAATAAAAAAAAAAGCACACAAAAACATCATCTGTTTCAATATGTAAGTACATTTTCGTGTTTTCTTCTTCGCACATCTGCGCTCCTCTTCGCACTATTTGGACGGACCCGGAAACGCCAGTCTTGGGTTTTTTTGTGTTCTTGGGTTTTTTTTATTTTATTTGGTCTTACTTGTGTGACAAAGGGAGTCTATTTAATAACCCTCCGTCGTCTGTCTGTGTGTCTGTCTGTGTGCGTGTCCGCGGTACACCAAAGTTAACACTGGCGTGTTCTCAGAATCCACAAACATCGGAGGAACCAAACTTGAACTTGGCATGCTGATAGACAGCCATAAGACCTTTTAAAACATATCATTTTAAATGACCTCAACTCCAGGTCAAGGTCACTAAAGCTGTCTTTTTGGAAATTTTACACTGGCATTTTCTTGGAATCTGCAGACACCAGAGGGTTTCAACTTTGCATGATGATAGACATTGATAAGAACTTTACAGATATACCTGTATTCAATGACCTTGTGTCAAGGTCAAGGCCACGCAAACTTTCTTTTGGAAACCTTAACATTGGCATTTCCTCAGAAACAACAAACAGCAGAGGCAACAAAACCTGTCATGCTGAAAGACAGTGGTATTTAAGACATACCACTTGAATGACCTTGACTCAATGTCAAGGTAATTAAAGCAGTCTGGAAATTTCACATTTGCATTTTCTCAGAATCTAGAAATACCAGAGGCATCAAACTTTGTATGATGGTAGACACTGGTAACACCTGTACTGACATACCTATATTCAGTGACTTTGAGTCAAGGTCAAGGCCATACAAGCTGTTTTGGGATACTTAACGTTGGCATTTTCTCCGTAACAACAAGGCCCCATGGGCTCCCCTTCTTGCGGCGGGGCTGATTTCGCCAAGCTTCCCCTTTTGCTCTTTCTTTACTCATTTCTGCCTCCCTCGGTCCATTCACCTGTCTTTTGCTCTCTTAAAGTCTCCTTCGGGGGGAGGTCAGTAAGCGGGTGTCTGCTGACCCTTGGTCCAGTGAGACATCTGAGGGTCATTTCTGAAGGCCGACTTCACTAGATTCCCCCCACCTGGTCTTCACCCTCGCGGGCTTTGTTCGCAGCGCCCTGCTGGTGCTGCTGAACACCTGTCATGTTGAAGACCTTTTACAACGCACCCCTCTCTGGTGCGTTGTTTTCCCAAACCGCCTCACGGCGGGGAGGTTCCGTGTTGGTGCGGTCTGTTCTCCAACTGCCTCCCAGGCATGTTGTCTTCATTGGCAACTAAGGAATTTTCCTTCCTACCTCTCTGTCTATCCCTCACCAGCCCATTCGCCTGTCTCTTTCTCTTTAAAACCTCCCGAATTTAGCCGCTCTGTCCTTCCTCTCATCTCTCAGCTGATTTCTGAGTTCGGCCCTTTCATCCACATTTCTTCTTTTTAACCTTTTATTTATCTTTGTTTTACCCAGTTGTAATTTTGTTATTTGTTTTCTACGCTTTTTTGTAACCGGGAGTTCGATAAATTAGCATGAAGATGCAGCGTCTCCTGCATGTCCTAGGTTTATGTTGCCCCGTAGACCAGTTTGCATCCTTTGTCCAACGTTACATTTTTGTTTTTTTCATGTAGTGCAGGCACACTCAGCCGCGAATTAGTCTTTGTGGCTTGCGCGGCTTTAAGCCCTAAAAACTCACTCACTCACTCACACACTCCCCGTAACAACAAACAGCAGAGGCACCAAAGGAGACATGATGATAGACAGCAATGAGACCTACATTTTTGAATGACCTTAACTCAAGGTCAAGGTCATTAAAGCTGTCTGTTGTGAATATTTTAACATTGCCGCTTTCGGAGGAACTACAAATTCTAGAGGCGTCAACCCTGGCATAATGATATACATTGATGAGATCTTTACTAACAGATCTTGAATGATCTTGACCCAAGGTCAAGGCCATACAAACCATTAGGGAAAATTGTAATATTGCCAGGAACACCAGAGACGCCTTACTTGGCATGATGATAGGTAGTGATAAGAGCCTTACAAACATACTCTTTTGAATGAGCTTGACCCACGTCACAAGTGAGCCATGAAGGCTTTTGCCTCTCTAGCTATCACTGAAACTTGCTGCTGCGCGCAGCGAAATCTGCCCCATCCCATAAAGTCGTTTCTCTATAGAGAAATGGCAGATGCTGTCACTGTGTAGATGTCAAAGCCGGTCATACAATGTTCTACACCGGATACCGGCAATGAAAGAGCTCAGAACAACTTATGAGAATGGAACTTAGTGGGTGGGTGGGTGTTTGGGGGTTTAACATCTTTTTCCACCACATACGGGTGATATCCTAGACCGGGCAACGATGAAAAAGCCAGCACAAATATGTGGCTCCAGCCGGGATACGAACTCACGACCCGAGCATTAGGAGTCCGACGCTCTACCATTCGACCACCCCGGCTCCCCGAGAATGCGTGTGGAATTGATGAACGATGGGCCTTCACAGGTTGCACGTGACTTTTGTTGATCAACTGACTCACTAGTAAACTGACATGAATTGGGAATGACAGAGCAGTGGGACTTTACATCCTGATATTTTAAGCCAGTCTGCCTGGTCCATGTCTTCTCTGCTGGCACCTAGGTCGGTAAGATCCCAACCGGATGATCAGGCTTAAGCTTACAAGGCACGCGAGACGAGAAATATCAATTTGTCACAGATGCAGCCGCATGTTTACTCCCCGGGCGTTGTCTATAAATGCAATCAGGCAAATTGATTTCTTTTGTGGTTGTAATCTGTGTGGGTTTTTTTGGTTTGTTTGTTCTTTTTTGCTTTTCAACGATTCAGCTAATTCAAGCATTATCCCAAAGCAGGTATACTCGGGCCTGCCGTCCATGCTTTAAGCGATACACCTTACTGAACGATGTTTTCATCACCACAGCCATCGTTAGGAACATATGCCTTGCTGGACGGCCATTCACAGTTTTGCTGCATTCCCCGCTAGTCCTACTGTGGACTGGGCTCTCCTGATAACGACAGCGTTATACAGGCACGGAGAACTGGATGATAGCCTCCTGGGTAAAACGCACCACACCGAAAATAATTTTTGCACAGACACTCAAGGTTCATTAACGATGTCTTGTCGAACGGGTATCACACCCCTTCCCGCCTAAATACGTAATTTATTTTTAATGGAATCTTGGACTGCAGTACACTTATACGTGTATATTATAAAGGCATGTCAGTAAAACATCCTGCTTACTTGAAGACATTGGTCATAACATGAGTGATAAGTGGCTGTTAACTGGCAGAACAGTTGCCAGTCTGACAGGATGTGTGTGTGTGTGTGTGTGTGTGTGTGTGTGTGTGAGTGTGTGTGCAAGTTAAGACAATAGGTCTTCTGTCATCTGCTTGTGGCAGCCACACAGACTTGTGATGGAATTAAGTATAGCAGCAAAAAGGACTGGGCGGTGTCCAAATAATTTGCAAAATGTCCTTGGTGTAAGTCCCACAAAAGCCGGCTCGTGAAATAATATTATACTATATATAAACAAGGAGGAACGGCCCCGTCCTACAAAGTTGTTTCTCCAAACTTCATTTTATTTTGTCTGTTTTGTTGTTTTTGTTGCCGGTTCTCCCCTCTCCAAGTTCTACCAATGACACTAGATCCTCTACGACCTCGACCGATTAGCCACGTGACTGGGGGTGGGGCCGGGTGGGGGAAGAAGGGGGAGAGAGAGAGAGAGGGGCAGAGAGAGAGGGTGGGTGGGTGGGTGTTTAGGAGTTTAACGTCCTTTTCCCCCACATAAGGGTGATATCAAAGACGGGGCAACGAGAAAAAGGCCAGCACAAATATTTGGCCCCAGCGGCCGGGATTCGAACTCTCGGCCCAAGCATTGAAAGTCCAACGCTCTACCATTCGGCCACCCTGGCTCCCCAGAGAGAGAGAGAGAGAGAGAGACGTCAGTTCCGTGAACTAAACATTTGACGTCAGCCTCAGGCAGGTCGTCATACAGAGAGAGAGAGAGAGATGACGTCAATTCCGCGAAGTAAACTTTTGACGTCAGCCTCTAGCACTGAGATGGTCTGAGGATGCTTGTTCATGTCTTGTGATTTCCCTGTTGGCTTTGTGACTTCTCCGACTGAATTATTTTTCACATGAAATCTGGAAGATCTAGAGGGCTGATGAAATGTCGGAAGCAGTGACGATACTTGCAGATTTTGTCTGTGAACCAAACATTTGACGTCAGTCTCACGCTGCTCGTCTGACAGATGATACTTCTACATATCTTGTGATTTCCTTGTTGCTTTTGTGACTTCCGTGACTGAATTAATTTTTACATAAAATCTGGAAGATCTAGAGAGCTGATGAAACGTGGACTTAAGTGCCTTGGATTGTACTTACAAAATTGCAAAATTGGAACTTTTTTGACCGGCGCTTCTCGCAGAAACGTGAACAATGTGTTTATCAAAAAGCTCTGCTATTCTTAATACTAAAGCCATAATAGTGCAGTAGTTCATGTCATATGTGCAGTTGGCACAAGTGACAAAAATACCGGAATGATGAGTAATTTGAAGCAGTCGTTTCATAGATATTTGGCCTTATATGCAAACCACCCCTACCTCGGAAATATTTTTCTTACACAAAACCTGTCAGAGCTACAGAGCTGTGCTACGAAAACAGGCAGTATAATTGGATGATCTTCCCAATTTCAGAAAATGAAGCCATTTGAACATTTTTTTCGAAAAAATTCGTGACATGACCGATTTTTTCAAATCGGCGATAACTGTTTTCAAAATGCGGCAGGCTAAAAATCGTGAAAGGTAGCTCTGGAGAATATGACTGCCCATTTTACCTCAAAGTAAAAAGCCGTGCGGCGAGGTGGTTTAGGAGATAGTCATCATTACATCCGTCCACACATACACACACACACACGTCTCACAACTCCCGCCAAAAAGAACGCAGCAGCATAGTGTGCACGTAAGGTGTCTATGACGCAGATTTCGTTACGTCACTGTGTGCGTGAAAGTAAGTATTGTGTGGAGAAACGTCACAGTCTTGTTTTGTATCACTGAAACTTGCTGCTGCGCGTAGCAAAATCTGCCCCATCTCATAAAACAAGGAGGAACGGCCCCGTCCTACAAAGTTGTTTCTCCAAATTTCATTTTATTTTGTCTGTTTTGTTAAGTTGTTTCTCTATAGAGAAACAACTTAACAAAACAGACGCAGACTGACACACACACGGACAGACGACGGAGGGTTATTATATATAGACTCCGTTTGTTACACAAGGGAGCCAAAAATGGTATCAAGTTAATGCCACAGATTTGGTTCCCCATGGGCTGTAAGCTTTCACGGTTGTGCGCGCGCGCGCACACACACACTCACACACGCACACACACACACACACACACACACACACACACACACACACACACACACTGGCGCCTATCAAGAAGCATTTAAAACAGACACTGTCACAAGTTGTGAGAATGGAGGACTCGTGTATTGATTACTATTGAAGATGCAATCCGTGCATGTGGCATTTCAGTTGTATCGCCGGCCGACCAAAAGGGATCATTTGGAACTCGAAAAACAGACGGCGTGTGTATGCTGGTGGGTAGGGTCAACAGCAGTTCAGTTTCGACAGTTTTTCGTCTAATTGCACATTAGATTTATACAAGTCAACCACACAATATTGACCTCATCCAACAACTTAACTGATCTAACCAGCTGTTGTTTTATTTTCTGCTGGCTAACCGGCTCAGTTCCAGCCGTGTTCGTACTGCGGCTGAGGTTTCCAAACCATAAAACTATAATCGTAAACACTGAGTCAGTCAATCTCTGTATTAATTCTGGAGTATCTCCTGGTTGACATCAAATGCTCTGTGCTTTCTGGAGAGATACAATTCTGTATACTTTGGTTAGTCAGCAGAGCCGAACCGAGCTAGTACAACGACAGGCAGCGGACGGCGGAACAGGCTGGCCTTGTCGCGGATCTGCTCATTAGGGAATGACCCATCCTGGCCATCAGTCCCCAGCCTTGGACACAAAATAAACACGGACAACACCGATTTTAGCGGCCCTTATCCACTGCCAGTATCAGTCTGAGAGAAATGTCATGTAGCAGACTGATAATGGTGATATAGATAAAGACTGATCTGTCAGCCGCGCAGCCACTCAGCTTTGGCTTTCAAGGTGTCTGGCTCTCCTGCTGCCCAAGTGACGCTAGCCTCCGGTCTGTTAGTGTAAATCCTAATTGCTAGTCCCAGACTACAGCAGCCTTGTTATATCCAGTGCCGGCAGTGTGAGGCGGGAAGAGGCTCCTGCGGGTGTCGTGGTGCTGTAAACAGCACTAATTTACGGTGTTCACCCATTAAACATTCATGGCCTGCGCCACAGCTGCAGCGATTTGCTCCTGGTACTGTTTGCTTTGGACTCGGAATCCTTGTTCTCGCAAACCGGCACAAGGAATTGCAAATACTGCCAGCAGTCTATATGTACCTGAGCCCGGTAGTGCACGACCGAACAGTACGTACGTTCAAACAGCTTGATCTGGGCGTTGTCGGGTCTTGTCCTTAGTCGAGATCTCAGTGTAAACTCAGTGTCGAAACCTCTAAAATATCCTGACATATTCGGCAGCGGTCGATAATATCAATGTCCGCCAGTAATCCTTCACTCCGACTGCTGAGCACCCGGCAGAGAGCACGTGATTCAGTTTTCGCCGGGCTGAGCCCTCAACTGGTTAGACACCCCGAGCGACTGAGCAAGCAGACGACAAATAGTGACGTTTCTTCAGACAATACATACTTTCACGCACACAGTGACGTAACGAAATCTGCGTCATAGACATCTTACGTGCGCAGTATGCTGCTATAATTATGCGTTCTTTTTGGCGGGAGTTGTACACGTGTGTGTGTGTGTGTGTGTGTGTGTGTGTGTGTGTGTGTGTGTGTGTGTGTGTGATGTAATTGTAGCCGCGGCTATGCCCCGGCTAAACCTAACCCCAGTCACGTGGCTAATCGGTCGAGGTCGTACCTCTAGCCAAGCCAAGATTTATCATTGGCTTGGTGCACGAGTTAGGCTAAACCATCTCCTTGAAGCGCTTTTTGGCTCACTTGTGTAACAAAGTGAGTCTATGTAATAACCCTCCCGGTCGTCTGTCTGTGTGTGTGTGTCTGTGTGTGTGTCTGTCTGTCCGAGGCTGTGTGTCCGCAGTAAACCGTAACATTGGCCTTTCTCAGAATCTACAAATGGCAGAGGCACCAAACTTGGCATGCTGATAGACAGCCATGAGACCTTCCAAAATATACCATATTGATTGACCTTGACCTTGGGTCAAGGTCACTAGAGCTGTCTGTTTGAAAGTTTTCATTAGCATTTTCTCAGAATCTAGAAAAGCCAGAGACATCAAACTTTGCAAGATGATGGACATTGACATCTTTACTGACATACCTGTATTTAGTGACTTTGAGTCAAGGTCAAGGCTATGAAAGCTGTTTTGCGGAAAACCTTCCAAAACCTTAACATTGGCATTTTCTCAGAAACAATGAACAGCAGAGGCACCAAACTTGGCACGCTGATAGACAGCCGTAAGACCTTTCAAAACATACCATAATGGTTGACCTTGACCCAAGGTCAAGGTCACTAAAGCTGTCTGTTTGGAAATTTTACATTGGCATTTTCTCAGAATCTAGAAAAGCCAGAGACATCAAACTTTGCATGATGATAGACATTGACAACACATTTACTGAAATGCCTGTATTCAGTGACTTTGAGTCAAGGTCAAGGCTATGAAAGCTGTTTTGCGGAAAACCTTCCAAAACCTTAACATTGGCATTTTCTCAGAAACGATGAATAGCATAGGCACCAAGCTCGGCAAGCTAATAAACAGCAGTAAGATCTTTCAAGAAATACTATTTTGAATGACCTTGACTGAAGGTCAAGGTCATCAAAGCTGTCTCATTGGAAATTTAAAATTGCCATTTTCTCAGAATGTAGGGGTACCAGAGGCATCAAACTTTGCATGATGATAGACACTGACAAAATCTGTACTGGCATACTTGTGTTCAATTTCCTTGAGTCAAGGTCAAGGCCATTCAACATGTTTTGCGGAGACTTTAACGTTAGCATTTTCTTGGAAACAACAAACAACAGAGGCACCAAACAAGGCACAATGATAGACAGCAATGAGACGTATGCAGACATACCCATTTGAATGACCATGACTCAAGCTGTCCTGGGAAAACTGTTATATTGCCATTTGCCGTTTTCTTACGAACTATGAACACAAGAGACACGGCCGAGAGAGACTCACAGTGACTGAGAGAGAGAGAGAGAGGCAAACAAACAAAAACTGCAAGTCTCGGTGCTCAGGTTGTGCGGAATACAGTGATACTGATTTTAGTTGGTGGTGGTAAGAAAAAAGTCGAACAAGAGTATCTGTATAAAAATAAAATCTTATGATTGAATAAATGCCTATTAGACAATGGACAAACTAATCAAATTACTGAAAAAGTCAGTCACGATCAACCGTTCGTGCGTTCTATACACACACCGATTCACTCTGTCCCGTTTCAGGTGGTATGTTTTAGTCACCTTTCCAGGGATTTAATCATTCTAGTGTCAGGTGCAACACCGTTTTACACACAAAAATATCTACTGCCCGCTCACGGCATTCGTCAAAGTGGACCTCCTCGTGGACATCACAATCCATTACTGACTGATTATGGCCGGCCGGCTGCAACCATTGATTGGGCGTGGGACGAAGGGACGAAGGGAGGCGCGACACATCAGGGTATGTTTTGTTTTAGGGTTCCATGAACCGGCGTATTGTAGATATAACGATAGACCGTATACTGACAATACACAGGAGTGTAATTAATTGCTGGGACACGATGAATGCCACGACCAGACTGACTGATGGAGCCAGATGCTGAGGTAGAGCTCAGAACTCAGTGTTGGGAATGTCAGTGCTGACAGAAGACATTTTGCCATTGATTATTTGGCCCCCGTGGCACTATAGATTTCAGGCTTAACCCCGGTTTTGTGGTTCAACCAAACTTGTCACGAACGAAACCGCCTCAATGCACAGCCCCGCTGCCTACTTCATGGGAGTGGAATCGCGCTGGACAAACTAACAAGTAGATTAAAAGGTCGTCCTACTAACTCGTCAACTAAAACACAAACAGACAGAGCGTGTTTAAATTTGGTTAATTTAACCGGAAAGGCCAGGTGCCCTAAGATGGCAACAACTTCAAACCGCCATCAGTTAACTCAGTTCCTACCAAGTAAGTTTGGGGTTGCGCACCAGTGGCCTCACAAAAAAACAACAACAACAACAAACTGAAAACAAAAATCATGATTAATTCAGTCTGCATGGATTTCAATTCAAGTTCAGTGGAGTGTTGCACTTTGACTTGTATTGGTGTTTGCTGCAGCAAGAGCCGTCAAGGAACCGTTAATCTTGCCTCAGTGATTTTCGCATACAGGGCCAAAACCGAAAAAGAGTATAATAAAAAATAAAAAAAAACAACAACAAAAAACCGTGAGACACTCGTGCGCGGTACGAAATGCTGCTACATCTAATGGTGGTAAGACTTGCAGAAGTAAAACTGAGAAGATGGGTAGTGTATCTACACAGACCGTGGGTAAAGCACGCTTCAGTCGACTTCAGTCAGGCTTAAAAATCTCTATTTCAGTCTAGTCAGCAGTACTGATAGGATCCTAGTCACATTGATCGGCGCTGTTTAACCCTGCTTTGCTTTGGTATGTCTCTTAAAACATTGGTTTGAAATGGTCTGCAGTCACTGATTCATCACAGTTTATGTATCTGATAATTCCACCTGATTCCTTGGCAAGTTTGGTAAAAGGCCTAAAACGCCTTGGGTTTGATCAGCACCGCATAGACAATTCAGTTTATCATTTCACTCTGTGGCGGTAGACTTGTTAAATGATTGAAATCTGTACGCTTCTGTCGTGGAATGTGTTCAGCGGAATTCAAGTTCAATGCTCGGGTCGTCAGTGAGTTCGAGTCCCGAATAGGACGAAACTGATACGGACTAGTTTGTGTCGGCCTTTTCTCGTTGCCCCGTCTTTGAAACCACCCACGTCAGTGTGGTGGAAAAGGACGTTAAACCCTCAAACACCTACCCACTAACCCTACAAGGGTTAGAACTAACCCCGGCATTACAAGAAGTAAATACTCCGCGGTCTGCCGACTGCCAGCCGTGCTGACATGGTTATGATGATAATGGGCAGAAGGCAAATGGGAGCCGAAAATTATCAGGCACAGACACCAGAAGTTCAGACCCCTATGTCGTTATCAGTGTGATTTGCTCCTCTGTCTGTGGTTATCGGTGGGAGGCGGGATTCTTACTGAATAACATGCAGCGCATTTCATCGATCACTTAGTATTGATCTTTATGCTGATCTGTGTGTGTGTGTGTGTGTGTGTGTGTGTGTGTGTGTGTGTGTGTGTGTGTGTGTGTAATATGGAAAGTAGAGGGTCGCACAGCTTTTAATCAGTACTGTCACGGCAGATTATCTCATTCTCGAAAGTCAGTGTTGGTTTCATCGTCCTCTTCGTCTCTCTCCATGAAAGCATAAGACCCTCCGACGCCAGGTCATTATGTCAGGCTGTCCCGTTTTCAAGAAAAGAAGACTGACATAAAGTTGTGCAGACAGAAAGCCTAGTACTTACAGTACGCGCATGACGAGACTGACTCTGTGTGTGTGTGTGTGTGTGTGTCAGTGTGTGTGTGCGTGCGTGCCGGCGTGTGTGTGTGTGTGTGTGTGCCGGAGAGAGAGAGAGAGAGAGAGAGAGAAATGAAATGAAATTTATTCCAGCGGGCCATGCCCCTTTTGGCAGGGGGAAATGCACATACAACTGACAATAGTTTTCATACAAACTCACAAAGTATTTGGATAAGAAGAGAGAGAGAGAGAGAGAGACTGACTGACTGACTGAAACTTTATTTTCCAAGGATGAGAACATAGACGCACAGGTCTCTCTTACTGTCTGTCCTTGACGCGCGCGCGCGCACACACACACACAGAGCTGGCATACATAGAATTACATACATAGCACATGCTACACGCAGTGACCACAGTAACTCACATACAGAGCGAGAGAGATACATACATACACAGTAACTCACATACGAGAGAGAGAGAGAGAGAGAGAGAGTCTTGACTTCTGGGCCAATATTGACTGAAACTGATTTTGTGTGAAATGTAATCATGTGTTACTCGAACTGTAATGAAGTTGCCCTGTGTTGTCAGTTTTACGCAGCGAGTCCTGCCTTTGTGAGACCCGCGCTTTCCAAAAGCTGTGTTTTGTTATTATTATTATATGTTATGTGACATTATTGTGGTGGTGAGTGTTTCGTCTCATGTACAGCCACATGTACAGTCCTTACAATACAGCTTCCGCAAGCGCACAGTTCGACCACACCGGCAGTCGGTGCGAGTGCTCACTGAAGCCAATACAAACACGGCCAACAAATCATCCTTTGTTTGTTCAGATATTTCAAGCATTTGTGTCAATATCAGTACGTGCCAGCCCGGCCTTGGCTTAGACATCAAAATGTGGAAATGATATACACTGAGATGATTTGGTATACTAGTAACTGTGGTTCACCATACATGTCAATTTTCACCAAACAATATGCAGCGGAACGAGTTACAGCAAACAGGTTTTCATGTGTCTCCAACCCATTTTGGGCTCAAGCGCTGTGTGTAAATGACAGAAAAGTAAGGGTCGTTATCACTCTTATTATCACTGTAGTGAGGCCGGTAAAAATAGCCGGTATCGACACAGCTCTAGCGGCATAACAGGAGTTGCAGGAAAAATCCTTTACGTGCTGAGCCATTGAATTTATACTGATATACAGCTAAAATGTGCTAACATTGCCATCGCGGATATATACTGTAAATAAACTATTATTTGCTGTGTGTAGGTCAATGAAAATATCTCTTCAACAACTCAGTGATCCCTAAATTGTTTTGGTCAGTCTTAGGACTGAACCGCTGTGACTGATGCTGTACTTGTGAGCGTACACGACTCCACTGGACTGCGTCTGTGTGTGTGTGTGTGTGTGTGTCAGTGTGTGTGTGTGTAAAGAAAATAATAGAGAAAAGAAAAGTTTTTGTTTCTCTTTAATGTGCAATCTGAAGCGTTCTTGGAGCCGAGTTTACTTTCCTAGCGGCTAAACACATCTTTTCAGTAAGGCTATTTATTCATTTATTGTGGTTGATTTTGGGGGGAAAGGGGGGGGGGGTTGCTGTCTTCATTAGTGCCCCCTCCCCGAGGGCCCCCACTTCGAGTCCGGCCTCGACTGATCTCGCTTCTCGCGAGTGTCTCAGTTAAGATTCGCTCCACCAGCTCCTGGTCTGATCCTCACAACACGAGTTCGATCAGCAGCTTCTTAGATGCACTCATGCACGACGACATACTGTACATCATGAGGCGGGACAAAAATAACCACACTGACTGAGGCGATAACACAATACTGATATTGACAGACCCGAGATGCACTGAGACCGAATCAAATACTGCCGGAGTGACGTAAACAGCATCTAAATACAGCTTTCATGATTAGTTCGAGTGGTTTACCACGAAAGAAACCACGAGCTGTTTCAGTTTTTTGCAGTACTAGCTACCGATCCTCCGGTGAGGTAGGTACGGCAAAAATTAAAACCGGTACACCACGAGAACTAGGCCTAAATCACGTACTAAGCTGTTTATACCACGAGCATCATAGCGGTTCAGACTCTTACCTCTTGCAGCACACATTTTCGGCGACATTTTAATTTTCTGGTAGTTTGACTAGTGACTTATGTACCCCTTCAAAATTTTGCGCACTGATTTGTCAGAAAATGATTCGTAGAGCGGTTGAAGGGGCTTGATATCAAGAAGAAAATCATTCAAAGCATGTGCTCATGTACTGGCATTCAAAAGTGCACTCGCAAATACTTCGCAGAGATTTTTCTTTGCGACCATTTCTAATGTGATCCACTCAAAGTCAAAATGAAATTTCACCACCATAAGTGAACAAAACTGCTCCGGCCGTGACATGTGAGTTCCAAATGTTCGAAATGACGCAATTTCTACGCGTAACTGGAGTGTGTTTTTGTGAACTCGTAAAGCACTGAGTGGGGAAAAGTCATAACTCACAATTTCGCTGTTTCCTTAACTCATTCTAGGACGTAAAACACTCGTCGTTAGCTCAGTCACTGAAAATTTGCACTGGCGACGGAGTGGTGTAAAACGAGATACAATACTTCCATTTTGGGGCTGATTTTTCTACGTTCAAGGATAACTTTTTATTTCACAAATAATAATAATAATAATAATGACGACTTATAAGGCGCCCATACATGAAATAAAACAGGCTCTAAGCGCCGTACATCATAAATACATACACCACTTTCATACACAGACTCACAGGGAACATTCAAAGTTAAACAATAACTCACAACAAGCAGACTGACACGGTGTGGAAGGGCAGAGTAAATCAGTAATCAGTTTTAAATAAGTGGGTTTTGAGGCAGCGTTAGAAGCTGGCACTGGACTCTGTGTGTCTAAGCGATTTAGGAAGTTGGTTCCAAAGAGCTGGAGCCTGAAAGGAAACTTAAAGGATCTCTGACCATATGTTTTAGTTCTTACTGAGGGGGTGCTCAGAACTTTAGTGTCAGAGGAGCTACGTAACTGCCTGGAAGGGGTGTAACAATGAAGGAGTTCAGAAAGGTAGGAAGGACCAGTGCCAGAGATACATGACAAATGGACAAGAGCTTGTGCTTCACTCTATCTCTGATGGGCAGCCAGTGGATGGAGTGTAAGATTGGTGAAACATGGTCAGTTTTTTTGGCTTTTACAAGACGTGCAGCTGAATTTTGAACTTTCTGAAGACGATCCAGGAGGTACTGATGGCAACCTGACAAGAGGGAGTTTGCATAGTCAAGACGGGACAGGACAAATGAGCAGACCAATGACCAGACAAAGACAAACGCAAGTCGCTTGCATTCTCCTCACAGACAATGGTGCAAGTCAAAGGGGCTGTTTACACTTGCCACTCGAACCCGGTGAAAGTGATTATGTAAAATTATTATGCGTCAGTCATCCCAGTAAGGAAAGACGTCATAGCTTTCAAAGAAAAACGTCACATCGCTTCTTCAAATACATGATTGTTCTGACAAGCCCAGTTAGTGGTTTCTACTGATTCAGAAAGAGAGGGGGAGAGAGAGAGAGAGAGAGTGTGTGTGTGCGTGTGTGTGTGTGCGCGTGCGTATCAGTGTGTTGGGCTGGTGACCATCTTTTTTTTCCAACCCCGCGTAACTTGAGCATAGAGCTTTGTGTGCTCGGAACCGGCATGATGGACTTAAATGTCGCAAAGCGGTTTCGTAAAGTTGAAAAGTTGGCGTTTTTACAAAAATCTGTCGGTTAATTAATTTACTGCAAACCGCGAAACCTTTAGCTCTGTTGGAAATGGACTTGATACCGTTGTTCGCATGATTCTGTGCATCCAACTGTTTACAGGCATGACACACACACTCTCGATCGTCGCCTGCTGTAATCCACTAAGCTTAATCGCCATGTCACCTTGAACAAACGTGTAATGGCCAACGCATCCAGCCCGTAATGCGTGTGATTGACAGGACATCATTAGCCTGCTAGAAATCCACGAAAGACTGCAGCAGGAAGTAGCACACGGGTCGGCGAGTGGGCGTCAGCTGATTAACGGAAACGTCGAACACAGTAGAGGGCCGCTGTCACTGTATCCAGTGGTGGTATCAGTTCTGTATGCTCTTACGTCTGGTTCAGTTACTTTGTTTGGCAGTTTGCTTTATTAGTTTGTTGAATTTATTATTATTATTCAGTTTTGCCTCATACGGAAATTGGTGTTAGATGACAAATAAAACTGATCGACTCTGGTAGTCTCGCCAGAGATATACCCAACACCATTATGTCTGTCTCTGCTCTCGCTATAGGTATTTGTACAGCATTACAGATCCGAGTCTCAGGAAGTCTGCCTTTCTGTCACAAGCCTGAAAGTAAAAATCTAAAGTACTTTCTGGTTTCCTATGTAGATTAGAAACTACATGTATTACACACAGTGAAATAACAAAATTAATAAGGGTGGGTGGGTGTTCAGGAGTTTAATGTCCTTTTCCACAACGTATGGGTAATACGAGACGGGGCAACGAGAAAAAGGCTAGCAAAAATATTTGGCCCCAGCCGGGATTTGAACTAACAGAATAAATAAAAAAATTAGACAATAAAAATGAAGTTCACAAGCAACATCATCTTTTTTGTTGTTGACATTTTCTCTTCAAAGTGTATCGAAACTGCTTGTACTGCACTTCACAAAGACATACAGTTACACACCATCTACAGTCTCCAGTTACATGTTTACCTTTCGTTCACATCTTCCATTCTAATGGGTGCTAGATAAGATTAGTCATGAGCAACAAACCTCAACTACCGGTATGAAGAGAAATAGTGTCATCAGGAACACGTAATGTGCAAAACTTTATTTCCTTCCAAAGATCCAAGGTTAACCTTACAGATACCAAAAATAACCTTGCCACTGCCACTACCCTAACCACAACTCGAGCAGCACAGTAATACACCAAATATTGACTGAACTGTCTTGTGCATTGGTCCACTCAGCTATATCCAACACTGCTTCCAAATGACAATCTACATAAGTGTTCAGTATAATTAACTAGAGAGGCAGAAGCCTCACAGGTCAAGGTCATTCACAAGAGTATGTTTGTAAAGCTCTTATCACTATCCATTATCATGCCAAGTAAAGTGTCTCTGGCGCTTTGAGTTCCTGGCAATATTACAATTTTCCCCGAAACAGTTTGTATGGCCTTGACCTTTGGTCTCATCAATGTCTATCATCATGCCAAGTTCAATGCCTCTAGTATTTGTAGTTCCCCTGAAAACGGTAATGTTAAAATTCATAACAGACAGCTTTAATGACCTTGACCTTCAATCAAGGTAATTCAGAAAGGTAGGTCTCATTGCTGTCTATCATCATGCCTCATTTGGTGCCTCTACTGTTTACTGTTTTGGAGAAAATGTCAAGGTTAAAGTTTCCAAAAAACGCTTGCATGGCCTTGACCTTGACTAAATGTCACTGAACACAGGTATGTCTGTAAAGGTGCTGCCAATTTCAATCATCACACATAGTTTGAGGCTTCTGATCCTTCTAAATTCTGAGAAAATGCAAATGTAAAATTTCCCAACAGATTTTTTTAATGACCTTGACCTTGAGGCAAGGTCATTTAAGATGGTATGTGTGAACAGGTCTTTTCACTGTCTATCAGCACGCCAGGTTTGGCACCTCTGCTGTTTGTTGTTTCTGAGAAAATGCCAATGTTAAGGTTTCACAAAAATAGCTTGTACGGCCTTGACCTTGACACAAGGCCATTGACTACATGTATATCTGTAAAGTTAAGTTCTTATCAATGTCTATCATCATGCAAAGTTTAAATCCTCTGATGTTTGTAGATTACGAGAAAATGCCAATGTAAATTTTTCAAACAGAGAGCCTTAGTGACCTTGACCTTGAGTCAAGGTCATTCAAAATGATATGTTTTGAAAGGTCTTGTGGTTGTCTATCAGCATGCCAAGTTTGGTGCCTCTGCTGTTTGTAGATTCTGAGAAAATGACAATGTTAAAGTTTTCTGGACACACACACACACAGACAGACAGACATTGTTACACAAGGGAGCCAAAAACTACTGAAAAGTTGGCATTTGTTTAGGTACATTTACTGAATAAGCAGTGAGTGTTCATGCATATATATATAAAGCCATCAAGTTTTAAGTCCAAGTTTCGACACTGGCTTTCCAACATTTGCACCGAAGCCCAGCTACCCTATTTTGACACGTGATGTCCTTTGTGCAGCAGAAGTGAACAAATGCTTATGACCCCTTGTGATTGGAAAAATCCAACTGTAAGCATAACATTTTGACAAAAACAATAAAATCAATCAGCACTGTCTTTTCAATCTTTAGCATCCCCTATGCCATCTGCTCCAATAGCAAACATCGCCTCCGCTTCTGGAAGGCACGGGGAGTCATAAATTTTGCAGATACGGGTCTCCCCACGTCCCTTGCGCAGGTACAACCTGAAAACAAACCACGTACTGTACATAATTTCAAACTTCAAGTTCTATTGTTTGTTATTTTATGCTCTCCAGCTTGGTTTAAACATGTTTATTCATTGAAGCCGGATCACCGTCAAGCAGTAAACAGTATTACATTGAAAAGAGCACAAGTAAAACTTATACGTGCTCATCTAGACCAGTTTACAAAAAACATGGCGGAGTAATTGGCGTGGAAAAACTGACTGGACTGAGATGTAAAGACACAAAAAGAGAGAGAAAACTGAGAAGAAAAAGAGCAGGAAGAAGAAAGGAAAGAAGAAAGAGCATATCAAACTTTACTATGAGTGGTGGTGGCAACAGCCCGCCCGCGTGGACACAAGTTCAGAAATCTAAATGGCGAAGCGACCCGATAAGCGACCCGATAAGTCCATAAATTGTTGAACTGTTTGGAAAAGGTTTGTATTTTGGTATACAGATTTGGTGGGGCTTCCTCTCAAGAGGATATGGACGTTGAAGTCATACGGTAGTAAAGCTAATGTAGAGCTACATGCTTGATGAAACAGGGGGCACTTTATTAAGTAATAGGATGCATCTTCGTAACCACATGCGGGGAGCCGGGGTGGTCGAATGGTAGAGCGTTGGACTTCTAATGCTCAGGTCGTGAGTTCGATCCCGGCTGGGGCCAAATATTTGTGCTGTCTTTTTCATCGATGCCCCATCTTTGATATCACCCTATGTGGTGGAAAAGGACGTTAAACCCCCAAACACCCACCCACCCTCGTAACCACATGCACAAGAACGGTCGTCAGACAAATGTCTTTTAAAAAGGTGGTCGTTCAGGTCACTCATTTCGAGTCTCAATTTGCAGTGGATACTCTGAATTGGTCTATAGCCTAAGTAATAATAAGGAGGGACGATCGGATCTTCTTGAGATAAGAAACGTTTAAAGGAGCTAAGTGAATGGCAGCGCTTTACATGATCTGGTAACTCGTTCCATGCTAACGTAGCGGAGGGAAAAAAATGAACCTTTGTATAATTCCGTAAGGCAGCGGGGCATTTGTCTTTCCAAGGGGTTCTTCCAAGGGGGAACATGATAAGGGTTTACCCACGTTACCAGACGAGGAAGAAGTGTACGGAGATAAAAAGGAACCTTTCCATGAATAAGTTTAAAGTACAATATTAATTTATGCCTGTGGCGCCTTTCTTTAAGTGTTGTAAAGCCTGATTCAGTGTATATTTTGCAATGACTAGTGCCTCTGACTGTTCCTGTAATAGTTCTTAAAGCCTCGATATGCATGTTTTCTAGTACTTCAGCGAGATAGACTGGGCAATTATCCCAAACGACATCAGAGAAGTCAAAATGAGGAAAAATAAATGACTTGTACATTATTTCTAAAGACTTTCTACTCAGACGATATTTAAATGTGCGAAGACAGGATACTAAAACTCGGCATTTGATTTGGCGACAATCAACTGTATGTGT
Organism: Batillaria attramentaria; assembly: GCA_018292915.2. NCBI lineage: Eukaryota > Metazoa > Mollusca > Gastropoda > Batillariidae > Batillaria > Batillaria attramentaria. Next base: position 2,051,387 of record JACVVK020000016.1, on the reverse strand, counting down.
TCATCCCACTTGCAATTCTTCTGAATAATTACACCTAGGTGTCTATGAGAGTCTTTCTCAAGTAAAACATTACCAAGCTCTCCAGCTTAGGGCGAGAATCAAAATAATTCCCGAATCGCTGTCTCTATTGTCCAGAAACAAGGCTTAGCACATGAACACTTGCGATACAAACAATTTACACAACCCAGGTGTAATATTTATTCAATAAATGATTTTCTAACCTGGTTGTGGAGGCATGAGCAATGATGTTACCACCGATGGGTTTCTTGGGATCTGCTGAGAACATGGCAGCTCCATCCACTTGTGCCACAACCTGATTGGTCATCACCACCGCCACTCCATACTGCACACACACACACACACACACCACACACACGAGTATGAAGCAGTGCAACCTCCCTTTGACTCTCAAAGCATTCATTCCCCTTGAAATCATAAGCAGAATTAGGATGGACAATCCCAATACGTTTGTATCATTGTTACATGAAAATGAAAGTTTTTCCTACAGTGATTTATGTAACTAAGAGATCTCTTAACATGCACAATGGGCTGCAACCCCCCCCCCCCCTTCCCCAAATTAAGAGACATACAAAGTGGACTATTATATCTGACCAATGGTGGTCAAAAGAAAGATGTAATTTCACACATAACACAATTTTGCCACTGTAAGCAGCCAAGGATGACTAAAGCACTGAAACGTTCACTTATGCCCTTTCAAAATGGTATCTGGTCCAGAGACTGGACCAGGACAAGCATGGAAAAAAAAAATTGCTACATTTATCACCTCATCAGCTAGACGCAGCAGCATGCGAAGAAACCTGGCAAGATGCATCTGTCTTGCTGACAACTCCCCTCTCCCGGAGTAGTCTGTTCTGTATAGGGCAGTAGCACTATCCACAATGAGAAGGGCATACCTGCAAAAGACAAGATGTCACATGTCACTCCCACTCCCAGTAAGAGACTTGAGCACGTGTGGGAAAGGGGGCTGGGTGTTGGTGGTGGTGGGGTGTGTGTGTGTGTGTGGGGGGGGGGGGGGGGAAGGGGGGGGAAGGGGGGGGGGGGGCAGAGGAAGGTGACATGAAAGTGGCGCAGAGAGAGAGAGAGAGAGAGAGAGAGAGAGAGAGAGAGAAAGAGAGAGAGGGGGTGGGGGGTGGGGGGACAGCAGCATATTACAAACAAAACTGGGCCGCGTTTCTTATGCAAATGCGCTCGCGGGCGCTTGCGGAGCTTGCTTTGCCTCGTTGGGAAACGGCCAATTAGAACCAAGGCGCTTTCAAAATAGCGGCGGAATCACGAACATGGTTGTTGGCAAGGCTGAAAAGGAAGAAGAAAACTCTAGTGCTCGCAGCTATCAGTCATCTTTTGAGCGCAGAAGACGACGTTTTTGAGGAGGAGCAATAATTACTGGCTTGGAGCATGATATACCGCTAGTATGCATGTTCTGCTCGATGCAAAACGGAGACGTAAGGCACCATTACGTACTCACTTTGACCACTCCTTCCCCACAAACACACACAACATATCCCTGAATGACTGGCGACCACGGCCCGGTGCAATTAGCTCAAATTATTTTCGTATACTATTCTGCACAATTACAAGTTGGGACAGAAGGTCTCCATCCACCCGCAAATTCATTTTAAGCCATTTCTTAGTTCCACTTCAACGAAGCCTTCGGTGGGCACCGCCATCTTTGTTTACATAGAAACTGACCACGTGACCTTTTGTTCGCGGCGAACTTGCTTCAGACTGCGCACGCGAGCGCTTTTTCTGCACGCCGCGGGCAAGGTGCATGTAAACAGTTTCATAGGAAAGCGCCCCGGAACGTTTCGAAACGCCCGCCTTAAGAAACGCGGCCCTGATCATATCCTGTCTTCTTTCATTTGGATTTCTTAGTTGATGACATTTCTCTTTTGTAATCCATAGGAGTTAGGACTGACCGTGATTCTGCCATCATGGCAGCAGCTTGGATTAGAAGCTGGGATTGGTGGTCACTGTTGTAGGCTCTAGCATAGGCAACATTGTCCAGTACATCACTGCCAGACAGCCCATACCTGCACCACAAACACAATTAAAAGTTTTTGAAACACGTAACAATTTACATGTATCTTACATTTACAACCAAGACTCGTGTAAAATCCATGGCAAGATGTTCACCAATATCAGATAGCTTTCAAAGTTTAGACTTCTCAACAAAGGCAACAAATTATATGGTACATGTACCTATTGTCAACTGTGAAATACCTGTAACCTACCTCTCTGCCACAGCTAACAATCTCTCAGGACGGAAAGTCCCTTCTGTATCAATGTACATTGCCTTTCCCTCACCACCACCCATATCGATGGGGAGCTGCAACAAAAGTTACGCATGAATTATATGCAATGAAGTGGTTAGTTTAGGAACCTTGATTTTTATCAGTCAAATGTTACCACTGTAAACATGCTAATCATTTGTTTACACCGGCCCCATTTCCACAAATGAAATGACCAAATTTGCTACAGATTTGAAAACTTTTTCTCCTTTGACACCCCCCAACCCTTCACACACACACATACACAGAGCACATTTTGTCATGTTTTCAGTTTTCATTCACAAAATACTGTTGACAGCAGGGATGTTGATCCTCTAAAAGGCAAAGGGTTTTCATACCTCCATTGCAAAAAAAGTGAGGGTTTTTATTTTTTTTAATTTTTTATACCCTCACCACATTTTCTAGAAGGTTTTTCATACCCTTTCAGAAAATACTTGAGGGTATAAGCCACCACACTCTTAGTTCTAATAATACTACAAAAATATAATAATTACTGTGTGCAGTTGATGACTACAAAATTCATCTCTCTCTCTCTCACCGTCACGGTGGCAATGACACACACACACACACACACACACGTACAAACGACGTACACTGACGTCCCGGCGATGCAGATTTGCTAAGTGTCAAAACGCTGAGTTTAGTCCGACTGAATTCCCAGCGGCAGTTTCCGTTTTCTCTCTTGTCAAACACAAAAACAAGGAGGATTAGGAACCACACCATACCTATCAACTATTTGCCTTAATTCGCTCACACGCATTGGCACACAAAGAAACACTGAGATGCGCGTGATAGGGTGTCTTGTGGAAACAATGGTCAGTGAGTTGACAGGTGTAAAGGGCGTCGGAACTGGCGGATGAGGTGATCACAACCAGGTGTAAAGGGCGTCGGAACTGGCGGATGAGGTGATCACAACCCGCATAACTGCAGTCGTGTTTAGGGGGCGACGCGCTAATTGCCCTGTCTTTGTCCGAGGTCACTCGTGCACAGTAGGGGGTGGGTCCAAGCGGCGGGTCGCGGGTAGTGTCAGCCCAAGTGCCCTGGGCGGTCGGAGGTAAATTTATCGGCTGCCGGCGAAGTGTGAAGCGCCAACTCAGCCAGCTGTGGTCGCCCACAACAGAGACGCGGGGTCGTTTTGCAAGCAGAATAGCGGTCGCGTACTGCAAGTGGTCGGTCGTTTGAGATGCAATAAAGAAGAAAAACAGTCCGTGCCGGCCAAAAACGGTCGCTCAATCAAGTTTCTACTGTATGATTGTAGACTGACATCACACAGGTGTGAGAAAATACATGGCATTACGCGATGTTCCCCCATCGACGAGTGCATCCTTGCCGTTGGTGATGGGGCTTGCGTGTCTCCATGACCCCGAGAGCTATGCCGGCGGGAGATTCGTCTCCTGGTAGGGCCACCCATGCCGGACAGGTCGAAGGGTAGAGGCCAGACGAAGCACACTCACTGGTCCTCCAGGTTGGGGGTTTGAGTAGGGCTAACAACCCAACTCTTTAAAAAGAAAACTTGTTACAGAAACTGCAATCACAAATCTACAGCACAACTTGGTCCAGGAAGAGTCCTCTCTAGTAGAGCCCATGACGCGAGCTGGTGAAAGCCCTCGGGAAGCCAGCATGCCGACTACTCTTCTGACGACCAAGACCAAAGCCAGGATAGGGACCTGGAACATCCGAACCCTATACGAAACAGGAAAGACAGCACAAGTAAGTCAAGAAATGCACAGATACAACCTGAAGCTGCTCGGTCTATGTGAGACAAGGTGGACAGGAACAGGACGCACGCGACTCACCTCCGGAGACACCATCCTCTACTCCGGACACGAAGACGGCCAGCCACACATGCATGGAGTAGCGCTGCTGATGACACCTGAAGCAATACAAGCACTGTTGTCCTGGGAACCAGTGTCACCGAGGATCCTGAGCGCCAGATTCAACTCCACGGGCAGGAAAGTCACCATCCTCCAGTGCTACTCCCTCACCAACGCGGCGGATGAAGTGGGTACAATTCAGTTTTGAAAGTTGGGAACTCTGACTTTTTGCTGCTCTGTGCCGACTCTGATGCGACGTCTGAATCGTAGCTATGCGACGCCGAAGTGCACCCGCTGCCGGGCGAGGGCTCGAGCCCCTCCACAACTTTTCCACTGACGAAAAAGTCATAGTCTTTTGAACTTTCACTTTTTCGGTGGCATGATTCGTCACAGAGAAAGCGAATCCGATCGGTAACAAGAGCACTGACTCTAAAATCTTTTGTCCATAGTTCCAAGCGCAGAAGCGGAAAAAGATGGGGCACGTTCACTACGCGTGAGTGGCTGTAGTAGCCGCCGATCTGCAGCAGTAGACAGTTAACGCCTGCGCGTGTTAAACAGAACCAAAAACAGAACCGAACTGAACGCGGCCATGGCAAGGGAGAACACGCACTCGATCACAACAAGCCTATAGGCGTACGCACGGTAGTGCAGATGTAGTGCGTCAAGCTAAGCACAGATCGCGTTCATAATCATTAATGCTTCAACGTACCCCCTCGAATTTTTTTTAGGACGTAAATTTTTACTTCAGAGCGTAAATTACGCACAGACGCACAGTTTAGGGAGCCCTGCCTCTAAGTGACGATACGCACTGACAGAAAAAAGCATTCGTGCTCATACCCTCAATGCAGTGATGGTGTGCGTGTTCATGAATACCCTCAGCTCAAGATTTGATTACGTGATTTTCAACCTCAAGAGGTATTATACCCTCAGCTGTACGTGATCGACATCCCTGTGACAGATTTTAAGCTTACTACGCAGTGCTTGTCAGCCGAGTACAAACCATCCCATTTAGGGAAGCTGCCTTTTGATCAGCGGAGGAATATCGCTCAGTGACGAAGTTCTACGGCTATGATTTTTTAATTTCTTTTCGTTTTTTTTCGGCGGAGATTTTTTTAGAACAGCGGAGATTTTTTTTAAAGACCGGAACGGCGAGACTGTTGTCATCCCTGATATTTAAGGAACAAAGAGGCATTTTAGGCACCCACCTGACATGTGACTGCAAGTGTGTGACAAAGCTGTGTTTTTCCTGTACGAAATTCTCCAAAGATTTCTGTGATAGAACCTGTTTCAATTCCGCCTGAAATAAGAGGAAACATATTGTCATGAAAAGACTTCACCTCTTTTTACCAACTTTCAGACATATACATGTATATAATATACACACATAAGGTTCAGTACCCTAGTTATAGTACCACTCCACCAGGTGACCTCTTCTTTCTTAAAGACTTGTAAATTGCAGCTGAATTGTTCATGATGAAAGTACATGTACACGTGTATATGTATACATATAATTGGTCAAGAGTACAGAGGTGAGTCGACTGCTCAAAATGGCTACCCATTCACATGAATGATGCTACAAATTTGTTTAAAAAGCATGCACAGTTGTCTACTTTGGTTCACTTGTTCAGTATAAATCAGAGTTTCAAACAGTGAGAATTAGATGTGGTACATTTACTTCTTGCGTTTAAAACTCTGGGTTTTTGGCGAAAAATCGGTGATTGCAGTGGAAGAAAAACGTGACAGAAAGTACTTGCGATCGCTGAAGTGTTATTTTGAGAAACATGGAGAACGGTCAGTGAACCCATTTGCTGTCTCCAAATGCTCAAAACTGCCTTTATTTCAGTCGGCATACTGGCAGGTGTCAAATATTTTCCGTTTTTTAGAAAAATGACTGAAAATGTAGGCACGTTTGGACATAACGTCGTCGTAAACTTCGGATGATCAACATCGACCACCGAGGTCGAGCGTACTTTTGTCCTGCGAAATACCTAACTTGCATAATCTCAACATCGTTTTTTCACTCTTTATTTTTCATGGAAGAACATCGATATATCTCGTGTTGTTGAAAAGAAACTTCGTGTTGATTTCGAAGACCCGACGGTGTGTTAATTTTCTTGTTATGTTCATGCGAGAAAAAATCGATCGCTACACTCGGGTATGAGATAAATTCAACCAGCAGCCGTTTCAAACACAAGCTGGAAGCATGATTTCTTTAAGCCGATGACTTTGATTACCGTCACTGGAGGAGGCAGCTGATAATCCCGAGGGTAAGTTTTAAGTGTTAAGTGTTATGTTCAGACAAATCTAGTCAACTCAGCAGCAAAAAGTGAATAAACACAAAGAGTCTGTGTTCTTGTGCATTTTGGAATACTGCTGACAACAGCGGCAATGGTAAACTCGATGTTAGTGTGGTGATTGGTATCACCAACACGTGGATGTTAATCCTTGTCGTGATTCTAATCGATACAGCCGTGGAGACATTTGTGGTTTAGGTTGTAAACGTTATGTTCATGACTCTGTTACAAAAGTTGTGTATTCAGCAACAAACATTGAATGCCTTAGGAATTTTTAGGTGGAAAGCTACTCGGAAAAAGATCCTTTGCGGGGAGTAAAGCTTTCTTATGTAAAATTTCAGATGTCTCTGAATTGAACACAACTTTACTCACAAACGAAGGTCGTCAGCATTATGTTCAAACTCATACGACGACAAGTCTAGCACCAAACAAAAATAGAATATCCTGCTAAACATCTTTGGAATAATTTTTCTCCCTGGAGTCTTGAAAATTTCCATTCAAACACATTTTTGTGTGTTCATCTGTTTGTTTATTGAAGTTAACTTTACACACCGTACCCAGATTCATGCAGTTGTTATGTTATGTACAAACAACAACTTGGGCATTCCTTCATTTTTTTAATGGCCAGAAATAGAGGACAGCGAAATTATGTGTTTTTATTCATGACTGTGTTTTTTTTTTCCAGGTTCACACCAATAGAAAATTTGCAGGAGCTGTTTGTGTTTGAACACAACTTTATACACAGACAGTGGGTTTCAAGTTATGTTCAGTCAAAGGTTACATTTTTTTCCTTTGCTGTACTGAAAAATGATATGTATTCACTATTTCCTATGCTGTGAGCCCCTTTTTGATTATAGCAGTTTGTATAGTACTATACATCATTCCTGTGTGTGTTTGAGTGAAAGCTGTTGCATGAGTGTTTGTCAAGTTAAGTTCCAGCAACTTGATAATGACAGTTAACAATTTTATTATGCTTTTAAATCATATTTTTGTGAAGAGAATGTGTACCTTCGATTAAAGCACACTTCCTGGTAATACTTTTTTTTGTGTTCCGTTTCCTCTTGTTTGATTTTGACAGTCTCAAATGAGTCTGTCACAGTGTAGTGTTATGTTCGAAGTTGCGTAAAGTTACATTCATGTAGCTTGAGACAGCAATTATCTATGGGATTAAGCTTAAAATCATACTTTGAGGGGGTTAAAGAGTACCTCCCATTGAACCACACTTACTACAACTGATATGTTTTGTTCTTTTTCCTTCTGGTTGACTTTAGCTATCTGAAATTTGTCTGTCACAGTGTAATGTTGTGTTCAAGTGTGTCAAGTTATGTTCAGACAGCTGGATATGGTAATAATTCATGTGTTAAATCTGTTAGATACATTTTTGTGTGACTGAGGTGTATTTACCATAAAAACAAAGTCACTGGTAATATATTTTTTTGTACCTTTTCCTTCTGTGTGACTTTAAAAGTTTGGAATGAGTCTGTCATGTTGTAATGTTATGTTTAAGCATGCTCAGTTCTTTCTTTGATCACTTTATTCAGGGACACAGTGAAGTAGCAACTGTTATTTTTGTTTTTGCATGTATTTCAAGGGTCAGTCTTTAATTTCACTGGGAAACAATAATAACTGGAATAAAATGTTTAGCTTTTTAAAGGGTTTTATTGACATGTTCCGTCAAGCAGAAAACCAGAAACATTTGAATCCATTTCTGTTCACGTATCATTTATTATTGTTCATGTATTGCACTACATTATTATTGAGTAACCCAAACAATATTCTTAAGAAGGTTTTATTGACCAAACAGTATCAGTACTCTGTCATAATGGTGCTCATTTCAGTTTAACATGCCGCTTGACGTAAAGTTATGTTCACACCACTTTTTCATTGCATTTCTTTGCATCTAGTGAGTCTTTCCTTCTCTTTTGTGATATTGCTGAAGGTTAAGCCTTCAAAATAAAACCACAAAATGCAAACAACATCACTGGTTTGTTTTTGCCTTGAAATTTCAAGTCTGCAAAATTGTGACAGTGTTTAATGTTATAAATGTACAAACTCACAACTTATTTCTTCAAATACGGCCAATCGACAACTTGTATGAGAAAATCAGATACGGTGAAGATTGCTCATGACAAGACACACCAAATTCATATAAAATAGTTTGTTTATCACTTTGCTGAAAACTGGGTACTCATGTCACACTCACTAGACTCAACTCTGTACTCTTGACCAATTACACAGGAGTGAAGCTGAACTTAAGAGCTATGAAACTGAATAATAAAAGAAAGCTCTTTGACTTTGAGTCTTTCATTTGCTAACAGGCTTAGTATTTTATTTCTCACATTGTAGAAGACATATTTTTCTACTTAGTCTTAGGTGATACTACACTGGCAGTGTAAGAATATGAACTGTACTGGGTATAGTAAACAAAAGCAACATAACCAGGGCTGAGATTTAGCAAGCCCGACTAAGGAGCCAGTCGGGCTCCCAACCAGGGAAGTTGAGGGAGCCCGACAATTTTTCAAGGAGCCCGACTCTTTGATAAGAAATTTTGCTGTATCTGCACTATTTTTAGACCAGTCTGCGCAATGGTGAAATGAGAGCTCTGGACGCTGAGGCGGTCAGCGGGTTCAGCGACGGCGTACGTGTGTATTGCCGCGTATTACCAGTCCAGTGCAGACCAAGTGTGTCAGTAAGCGGAATCTACCGATCGGGCCGGAAATATCAAGGCGCCAGCCGGGCGATTGAAACTGTGATCCGAGGGAGCTTGACGTGATTTTTAGGCGCCTCGGGCGCCCGCTAAAGCTCAGCCCTGCATAACACCCATACAAGTCTGATATTTCAGCGATTTTATCTGCCTTCTTCAGGAACTACAGTCAGTGATGACTGACGTCAAAATTATATTATAAAACTGCATTGTGAAAATTTTATAAGTCGAACCTTGCAAAAGTTTATCTAGCTCCTTGGAGCCAGTGGTGACTTGAATGATCTCTGATCGCTTCTGGTGGAACTCTGTGGCAGTTGTGAAACCCATTGGCACAAGTTTGGCTGCTTCTGCCTGAAAAGAGGAATAGACAAACAAGCACATAAAACTGAAATGGCAAAAATACATAACGTATACGTATTACAGTTTACATGTGCATGAGTTTATTTTATCACCACAACACAAACAAGATGGCCACCAGCCCAATATGTTGTTTCCATTTAATCACCTGCTGTCGTCACGGTCGTTCTTTTGTAATGCCACACACACACACTACACTCTCTCTCTCTGAATGGAAACAACTGACCGGGCTTGTCAGACCAATCTTGGTTTTGGAAGAGAGACGTCAAGTTGTTTTCTTTGAAATCTATGACGTTTTCCTCATTGGGATGACGCATAATACATTTGACGTAATAACTTTGACTCGGATACAATTCTTGCAATGAAAGCAGCCCCATGAAAATTGAAGTGTTGCTGCTGCGCAGTGTAAAGATCAAATTTATACCGGCTCAATGTGTTTAACAGACAAGTCTGCGCGGCGAACGTTTTTTTCACTATCTGTTATGTCTGCTGCGCGCGCGCGCACACAGACACACACAGACATACGCGCGCGCGCACGCACGCACGCACACAGACTTGCGCGAGCCGCGTTTGTGCATGTGCTCCATTGAGACCTATGTGGTGTTCTCTCACTCTACTATGCTATTGAGTGAGAGTCAGTGGGAAAAACAAAGCTCACTACATCAATGAAACTCCCGCTTTCCCCGTCTATAAATAGAGAACTTCCGAAAAGTGACGACACACCCCCAAGAAATGCCAGCATCACGTCAATCAAACATGACGTCGGCAAACTGACGCTGATACAGTTTTGCGTCAGTGCGCGTGTGCCTTTTCTGCGATGTTTGTGAGGCGTGTGGCTTGTGTAGAGGAAATGTGCTTCGAGTACAAATTTTCGAGTAAACTGACGATAACGGCTGCAGTGAATTTTTCTAATTTTTTTTGTATATTTTTTATGGCACCCCAGGCTCATTATCTATGTATAGTAGGAGCGATTTTGAGATCTAAAGTGTGTTCACCAGCACTTTCATCAGGTACGGCTTACGCCAAAAGTATAAAAGTGACAACCTCCAAAATTCACTCAGTTGAGAGTCCGTATTCATGCTATCTATGTCCAAAAAATGGAGTGGTTTAGATAAATATTACACCTTTAAACGCCAGAAAGCCACTTTTTTTTGAAAAGGGCGATATCTCGCAAATCATGTGTGCAATCGTACCTGGATCGGGCCTTCTAAAGTTCTATTCAACAATCTTGATTCATTTAGAAACCCCAAATTTGAAATCGATCGGTTCAGTATTTTCGGAGAAATAGGCATCTGAACTGGGTTCACATGCAATGTCAACTCAGGCTCGGTTTACATGAAAACTATAAGAGCGACCATTTTCTAGTAGTGATTCTGTTCAGAGTCCGTATTCAAGCTATCTACTGCCAAACAATTGAGTGATTTAAATAAATATTACGCCTGTGAACGAAAGACAACCAACTTGTCTCAAAAGGGCGATAACTCCCAAATCACTTAAGCAATCATCACACGCTTGGTTCCTCTAATGTAACATTTTGATATATATTTGGATACCCCAAATTTGAAGCCATTCGGTTACGTATTTTCGAAGAAACGGGCCCGGACACAATTCACACACACACACACACATCCACACAGACGGCACTCACTGAGGAGGAGAAGCGCGTTCGGCGCACCATACATGCCAGCATCGATGACGCACGTTTTCTTACGTCATTGTCAGAGTTACACTTGCATAATCGTCTCTGCGGGAGATCGGCAGTGACGTGCGTTTGTACCACAGACGCTTGCCCATGAACGTGGAAAATTTAGCCCGTCCTATGATGTTGTTTCCATTACTATGGAAACAACATACATGTATAAAAAGGGGTGGGGAGCAGCTACCAAAGGGGCATCACACCTTCAAAGAAGACCAAAATGTGATACAGTGACTGATCACTTGTGAAGCAGACCAATGTTATTTGAAAAATTAAATTCTGTATAAAAATTTGGACAAAAACTTACCACAATCTTGTCTGCCTTAGCTTCACTGATGCCCTTAATGGCCAGCAGTGTTTTCTTGGGTGCAAATGCGACTGATTCCACAGTATAAAATCCAGCCTCCTCTAGTTTCTTTACATCTGTGCCACTGATACCATTACCCTGCACAAAAGACAAAACTGACTTGACTTCTCTATCATCACTGTTACCATCATTGTCATTTAATTTTAGGATGTCGTGTTAGGACATATCATAGCTGTGTGTATGTAACATGTATGTGACGTGTATTTCATGTGTATGTAATGCGACGTATTTCATGTGTATGTATTGCAACCCTACTATTGTGAGGTGCCCAGAGCTCCAGGAGGAGGTTGGGCGCCAGACAAATCCTCATTATTAACAATTATTATTTTTAGAATTTCAATCAGGGTAGGTTTCCCAAAACCTGATTTCAGTCACCCAGATTGAAGAGTGTCACCCATGCAAGGGGGATATTATGCTACCAAGTACCAACAATGGAGTAAGAAAACAAACTGATAAGTATTTTTTTTTAATTGGTGGCCATCCCTACCTCTCTCTGGACATTCATGAGACTATTGAGAGAAACAATAATAAATCCTCACAGCATCACATTTTTATCTTGATTTCCTCAAAGCATTTGCTGGACAGATGTTTTTGTTGTGTTTAGCATGGACTATATATAGAAATATTCTTGTTGTAGAGATCGCGAAAAGTCACTGCATTTCGATGGAAATTTCTAGACCATCCCAGAACAGAGTGCAGTAACGTCAGCAGATTATGTAACCTTGGAAAGATTCCGTACTTGCCAGTCTGTTGCAGAATGTTCTAGATCTGACCTGTTAGTATATAAGCAGCACTGCACAGCGTTCTGGGTTCTTCCTCTTTCATGAGTTTGTTCTTGCGCATCTTCTGTTAATAAAGTATTGGAGTTCCAGCCTGTTGTATCCCGTGTCTTCTCTGCGAGTGCACCGAGAGAGCGACATAGCAGGAGAAAAATACAACAATTCTGAAGATGCCTAAAAACTCATTTACAAATTTAATGTAAAAACCAAAAGCCAATAAAATGCGAGAAAAATGACAAAAACAAAAATTCAATCAAACCTCAAGCTTTGCAAGGAGCATGGGACCAAATGTTTCATCCTCAAGTGCAGATTCCTGCTCTTCGCGTCTTTGTTGCATTGCCATGTCTGTCCACACTTTGAGGTGTGTATCTGAAATGATGTAAACGTTAACACAACAAACAGCTGTACAATTAAGCTTCATTCAATACTGAAACGATTACATACAGTGATACACGTCAAACTCAGACAGCTGATCGACTGTGGGTGCAGACCTGTTGGTGCCAGATTGTTCCGTTTACTGAAAATTGATTATTACCTGTAGCATACTTTTCTTTCTTTGTTCTTCGGCATAATCTAGTTTTCGCATGCCGGCTGTAACTTATCATAATCATGGACGGTTGTGTATGGCTAAATCACTATAATAGATGCACACAGCGTGATGGAATCACCATTTCTATGTCAAAGCAACAAATACTCTTACCGCAAAATAACAATGGAAGACAAATGTACTATGTTATATTCCTTAGGAGACAGCGGTATCCCAAGGAAAAGGTCCACGGATTCTGTTTACACTTTCGTCGAACTCCCGAACGGATTGCACCTCCCGCCAAGCTGACGTCATCCAAGGGAAGTGAGTCAAATGCCTTTTCGTATCCCCGCTGGCTCACAGTGGCGGGATTTCCACCCAAGCTCATGTGGCAGGCGTCATGTTCACCGCTTCGGGTAATATACGGCAGACTTACATGTAAGTCCCTTGGCAGACCTCTGCGATATCTCTTCGCATCTGTACCTAAATGAATGGTCTTTTCTTGAGCAGATTCTTTGTGCGGCATACTTACGTTGGTGGAAGTAATGGGTCAGATTGATAGTTTTTAAGTGTTTCTCTATAGAGAAAAAACTTCATGAGATGGGGCAGATTTCGCTGCGCGCAGCAGAAAGTTTCAGTAGTACAAAACAAGGCTGTGACGTTTCTCCAGACAATACATGCTTTCGCGCACACTGTGACGTAACGACTTGAAATCAGCGTCATAGACACTTGAGGTGCACACTATGCTGCTGCGTTCTGTTTGGCGGGAGTTGTGAGACGTGTGTGTGTGTGTGTAATGTAATGATGGCTATCTCCTAAACCACCTCGTTGGAGGCCTTTTTACTTTGACATAAAATGAGAATTCACCTTCTCCAGACCTACCGTTCACGATTTTTATCCTGCCGCATTTTCAGAAGAGTTATTGCCGATTTAAAAAAAATCGGTAATGTTACGATTTTTTTTTTCAAAAAAGTTGTTCAAATTCCTTCATTTTCTAGACTTTGGAAGTGCACCCAATTACACTGACTGTATTCGTGCTACAGCTCTGTAGCTTTGACTGGTTTTGTGTAAAAAAAAATATTTCCGAGGTAGGGGTACTTACTTACTTACTTAGGCCCCTGGCTCCACGTGGAGCATAGGCCATCGACAACCCTTCGCCATCGCACTCTGTTCTGGGCTATTCTTGCCACTCCAGTCCAGTTGGTCCCCTGCTTATATAACTCTGCCTCAGTGTCCCGCCTCCAGCTGTTGCGAGGCCGGCCTCTCTTCCTTTTCCCCTGTGGGTTCCATGTCAGGGCTTGGCGTGTGGTGCTGGATGCTGGCTTCCTGAGGGTGTGTCCAATCCAGCCCCACTTCCTCCGCAGGATCTGCTTGGCCGCTGGTTCCTGCCCTGCTCGCTCCCACAGCTCTTCGTTCCGGATCTTCTCTGGCCATCGGATGTTGAAGATGCGCCTCAGACAGGTGTTGAGAAATGTCTGGATCTTCTGCTGCATCGTCTTCGTTGTCCTCCATGTTTCGCATCCGTTAAAGCAGAACTGACTTCACGTTGGAGTTATAGATGCGAAGTTTGGTTCTTATGCTGACAACTTTGGATGCCCAGATGTTCTTCAGCTATGACCATTGCTGCTCTTGCCTTGCCGATTCTGGCTGTGACGTCTCGGTCTGTGCCTCCCCTGTCCATCAACCACACTCCCCAGGTAGACAAAGGACTCTACCTCCCTGATGGGCTCTCCACCGACTGTGACTGGTGTGCTGGCAGTGGTGTTGATCTTCATCAGCTCGGTTTTCCTCCGTTGATCTTGAGCCCTGTTCCGGCTGATGTGGCTTCCAGGCATGTAGTCTTGTCCTGCATCTGGCTGTGGCTGTGAGACAGGAGCGCCAGGTCGTCCGCAAAGTCGAGGTCATCCAGCTGCGCCCAGAGTGTCCACTGTATCCCGTTTTTCCTGCCTGTTGTGGTGGTCTTCATGATCCAGTCGATGACCAGGAGGAAGAGGAACGGGGACAACAGGCATCCCTGGCGGACTCCGGTCTTCACCTCGAAGCTTTCTGACAACTGGCCAGCATGGGCAATCCTGCAGCTCATGTCTTTGTAGGTGCACTGGATCAGGGAGATGATCTTCCCGGGAACTCCATAGTGCCTTAGCAGCTTCCACAGCGCCTCTCTGTCTACACTGTCGAAGGCCTTCTCATAGTCTATGAAGTTGATGTAGAGGGGGGAGTTCCACTCCAGTGACTGCTCAACAATGATGCGTAGGCTGGCGATCTGGTCAGCGCAGGACCTGTTCCTGCGAAAGCCCGCCTGCTGGTCTCGGAGCATAGGGTCGACTGCCTCCCTCATCCTCTCCAGTAGAATTCTGTTGAGAACCTTGCCTGGCACTGACAGGAGCATGATCCCTCGGTAGTTGCTGCAGTCCCTGAGGTCCCCTTTCTTTGGCAGCTTGATGACGATCCCTTCTTTCCACTGGGCTGGCACCTCTTCCTTCTCCCAGATCTTGCTGAATAGGCTGTGCAGCATGTTGACGGCTGTCTCTGTGTCTGCTTTGATGGCTTCTGCTGGTATCTCGTCTGGCCCTGCAGCTTTCCCATTTCTCAGTGTCATGATGGCTTTCCTGATCTCCGCCTTAGAGGGCTTGTCGCAGTTGATGGGTAGTTCTGTCTCAGCTGGCGGGATGTCTGGTGGTGTTTCAGGGATGGGGCGATTTAACAGCTCCCTGAAGTGTTCTGCCCATCGCTTCAGCTGTTCCTCAGTTGTTGTCAGTGGGTGCCCGTTCTTGTCCTTCACTGGTTTGTCTGTCTGCTGAAACTTGCCCGCGAGCTTCTTGGTCACCTGGTACAGGTCTTTTAGGTTCCCTTGTCCGGCTGCTTCCTCTGCTTGATTGGCCAGGTTGTCGATGTAGTCCCTCTTGTCCTTTCTGGTGCTCCTCTTCACTTCTCTGTCAGCTGCTGTGTATTCTTCCTGTGCCTTTGCCTTAGCTCTTCTTGTTGGCTCGTGTTCAGTGCAGTTTTCTTCTTTTTCCGAACTTCCAGCTTCTGGATGGTATCAGCAGAGATCCATTCCTTGTGTTGGGTCTTTCTCTTGCCAAGGACCTCTTCGCATGTGTCGTGCCAGAGTTTCTTGCTGTGTTCCCATTGTGTCTCGATATCCATTCCACTGTCTTCTATCAGGTCTTGCAGTGGCTGGAACCTGTTGGAAAGGCTGATCCGGAATGCTGCTTGTGTCTCTGTGTTCCTGAGTAGGCCAACGTTGTACCTGGTCCGTGTGTTGTTGGCGTTGGTGTGTCTCTTAAGCCGAAGTCTCAGTGTTGTAGCAAGAAGGTGGTGGTCTGATGATACATCGGCACCCCTCATCACGCGCACATCTCGCCACGATCTCCTGAACTTCCGGCTGATGCAGATGTGATCAATCTGGTTCTCCGTGACATGGTCGGCGATCTCCATGTGGCCTTGTGGATGCGCTTGTGTGGGAAGATGCTGCCTCCTATCACTAGCTGGTTCAGGGCACAGAAGTCTGCAAAGCGCTCGCCATTTTCGTTCATCTGTCCCAGTCCGTGTGTTCCCATGGTGTTCTCATAGCCTGTGTTGTCTGATCCAATCTTGGCGTTGAAGTCTCCCATCAGTATGGTCATGTCCTTGGCTCCTCCTCTATCTATCACTGTCTGTAGTTGTTGGTAGAAGTCGTCTTTTTTCTCCTCTTCCGCATCATTGGTGGGAGCGTAGCACTGGATGATGTTTAGCTTGATGTCTTTCTTCTTGGTGATGAATTTGGCTGTGATGATGCGGGAGTTGACAGGTTCCCAGCCGATGAGTGCCCGCTGTGCCTCCGGTGCCAGCATCAGGGCCACGCCCTCAGTGTGGGGGGCTCCATCCTCTGTGTGTCCCGAGTACAGCAATTGCTCTCCCGATGAAAATCTCAGCTGTCCTGTCTGTAGCCACCTTGTCTCACTCAGTCCAGTACTCTATCTTGTAGTTCTTCATCTCTCTTGCTACTTGTATGGTCCTTCCTACTTCATACATTGTCCTGATGTTCCATGTGGCTACTCTCGTCATTGTCCTGGGTGTTAGAAGGGGGGTCGGCCTTGCAGCTTCCTTTCGGCTTTCACTGCAATGCGTCATAGGTCTCCGGGATGGAGACCCTTCCTTGCCCAGGTGAATGTTTTGGTTTGTTGCTGTCGATGCTTCTGTAACGTTATGTTTTTTACAGGTAGGGCTGTTAACCCTACGCAAACCCGTTTAGCCTCTTGGAGAGGTGGTCCACATTCGTCTGACCTCTACCCTTCGACCTGTCCAGCTTGGGTAACCCTGCCAGGAGCACGTGCTCCCGCTGGCGTAGCTCTCTGGGTCATTGAGGTACACAAGCCACTACCCCACGACAAGGGTTGGACCATGTAGGGGAGGTAGGGGTGGTTTGCACATAAGTCACAATTTGCAGTAGTCTTTTCATAGATATTTGATCTTATCATCCTGGCGTTTTTTGTCTAGTGTGACAACTGCACATATGACAGGAACTACTGCACTATTGTAGCTTTAGCATTAAGAATAACTGAACTTTTAGATAAACATAGCTTTTTCAAGTTTCTGCGAGAAGCACCGGTCAAAAGAGTTCCAAATTTTCGATTTCACAAGTACAATCCAAGCCAGATTTTATGTAAAAATTAATTCAGTCAGGGAAGTCACAACAGCAACAGGGAAATCACAAGACATGCACAAGTATCATGTCATACCACCAGTGTGAAGCTGACGTCAAACGCTTAGTTCACTGACAAAATCAGCAAGTACTGATCGTCACTGCCTCCGACATTTCACCAGCCCTCTAGATCTTCCAGATTTCATGTGAAAAATAATTCAATCGGGGAAGCCACAAAGCCAACAGGGAAATCACAAGACAAACAAGCATCCTCAGACGATCTCAGTGCTAGAGGCTGCTCAGTGCCGGGCGGGCAAGGCAGCTTACCGTAGTCCTGAAACTGAATTGGCCCTCAAAATCGGAATACAAGGAACGCTGAAAAAATTGACAAGGGGGGGGGGGGCAAGACAGCTTACCGCAAACTCGGCACACGGCAAGCTAATCTAGCTACCGCAAACTACGTAGCCGCCTGTACGCACCACCTCTTCCTTTTTCACGATTTTGCGGTTAAAAGTGTTTCTACTTCAAGAGGAGGCCATTGCAACTTGTACTCCGCCGAAGACGGTCTCGAAATCCGATCTGAATCGGAAATCTGCCACCCTGCAAATCGGAGTCCCCCCCCCCCCCCCCCCCAAAAAAAAAACAACAAAAAACACGTACGATTTTCTACCAAATCGGAAATCGGGATTCAGGTGAAATTTCAAATCGGAAATCCGATCTGAATCGGAACTCTGGCACCCCTGCTTCTTGTAAAGCCACATGTTCAATTAAAATGTGTGGTTGTAAACATCCTAAACTTAGATGTTCAAGGAAACACTGTTTCAAAATTTTCAACACACAACGCACTCACAATCATGCAAGAACAAATCAGCAAACAGGAGATACATGTTTAATGAGATGATACAGCACCTTTGAAAAAGTTCATGAGTGGCATACAAACTGAGGGCAAGTACCTCTGTAAAACACTACAGGCACATCTCCTGTACACGTTTACTTTTAAATGTGAATAGTGAACAAAGTTCAGATGGACGTGAGGCCATAATTACATGGAGTGTGACTTGGTACAGAGAATAAGGCAGCCACACAGAACTTGAGAAGGAACATGAGCTCTTTCAACAGACTCAAGAACAAGCAAGAAACCATTAGATGTTTCATGATACACTTTTATCAGACGCTTTCATGTCATATTTTTTGTATGTAAAAAAAACCCCACAAATTTCTTTTTCCTGTGTTGTTTGGTGAAATAATGTTCTTGGTGAGCAAGCCAGTTGGCGCTAAAGTGGAAGAGGGCCAACTTTCCTGGAAACAGCAGCTGGAGGGGTAACCGAATCACACCTTGGGGACTGGGGCAATTCAGCCAGTCCTTCCAAACACCATTACCAGACCATAGACCCCCCTCAGCTGTAAGAAACATGTACATGACTGTACTGTTGTTTGTTGTGTGTCTCCTACTGTAACATGTTCATGGCAATCTAAATTCGCAGTATCTGTCCAGACATTGTGGGCACAAGAGAAGCCGGCTCGGTGCTGGTGGGAGGCTGCAGGATGAGACGAGCGTATGTTCCTCCAACCTGCCCCTTGGCAAGCCGGCCTGGATTCACACAGCAGCATCCGCCGCTATCCTGCAAAAAATAAGCATTAGGGATTCTTAACTTCATTCTGAGATCAGCTTACACCGTAGTCTATTTGGGGAGAATACATTTTATTTTATTTTGTAGTTCATTCTTTCCAAAAGTTAGCAAAAGGAAATGATAAAGGATAGGAATACCTGTGGCAAGACTATGAGAGATACAATTTTTTTTGCCAAAGGTGTTTTTCTCTGCTATGACAACAATCCATAAACTACGTCATCAACGGTACTTTCTAAGGAAACCCTATTTTTTTGAAAATCTAGTTGGACAAGACTAACCTGATAACTAAATGCTGGAAGTGGTGTTAAAAATGTATGGTTTAACAGAAATGGCTATGGATAACTTACCTTGATGAAGTAGCGCAAATCTGATGGCGTGATCAGCACATGGGGAGTGACAGGCATGTGGACACCATCTTCAAAGTGCTCCAGGTCTGCATTCACATCTTCTGCAGGAGGGTACAGTGGGTAGTAGCTGCCATGACACACATTGAGGAGAGAAAATAACACATTTTATAACACATTCTCTGGGCACCCCACTGTACATAAATGGATGCTTTGGATAACAGAATTTCTCTTACTAGTCTTAGCACCAATGTTAGTTGTATGGTATGTGACCAAGCCTAGTCAGTGACTTATTTGGTGCTGGTAAATGTTGAACACCACTAAATGTAACACACTTTGACATAAAAGCAACAGTGCAGTTCGTCGCCAACAAAGCAGTGAGGTTTGAATGTGAGTTTTTGTGCACTCACCTGTGCTGCTCCAGCAAGTGCTGTACCAAGCGGCCTAGTCTGTCAGTTGTGCCAGGTTGACACCTGCAAAAAAGACATCACATTTTCATCAGGTTTTTTTTTTTCCTTACTTCCACAGCACATTTGAAAGTGGATGCAAAAACTCACAACATGTTCTTCAATCAAAGAAATTGTTCGAGGGGTGCAATTAAGGCTTAACTTGAGTTTAAGGTGTATTCAGGAATACCCAAATAGAGTAAATGTGCATCATTATAATTAGGTATTATCTAACCAGGTTTGACTGAAATCTCCCACAATCATAAATTTCCTTCAACTAGACCAAATGGTCCATTACATAATGTTAGCATTACATTAGAATATTCCACTTCTTGTTTTCCTTCAATACAATTGTGTGACTCCTGGCTCTGACAATGAAAATGCAATCTGTTTATTGAAAAATCAAAACAGAGCAACAAAATGTTTCTACTTACATTGCCACCTCCTCAGCACCAAGATGGAACAGGATGTCAGTAGATGTGATGCCAAACACAACGTTGTTGATCACCAAGGTACAAGGGTCAGGGGCCAGATAAAATTGCTAGAACAGATCAGCGGAACAGTGTATGGTTTACAACTTGGTTGCAAATTTCAAAACATGCCAGCACACACTGTACTTTTCAATGAAAAGACCTTGTAAACATGACATGATCATGTTGATGTAGAGTTGTAGTCATGCATCACAGTCGCACTTTCAATGAATGGATGAGATTAGGAGAAAAGTATACCTGAGGTGTGTCAGGCAGGACAAAAGGCCCTTGTGGGTAGACAGGATGATGATGGATGTCACGAGCAGATGGCACCAAAACCAACTTGCAGCTACGCCTGATCAAATTCAGAAGTCATCAAAAGCATATGCTTACCTAATTTCCTATTACATGTACTATTAACCACCTTTCTGACACAGCCACTTAACAGAGACATCATCTAAAATTACCTGCCTAGACTGTACCACTACTAACTTCCTCTCAAATGTTAGCTGGTGAATCATTGATACAGATTGCTCAAAGTTCATCGGTTTTCTCAATTGTAAAAGAAGAAGAAGAAAAAAATCTCTGATGAAAGGAAAATCTTCACTGAAAGATTACTGATCAAAATATCTGGGGATATGCCTTTCATTCATTTTTATTACTGATCACCTCTTGATTTCATCTGCAATGATCTCCATTTGTTTCCTGAAGACAGCTTCGTAAGTCTGGTCAAGTTTGCCACTCTGTTCAAGAGAAATGGAAATATTAAACAGAATGCCATGCATGGAATGGTTAATTTCTACACAATTCAAAACAATGCATTTTCTCAAGTTGCTGTATTAATCTACATGAGTGATAGTATTCCAGATAACTTACCTCAACCAAGCTGTTCTTGGTGTCAACAAACGGGCCAGTCTGTTCAGAATAAATTTTAAGGAATGAACATAAGCACCAACAGCAGAAATTTCATGCACCTGAAAATAGCAGGCTTGGACATTTCAACACAGAGACACTCAGAAGGAAGAAAAAAAGTGTGGCATGACATGTAAAACCTACATATGGAACCAGTGTACCAGCATGATTGCCCCCCCCCCCCCCCCAATTAAAAAAGTTAATGAACCGCCTCCTGTAGTGTAGTGGTTAGCACTTCGGACCATGGACCAGGAGACCCGGGTTCGAGTCCCACCCAAGGCAAGCGGCATTTTTCCTACCTAGGTCGGCTCCTACCCAGAGCGGGTGTGCTATGGGCCCAATGGTGAGGCTGTTGCCACACAGCCCAGATTCACCCTCTTCATGGGTGTGACTTTGGGGGTGCTTCCCTTGGTATGACACGTCTTATGATGTGGATGATTACACGGCCGGCACCGCAGGTGCCGTAGTTCCCAGGTCTGGTTAATGCCGGGATATTTATGATGGGAAGATTGGAATGCGACCCTGTCCCGCATTCCCAAACCAAACGGACCTCCATAGCATCATCTTATCATCATCATCATGCATAATATAAATTGCCCCAGCTTCCAAGCCCTCCGTGGATTCCACCCATTACCTGGGAGGAACACCACTGGAACTGGCAAAAGAGTTGTGGCAGCAAAAAAAAAAAAAAAAAATTAAAAAAATTAATGAAGCTCTATACCAGGATGCAAACATCAGGTTGGTCACTTCTGATCAGCCCCAGCAGCTCCATCAAAGGTTCGTAACTCAGGTTGTCAGATGTTGAGAATGGACCAGCAGCAACCACAACCCTGAGACTGGCACCTGATACAAGACAATCCCCTGCACTACACCGAAGAAAACATGAACTACACTCACACTGATTTTCACTATAATGTAATTATGCTGCATGATTTTATTTTTACTATATTTTAGTGGGTGAAGCCGTGGAAAGCTCCTCGCCCTGAATAAAAACAACCTTTAAAAAAAAAAAAAATTTTTTTTAGGAAGCCTTCTTCAGGGTACAAAGTAAATTACAAAGTCAGTTTTGTTTGAAATCAATCCAAGTTCATTATCAATAATGGTCATTTACACGAACAATTCACAAGGGCTAATTTCAATAACACAGCCTGTAAGCTGCAAGTTTCCATTCAAACCAAAGTATTCCATCAAATGTGGGAATAAATGAACATTACAATTTTTTTTTTAAAAAGAACGGTACTGCTACTAGGTTGCTGAATACGACATAAGTAGTGTATTCATTTTTGTGTACCTGGTGATCTGGTGATTGTTGCTTTTGAAAAACAACACATAAACTGGAAACTATCACGTACCTGCCTCAGACTTGACTCTTGCCTCTGGGAAGGGCAATGGTACGCTCTGTGAACACAGTAAGTTGAGTAACCAAACATACTATTACTAATGAAACTAGTGAGGCAAAAGCCTCCATGGCTCCCTTGTGACAAGGGTCAAGGTCATTCACACAAGTGTATGTTTGTAAAGCTCTTATCACTATCTATCATCATGGCAAGTAAAGTGTCTCTGGCGTTCCGAGTTCCTGGCAATATTACAATTTTCCCCCAAACAGTTTGTATGGCCTTGACCTTGGGTCAAGGTCATTAAAATGAGATCACCTCAATGTCTGTTATTATGCCAAGTTTGACGCCTCTAGTATTTGTAGTTCCTCTGAAAACGGTAATGTTAAAATTCACAACAGACAGCTTTAATGACCCTGACCTTCAGTCAAGGTCATTCAAAAAGGTAGGTCTCATTGCGGTCTATCATCATGCCTTGTTTGGTGCCTCAACTGTTTGTTGTTTCAGAGAAAATGCCAAGGTTAAAGTTTCCCCAAAACAGCCTGCATGGCCTTGACCTTGACTAAAAGTGATTGAACACAGGTATGTCAGTGAAGGTGTTGCCAATAACTATCATCATGCAAAGTTTGATGCTTCTGGTTCTTCTAGATTCCGAAAAAATGCAAATGCAAAAATTTCCAAACAGACTGCTTTAATGACCTTGACCTTGGGTCAAGGTCATTTAAAATGGTTTGTGTGCATAGGTCTTTTCACTGTCTATCAGAAGGCCAAGTTTGGCGCCTCTGCTGTTTGTTATTTCTGAGAAAATGCCAATGTTAAGGTTTCACATAAATAGCTTGTATGGCCTTGACCTTGACACAAGGCCATCGAATACATGTATATCTGTAAAGTTCTTATCAATGTCTATCATCATGCAAAGTTTCAAACCTCTGGTCTTTGTAGATTCCATGAAAATGCCAATGTAAAATTTTCAAACAGACAGCATTAGTGACCTTGACCTTGAGTCAAGGTCATTCAAAATGATATGTTTTGAAAGGTCTTATGGTTGTCTATCAGCATGCAAAGTTTGGTGTCTCTGCTGTTTGTAGTTTCTGAAAAAACGACAACGTTAAAGTTTTCTGGACACACACACACACACACAGACAGACAGACGACGGAGGGCTATTACATAGACTCCCATTGTTACACAAGGGAGCCAAAAAGTGTGCATTTGTATAGGTTATCACCACAACAGAAGTCTGTCTTACAGGTAAGTCTCCCAGAATCCAATGACCACAAAACCTGACAGATAACTTCCATGGACTGCACTTCACTGAGGGTGTTCTGCTCGTACTAGTGCAGTTAAATGTGGGTATGGAAAATATGAACATCACCACCTCTGCAATATGCACACAAATACAAGTACTTTTTAACTTTTTATTCTATTTTATTGGTTTGATGTTCAGGAAGAACCAGTGGAGATTGCTCTTACAGAAAATAATGCATGCACAAGAGAGTTTTAGTTCAATCAAATGTAATTTGCACTTACTGGATGAACTTTTTTCAGCAATAGTTTCTTGCCTGTAAAGTTGACAGCATCAGCAGCTATAATCTGCATGAATAAAAGGTGCAGTTATATTACTGGTGCTACTTTTACAAAACAACAACAACAAAAACCCTACAAAGGCATAGATAAAACATCAAAATCCACAAGATGAATACACATACAGTTCATAATTAAAATACATGTACACAAACAACACGTTTAGGTATGGAATAATATGAACTTTACAAGTGCATGAGTACAATGAAGCAAACGCAAAACTATTACCCACTATGCTATCAACTTTTCACTGTCATGTGTGAGAATAGGTTCACAATAATGGATAGTACTGCAAGTACCAATCAGCATTAACAAACACCAAAACCACCACCAAAACACAAACAAACCAACAACACATACAAAACACACCTGTCCAGGGAAGAAGGCAAATTCTGTCAGCTCAGAGAGATCAACTGGTATATGCTGGCCAGATGATGTTTGACGGGAGCCCTCCAGCACAACTGACTGGCTGTTGAGTTTACCGTTGCTGTCACATGCCACTCGCCCACTGACCTGGACAACATCCTGAATAATCCCAGATAGCAGCATGTAGATCTATCCAAGTACCAGTTAGTATTTCAGATATGAGACAAAGAACCCACTGAAGTGGCAAATCAAATGATAGTTGATACTGCATACTACCTACCTGTCAATTTATTCGTATTAAAATTCTGCTATGGTCAAATGAATGTTACTGTTACCCACCTGATTAGGGATGGCAATATGAGAAAACTCTTCTATCAAATATTCCTTCCGTAGTCGCTCTTCCATCTCCTCTATCTCATCGTTGAGCACTGAAACAATACATTGACACAATGACAGTGTTGTACACAAAACTCTTTTGCCTGAAACCTTACTCCGCATAATCTCCTTTGTAAAAAATTTTTGCTGTTGCTTTTCACTTGTTTTCTTTGGATAATTGTTCATTCACTGTCACTTAATGACTTATTTGTTCATTATTTTTTGGCTTGTCACGACTTGGCATCCACTTCTCACTATGTTTAGACTTTTGACTGATGAGGACACTTAAACTTTAAGACTAAAATATTGATGTCATTACTGAATTTTGGCATAACTGAATTCTAAGAATAGCACATGATGACATGCACTGTACACTTCTGCTGTGCAATCGACGAACAGCGTTATGCTAAAATTCCCTGATGAAATAGGTATACAAAAATATAGGCACAATCTCTGTACTTTGACACTAAAAGGCCCTATTTCAAATGATCCCTGTTGATCTGTAAATTTATGTTTACTAACCATGAGCCTTCTCAGCAAGTTTTTGGAACATGTACTTGTACTGAGTGGTGAGCAGCTGAGCTGAGTCATAATATGGAGTGACAGTGCAGCCCCGGTCACTCCCTTTCCACAAAGCTGTCTCAGCCGCTCCAAAATTGACCAACACCTCTCCAGCTGATGTTCGAGTTGAAAACTTACTACTGGATGGGCCTGATTTGGGAGCTCTGAAACATCATTCAAAACAAAATTCAATAAAAGGCCAGAAAACAAAGTCAGCTAATACTGGAATCCATTTCCTAAGGGGTGGTTATATCACAAAACATATGATGGCTAGTGATGTGCAAAACGTACAACAAAAATGGGCTCTTACGGTGCAGGTGAGAAACTGTTTGGGGAGAATGGCACTACTGGACTTCTTTCACTACCCACAAGTCGCTTTCTCCACACATTCCGATCCTCAGGTGTCACCTGCCGCTTGCCAGTACTCTGAAACAAATTTGTAATTAAAATCTTCCGCGAGTTCATGCACATTGTTGATCTTGTCAGTCCTTAACTCTGTGTGCACTGTCTGTACGCATACATGTATTTAAGTAATTTATGCACTGAACATGTATGAATGAGTAAATTGTTTTACTTTGAAACTGACCTTGCCCCCCTGTGCTAGTGCACTGGAGTACTGACTGACTAGGTCCACCTCCTCATCACCAATCCTGCAACACAACTGCCGTCATTCAGTATCATATCAATCATTTTCTTGGTGTCTTTTCATAAATCATTAAATTTAAATCAATAAATGATACAGTAAGGTCTAATTACCCCCCCCCCCCCAATTTATTTTGACTTTATATATATTATATATGTCACTTTTATCATGCAAGAAATACACATGAGAGAGAGAGAGAGAGAGAGAGAGAGAGAGAACAAACGCTAACCTCTGTCCAAAATTGTCCACCTTTGCCACTGTTTTACTGTCATTTCTGGAAGTCTTTGAACTGTGTTTTCCTAGCCACTGAAAACAGGCAAGTTTATAAGTTCTCCTGAATTGTACAAGATTATTTTGATGCTTAGTAATACTAATAAACAATATTTTCATCTCTAAAGACTAGAAAAATAAGCAGTAGCTGTGGTTTGACTATTTTCCCATCATAATTTGGGGTGTCCAACGCAGTAACACTTCTAACAGGAGTCAAACCTGACATTTGAGCGTAATGTCTCCCACACTTCAAGGTCAAAATTGTTTACGCCTGTAATTCCAGACTTTTAGGACCAGACTAAATCCACAGCAAGTCTAAGTTCCACACTGACCAGTCAGTCTCCCATTCAATTTCAAGTGACTGGCTCCAGTTGCTAATGAGCAAATGACGCTACAGCAAACTGATATCAACACACACACACACAAAAAGCAGAAAAAAAAGCATAATGTGGTGTGGTGACTGCTTGGAAGATGAGTAACTAACACAGGACATTTGTGTGACAAACCGCATTTATGGGGTTTTCATTAATTATGTGTTTGCAGTTTTTAAATTGTATTTTCATGTATAGTGCTGTTAAATAGTGTTATACTATATGATAGGTAGTAGTGTACTGTAGTTTATCCCAGTCTACATAACATTTTCTTGTGCGGAAAATGCCTAGGCATGACTATAGGCTAGCTTTTGCTCAGTTGTTACTCTGTACTCGAGACTGTTGTAACTCAGGTAGACCTGAGTAGTTGTCAGCTTGTGAAGTGAGCAATTGCGACAAAGATTGTGCGCAGTCCTAGTACTGACCAGTGGCGGGAACAGGTCTTTTTCCCACCCGGCTTCTTTTGTGTTCTGTATGCCATAGCGCTACAGGAATGACGCCAGAGACCCGGTGAGCTGAACGCATAGTATCGATGTCGACCTGATCAGCGTAGACAGCACCATATCATAGTCTACTATTGCCTGGAAACTACATTTGATTAATTGTCTGATAGTTTGTGTGTGTGATTGTTTTTGTCTATAAAAGGTCTCCGTCAAAAAGAATAATTATTTGCTTATGTGTATGAAAGGGAGTGAATGACGTTTGCATGCGTGCCTTTCTGAATCAGTATGTCTGTGATGCGAAAGCGGAGTGAAGGTTGTGAGACCGCCTTACGTTACAATTTGTCTGCCCTGATCTGATAATCTGGAAAAAAAGGACACCAACAGTGTTTTTTAAAAATAATAGATTACATTTGCAACAACCTTCTGCATCATCCGCACCATCAAATACCTGCTCTGCCAGCTGGACAAAATTTGGTGACAGAGCAGAGCTCTACACTTTGTCTCTAGAGAAAACAAATCAGACGCATAACTAGTCTAGCAGAAACAACCGAGCAAAAATGCATGTCACTTGTACAACATACCTCTCTTTCAAACTTATCCAAACTGGACATGCTCATCTTTGCCAAATTTTTGGAGCACTTGAAAGCCACCCATTCTTGAGCAATTTCACTTTCATTTAGGTGAAACTGTAAGCACAATTCTGTGACTGCAAAACAGATAAAAGTCTTGAAGAGAAGCTGAGAAGTTTGACATATAGAAAATACATCAATATACTGTTCAAAGGATCTTTTTCATATGCCTTCACATAGTATTTAATGATGATATCTGTTCAATTTAAATTTTAATAATAATAAATACCACTATTACCAGTCAGAATGCTCTGATCCTGACCAAATCCCCTGGGTCAGGTTAGGAATAAATAATAGTCTGGTGAATGAAACCAAACATCAATTTAAGTCCAGTTATGTCTCTCTTTTCACTGATGTTACTGAAGCCAGAATTACGTAACTATAGGTTTACCGCTCTATCAGTTTATGGGTTACAAGTTGTGGTTGGGCCTGGGTAGCTCATTTTAAAGCCCCAAAACATGCTTCCATAACAACAGGTAAAAAGATACAATGGTCATCAAGATGCCTCTTTACTCATCACCTATACGCAGTATCAGTTCACATAGGTTCTTTTGAGGTATTTGGGTGCGGCGAAGACTACCGCTGAACCAGGTGCCCAGTAAGAAACAAAAACAAAAACCTCCGAATACCAAGTTGACTGTCCATACTTACGTTTGGGATAATGTTCATCGTTAAGATCAAACCCAAAAACTCCAAACTCTTCAGAAAGAGTTTCCTCCGACACCTGAGGCATATTTTTGGTGGCGTTTTATGCGCCACACCGGTAGCCAGTGTCAACAATCGAACTTCCCGCGAAAACGTGATTGTAATTTCCGGTCTGCCAGTACCACAGCGAATCGATCTATGACTGTAAACAAATAAATATGCGACATACACGTGATGGCTTTATTTTCATTTTTGATTTCAATAAATGCATGAGTCATGTATTTATCACTTTTATGTTGTGTCATTTGTAGATCCGCAGTGAAGAGTCCTGGGATTCAAGATGGATGACTGCAACTTGGAAAAGCTTGCGGTCAAACCAGGGAAACTGACCCCTGCATTTAATCGCAACGTTACAGAATACAACATTACTGTCGCAAGCAGTGTCGATAAACTAAATATTGACCCTCTGACCAGTGATAGTGGTGCATCTTACTCTATATCGGTAAGCAGTTCAGATTTATTTGGAAACAAGCCTTCGCGCGATTCGTAATTCTTTATCTCCACTGTAATTGCGTGGGTAGATACCAGTTACACTGGATTAGTAACTAAAAAGAAAGAAAAAAAAAGTTTTGAAACTCGAAGGATAGACCTGGTATAAGATAGTACGATAAGATATTTGCCCTTGAGTGCAGTGAATACACAGAGAAAAACTGGCCGGCTTCATTCAAGAACCATGCAGGTTAGACCACTGCATACACCAGCATTGCAGAATATGGTCGTGTGTTGTTTTGTGGTTTTTTTTGCGTTTGAGAAAAAGCCAATTACTCAACCATTTCCTATATCCAAAACTGATCATAAAAGTAGCAGGGCCACTGAACACACATAACTCTCCCAAATGCTGATGCAGTGTGACCTGCTGGGTGCATCCACAAGTAGTTGTATGGCCAGTTGATTGTTTCATCACTCATCAAATGGTCATCAGTCCAGTGAATGAAGGTTGCAAATGAGAAGCTGTCCTTCGCGCCCTTCTTCATGTTTCCCTTGCTTACTAAGACCATAAATTGCTTCCTTTCATCAAAACAGTTGTAGATCAGTGTTTCAGCAGTCCTGGATTTGGATAAGATCTGTATATCTATGCTTCTTGTAATGTGACATAGTTCAGCTGAAATGTGATATAGAGACTCTTTTTATGTGGGGATACCACTCTGAAATGGTACTATAAGAATTAAAGAAATGATTATCCACTAACAGTGTTCGGTGTGCAAAAGGGGATGTTGAAGTGGAAGTACAGGAGTAGAAAGTTTCCATGACTCATAAGGCTGTGTGACATATTTTCTGTTCATTTTCATCTGCAGGGCAGTGGAGGGTCCAAGGCTGTACCTCTAAAAGAAGGAGAAGTGACAGACATAAAGATTGAAGTCACTTCAGAAGATGGCACAGTTAAAAATTATTTCATTCATGCCAAAAGATTGTCAGGAAAGGATGCTAGTTTGAGTGACTTAAAAATTGACAAAGGAACACTCCAACCAGACTTCAGTGCTGATATCACTGAATACACTTGTAAGTACTCTTCACCATCAGCGTGACACATTCACATTGTATCCCAAAACAGTGTACTGTAAAATTAGGATTGTGGATACAATCATGAAAATTGCCCTTGGAAAATTGTTTTACTTGGGGCTGACAGTGCATGATAATAAAGTGATTCAATTGTGATGTCAGACTTTTCACCTGCACTGGATCAGTTTATTTGTGCTGTCAAAGTCCTGTATAGTCCAGCTTTCTTGTTTCCTTAGGACTGTTTAACATAAGAAAATGGAACTGCAAGTGTAAATTTCCTGAGGAAAATATGATTAGATAATCAAGATAACCATTCTTCCCATCTGACTGTAAGTGGTTGTTATTCAGTGTAGGAGTGATTGTGGGTTTTTTTTGTTGTTGTTGTTGTTTTTGTGAACAGGGGTTCAGCTTGGGGTACTTCAGTCCATTATTGAAAAGAATTTCTCCCAAATTGTTTGTTTGTATCATTTCACTGTACACACCCACAGTCATTGTGATTTGGTGGTCATGTTGTTTCGTTGTAATTCTAGGTGTCCTGCCATGTCAGGTGACATCTGTGAAGGTGACACCTATTGTACCAGATCCAAAGTCAGAGGCACTGTTGGATGGGAACAAACCAGGGGAAGCCACTACTTTGTGTGTTGGAGAAACAAGGGCTGAAATACTGGTGACCTCACCTGATGGATCTGCCAAAAAGGTGAGGATTGCAGGCTGCTGCTCAGGGATGCCTACTGGCTAGTGATTACTTCCACTCTTTGATCATTTGTACAGGTCTGTAGTGAAATAACCCTTTCATACTGGTACGGTTTGTGGTCTGCTGCACATCTTGTTTAACTGTGTCAGAGTTAGAGATAATTTCAAGGGCATTGGCTTACTGTACTATAACTTACTGCACTGTACTATATTGTACTGTACTGTACTGTACTGTACTGTACTGTACTTGTGCTGTATTGTACTGTACGGTACTGGTACTGTACTGTACGATACGGTACCATTCAGTTGTTTTTACCTTCCTGGATGTGCCACAGTGTTACTGCAGTTCTGTTCACTCTCTGTTCCAGACATACATTGTTGATCTCATTCGCAAGCCACTGCCGCGGTATGTGAAGTTTGTGGATTCAAAGAAAGCCTTGGAATATGAATGCCCAGTTTCACTTAGTCCACTGTATCGACCCATCACTGTGAAGGACAGTGTTCCCAAACACACATACTCGGCCCCGTACATTGATGCTCAAACACGCACATCAAAAGTGGACCCCTTAAGTGGCCAGGGCTTGCCATCAGACTGGAGAATTGTTGACAGACAGCTGGAGAAACAAATGTCATCCGAAATGGCCACTATTCCTTTGACCTATGGAGGTAAACTGTCAGCAGTTCGTGCGCACAAGTGTGCACGTGCGCACACGCACACACACACACACACACACACACACACACACACACACACACACACACACACACACACACACACATGCGTGGTAAAATTAGAATTCATTTTCATTTTGCAGATTTTCTACTGATCAATTTGTTTCCACACAAAGCCTGTACTGTTATGATGCTGATCTGCGGAGATTCCAGATTTCATACTGAACAACTTCTGTCCTGTTTGACAGGTTCCATTGAACCAGTCAAGTTTGGTGAACTTGCTGGCCAGCTGGATAAATGCAATGTTGACCCCAAGGTGGAGGTGAGGAAATAATTACATGTATATATACACTAGTTTATTCAATATTTGGTATGTCTACTGGTGACGCTTCTATTGATTTCTAATTCCATCATATCTTTGGCTCTTTTCACAATCTCTGGTGTTTTCCTACTTATTTTTTTATTTATTTTTTTTATTTTTATTTTTCTGTGCTTATATCAGTATGTGTGTAGGAGAGAGAATTCTTCATCTTGTGTTTACTAGCATCTTGTCTTTTTCACAGGATCCAAAAGACCGTTTCCAGAAATCTGCTTTTACACCTCAGCATACAGTTGAGGTAGGTGATATTGCGAACCTTAATAACTGATTCTTCACGCTGTTATTTCTGACTACAGTGGTAAACATGATGTCAGTTCAGTAACCCTAGTGGTAAATCCTGTTAGCTTGATCTGACGGACTCCTATCTGATGACTCCTGACGTTATGCACATTTCAGTCTCGCAAGTGGGAGAAACAGCTTCAGCAGGTGTTTGATGAGACTGATGCTGGCAAGCTGATAGAGGCATCAGAGAGGTATCTGCAGAGTTATTACACCAGTCTTCCCTCTACAGGTAGGCCATTTGTAGCCCTGGGAGTGCTGATTTACATATATAAATGGGTCTTTCAATGACAACAGTGTAGAGAGCTGACCCAGCATGTGCCAGAAAGGTCAACGCTGGCATCATTCAGGAGGAGCATAATTCTGACTTTCTTATCTCCAATTAGTGGCTTTTCTTTTCATTGTTGCAACTACTTTTGGGGCGTGGGCAGTGGGAGAATGGGTTGGTTGGTTTCATTTTCATTTTTGGTTGCAGTTAAGGCTTGTGTTTGCTTGCCTGTTTTAATCATGTTGAACATCACCAGTAGAGTGACAAACGCTAATTGAAATTTCAGCACAGGGCTACAAGCAGTTTAGCGAAGGGGAGTCACCCATGGATTACCTTCAGCATGCCATCCACTGTTACGCAACAGCCCTCAAGTTTAAACCCAAGGATGCCAGCTTGCATTTTCAACTTGCCATGATACTAGAGGAGAAATACTATGTTGAGGATATGTTTGGTCTGAAAAAAGAGGTTGGTATGGAGTAGTTTCTCATGATAGGAAGTGTACTCTGTACCTTGGACCAGCCGCGAATTAGTCTTTGCATAATAAAAACTCACTCACTCACTGTACCTTGGACATGCCGTTCACTTTATAACTTCTAATTCTAGTAGACTTACTGTAAGGAATGATAAATGACTTTGCCTTGCGTGTGTGTGTGTGTGTGTGTGTGTGTGTGTGTGTGTGTGTGTGTATTGGTTGGAATTTTAGTGGGGGGGGGGGGGGCTTGCAGTCTTTTGAGGGTGCTATGTTAACTGCCAGTCTCCAGACTGTGCAAACTGTGCAGCAATGAATTACCAGTGCAGTGTTGCTTTAACATGTTTTCCAGACCCATGATGACATGCCATCCTTTAATGTCCAAGCACGTGAGACAGGAAAGCAGGAAGAGGTGATGGCAATCTGCAAACTGCGAAACGTGCAGCCTGGAGCACCTGTCAGCCTTCATCTGAAAGCTCTTGATGAGGAATACCATCATCTTCTTGACTCAAATCAGGGGGGCAAGGCTGAACATGTGCAAAATCTCTTTGCATGGTACTCCAAGAAGGTCAATCAGGTCAGTGCAGGGATCCCATGATAAAGTTTATGTATGTACTCTCACCCTTCTGTGTGTGTGTGTGTGTGTGTGTGTGTGTGTGTGTGTGTGTGTGTGTGTGTGTGTGTGTGTGTCCCTGTTATGCGGCTGGTAAAATTTCTTCTTTTTTTTTTTTAAATAACAATTGACAGGAAGGACGGCCCCCGTAGTGTAGTGGTTAGCACTTCGGATCATGGACCAGGAGACCCGGGTTCGAATCCCAGCCGAGGCAAGCGGGATTTTTCCTACCTAGGTCAGCTCCTACCCAGAGCAGGTGTGCTATGGGCCCGATGGGGAGGCTGTTGCCACACAGCCGAGTTTCACCCACTTCACGGGTGCGACTTTGGGGGTGCTTCCCTTAGTATGACACGTCTTATGATGTGGATGATTACACGGCCGGCACCGCAGGTGCTGTAGTTTCCGGGCCTGGTTAATGCCGGGATATTTATGACAGGAAGCGTGTCCCGCATTCCCAAACCACATGGACCTCCATAGCATCATCTTACTATCATCCTCATCTCCATCATCATGCATAATAAAAATTGTCCCAGTCTCCGAGTCCTCCGTTGGTTCCACCCATGACCTGGGAGGAATACCACTGGAGCTGGCAAAGAGTTGGGGCAGCAAAAAAAACAAAAAACAAAAAACAATTGACAGGAAGGAGCAGCAGCCCACAAAGCGGAGGATTCTGACAACCCACTGGGACAAGCCTTCCTGAAATACATGGATGCCATGATGTTGGATGAATCAAAAGCGATTTACAACTTCCATGTGGGGCGCCTACTGTTCACCCAGGGCAACTATGAGGATGCTGTGCTGCGTCTGGAGGCAGCTCTCTGTTGGAACTCGCAACATCAGCTTTCCAGGTATGGATCTGCACATGTTCACATCTTGTTCCCACATGGAAAGCTTCAGCCAGGCATAACTTGACTTGTATTTGCTACTGTTGGACTTCTTTTAAGTAGCTATCTGAAGCTGGTGACTGCCCTAAAACGATCGTCTAGGATATCAGCCTCCGTAGACAGGTGTTGTTATATACTAGTGGCCACCTGTGTGTTTGACTGTACCTGACTGCAGTGTGACAGTACAAATTAATGACCTGGAAGTCGTCTTGCGGTGAGGTCTGCACTCCCTTTTATCAGTAGTAATCTCACATCGTCATAAAATTAAAACTCTGTGAAATTTATGTTTGATTACTTGTTTGATTGTTTGTCCATGCACAGAATATACCTGGGTCTGTCTCTAAGTTTACGGAAGAATGGGCCAGGTGATCGGTTGAAGGAGTGTGTCCATTACCTGTTGGAGAGCATGGAGGTTTTACTCACAGATCTCAGCAAAAAGGCTGCTACACCTGAGGAAAGCATGTCAGTCATACTGCCTTTCACATCCTCTTATTTATCTGCCTTACGACCTGTGAATGTAATAGCTACATTTCATCTTTATAACAATACCTAATACTGTACATATTCTTTTTTTAATCTTTTGTTGAGAATGTGGATAACATTAGTGTTTCTATAGTCATTGTCTGTGCAATGTGTTTTGCATACACAACTTTTTCTAGAAATTTTCTGGGAGTCATTCCTATTTTTTGTTTTTTTCCCAGACATTTGTTGTTTGATTGGAAAATCATGTGTTTATGGGTGTGACAGGAAGAAGCAAAACCTATATGCAGAGAATCTGATTCGACCAACAAATGTGCATTTACTGCGGGGTATTATTCAGCTTGGCAAGCTTCTGGCTGCACACTCTGACGTCAAGGATGCAATGTCTCCTATTGACATATTTCACACGTAGGTAGTCAAGTGTATTTGAAAATATTGTGCTGACATTTTACCTTTTATTTTTTTGTTTGATGTTTTTCCTCCAGTGGATTTGTTTAAAGTATGTACGTAGCAGTGACTGCAGGTCTGATGAACTTCTTGGTTTCTAAGCTCAATGTCTGTATGATGTTAAGTTGAGATATATTACCCTGAGTGAACTGTTTGCAGTTTGTTGTGTTTCTTACTTGTATGTGAGTTATGGCAAACTTTGGCATGGGTTTCTGTGTCCAGTGCTGCTCTTCTGGCGTCACAGTCACTCCCTGATGTGTACAAGGCTGATGTCTACAAACAGTTGGAGTGGGTGCTGCTTGATGCCCACGCCATTCTGCTCGAGATGCTGTCAGCAGCTGGGAAAGATGAGGAACTGATTGCTCAGCGCTGTGAGAGACTTTCTGCTCTTATCCATAACGCCACCATTCCACAGAACCAACAGCTTCTCGACTTGCAGGAGAGGGTGAGAAGGAATAAGTGCTACACATGGTTTCATTCAGCCCGTAGTTCCTTTCGGTGATACTATCTTGCTGTGATTGTTTATCTTCTCCACCATCTCCATCAAGAAAAAATTATATTTTCATTTTGATGCATCAGTAGAAGCCACTTGATTACAGCAAATAAATTGAGCAGTAGCATTTTTAGCAGAAGAACCTTACTGATTGATTCCACACAGTTCTTGAATTTTTGTTTAGATATTACGTGTAATCAATTTTTTAAAAACTGCTCCAATGTCCAGACATCTCAGAACCTGGTGCAGATCCAGCCATGCAATGCCCATGCATTGTTTTTGCTGGGCTCCTCACAGCTGAATAAATTCGACAACAGCAGTGGTGATGATGAGGCAAAAAAGCTCTTAGAAGATGCCAAAGGTTCTTTCCAAGCCAGCATCGAGTTGCAGGGAAAGCCAGCAGAGGGGGAGGTGCCGGAACTAGTCTCAGGTAAATAAATAATATAGTTATTAGGAAAATTTTGTGTACTTGTAGCACACCGTTTATGGTCACCTGCAGTGTTGTGTATTCAGACAGGTAAACCATTAAGATCTGCTAATAAATTGTTGGAATTAGTGCTGCACTTTCGTTTTTCAAAAGTAACCCCCTCTTTACACACACACACATGCACTGGCATACATCAGACAGAGAAACAAACAACAAAACCACAGGATCAACAACAACAAAACCTCTGTAAATACAAAATCTCTGCAAGGTTTATGTGTTTCCCTCAGGTCAGGCTTGGTATCAGCAGCGTCTGCAAGCAGAGGAGGAGAAGAGAAAGGCAGCAGCTCTCAAGAATGCTCCAGCACCTGCTGCTGGTGCCAAACCAGGTGCTGCTCCTGGCAGAGGAGGGGCTGCGGCAGGGAGGGGCACCACACCAGCTCCAGCTGGTGCTGCCCGAGGCAGGGGGACGCAAACCCCAGCAACGGCTGGCAGAGGAGCACCAGGTGATGCTTTAATTGTCATCATTTGTACATCTGTTTTCTTTGTTGTTATTTTAAAACCCTTTCACTGGTGTTTTTGCATTACTGTTGAATTTAGGCCATTACCATTGCCAAATATTCTGCAAAGCCTTTAGCTTCACTCCCCATGGTCAAATCTGT
Organism: Batillaria attramentaria; assembly: GCA_018292915.2. Classification (NCBI taxonomy): domain Eukaryota; kingdom Metazoa; phylum Mollusca; class Gastropoda; family Batillariidae; genus Batillaria; species Batillaria attramentaria. The sequence continues at coordinate 2,014,572 of JACVVK020000016.1, read as the reverse complement.
TTAACATCAAGAAGCTTGAGAGGCAGAATAGTGGAAACTTTGCTTACAGTTAACAGCTGAACATATGCTGCTCGGGCTTGACTAAAATAAAAATAAAAGGTGTTTCATTGAAAAGTGTTGATTTGTTATTTGACATGGATAATCATAAAATCAAACTCTGTGCTAGAAGGAAGTCACAGATCTGAACATTTTTCAGCTGCAGCACCAGGACGAGGTGCACCAGCACCTGCTAAGAGAGGGGCTGCAACTCCAGCTGTTCCTGGACGTGGGGGGGCCGCTGGAGCGAAGGTAAAAAGTGATTCCAAACTGATTGTCACAGCTGTAGTTGGATTAGTTTTGCTATGTCATCTGGCATGTTCATACTTTTCTTTGTCTCTGTCTGCTTATCTTTTATTTTACTATCTTTTTACACACAGTTCACTGTCACCACTTTAAACAAAGGTGACCTGTATTTGTTCTTGTCAGATATATAGTTTTTTTTGTGGTTGTTTTTTTCTGTCTTCATCTATTAGTTTGAGAGTTTGCCAGAAATGTGCCCATCCTTTCTGCATGTGGTATTTAGCCTACAAACTGTATAGTACATGTTCACTGTGTGACCATATGGGCACATTTTCTGCATTGCACTGCTTGACACGGTCAGTGTTTGTCCTGTGTTGATTGCTTCAACAAACAGCCAGGAACAAAGTCTCCACCAGCCACGGACTCAGCAAGTGGTAAGGCAGCAGTAGCTGGTAAGGCAGCAGCAGGCAATAAGGCTGGCCACAAGTGTGAGGCCACTCCCCCTCCGGCCAGTTCACAGAAAGCCAAGTCTGGTAAGCATCTCGCTTGATGTTGACATTTTTTATGTACATTTGTACTGTATCTCCTACATGCTTCCAATTTTCCACATGTCTCATTTAGAAAGTACATGTAGTAATTTAGTGCTGTGCCTTTAAGATTAAGTTACTGCTTACAAGAAACAGAAACACTATGCTGTGTATGTAGTGACCCCCCCTCCCCCACCGGCATGAAGATAACTCTGTTCACATGGTGTAAATTCAGAGGCATACTGGAATAACTTGCAAATTGTTACCGTTTTTGTATTTGATAAAATGTACTTCTTTTTGATCCAGTTGTCATTTGCAGTCTGAGCAGCAATGCTGACCAGCGTTTTCAGTGAGCTGTAATTTGTTTTAAAATTTCAGAGTGACTTGGATTTCAAGTGTTGTATGGTCAGAGGGGGAGTATATGTGCAAAACATGCTTGTTTGTTGTGTTAGGTTGTTTCTTGTTTTTATTTATTTATTTATCTAATTTTTTTTTTGCTGCAGAAAAAGGCAAACCAAGAGAAAGGTTGTGCTTTGTTGATGGACATTGATATTTGGAATCATTCTGCTCTGCTCCAAATTTCGATCTGCAAAAGAACTGTTTTTTTACAGTCATGCATAGACACACTCAGTGTTGATACATGCCTTGCCTTGGCATGATTGTAAACTAACAGTTGTTTGTAACCTGAAATTTTGGGGGAACGCGATTCTGAACATCCTGGTTGCACAACCATATCTTTTGACTTGCATTTTCCTATGAGAAGATCTGAAACATTTTTTGGTATGGTTTTCATTTCATGAAAATCACAGCTTTACCGTGCAACTGAAATCTCACAGACTGCATGATTGGAGCATGATATTTCAGCACTAATCTTATGTACTGCTTGGTGATTATGCATTTGTTAGTGACCTGTGGGCAAGATCATGTATATGCCGGTAATCAAAATCAGTACAAATACTGCGATTTAAAGCAACTAAAGGCGCTACCAACAAGCATTACATATTTCACAATTAAACTTGTTCCACACATCGGTCATTGACTGACCCATTTTCAAAATGTTTGATTACTTTATAATTCTTATCAAGGTGGACATTTCCTATATTTCTGTGCACCATGGACAAAATGTTCTACAGTTTTAAAGTCGGCCAGGATATTTGTCCTGTTGTAGTTGCTTCTTGTTTCTCATATGCACGTTATTATCTGTAAGATGGTGCAGGATTAAGTTTGTCACAAATAAAGGATCTAGTAGCAGCAAGAGGTGTACATCTATGAATGTTAGGACTATCACAGTCATCAGTGTTGAGAGACCGTGTTTATAACGCAGCCAAAACCTTGTTTTGACATAAAATTTGTTTCATGAATATGCAAAGTGGCTTATAAAGAGAAAAGTTAAATTCAAGCCCTGCATTCCAAGATCATGCACAGGCTTTGAAATACTCAGAGATTACCAGTATTAGAAGTACAGTAGGTGGATCATACTGTAGATGTGGTGAAGACACACTTCCTACTCCTTGCTTTCAAAACTTTCCTGTTGACTATTACCATCCTGCTACTGAACAGTTTTCACAACTTGATGATCCTTGTTTGTGTGAAAGAGGTACATGTACATGAGTTCATTTTTTTGAAAATCCCCATTTTCCCATGGCATTGACAGAGCCCGCTCCTACTGCCGAGGCAACCACCTCAGAGGCCCCAAAGCCAAAGAAGGCAGTGCCAGTGAATGCAAAGACATACTATCCATACCTTGGCTTGGCCCGTGTCTACCGTGCACTGGAAGACCACAAACAGGCTCAGAAGTACTATGATGAAGTGACCAACATTTCTCCAGAGGTAGAAATGCAGATTATATTTTAGGAGCACACTCACGCATGCACACTCAAAAGTATCAACAGCACCTGTAATGAAGACTAATATAGTTTGAGCATGCCTGTGTAAGCTAAATCACATTTTCTCAGCTACTCTGGGAAACAACTGTAAGGGCAGAGTTGAATGGTAAAAGACAACATAATGGTATTTGTCTGAGTAGGCTTGCAAACTTCGGTTTAGGAACATTTATGTTTGTTTGTTCAAGTGTCAGTTCATCCTTCCTCTGTGTGTGTGTGTGTGTGTGTGTGTGTGTGTACACAGGTACATGATGCCTACATTGAGAGTGCTGACATGCTGGTTAAAGCTGATCCACTGTCAGCTGTGGATGTGTACTGCAAGTTCCCAGTATCGGAGAACCCTACATTTGACGATGCCTACATCTTTGGGGAGATCATTCGCATCCTGATGAAGCATGAGAAATATGAGGATCCTAGACTGGCATCAAACATGATTTCCTATGGCAGAATTCTTGGCCTTGGTTCGTATGCAGCATAGTTTGGGGGGGGGGGGGGGGGGGAGGGCAGTTCTTATATTATAATACAGTTTGGTTTGATCTGTGCCGCACTACCTCCCCCAAATTTAACCTTCTGGCTACGTCGCTAAAAAACTTCTTAGTCCTACATCCTGTGAAACAACTTACCCATGGTTTTTAAATAGGTAATTTTGGACTTATTCCTAGTCCTACGTCGTGGGAAACAAATTACCAATGGTTTTTATATAGGCAGATTGCAGCTTATTCCTAGTCCTACATCGTGGGAAACAAATTACCCATGGTTTTTAGAAAGGTAAATTTCAACTTATTCGTAGTCCTACATCGTGGGAAACAAATTACCCATGGATTTTATATAGGCAATTCACAACTTATTCTTTAATTACTCTGCTAATTACGAGTTAAACAACACAATTTTTGGCATGAACATAGTCAAACCATTTATTGACAAAGTCATGAAATTTCAAAGGTGTGACATAAATATTGACTGAGATACGTTCATCTAAAGCAATGTGTGTGCAACTTTTTACCCACAACGTCGTCCGAAGGTTAAGAAAAAGCATGCAAAACACACACACACACACACACACACACACACACACACACACACACACGCATACACCACCAAAAGTGAAAAAAGAAGAGAAAAAGCAAACAAACAACCCCAACAAAAACAAGCACAACAACCAACCACCCTAGGCTGTAATGACTGTGTTCAGGTGCTCACACTGTAGAACTTTAATAAGTGGTACATATACAGAGACTGCACATCAACTGTAAAAATATATACAATACTCAGATACATGACATGTTGGTCTTTTGCATTGTCCAGGTGCCCTAGAACGCTATGTAAAGATCCTGGAAGAGAAATACAAGAACAAGCTGTTGCAGACTGTGTATGCTGGTGTCAACGGCAAGTCTGTGGATGACCCTGACATGCAGACTTTCTTCAAGTTCAAGTGCTGGATGTGACATTGTGACATACAACACAGTTACACACTGATGTTCATCGTGACTTTCAGGATAGAAGGAGAACTCTTTAGGATGAGGTGATCTCACTACGTGTACTAAGGTTCCAGACTCGTTTTGCCCTGTAAGCTGCAGACTTCAATTTGCGACTGTTTTATTGTGTATTACCTGTAGAAATAGGTGCAAAGTGCATTACATTAGAACTGTATTTTATTTTTAATTTTTAGGTGTCTCAAAAAAACAAAAATGGAAGAGAAAATTCAGTGAACCAGGACACCAATATCCCAGTACACACAGGCTCCAAGACAGCCAGGAAGAAAATTCACTGGTGTCCTGTCTGTATGCATTTATGTGATTAACAAATAGACATCAGCATCAGAATACACACTGCACATGTTTAGCAAAGCTTCCTTACCATTATTTATTGATTTATTTCCAAGGAGTCTGTTATTTCTGTGACTGGACCTATGGGAGAAGTATTTCTGTTGCCTCTACATCAGTTGAGCACACCAGTGGGAGTGTCACAGTTTCTTTGTCAGTTTATGTTTTGAATTTTGGTTGACAACACCAAACTGTTGCAAACCTTTGTATGAGGAGTAACAATGACTCTTTTGTTTGATTTTCAGTGCTCATTCCACATGGCAACACTAACAGCAGTTACCTGCATGCACTGAGCTAGTTTGAGTTGTTACTTTTGTAGTAATCCATATTAAATTTGATTGGTTTTGAATATGTTGTAGTGCAGTGATCTTATACCTTTTGGTAACTTTGTATATCTGACCGTCTATTATATGTTTTTGATGCTCAAAAAGGTTTTATGTTGATGCCCAGATAGTTGATGTTAACAGTTCACTGTTTTCAATGGAAACAACTTTATAGGATGGGGCAGATTTCGCTGCACGCAGCAGCAAGTTTCAGTGATAAAAAACAAGACTGTGACGTTTCTCCAGACAATACATAATTTCATGCACACAGTGACATAAAATCTGCGTCATAGGCACCTTACGTGCAACTTTGCTGCTGCATTCTCTTTGGCGGGAGTTGTGAGACGTGTGTGTGCGGATGAAATCGTGGCTGTCTCCTAAACCACCTCTTTGAAGGGCTTTTTACTTTGAGATGAAAAGGGCATCCATATGCTCCAGAGGTACCTTCCATGATTTTTCTCTTGCTGCATTTTTAGACGAGTTATCACCCATGTAAAGAAATCAATCATGTTACGTTTTGAAATTGTTCAAATGCCTTTATTTTCTAGAATTCAAAAGCCCCCCCCCCCCCCCCCCCCCCCCCCCCAATTATACTGAATGGCTTGGCAGCACAGCTGAGTAGCTCTGACAAAGTTTGTGTAAAAAAAAATTTCTGAGGTAGGGGCCGGGTGGTTTGCATATAAGGCCAGATATCTATAACAAGACTCCTTCAGATTTCTTATCACCCGGCATTCCTGTCACGTGTGACAGCTGCACATATGCCAGGAACTACTGCAATGTTATATAGCTTTAATATCAAGAATAACAGAGCTTTTAGCTAAACCTATTTTTTGAAGGTTCGGCGAGAAACACCAGTCCAAAAAGTTCCAATCTTGCAATTTTGTAAGTACAGCCCAAGGTATTCAAGTTCACGTTTTACCAGCCCTCTTGGCCGTCCAGATTAAATGTAAAAATTAATTCTGTCGCGGAAGTCACAACAGCCACAGGGAAATCACAAGACATAACCAAGCATTCTTTTTCAGACGACCTGCGTAAGGCTGACATCAAATGTCGAGTTCACAGAATTGACGTCACCTCTTTCTCCAAAGATGCTAGAGCCGCTATAGTGTAGTGGATCTAGTGTCTTTGGTGGGCCTTACTGACTTGAAGAGAGAAAGAAAAAACCCACCGCAACAATAACAACAAAACAGACAAAATACATGTAGCATGAAATTTGGAGAAACAACTTTATGGGATGAAGCCATTCCTCCTTGTTATTCCATACTGTGATAATGTATGAGGCAAATGTTCATGCAGATTCCGAGTATTATGAAGTTTATGTAGTTTTCAGCATATGATTTATGTTTAGACTGTTGAACCATCAGTCCACTGTTACGCAGAGGAGATTGTGATATGTCCACTGCAGCCATGAAGACTTGATCAGACAGTGTAAACATCAGATGTATTTTATAAAGTGATTGTTTTGTGGATGAAATATATCTAGTTGCTGTTTTTTTTATGAAAAGAAAGCCGGTGGAGAGAGAGAGAGAGAGAGAGAGACGGAGAGAGAGTGAGTGAGAGCGATTTTGTGTGTGTGTGTGTGTGTGTGTGGATATAGCATGTAATGTGGGTTTTGTCAACTGGATGTAGCCCATGGCTCCACCTTAACTGATCAGTGCTCACGGAGCATGAATGCATGTCATGCAATAACATCAACATACAACGTACAACAAAATCTTTCAATTCAGTGTGTAAACTATCAGAGAGTCATACATTGTCATCAAGGATGGCTTGGGGTGGGCCTAACAGCGTAGACAGGTGCATTAGATCTAATAAAACCATGAGTGAAGAGATGCTTAAATGGTGTTGCCAGGCCTGAGTGGCGGTTGACCCGTTACATGTCCGTCACACGTACCTGACGATGTGCAGCACAAGCGGTCAGTAAAAAAAAAAAAATCCAGCTTTGAAAGCTGGAAGACTGAGCTTTCTGCCTGTTTTGTAAGCCTTATGAACAATAAACCTGAAAAAAGATACGGTTAAATGAGAAGCACTCGCCATTCATTGCTGCTACTTCTGGGCCAAACTAGCTCGTGTTTGAAAACGAAAGTAAGATGTCTTTGAACCGGAAGTTCAAGATCTCATGATGCCACGTTGAGGTATGACGTCACTCACCATTAGGCCTATCCCTCTACCAGCCAATAGGAAATCGGAAGAAGGAAGCCATCTTGGTTGCAGGCGTATGTCTGCGTTGAAGGAAAATAGTCATTACACTCAGTGATTCACGTCTTTAGCGGAATAGAAACTTTTTTTCTGTTGTGTCTGGGTAGAAAGATATGTCAACGATGAATCCTGAGTAGTAAGTATTCGTCTTATTTAGTTATAATGATAGAATCGTTGCGTGAAAGCTGGGGGATGTGAGGGACGAACGTGTAATGATGTCAGCAGCTGACATTCAGTGAATCACGCCCTCTGTGTCTGATACGGCCCTCGCGTCTTTTCTCACTGAAGTTTAACTTACTTTCACTGGTTGATCAGCCTGGCTGTAAGTTCTGGGAGTGATCTTCATTTCGAGGGGCTTCTAGACTTCAGGAATGAAACTTGGTCTTGGGCTTTTACGTCATCGGTGGTAGTACCAAACAATAGACGGCCATCGACAGTTCACTGCGCATTTTGCCGTGGTCAATGTCCACTTGAAATGGATGAGTTCACAGACCCATTGCTTAGTGGCAGTGTGTGTGTGTGTCCAGCGTTAAACCTTTCAGAATGTACTGGAAGCGTAGCCCACACGAGTAAACTATACAGGTGGTCTGTGTTGCCCGTTAGGCACTGCTGTACTGTCTATATCATTGTAACGGGCCTTCATTTTCCTTGGTGCTCTTGCCAGTTGCTGTCTTCCTTCCTGCCGCTTAATGTAAACCTGTCAAGGATTCACGCATTCATAAACAGATTGTCATTATAACATGGATTCACGGAGTCACAAACAGATTATCATTATAACAAGTATTAAACTGCAGGTGAAAAGGACTTCATTGGTGATACAAGCTGCATCACTTCAGTTATCTCACTTGAAATTGTGCTTGATGTGTGAAATACAGTTGAAAAAACCCCCCGCATTATTACATGAATGGTGAAGTACTGGAGTTGTAGGTCGTGTGATTCTGCCTTGTGAGCATTTTCCAATTTCAGGCCTGTTTGTCAGTGAACCATTAGAATTTACTATACTGGGGTCAGTGCCATTGCTAAGAGTAAGATCCAACTTGATTGTGGAGTTGCTTTACCAATACAGATGATTCACTATGACTAAACAAGAAGGAAGTTGCACCAGTTATTTGGAACTTCGAAGTTTACTTTTACGGTGGCTGATCTACAGCTATTGGTGCCAAGCATGACAAAGTACAAGTAATTTGTTGTTGTGGTACTAGTACGGTCTGTTATAATTTTTAGGTGGTTTCTTGTCATCATCTTCAGTCCGATGAGTGGTGTGATCACTTTCCTGTGAAATATATATATGTGTGTGTAATGAAGTAGAAATTTGCATGATTGTCACTTAGGTTGTTCAAGCTTCCATACGTGTATGTATAATACAGGTTTAGGAAAAAACATGTGTTTTTTCCTAAACCTGTATTTTATTTTAGTTTTTGAATTTGTAGCGGGCTAAACCATTATTGCCTTTTTTTTCAGTGACTACCTTTTTAAACTCTTGCTGATTGGAGACTCAGGTGTTGGGAAATCCTGTCTTTTGCTGAGATTTGCTGTAAGTACTTAAAATTTTAAAAGTTGAAATTGCATTAATTATCCTTTGCATTTGATTTTTTTTTTAAAGAACACATGATTTGAATATGACAAAAACCCATTGATTTTATATGTTGAATTAGTGACTATACTAGCTTAGACTGTCACAGTAGTAGCCATTTGTGTTGAACAGCAGGGTGTGTTGTTACCCTATACAGTGTACACTTCCACTAAGTTCCAGTACCACATTCACTACTACTACTAAGACCCATGGCTCCAAGTGGAGCATAGGCCATCGACAACCCTTCGCCATCGCACTCTGTTCTGGGCTACTCTTGCCACTCCAGTCCAGTTGATAGTACCGCATTCAGCTTTTCAAATTTCATCAAGTTTAACTGTTGACCAGAGTTGTTTAAGTCTTGCGCGTTGTATGGTTGACTCCTTAAAGAGTCCTTTACTGATTTATCATACTCTCAGTCTAACCAGTGGTAATAGCAATAGTAATACACAGTCATCCACTTCCATAAGTTCCATGGAACAGTACGGCCCAATGTTCAAAACTGTAGCAGTGCATGGAAAGACTCCAGTTTCAGACGTTGACACAATTTTCTGGCCTTCGGAAGGCTTGCCCTGACACTGACTTGGACATTCATTTACCTGATATTTATTCCGTCTTCAATTGCAAGGAATTTGCTGCTGGTATTGTTACTGATGGAGAAGACGTGTCTTTTGCAGGATGACACATACACAGAAAGCTACATCAGCACCATTGGAGTTGACTTCGTAAGTGATTTGATTAGACTAATGTGAGTTTCGTTTCAAATAAGCATACTGAGTAGGTGCATTCTTAACACTCTAATTCTAAAGAAGTACTCAGTACTGGTAGTATTAGCTGGAGGAGTTCTACTTTGTTCTACCTTTGATCTGCCTTCATCGATAAGATCACTCGTTATGTATGTTTAGTGATGAACGAGCCTTTCTCTTTTCAGAAAATCCGGACAATAGAGCTTGATGGGAAGACAATAAAGCTTCAGATAGTAAGTTGTTAAGTAATATAGTTCAGATTTGATTCTGATTTTCATGCGCGCACTCACAAACTGTTCAAGCAAACATTTTGTGAAGGTTGACTGGCATAATTGCTCTGATTCAGAAAACAACTAAGTTACTTAAAAGGTGTAAAAAGTTAACTGGTTCGTGCTGGAGCTATTGACCATGCGATTCATGGTCAGCAAAATATTATTGGATTGGTTACCAGGGATGATTTTGTAGGTTGGAGAAATGGGTGAGCAGTGGCTCAGTCAATTGGTAGTGGTACACTGGTAGTGGACTGCTGCTTAGGGGTTTCAATTTCATTCCAGCCATCCACTCCAGGTCCTCTCGATTTTCTCCCCCAGGAAAATCCAAAATAGGGATATGGGAGGTGCTGCACCATGGGGATGCACTTTCCCCAGGAGAAGCAATCTGGGATTATAAAGTTGTATGATAATTTATGTGTGTTGATGATGTTGGCTTAGTTTGTGGTGTTTCCTTTTTCCTACAAGAACACTTGTACTTAGTAAGCTGTTCTTTTCATGGGTGTGTTGGAGGTTTTCATACCAACTTAGTAAGTAACTTGGTGTTGTAGCACTGTGTAAGTCGCTAAGTGGAACCAACAGATGACGTGTATGTTCAATTTCATTTTCAGTGGGACACAGCTGGACAGGAGCGATTCCGCACAATTACATCCAGTTACTATCGGGGAGCTCATGGGATTATCGTGGTCTACGATGTCACAGATCAGGTGACGTACATAAAAAACTTGCCATGGCACAAAATGCAAAATATGTGTACCTCATTTTCAGCCCTTTCTCTGGAATTTCAAGTTTTTGTATAAATATTAAAATACAGAAAACCACTTAGAAGTTAGTGTAAGTGAGACTACGTTGGTTTCATATGCAGTTGCGGATAATGAACATAGTTCATGTTACAGGAATCCTTCAACAATGTGAAGCAGTGGCTACAGGAGATTGACCGGTATGCCAGTGAGAACGTCAACAAGTTGCTGGTGGGCAACAAGTGTGACCTCACCACCAAAAAGGTCGTTGATTACACCACAGCCAAGGTTGGTCTTCTGTTGCTGCTGGGTTTTTTTTTTTTTTTTTTTTGGCTCCCTTGTGTAACAATGGGAATCTATGTAATAACCCTCCATCGTCTGTCTGTCTGTCTCTGTGTGTGTGTGTGTCCAGAAAACTTTAACGTTGTCATTTTCTCAGAAACTACAAACAGCAGAGACACAAAACTTGGCACGCTGATAGACAACCATAAGACCTTTCAAAACACATCATTTTGAATGACCTTGACTCAAGGTCACGAACACTGTTTGAAAATTTTACATTGGCATTTTCACGGAATCTACAAAGACCAGAGGTTTGAAACTTTGCATGATGATAGACATTGATAAGAACTTTACAGATGGCCTTGTGTCAAGGTCAAGGCCATACAAGCTATTTTTGTGAAACCTTAACATTGGCATTTTCTCAGAAATAACAAACAGCAGAGGCGCCAAACTTGGCGTGCTGATAGACAGTGAAAAGACCTATGCACACAAACCATTTCAAATGACCCTGACCCAAGGTCAAGGTCATTAAAGCTGTCTGGAAATTTTTACATTTGCATTTTTTCAGAATCTAGAAGAACCAGAAGCATCAAACTTTGCATGACTTTGCAATATTGGCAACACCTTCACTGACATACCTGTGTTCAATGACTTTTCGTCAAGGTCAAGGCCATGCAGGCTGTTTTTGGGAAACTTTAACCTTGGCATTTTCTCTGAAACAACAAACAGTTGAGGCACCAAACAAGGCATGATGACAGACCGCAATGAGACCTACCTTTTTGAATGACCTTGACTGAAGGTCAAGGTCATTAAAGCTGTCTGTTGTGAATTTTAACATTACCGTTTTCAGAGGAACTACAAATAGTAGAGGTGTCAAACTTGGCATAATAATAGACATTGATGTGATCTCATTTTAATGACCTTGACCCATACAAACTGTTTGGGGGAAAATTGTAATATTGCCAGGAACTCGGAACGCCAGAGACACTTTACTTGCCATGATGAAAGATAGTGATAAGAGCTTTACCAACATACACTTGTGAATGGCCTTGACCCTTGTCACAAGGGAGCCATGGAGGCTTTTGCCTCTCTAGTTTAATTTATTTTAATTGGTATTAGTAGTAATAGTACTCTTACTGTACATATTTCACACATACTCAGGTGGAAGGTTCATTGTTTTGTACATGAGCTGTTTGAAAGAAATGTAAACCTTGCAGAACAATGTCTACACAAGGGTGATAGTTCCAAAATACTAAATCCGTATTTTTTATTTTTTTATTTTTTTTAAATCTGTGTAATATTCCGTTTGTGACCGAAGCCAGGTGGGTGGAAAACGTGTTCCACTAATGGCTGTCTCCAGTCTCGTCGGTCCCAATTGAAGGCATCAACGACCAGAAGTGCAGTCGCCATTTTTCAGTTCCTCCAATTTGGCATCCATGCGATCTTCGCTTTGATCAAGCATTCAACGGAATTTTTTTTAATTGGAAAATTAAACTGGCTGAAAGTTTCACTAGTGAAAGAAAAACACAGTTGCGGATCGTTTCTGAGGGGCAGACTAGACGTTTTAGCTTCAAATATACGCCTGTGTTGATTGTCCGACTTGGGCGTGTACCTACCGCAGTTTCCCAAAGGCTCTCTTCTGGGCATGCGGTCTTTATGCTGATCAAAGTCGATTTCAAGGTGAAAATCCAGATATAAAAAAAAAAGACACCAAAAACCTCCATTTGGAGGAGTGCTTAATCAAGCACATGTAGCCGCTCATGTGCGTGATAACCATATAGATGAAAATATTGAAACCAGTGATACTTACACAGAGACTTGTGCTGGGAAATCAGAACTTGATGTTAACTTGTGAATTTGTGCAAAGTGTGATCCTTTTCAGTGGATCCAACTGTACTGCACTTTGCTATGCAAAAACTACACTTTGGCTCCCTTCAAATTTACACTGAACCTTTCTGAGAGTAAACAGATCTGCGTGGAGTTTGTGCCAGTGTTATTCTCCACAGTGATTGTTTGGATAAACATGTGTACAGCAACAAGAGGTCTGTAAAGGCTTGAGTCTAAGGGTTGAACTTGAAATTTTGAGGGAAATGTGGTAGATAAGAGCTATCAGTTTAGCTCTCGGGTGTCACAAGAGGCCTAGAATTGGCTCTTAAATTTGGCAAAATTTTTCTTCCTTGGGGATGTTGGCCCCCTGGACCCCTGCCTTGGGAAAGATGTTTCAGTATTTTTAAAATTGCTTTCACCCATGTCTGCACCTATGTTGGTGCTTAAATAGTTGGTCTCTGCCATTGTCTTGTTCATGGTCGTATATCTGGATCATAAAACTTTTATTTTCTTTTATATAGCATCTTTTTACATTGTGTTCTTATTTTAAGTTCCGCTTCTTCAAGATAAACTGTAGTCTGTACTGTAAAGTATGCTTTTCTTGCAAACCCATCAGTTCCATTCATGTGTAATGCCTTCAGCCTTCAACTATACTTCTTTCTGCATTAAATGTTGTCTGTGGTTGATTGTTTTACAGGAGTATGCTGACCAGTTAGGTATACCTTTTCTGGAGACAAGTGCAAAGAACGCCACAAATGTTGAACAGGCATTTATGACAATGGCGGCAGAGATCAAGAACAGAATGGGACCCGTGACCGCAGCTTCAGAAAACAAGCCCAGCGTGAAAATAAACTCCAGCACGCCGGTCAAACAAGGAGGAGGTGGTTGCTGTTAAACCGGCTACCGATTAGCTCTGTCAAAATGGTTTTGCTGACCTGTCTGTGGAGGTTGTCTAAGGGCTCTTGACTGAAAACTCACATGGTTAGGAGAGGCATACTATTGTGCAACTTGTCTGGGGGGACTTCATTTATCCGGTCAGTGTTCACTGAGACAGCAGGCAGTGTTGGGGATTTGCTCTGCTCCAGGGCGTCATTAGTTCTGGGTTGCATTTTGTCATCTGCTTTTACGTTGCAGGTTGCCAACAAAATTGTCTTCAAGCCATCTTTGGTGATTTTTTGTATTAGGAGCAGAGAATGGTGAGATTTATACCTGTATTTGTAGAGTTAGCATTGAAACGTTTGTTCAATAAGTGCTTATTTATACATTTTCTTTGAAATGTATTGTTTGTCAGTGTCAGATTGTGATATCTCAGTGTAGGAAACTTGCTTGGGTGAGATTCCGATCGAATTTTACTTTCTTTCTAGGTCCCTTTTAAAAAAGAAATTGCATCCTTCTTCAGTATGTGGAGCGAACATCCCCTTAATGTTTGTTTTGCAGCCTAGGATCACTCTGATCTCCTGTTGTTCTTCATGGCTGAACAAAGAGTAATTTGGAAAGAAACCATCCGATGTGCTAGGGGCAGTGAGTTGTGAATCAGTGTCTGTTATGCTTGTGTCCATTTTTTTGTGAGATAACCTGTCTGCAGGTGAAGAGAGAAGTAAATGGAGATATGAATGGTACTGTTTCTGTCTATGTACAAAGCCCACATTGACCTTTTTTGGTTTTTTGTTTCTTTTTGTTTTGTTTTATCATCTTGATATATATGTCAGATTTCTTTGTGTATGATCATTGTGGAAATGCTTATCACTTTTGCCTGTGGGTTGGTATCGTGTAATTATTCTTGAATACATTTTCCAGGATTGTACATGTAGTGTGCTATAGGTTCAACACAGACAACAACTGAAAAGTGCTCTCATACTGTCCTCACCGTTTGAAATGTTTTCTTTCTATTATCATCAGTGTACCATCCATGTACAATAATTACATTTAAGAGGCATTCCGGTGTAAATTGCACATTTTTTCAGTCATTAAATATCTAAAAGCCCATAGTCTGCCCGGTACAACAGTAATTTTGAATGTTAAGAGGAAAAAAAAATGGCGTTGAACAGACGGGCTGTTGAAATGTCACTATGGGGGCATGGTTTAGGGGCATAGAGCATAAGGAGGGTGTAGGTGATGGCTACATCTTTTGAGGTGGGCACTTCTGTTTATATGTATAGCTGTCTATATGTATGTTGTGTTGTGCTGCACCGTACACCTGTTCTTGTGCTGTGAGGTGCTGCTTCCTGTTACGGGAAAGGTAGAGAACACTAACAATGCTCGGCATCTTGTGTGTCTTATTACAGACACCTGTTTGCCTCTTGACCTGCCATTTGTTTCTTCTCTGGCCTGTATTTCAGAACATCACTGGAATATCATGAATAAATATGTAAATACACCTCTCACAAGTCTTACATGCATTCTCATTTTGAATTACATAGAACTGATTTGCCCACAGAGATGCAGTCTGAAAGAGTGACTATTTTTGTCTCTCACATTAAACAGTAACCTTGTAGTATGGGTTTTTCATTGAAAATGCCGTAACAGTGCTATTATTGAAAACAAGCAAGAAACAAATTTGCATAAATTGACCAGCACATGAATTGTGTATACTTACAGGTGATCTCGCACATAAGCTGTATATGGAGTCTTGTTATGCAGTGTGTGTCAATAGTTTAGAATGTGCCTTGCATGCTCAGAGATGCTACATTACAGAGTTGTGAAAACCATCTAGAAAGCTGTGTTTTTGCAGTGTGTAACTGAGATACCAGGCAACACGGACACACACTGAGACTGAGGCGAAGCAATGAAGTGATGTTTTACTTTTATTAACACCTTTGGAAAGTGGACAGAAGGGAAAGTCCAGAATGCGTAATTTCGTGCAGAGAGCATACATGTAACAATAGCGTAAAATATGGGAGTCTGATCAGCAGTATAGAAACATGCACAATTTTGCATGCAATGATAACATATATATATATATATATATAATGCATGTTTAGTAAAATCTTGCACAGTAAATAAAAAATATCCACACTGTAATATTAGTTGCCATTATTGTCAAAAAAGGGTTGCAAGCCAAATCCACTGCAGCGACTTCCAGATGTTCTGACCATGTGTAGGTGCAGAAACGAGGGGATGGATTGATGATTGAGACAGACATGTCTGCATATGGTGATACCCATTTGGTAAGATAAACGGTGATCAAGTAAGGCCGGTGCCTCATTGACTTCCATGGCCTCAAGGCCTGACAGTCGGTAGGGGTGACCTGGAGATGGGAGGCGTGCTGATGTCGGCCACTGTCAGTGTAGTGCTAGGTGTTCGTCTATAGAGGTGTGTGCTCCACCCAGACACGTCTTCCAGCCGCACACCTCGTGGGGTCAAGATGTCTAGGGGATCGTTGCCCGCGTCTGCGACCGCAGGCACTTCGGGCACCGTGTCTTTGAGTTCGGCGGCCAGATTGTGTGTACCGTGGCATGGTAAGTCCGTCGTCTGTGTGTCCGCCTCTCCCTGGGTCTGTCCGTCAGTACTGCACGTGTCGGCCAGTTCGCTCCAGTCTTCGTCCTGCACAGTTACACCAACCGCTCGCCTTACTCCATATGCCGCTATCGAGTAAAATTTAAAATATCAGTCGGCGGTATAAGGGCCATTCTTGTGTCGACCAAGACAAATCATGAAATGCATTACCTAAGCTGTGCCGGTGGTCAGTTAAAAAGCAAACAAACTAAAACAACAACAAACAAGGAGGAACGGCCCCGTCCTACAAAGTTGTTTCTCCAAATTTCATTTTATTTTTGTTGTTATTGTTGCCGGTTCTCCCCTCTCCAAGTTCTTCCAATGACACTAGATCCCGGCTCTACGACCTCGACCGATTAGTCACGTGACTGAGGGTGGGGCCGGGTGGGGGGAGACAGACAGACAGAGAGAGAGTGGGTGGGTGGGTGTTTAGGAGTTTAACGTCCTTTTCCACCACGTAAGGGTGATATCAAAGACGGGGCAACGAGAGAAAGGCCAGCACAAATATTTGGCCCAAGCCGGGATTCGAACTTTCGACCCGAGCATCGAAAGTCCAACGCTCTACCATTCGGCCACCCTGGCTCCCCACAGAGAGAGAGAGAGAGAGATGACGTCAATTCCGCGAACTAAACATTTTGACGTCAGCCTCTAGCACTGCGATCGTCTGAGGAAGCTTGTTTATGTCTTGTGATTTCCCTGTTGGCTTTGTGGCTTCCCCGATTGAATTATTTTTCACATGAAATCTGGAAGATCTAGAGGGCTGGTGAAATGTCGGAGGCAGTGACGATACTTGCTTATTTTGTCTGTGAACTAAGCGTTTGACGTCAGCTTCACACTGGTGGTATGACAGATGATGCTTGTGCATGTCTTGTGATTTCCCTGTTGCTTTTGTGACTTCCCTGGCTGAATTAATTTTTACATAAAATCTGGAAGATCTAGAGGGCTGGTGAAACATGGACTAGAATACCTTGGATTGTACTTATGAAATCGAAAATTTGGAACTCTTTTGACCGGTGCTTCTCGCAGAAACTTGAAAAAGTTATGTTTATCTAAAAGTTCAGTTATTCTAAATGCTAAAGCTATAATAGTGCAGTAGTTCCTGTCATATGTGCAGTTGTCACACTAGACAAAAAACGCCGGGATGATAAGTAATTTGCAGTAGTCTTTTCATAGATGTTTGATCTTATGTGCAAACCACCCCTACCTCGAAAATTTTTTTTTTACACAAAACCAGTCAGAGCTACAGAGCTGTAGCACGAATACAGGCAGTGTGATTGGGTGAACTTCCAAAGTCTAGAAAATGAAGGAATTTGAACAACTTTTTCGAAAAAATTCGTAACATGACCGATTTTTTTAAAAGTCGGCGATGACTCTTCTGAAAATGCGGCAGGCTAAAAATCGTGAAAGGTAGCTCTGGAGAAGGTGATTTCCCATTTTATGTCAAAGTAAAAAGGCCTCCATGGAGGTGGTTTAGGAGATAGCCATCATTACATCCGTCCACACACACACACACACACACACACACACACACACACGTCTCACAACTCCCGCCAAAAAGAACGCAGCAGCATAGTGTGCACGTCAAGTGTCTATGACGCAGGTTTCGTTACGTCACTATGTGCGTGAAAGTATGTATTGTGTGGAGAAACGTCACAGTCTTGTTTTGTACCACAGAATCTTTCTGCTGCGCGCAGCAAAATCTGCCCCGTCTCATAAAGTTGTTTCTCTATAGAGAAACAACTTAAAAAACAAGGAGGAACGGCCCCGTCCTACAAAGTTGTTTCTCCAAACTTCATTTTATTTTGTCTTTGTAGTTATTGTTGCCGGTTCTTCCCTCTCCAAGTTCTACCAATGACACTAGATCCTCTACGACCTCGACCGATTAGTCACGTGACTGGGGTGGGGCCGGGGTGGGGGAAGAAGGGAGGGAGAGAGAGAGAGGCAGAGAGAGAGGGTGGGTGAGTGGGTGGGTGTTTAAGAGTTTAACGTCCTTTTCCCCCACATAAGGGTGATATCAAAGACGGGGCAACGAGAAAAAGGCCAGCACAAATATTTGGCCCCAGCGGCCAGGATTCGAACTCTCGGCCCAAGCATTGAAAGTCCAACGCTCTACCATTCGGCCACCCTGGCTCCCCAGAGAGAGAGAGAGAGAGAGAGAGAGACGTCAGTTCCGTGATCTAAACATTTGACGTCAGCCCAGGCAGGTCGTCATACAGAGAGAGAGAGAGATGACGTCAATTCCGTGAAGTAAACTTTCGACGTCAGCCTCTAGCACTGAGATCGTCTGAGGATGCTTGTGATTTCCCTGTTGGCTTTGTGACTTCTCCGACTGAATTATTTTTCACATGAAATCTGGAAGATCTAGAGGGCTGATGAAATGTCGGAAGCAGTGGCGATACTTGCAGATTTTGTCTGCGAACCAAACATTTGACGTCAGCCCCACGCTGCTCGTCTGACAGATGATACTTCTACATATCTTGTGATTTCCTTGTTGCTTTTGTGACTTCCGTGACTGAATTAATTTTGACATAAACTCTGGAAGATCTAGAGAGCTGATGAAACGTGGACTTAAGTGCCTTGGTTTGTACTTACGAAATTGCAAAATTGGAACTTTTTTTTACCGGCGCTTCTCGCAGAAACGTGAAAAATGTGTTTATCTAAAAGCTCTGCTATTCTTAATACTAAAGCTATAATAGTGCAGCAGTTCATGTCATATGTGCAGTTGGCACAAGTGACAAAAATACCGGAATGATGAGTAATTTGAAGGAGACTTTTCATAGATATTTGGCTTTATATGCAAACCACCCCTACCTCGGAAATATTTTTCTTACACAAAACCTGTCAGAGCTACATAGCTGTGCTACGAAAACAGGCAGTATAATTGGATGATCTTCCCAATTTCAGAAAATGAAGCCATTTGAACATTTTTTTCGAAAAAATTCGTAACATGACCGAGTTTTAAAAATCGGCGATAACTCTTTTGAAAATGCAGTACGCTAAAAATCGTGAAAAGTTGGTCTGGAGAAGGTGAATTCCCATTTTATCTCAAAGTAAAAAGGCCTCCAACGAGGTGGTTTAGGAGATAGCCATCATTACATCCGTCCACACACACACACACACACACACACACACACACACACACACACACACACACACACACACACACACGTCATTCCCCCCAAAAAGAACGCAGCAGCAAAGTGTGCACGTAAGGTGTCTATGACGCAGATTTCGTTACGTCACTGTGTGCGTGAAAGTAAGTATTGTGTGGAGAAACGTCACAGTCTTGTTTTGTATCACTGAAACTTGCTGCTGCGCGTAGCAAAATCTGCCCCGTCTCATAAAGTTGTTTCTCTATAGAGAAACAACTTAACTACTTTCTCTATAGAGAAACAACTTAACAAGAATCTCCCCCCTTCACTGCCAGTCAGATTCAGTGGTTGTGAACATGGACACTAAGATGAACTGAACTGTACAGTTTACGGCTGAATATACTGAAGTATGGATACAATGTTTTTAGTTTTCCGCAGAATACCTTGCATTGCAACTACATGTATTATGCCTGTTCCTAGGTGAACCAGACCTTCCTATGCTCCTTAGGAATGACGTACTTACCTCCCTTCCTCCGTCCATGGCATAGCGTCACCATGAAAGGTATTGATCTGCACCTTGTAGACCTGAAAGGCGGGAATGTTCGCGCCGCCCAAATCATGATCAGTGACCGTCACGGTTTGCCAGTGCTGAGTCCTGTCAGTACTAATTCACCGGACCTTTAGCATTGCTAGTCTTGATGGCGTACTTGAACTCGACTGACGTTTCAGGGTGTCACAGTAACAGCCGTTGGCATGCACGATGTTTTGAGGGAGCCGGGATAGCCGAATGCTACAGCGTTGGACTCTTTAAGTGTGCTCAGGTCGTGGGTTCGAATCCCGGCTTGGAGCCGATTATTTGTGCTGGCCTTTTCCTCGTTATCACGTCTTTGATATGTGGTGGAAAAGGACGTTAAACCCCAGACACTCGTCCACCCCACCCGCATGTTGTCATTGCCGGTGGCCGTTGGCCGGTTATGCCGGTAACTGTAGTGCAGTTGGCTGTACTAGTTCCAATTTGTAAGCAGCGCATTTTGGCGTGTGAAGCGGTTACGTCAGTTACGGTTTCCTTGGTAATCACTGCATCATTATTTTAGCTGTTAACTGGGCTACATGTAATAACATCACTGAGATCAGAATGGTCTCTGTAGTAATCTGATAGTCGGACGTTAGACTACGGCTCGGATTTAAGCGTTCTAACATGGCTGCGACTACAGAATTAGTATATATATAAAAAAGTAGATAGGTTCCACACCCAGCAGTAGACGTCTGAGAGATCTTTACCTTATCGACGTTGCCACGTGTTCATTATAACGTCGTTGTCTTCAGAATTGATCTTGCGAACGCAGCCCGACTTGAGACGGAGATCAATGCTTACTCTGAAAATGCCTCGAGTTCCTCACAGTCGGCCTTATATTCCTCCCCTGCCACGTTGTGGACTCGCTGGACAGTAACACCAAGCCCAAGTGATACGGCTGTTTATGAAAGGTTTTGTCTTATTTGAATTGTGACAGGCATTGGCAAATAAATGTTGTTTACTGTTTGGAGTGAACAATGCATGGAAAGAAAACTGCACAATGGGAGTTTGGTGCGGCCACTGTGAAGAAACTCTACCTCCTTTTCTGCTACGTGGCCCTTGAAATTTTCATTGTTATCCAAACTCCGCCACACTCATCAGTTATTGACACGGTAAAAGCAGATATGAAACAATTTTGGGTGGAAATGGGAATCAATGTTCAATACGTGTATGCTCAGTGCTTCTTACCCGGCCAACACTCCAGGAATAGGGAACAAACATCCCAACTGAGGCCGTAGATTTCTTCAATCCACATACATACCTATACATGTACCACATTATGTGCTGTGTTTCAAAATTGTCTCTTAACTCTATTCCTACCAAGTAAGTTCGGGCCGCTGAGGTCGGTTTTTCACCAGGGGCCTCACCGCCCCCCCCCCCCCCCCCCCCCAAAAAAAAAAAAAAAAAAAATTCTGTATGGAGTTAGATTTGGCTTGGTGGGAGTGTTGCACTGATATTCATTATACTCATGTTCGTGTGTTTTGGTTTGACTGAACAGATTTTTATCGTTGCATTGGAGGAAGTACAGATAAACAGTTGCATAAACAAGACGTACTTATGACATGCGCAATAAAAAATTCAGTTATAGCAACCTTTGCAACGGCGGTTCACGTTTGTGTGTTTTAAGTCTGTTCTGTCTCTAAAATTCCTCGAACACGAGAACGACTTTACCCCATGCTGATTTCACTTGTATGCTTCTAGTGTCAAGTCGGAAATCAAACCGTCCAAAGAGTCTCAGTCAGTTTCACTTGTAACACTGCACTCACTACAGGTCTTCCTCCCTTCTTTATCAATTTCTGGCTCAAAACTACCATCCACATCATCATAACTTTCGCCAGACTCTTCCTCACTATCTTACTTATTATCCATGCCTGTAAACAACTTAATAGCAGCTTCAGCAACCGTCAATAGTTGTCTTCTCCCCAAAGCACAGACGACCAAAAAAAAAAAAAAATCTATTGAACAGAGCCGGCATGTGGGCAAAGCGCTCTCGCTTGCAAAAGAGCCGTTACTCTTGCCTGATTCTCGCGTACACGGCCAATAACATGGGATACTTGGGTGCGGTACGAAATAAGTTAGAGCGGCAGCGGCCTTTCAGTTGTTACTGTACGTGTCAAAGATAACGCAAGCCTGGTCAGGACGAGAGAAAACTACAACGGACTTGAGAGAGCGCTGCTGATAGATTGCACATGAAAACGTGAACGAGTCGGAATTGTACTGATTCATGGCACTTGAACTAATGATGTGTTATCATGCGATTGTGACAGGAAGATTTTGTGACAAGTGTATTTGCACTGTGCAAGCATTGTGTGCTGGTTGCCAGCCCCCGCCCCGCCGCGCCGCGCCGGCCGCGCCGCGCTGGCCGCTTGAGCCGTGTCGAATCTTCGCGACTTCGCCACCTGTCGCCGCCATGCCGGCTGTACAATGATATCGACTGAACACGCAGGTGGTTACGTCATTGTAACGTGGACTGAAACACCCGCTCTCTCCACTGTCTGTCAGCAGGGGTTTACTTTCCCCGTTGCAGAAAATAATCTCTTGTAACAATCAGCGCTTGAGAAAATAATCTCAACTCAGTTGAATCATCACACCAAACACCCGGCAATAATGAGCAAGTTATGTACTACTCAAAGGGTTTAATGATACACTTTAAGTGGTACACAGCGTGAGAGAAATTAAGATGGTTACTTTACCGAACAAAACATATGTAAATGAAAGGGAATTGAGAAACAGAAAAGGATAATCCACTGCATCAAATAGGGTTATTAGACACAAGGCATACAGAAACAAAGGCAGGTCAGCACGGAAACTTGTTTATATATCATTTCACACAATGTGAGGAATCAGAGTGAATAAAACATTGCCTGGTACTAAAAGTTTCAGAACGTAGACGTGTTGAGAAAATCTATTACTGACTAGAGTACAGTTTACCGTTATCGTCCACTGAGTGTAATCAGTGATCGACAAAAATTGATGTTTTTGCTATAAAGCAAACTATGTCTACAGGAACGTATTTGATTTGAAGCGCTTATGAGCAACATTGTAACTGAAGGTGATAAACCAAAAACAACAACATCGGTGATCCAGCATGTCGTGACCAAGGGATAGGAACTGAAAGCATGTCAATGTGGCATGTGTGGACGGGCAGCAAACTCGTATCCACCAAACGCAATGCAAAATGACGGTTGCAAATAGCTCAAAAGAACCTAAGTGCAAAATGACTCGAAATAACGCTGACGCCTTATCCTCTTTCTCTGACCTGGTTTTCGGGAGGTAAAATAACAAATTACAGCTTTGGGCGATAAAGTAAGGTGATCCAGCTTTCCGCCATACTGTCGTCTTGGAACATAAGAAGACAGCTTATTTGCAGATTTTTTTCTCATAAATACTGCTCAGAACACTATCAAGTGTAAAGGCTGAATATGTACCGCCTTCGTGGAGACGGCCGAGCCAAGCTGCAACTTTCTACTACAGTCACACTTTGAACAGAGACAAACGGTCCGGTGCTTGTGTTTTCTGCCTCTCAATCCATGCGTGCTACACCATGACAGATTGCTCATTACTAATTCAGTGGCATGGGCGGGCCCATATTACGTAAATCATCGGTGTCCTTGGCAAATCTTGTAAGTGCAGTAGTAATCAAATAGCACATACGTGTTTTGGCAGGCACACCGACCATAATTATATTTAAATGCAGGATCAAGAAATCAAATAAATACACAGTTGATGCAATGGCCGCATACCGACGGGTACGCGAATGACAAATGAATATGTACAATGACGGTATAGTACTACTGGGTATGTACAATGATGGTATAATACTACTGGGTATGTACAATGATGGTATAATACTCTATGTGGTAAAAATAACACTGTAAGAAAAAGAACGGAAATTGAATAGTGACAAATCTTAAACATACGATTTGCAAATGAGCACGGCAATTGCATTTACTTCATCACTACAATCACAGCATACAGGTAATAGGAGTAAATGACAACTCGGCATTAGGCGCTACTAAATTTACCTAAGAAATTCAGTTTTTGATTTTGATATGATTTTCATGCACAATATATAGACACCATAAATTCTGTTCAGGATTTCAGCCTTAAATGGTCACCATAGAACGTCTAACACAGAGCAAACGTAAAGTAAATTGGTCATGACGGGAAAGGTTTAAGGTTAAAAAAAAAAAAAAAAAAAAAAACTACAAACAAGCCGGGGACTGCACTCAGAGGGTTACACACGGGAGGCTGGAATAGTGAGGGTCGTGAAGGGTCACTCCAACCGATGGCGGAGCCAGGGGAACTCATGCTGGCAGGACCATCATCAACTGAACTTTTCGATCTGATTTTTGAACCCTTCGAATGCATGTTTGACATTTCGGCAGTCCGAGTTCTCC
Source organism: Batillaria attramentaria (assembly GCA_018292915.2). Lineage (NCBI taxonomy): Eukaryota > Metazoa > Mollusca > Gastropoda > Batillariidae > Batillaria > Batillaria attramentaria. The sequence continues at coordinate 1,990,543 of JACVVK020000016.1, read as the reverse complement.
TGAACACAGTCTGCAGCACGCTCCGTTCAATATACTCCCATCCCGCCTTGTAGGAAACTTTGGACAGGTACAACTAGGAACTCAAACAATTAGTTAACGTGGATGACCCTTGTCGCCCCCTCCCACCATTTCTCTTAGTATGCTTAAAATAAAGGTCCTCAGACCAAATTTTGAATCTGCTTGTCGATATTCGATCGTGCCCAAAGCCCCGTAAACTTAGTCTTGTTTATCACAGGTCTTGACCTGACTTACTGACTGCCTTTCTGTTTAGTAACTGGCGATGACAGTTTATTTGAACTTCTTTAGGTAAGCGCATTACGACGCTGACATTTGACCGTGACGACAAAGACTCCCACCCCAATGGCCACTCCTCCCCTCACATCGTTAGTGTCCTCACACAGCGGTGAGCTCCTCTCGCTCCGTGCCGGTGTTGGGACGCGTGACGACAACAATGTCCTTCTGGCCCAGTACCTTCACGTGGAACATGCCGTCACGCTGCTTGCACATCTCCTCCTTGGCCACCTTGGCGATGCGGCATGAGAGGAGGATGGACAGAAGGCAGACAAGGATCTCCAGCCCGGCCACGGACAGCGCCACGTAGATGAGGGGGTCCTGGTGCTCCTTCTGGAACGTGTGGCCGTCTGTCGTGTGGTTCACCATTCCAAGTCTCAGCAGCTGGATGCTCACCACGGCTGTCACCATGGACACCACGCAGAATGCAGTGAAACACATGATCTGTAAAAGGCGGGAAGACAGTCAGACTATACACATGTATATGCTGAAAGCTAAGTGGCTGATTTGCGTCACGAATCAAAAACTCGTCGGTATCACCAGACACGCGCGTTTGAACCGCTCAATAGCACATCCAACGTACTGGGAGAACATCGGTTACATTGTCAACAGTAAGTCTGTAATGGGACGGCAACATTCTCGTACCGTCACTGTCACAGAACTACGAGTACGTAAAATGGAAATGTTAAACGTATGTACTTTGTTTTCTGTTTGGTAATCAATCTTTTTTAAGTCAAGTGTGCGATAGCCAGTTTTGCCGCACTGAAGAAGGAAACTCACCACATAAGAAGACATGCGTCGTGCACACAGAATCCCAAGCAGGCCACTGATGAGGAACTGAAAAATGCAAATAAGTACTTGAAAAGGCTTTGACAGCGTCTTTTTGTTGCTCATCAAATTACAGATAATTATAAATAAATCCTCAAGACTTATCCATGACAGTCTTCTCTCTCTCTCTCTCTCTCTCTCTGTTGTCCTGAGAGGAGCGATGGAAAAACTAACATGAAAATAAGAAACAAATTTCACTGACTGCTAAAGAACTTGATTTCTCGATTAATTGTTTTGTTGTACATGTAGCTTTTTTGTCGACACAACTGATGCCGAAGAGTAAAGAGGGCCTTTTTGTGCAGCCAGTCAAATGCATTAACTTATTCCTCTTAAAAGCAATATTCAGTTTAACGACAAAAGCCCTATATTTGATCAGGAAGATAAAGGACACCGGCTGGTTTTCGAACAAGGCCATTTCGTCTGACCTTTTCCGCTGTGCAAGAAATTTACTCGATGTCAATTAGGCAGAACAAAATGATTGTAAAACTCCATTACCCACTAACTCCTGCCCATGTCTCCTTGGGGGAAATGACAGGAGCAATTTATCAAAGTGCAGCAAATTGTATTTGTTCTGTTTGCCGTCACAACTGATTTTTTTTCCCCATGCTGCTCTGTTGATAAGGCAGCAGACTGCAAAACCAATACTTGAGTGTGTGTGTGTGTGTGTGTGTGTGTGTGTGTGTGTGTGTGTGTGTGTGTGTGTGTGTGTGTGTGTGTGTGTGTGTGTGTGTGTGTGAGAGAGAGAGAGAGAGAGAGAGAGAGAGGAGACTCACGAAGCCGCCGCTCCAGATGGGAGAGACGCTGTGCGCGCGCCACACTTCGGCCCGAATACTGGCAATAACACCCACCACCAGGTTCAATGCACCAAGGAACATATGTACACCAGACACCACGTACACTGCCGTCACCACCGGCTTCAACATCTTGACGCACCTGGCGAAACAACAACAACAAAATCATAATATATACGTATATGCAAAACCGTCATCATTGATTTGAACAGTATCCTGAAGACTAAACCGTGAAAAAAAATGTGACACACCACACACCATTAATTTCATCTCCGTGTGGACCAAGGGAAACAGACTATACAATCTTTGTTGTCACCATATGCATTATATTGAGCGTCTTTAGCAGGGACGCATACTGTGCGTTTTACAAACTGTTAGGCCAGAACTTGAAGAGAGAGAGAGGGAGAGAGAGATGGGGTGTCACTGACCGGTAGCAGCTCTGTCTGGCTCCTTGAGATGCGTCGATATGTCTGTGGCGGAGGGCAGATAAAGTGGGCTCCAGCCTGAGAGAGAAAATGCAAAGACATCGGAAGGTGCAAATCTTGTCTCCACCGCCACCCACCTTCCCTTTTCCATTCATTTCCCACCGCCCCCCCCCCCCCCTCCTCCTGCTGCAATGACTCAGCTGATGTTCAAGTTTTACCTCCTCTTGATAAGGAAGGCAAATCTCTCTGATTGTCCGAGTCTTTTCGTGTAATCTCCTGTCTAGCAGAACATTACATGACTCATCGTGGCAGTAGCTGGCCGTTTGGGATAATTCGGATAATGCCCCTTTCAAGTTTTGCAGCGAGACAGGAAAAGAGACGAAGATTGGTGAAAGAATCACATTACTGCAACTCTTAAGTTTATTGAAATTAACAACAACAGAAACCTGCAACATACGACTGGATGAGTCGAAGCGATATTATCAGGGGAACCCTGAAACGAAGAAGAAAGTCAAAGAAGAGCCTTCGGAAAATGTATTCAAACCGCTCGTGGCCATCTGAGAGACCCTTGCAGCAAATCCCATTACGTGGGTAAGGAGCTGACAGGAATCTTCCGCTATCTCAGTGGATGATCGAATTAAACTGAGGGGGCAACATGTGAAATTCAGTACAGTGCCCCCCCCCCCTCCCTGGAAAGCAACGTGGATACAGAAAAGGTTTTCCTCGTCTTCCATTAGGGGAAAACGCGGCGCGTGTCTGGACTGGCAATTCCGTCTTTCTCAGAGGATTTGCATAAATAATGGAGAAACTATTTTGCTGATTTGCTTTCTAAATTCGTCCTCTTTACACCGTTTTCAAGGTCAAAGAAACAGTTAAACCTATGAAAATACACATGCCGAAAAAGAAGACTTTCAAAGCTATCGCGAGGAAATTCTACCTCAGCGCAGATACGACAGACGTTCTTTCTTCGTCGTGGGACCAAATCATGGAAAGTGCTGCCTGTGAAAATCAAAACTTTACCGAATTTTAAATTCATTTAAAATTTATGATTTTTTAAAAATCAATTATTTAAGTAAATTATATTTGCCTCCTTTTGCGGATTTTTAAAAATCAATTATTTAAGTAAATTATATTTGCCTCCTTTTGCGCTCATAGCACATTGGCCCCATGGGCTCGCCATCACGCGGCGGGGCTGATTTCGCTGAGCTTGCCCACCCCTTTTTCTCTTTCCCTTCTATCATTTCTGTCTCCAATGGTCCATTCACCTGTCTTTTACTGTCTTAAAATCTCCTCTGGGGAGAGGTCAGTAAGCGGGTGTCTGCTGACCCTTGGTCCAGTGAGACATCTGAGGGTCGTTTCTGAAGACCGACTTCAGTGGATTCCCCCCACCTGGTCTTCACTCTGGCGGGCTTTGTTCGCAGTGCCCTGCTGGTGCTGCTGAACAACTGCCACGTGAAGACCTTCACGATGCTCCCCTCTCAGGTGCGTTGTTTTCCCAAACCGCATCACGGCGGGGAGGTTCCGTGTTGGAGCGGTCTTTTCTCCAGCTGCATCCCAGGCATGTTGTCTTCATTGACAGCTAAGGAATTTTCTTTTCTTCCTCTCTCCGTGTATCCCTCAACAGCCCATTCGCCTGTCTCTTTCTCTTTTAAGCCTCCCGAATTTAGCCGCTCTGTCCTTTCTCTCATCTCTCATCTGATTTCTAAGTTCGGCCCTTTCATCTATATCCCTTCCGTTTGAACCCCTCACTCACGTCTGCACTACTCGTACCAGTAGCTAGGAATAAGTAATGTTGGGCATATGCTGCGAACTGATTTATTGCGCCTAGGACATGATAAGTTGGCATATTTGCTGTATATGCGTTTAGTATTTATGTTTGTTTTACATAGTTCTAATTGCTGTTTTTTGGTGTTTTTTTTTTAATAAATGGGAGTTCGATAAAAGCATGAAGGTGAAGCGTAGACCAATTAGCCACGTAGACCAATTAGCCTCAGCTGTCCAACGTTACATTTTTTTTAAAGTAGTGCAGGCACACTTAGCCGTTAATTAGTCTTTGTGGCTGGGGCGGCGTTAAGCGCGAAAAACTCACTTACTCACACATTATTTCATAAAGGGGGCGCTACAAAACATTGTTATTTTTATATTTTACTCGTAGAAGTGAAAATTCTGCATTTACTAATGGAAACAGAGAAGTTTAGAGAGGAAGTAGAAGTAGTGAGAAGTAACGCCGGTGAGAGTAAACGTTCACAGTTCTCCAAAATACATGTGCATGCACCAAATACCTTTCAAATAGGCCTATGTCAAAATCAAGCATTTGATGAATTTCCACCGTGCCAGGAAGCAAGTACAGTTTATTTTGATCAAATACCATTGCCTACAACAGCCACAACAGCTCCTACGAATTCTCTATCATCATTCGTACTTCATCCCGTGTGACCACTAGGTCAATCTGTTCCGTCCTGAGAATGAACAGCACTCGGTAACGCGTTAAACTTAATCATAGACATGAATAATTCATACACGTGCTATTCGCGTCTTCTGTGAGCCTTCTGTTTCGTCCGTGGAGAGAGAGAGAGAGAGAGATCAAAGTAGTATCCAAAGACCAGGCAGAGCATTTGCTCAAGATGAGATTTTGACCACTGTGTTTGCCCGAGGTAAAAACTATACACTTTTCATACATTTTCATACTTCCAAAATTAGAAATTTGCAAAGACTGGAAACACCTTCAGACCTCAAATCTGTTTTTGAAATCTGCTGGAACAAATTGTAACTTTAATAAATCAAACCATTACACCAGCCAATTTCGGCTCACGTCTGGCTTGTCATTTGCGACTAGCTTTATTTCTCGTTGCTGCCAAGAGAGGTCGTTTCTGGAACTCACCTCTGAAAATTTCCTGAAGGCTGTCTGTGTGGAGGGACGACATCTGACAGAGTGCTTGTACCACCCACAACATTCTGTCTAACAGCCAGGGGAGGACGATGTACTGGGAGAACCGGATTAACTGTCATCGAGATGGACGGTTGTAGGAAGAGTAAATGATACTCAATATGCATGAAGCGTGGTGGAAAGGGTGGAGATGGGAGTGGAGACGGTGGATCTATCACTTAAGGTATTAATGTCTCTGGCGGGGCCGTGCTTGCCTGGTCAACCGACGTCATTTGGAGACGAGGCTCTTTTTTATACGTAATACGCCGGCGTCAGACGTTCTTTCGCGGGCCTATGTGTTTAGCAGTTTCCAGAATTTTCCAAATCCACATCTGTCTGAGAAGCAATTTCTATTCCAGACTCGTCTTTGAAGATCGTAATATGGACGTAAATGGTGCACACACGAACTGCGGACGACATTCTGCTCTGGCCGGCAGGATATACACGGCTTATCTGGCGGAGATCGGCCACAGATTGGGTCGTGAATCACGACGACCAGCTGAACTGGAAGATCGAAAGTTAAGCAAGAGCATCACTCTTTGCGTGCTCGGACTCACAACCGCTTGTTTTGAAACGTTAGGGAATTGAGAGATTTTATTGAGAGAGAATCTACGACGGGAGGACTTACCTCAACTGTTTTCTAGCGATGATCCCTGGCACGTGAAGCGAATACGTGAGTGGGAGCTCGTCACGCACATGACTCGCCCTTCATCGGCGCCTCCAGTCACAGACGGTTGAAAGCCGATAGGTAGCTCTACGATACTCGTACTGTTTGGTTGTGGGGTCTGAACACTCACGATCACTGGCAGCTATTCCTCGTTCCAGCACGCGACCAGCAGACGGTATAGGGCGGAAATAGTGTCTACAGTCGGAGGCAGGTCGGAGACTCCCCCGCAAAAGTATGAAGTATTCGGCAGGTTTGGAGGCGAGAGCAGCACGACCCGCGATCTCCTTCAGCCAGCAGGCCGTGTTTACTGTTCTGTCGGCTTCTTCGATCTCGCGCCCAGTCGAGAAAGACTGGTATCGATCCGTTCCGACGCATGCGCGGGACGGAGAGTCTTTGAGGAGGCTGTATCGATCGGCAGCACTAGCGGTGGAGTGAGTGTAATTCCTGCCGCTGGAAGCCAGGGGCCGTGCGATGGGCGCCAGTCTCAATCAGCCACGTCGACGGTAATGAAAGAATATGCAAGGGGTGTGGGGTGTTTGGGGCTGGGTGGGAGGGAAGAGGGGAAGGGGGAGGAGAAGTGATCTTGCTTGACCCAAGCCGTGAGGACGCCAGGGAAATAGATGAAAATGTCGATGATATCAAATTTCCGATCTTTTTCTCAAGTGTGAAACTGATAGGAATATCTTACTTAGCACAACACTTAAAATGTCATGACCGACCGGCATGTGCAGGTCTTCGCTATCAGGTTCGGACAGTGAGTGTGACTGACTAGTACAGCATTATATACTGCCATGTGTGCATGATACATGTACCATTCTGACTGACAGATGTACAGCGGGAGAGAAAAATGTGCATGTCAACCGAACATTTACTGAACCGGGTGAGGGGAGGTGCTAGAACTCTGGTAGGCCTACCATATATTACTGTTACGTGTATATATCTGGTATGAAGTGTAAAAAGCTAGGACATCAAGCAAAACAACAACAGCAAAAACAAACAATCAAACAACAGAAGCAGTAACAACAAAAACACACAAAAACACAATAAACATTACCTCAAATCTACCCCTCACACAGCTATTTCACAACCGCTGTATTTTTTTTTTTTTATCTCTTACACCTTTTGAAATTCAGCAAAAGTGCGCTTGTGCTACCTACTACTAGTAGTAGCGCATAATGTAAATGAATAATCGAACAGCAGACAGACACATCGTCCAGACGACCTTGCAGACACTGGGGGTCTGTCTTCATCGTCAGATATCCCAGGCAGTGTCGGCATGGATTAATGTCACAAACTGGCGAAGCAATGGCGACCCAGGTTTGCCGAGAAATCTTCGTGTCTTACATGACAGACGGTTAATAAGATTGCTGTCAAGACGGGAGAGGGGTTGTGGGCGATTTTCATAGACCACGTCTTCCTTTTTGACGGAAGATGGCAGAGAAATGACATTTGTGAAATAGCACTCTCGTGTTGTCTGGAACATTCATTTCTTTCTCTGGCTTTCGTGAAACAGATTTGTAAATTGTGTACTTTCAATTTTTGACTCTGTGTGTGTGTGTGTGTGTGTGTGTGTGTGTGTGTGTGTGTGTGTGTGTGTGTGTGTGTGAGTGAGTGAAACTGCTTGATACCAATGACAATAATCTAGTATGATTCATTCCCGCTGTGCGGGCGTGGTGTAAGCTTAGCGGGAATAATGCTGGAAGCAGAATGCGCGCATATATGGCGTCATAATCACTGTGACGCAACTTTGACGTAGCGTCTGACGTCCTAGCTCAGTGTGGAAATTTATGATGCGCTGATACACACATGGCACGCAAAACGGCTTTGGAATGTAGCCTTTTAGCCACGATCATTTGATGCCCTCTTTGATGGGTTGTTGATCATTTCAAGCGTGTGGAGCCCGGAACTTCCAACTGTCGCCGGACTGGCGGAAGAAGTCAGGAACAACGTCTCTCCGTTCCACCGGTAATGACAAGGGTTCTTTCTCACGTTCTCATTCAGTTTGTCCCGATAGATGTGTCTTTCGTTAAAATCATTTGAAGGCAGTGTGCATATCGCAACCCTGGCCTCTTCTAACGGTGTGTGTGTGTGTGTGTGTGTATGTGTGTATGTGTGTGTGTGTGTGTGTGTGTGTGTGTGTGTGTGTGTGTGTGTGTGAGAGAGAGAGAGAGAGAGAGAGAGAGCCTTCACGCAGTCAGTTCAAGAAACATCCTTTAGCGCTTCAAAATAAAAGCATCATTCAGTATTCAGAGTGCCCCGTGTTCTACAGTCGTCGGCCTGACAGTAATCACCACTGTATCAATTACCTGTGACTTTTTGGCTCCCTTGTGGCTTTTTGGCTCCGTCGTCTGTCTGTGTGTGTGTGTGTGTGTGTGTGTGTGTGTGTGTGTGTGTGTGTGTGTGTGTGTGCGTGCGCGCGCGTGTGTGTACAGAAAACTTTAACATTGTCATTTACTCAGCATCTACAAACAGCAGAGGCACCAAACTTGGCATACTGATAGACAACCACAAGACCCTTCAAAACATATCATTTTGAAGCTCTCTGAAAATTTTACATTGGCATTCTCTCGTAATCTACAAACACCAGAGGTTTTAAACTTTGCATGTTGAAAGACGTTGATAAGAACTTTACAGATATACATGTATGTAGTCGGTGGCCTTGTATCAAGGTCAAGGCCGTACAAGCTATTTTTGTGAAACCTTAACATTGGCATTTTCTCAGAAACAACAAACAGCAGAGGCGCCAAACCTGACGTGCTGATAGAAAATGATAAGACCTACCCACACATACCACCTTAAATGACCTTGACTCAAGGTCAAGGTCATTAAAAGTCTGTTGGGAAAATTTACATTTGCATTATCTCAGAATCCAGAAGAATCAGAAGCATCAAACTATATGTGCAATGATTGACATTAGCAGCACCTTTACAGACATGTATATACCTGTGTTCAGTGACTTTAAGTCAAGGTCAAGGTCATGCAAGCGTTTTTTGGGAAACTTTAACCTTGGCATTTTCTCCAAAACAACAAACAGTTGAGGCACCAAACGAGGTATGATGATAGACAGCAGTGAGACCTACCTTTCTGAAAACTACAAATATTAGATGCATAATAACTTGGCATAATGATAGACATTGATGAGATCTCATTTGATTGACCTTAACCAAAGGTCAAGGCCATACAAACTGTTTCGGGGAAAATTGTAAGACTGCCATGAAGTCAGAGCGCCAGAGACACTTTACTTGGCATGATAATGGATAGTGATAAGAGCTTTACAAACATACTCTTGTGAATGACCTTGACCTGTGTCACAAGGGAGCCATGGAAGCTTTTGCCTCTCTAGTTCATCTAAAATCTGCACCTGATATCGATTCATGCAGCGAGCCTTCATCTGACCGGAACATTTACCTAAGAATGCTGATTACTCCAGAGTAAATTGGGATAATTCACGTCATGATTGGGCCATTTGCCATTTCAAGCCATGCAATTTTCGTCATTATCGTTATGGGCGGCTAGTCTAGCCGCTGCCTCATCACAAACGCCAGACATGATATACAGCTCTTCTTCGATCACTCGTCCATAAATAACCAGCTCTAAAAACGACATTGCCCAAAAGGAGAGATACAGATTTAGAGTAAAAGGATTACAGACAAAGCACCAACGTGCAGACCGACGTCATATAGGTCAAACATACCCAGGCACATACATGTACTAAGTATGCAGATGCGTGCCGGGCCGAGTTCACCAAACTGAAGCTTATAGTTTGCTTTGGAAATGTTCAGCCCACCAAATTTGAAAAATAAATGCAATTCTAAATTCCGAAATTTAAATAGCTGAGCTGACCCTTCGCACCACGTGATTGTAATGTGTTTATGTCCGGTGTGTGAGAGAATGTGTGTGATTCACGTGAGCGTGCGTGTTGGGTTCAGTTCGCGGCGCTTTGAGCCGATTCTTGAAATTGGGTAAAGCGCCTATACAATACTCATTATTATTATTATTATTATTATAGACTTGAGTGATGCGATGGTGCATGCCCTGTTTGATGCTGAGATGACACTGTTAAAGATGCCTTGGAGTACCAACGACGCAGATATCTACTGCCACTATTTGCTGCAGTCTTAACTCACCACTTTTGTGAGAGAGTGCCATTTTCCCGCAGTAGCGCCTCGCTGCCGTGTTTGAGTGCATAGATATATGCTACAAGTTGATGCATGGCTTGTTTCTGTGTGTACAGGGTGGGGCTGAGACTGTGCCAGTAGATGGCCACGAATCACCATGAACCACGAGACTGCCTGACAGGAACCAGCGACCGGCAGCCGGGCCCTCTCTGTGTGCGCTGTGAGGGAGTACTGAGGCACCAGGACGAGAGGCAATGCAACAACTCCAACATCACAGACCAGGAGAGAGGAGGGTTCAGAACTGTCACCATCACAGCCACTGTGCCGTCCAACCCGCCGCGCCCCAGGAACACAGCCCGTCTTCGACTAAAGACAGCAGGCAGCAGTAACGTTAACTGTGTCGGTGACCAGCAAACCTTCCAGCCAGTTACACGCCAGAAAGATGAAGAAGAAACAGTGGACTGTGCATCCCAGACCTTGTCTGACTCCCGGTCACAGGTGCGAACATCTTCCAAGTCGCTGCCGCCACTGTCATCAGCACCATCGAGGCCGGATCACAATTCCTCCTCCCCTGGCTTCTTTAGCGCGTCACCACCCGACCTGTCACCACGCGATCTGTCACCAATTCCCGGCCCTTCCGCTTTTTCCCCAGCCACAGGCCCGCCTCACGTGGTAACGAGGAGAGGGATCTTGACGCGGAGTGGCCAGGTGGGCAGGCGAGCAGCGTCTAGTCAAGGTGTGCAGACAGTGGAGGCGGCAGTGGGCAGCCCGGAAGACGTGGACGGTGTCGATCAAGTTCCTACTGCTGCAGTGGACGAAATGCGGGAGTTATGTCTGGAGGGACCTCAGCTCGATTTCACGCCCGCACCAGGTGACGCAAAGCAGCCCAAGCTTAATACTAACGTTAACTACAATGCCCTTCGCCGAAGACCGCGGACCAAGTACCCGAAGAAGCCGACAGTACGCAGGAAACGTCCAAATGTCCGTGGAGCCTCACAAGTAGTGAGTGTGTCGTCACTAAGGCCGGTTAGTGTCAAAAGTTCACCATCCGGAGAGGGTCTCACGGTCACTTACCGACCTGTCTTCTCCAAGAACGTTTACCACACCAAAGCATTGCGCCCACGAACGCGGACTAAATATGGGATGCAGAAGAAAACTCGCCGGTCCACAAAGGAAAGCGCCAACAACAACCAACAGACCGTCAGTCGTCGAGAAACGGGCACCGACCCTAGATCGCCGTCACCAAAGAAACATAAGATGGAAGGTGGTGGAGACGTGCGGCCCCAAGTCTCCCAGCCTCAGGAGGGAGCCAAGTTCGACAAAGAGAAACAGCGATGCGTATCTGAGTGGCTGCTGAACAAGATTCCATTCACCAGATCTCCACGTGTGACCACCAGCCGTTCACCAAGCCCCAGCAAGGGGGGCAGACCGCGCCCTAGCCCCACACCCGGGCCAAGCTGGGCGGAAGATGAACTTACCGCGCCACCAACGTTACGACAGAAAAGACTTTTCCCACGGGGCAAGACCTCCCCATCTAACTCTCCTAGGCCACGTAGTCTGACCCCCAAGAGGGGAACAAAAGACGACTTAAGCAGGAGTGCAAGAACATTTTCCCCACATGGACGTAGCTCTACTTCCCCGCCACAACACGCCTTGAGCTTGAAGAGAAAAAGCCCCGCTGCTGGAGAAGGCTGGGCAGAAAAGGAGCGTCCAGCATTACGTCCACGTAGTCCATCTCCGCGTGCAGCAATGCGTCCACGGAGCCGATCTCCGCGTGGAGTATTACATCCGCGTGGAGCATTACGCCCACGAAGTCCACCTCCGCGTGATGGTGCTGAAATGCGACGCGTCACCTCCCCTCGACGCCGGGCTACAGCCACGTCTTCCTCGTCGTCCATCAGAAGGGAGCAGCCTGAGACTTGGGACGACACACGTTACGTGACCAGGACACGGTCGTCGCCTCGGACAGAGGCATTCATGCCGACAGAGCGACAGTCTCGTTACGACAAGCCGTCAGCCACCAACGCCAGGCCGGCCAGGTTGGGCGAGCAGGAGGTGTACGACCGCCACTCCTCCAGCCGAGGCCGCCCTGACCCTGGGGGAGCGGACGACAGTGACAGTCGTCAACATGACCTTCACCACCGTCGACGTCGTCGAAGCCATGCTGAGCAAAGTGGGCCAAAGGAGACTGAGTCCTTCTGTCTGGTCATGTAGAGGGAATCCACCACTCAGGCCACGTGATCTCGGTCACGTGACACACCTGATATACTCGTCACGCCTCTGGTGTGAGGGATGAACACAAGCCTGAACTAAAACTAAAAAGAAAATGAAGTAAACTTCGTATTCTCCAGAATGTCAAATCATGGAGCGTTCGTCAAAATACAAGATGAGTACCAGTCACTGTGACACCGTGTAGTGCTTGGCAAAAGTCGCAGTTTCAAGTGACTGCCATGCAGGCCAGTATAAGTTACACTCAGTGTCCTGAAGCTAAGCGCAGAATGTCTGTAGCAGTTTCAGTCTGGCATCAAAACAAATCGAGAGCTGGGTAAAGGACTGTGTTGTAAAGGTTTAGTGTATACAGGCCTAACTCCTTTTCTAAAGTTCCACACGATTTATCCTATTGTCTTTCCTATAGCAAGTTGTTTTCGTGTAGATTTGTTTAGTTTTTCATGTCACCTAAAGAGATCACGCAGAATTTAGAATCTGAAAATGAATCTTTTGCTAGTAGTTTTATAGGCAGGTATTGCATGTTCTTCGTACATCTTTAGTTTTGTGAATGTTTTCGTTTCTTTACACATAGCCATGCATTTGCAGTACAGGTGTGAGGTGTAGGGGTGATATCAGTTAAACACAATAAAGTTACTTGTACTGAATGCGCTGCCCATCATTTACTTTTATTCGCCACTATCGATTCGCGTGTCGTTGTCTTTGTGTGTGTGTGTGTGGTGTGGTGTGGTGTGGCCCGGCCTCTGTGTGTGTGTGTGTGTGTGTGTGTGTGTGTGTGTGTGTGTGTGTGTGCGTGCGTGCGCGCGCGTGTGCGTGCGTGCGTGCGTGTGTGTGTGTGTGTGTGTGTGTGTGTGTGTCTGTGTGTGTGTGTGTGTGTGTGAGAGAGAGAGAGAGAGAGAGCCAAAAATGCTCATCCGAAAGGCGTCAAATTTGGGGTCTCCAAATATGTCAAGATCTTTTTTTCTCCGAGCGATTTGTAATTGCATAGATGTAGAAGTAGACTCCAGGGTCTCGGGTCGTGAATGGTACTTCCCCCCCCCCCCCCAAAAAAAAAAAAAAAAAAATCACTGCAGCCGTTATCGTCAGTTAAAAGTTTGTACTCCAAGTTCGTTTGGCGTTTCTTGGGGACGTCTCGCCACTGTTTTCCGAATTTCCCTATTTAATTTGGAGACTGACGTGGAAAGCAGAATTTTGAATTTTACCAATGTCAGTACTGGGTTTTGTTTTTGCCATAGACTCTCAGCAGTATGTTATAGCGGTGAAAGCACACTACAGAGTTTTCAACGGAGCACAGCACATAACATAGCGTGTGTGTGTGCGTGTGTGTGTGTGTGTGCGTGCGCGCGCTAGTGTGTGTGCCAGTGTGTGTGTGTGTGTGTGTGTGTGTGTGTGTGTGTGTGTGTGTGTGTGTGTGTGTGTGCAAACGTTCGTAGACTTGAGAGAGAACGAACGAACGAAACTTTATTTTAGAAGGATTAAAGATTAGGTGGGCAGACCTTTTTTTAGATCTTGTCCTTGTTAAAACTACAAATACTAAACTTGAAAAACTGCAACTATTTCCTAAAACACACACACACACACACACACACACACACACACACACACACACACACACACACACACACACACACACACACAGAGGCACACACACACACACACATTAGCGTAGGTATACATAAACAAGAAAAGCATTACATCAATGAATGTGTCAAATGCTAAATAAAGTACAAACGTGACCATTACGAGGTATTTACTAGATACTTCAATCGTCTGGCTTTGAAAGTTCTAACCGATTGCGCTGATGTGGTGTGTTTTGGGAGTGTATTCCACATGTGTGGCCCTGAGTAAGAAAGGGAGGTTTTAAAAATATCTACGCGGGGCTTTGGCACTACGAAATCGTTTCTCAGTGCTCAGTACGGCATTTGTGAATGTGTGAATAGATTGGCGAGATAAGAGGGGTTTTTGGAAAGTTTTATTTTCTGCATTAGCACCATTTGAGGCGGAGAGAGAGAGAGAGAGAGAGAGAGAGTCTGTGTCTGTCACTTCCTCCCCGATACATGGCATTACTGACACAAGAACGACTATGATGACAGCTGCATGGTCCCTGAACTGAATGGAAACATATTGGGCTGGTGACCATCTTGTTTCTTTTAGGATAATGTTCAAATTGTCTGAAGAATCTGTCCTGGAGAGAGAGAGAGAGAGAGAGAGAGAGAGAGAGAATCAGACTCAAATGAAGTCTTATCTGCACTTCTGTATTACTGAGAATGGTCCTATAGGCTTCTCTAGGGAACACCGAAGGGAGCTAATAAGATGAGCGAACTGGAACCAGCAAGGAGGTTTCACCTCCCTTTTAGGTACCTGCTAGTCGCACCGCTAAACGCACGACAATCCTACGCGACCTGATGCAGTGTAAAACTTGCTGACTGTGTTTAAACCCTCTTTACAATCGGTTCACACCGTCAACACAAAATTTGCCTCTAAAGTTTTAAGACAAAAGAAGCAGGTGTGTGTAGATAATTTGGCAACTAAAGCCGGTAAACTGGTCGGAGACACTCCACAACACTGGCAGTGATCTTGTAAATACTAAAGTAAACCGGCTGGTTCTAGACACTCCACAACTCTGGCAGTGATCTTGTAAATACTAGAATAACTAAAGTACCTCCTACATCCTTGAATGCGTCTATTAACTCTTGGCTACATTCTTGGGTTTATGCTTTCGTTGACTGGTGCAAACATGTGCTGGTAGAACTTGACTGTGACCGGCAATCATGTAAACATCATTATATACAGTGAGTTAGCATCTCATGATGCAGAGAACACGAACAGGTCTAATCTCCATGTCTGTGTCAGTACCGCATCATTCAAATGCTTCATATCTTTGACAGGGTAATCTTGAATAATAGTATACGAAATTCTGACGTTGTGCCCATGTGATCAGCAACCAAAATGGCGCATTGGATTTGCATGCATATCCCTACTTGTGAAATGAAATAAATTTATTTGCACCCACATGTGAGGCAGGAGAGGTCAAAGTGAGCAGGTGAGGGTGTCTTACGTCTCTTTGCATCGAGCAGAACGGAAAGCACCCGAAAAAGTGCGTGCAAATAGCTCCCAGAATTTCGTACACTATTCTTCAAGATTACCCTTTGACAGGTTCACATCAGTCTTCTACTGAGATCTATAGCGCAGAAGCAACAGTCGCTACTCGGTAGGCCTATCTAGTCCGTACTAACGTGCAGTTGGCCACGGTATAGCGCTAACATGCAGTCACTATCAGTCTCCGCAAAGACACGGAGGACATAATTGGACATCTATGGCACTGCAGTAGATCTGTATCTCTTACCTGTACGTGACACTCACCATGCATACCCAGCCTAATATGAACTGGTTTACGATGTACAGTATTATTCGGTTTATTAAAAGTATGAAAGTAGTGAGTTTTGTGTTGAAAGCTGTGACGCTAGTGTTTATGTGGGCGCCAGCTGCAGTCGATGTCAATTTGTACCGCAACGCTTTGTCAGTTGGCTCCCCGGAACACAGCTCAGTTTACATCACTGACAGCATTCCGCCGGCACAAAGTTGTACGCATGAGATACACAGACTGGCAATAATCGTTCTCCTTTGTCTTTCATATGATATGACTGGAGAACCAACGAGACTGTTGTCATTGATGTTTGTTATATAAGCAAGGTCTAGTTACCTGCCAAGCAGTTCGCATCGTCGCTGCACCGACCGCTCACCAGCCCACCAGATCATCAGTGTTGCACTGTGCACGGATTCTCAGTGACAAGTAAGTCTGTGTCTGTCTCCGTCTGTCTCTCTCTGTCGTAGACTCGTAGTCCGTCTGTCTATCTGCCTGTCTCTGTGTCTATGGGGAATCGATAAAGCGGGGTTTCTAGAGCGTTGGATTTTGAATGCTTGGGTCGTGCGTTCGGTCGTGGTCCCAGATGGGAGCTGCAAAATTTTCACTCCACCATCACCATGTGGTGGACAAGGACGTTAAATCCAACCAAATCTCACACACACACACACACACACACACACACACACACACACTCTCTCTCTCTCTCTCTCTCCTGCCGGGGCCCAATATTGTGCGGGCTTTTTCATCGTTGCCCCGTCTTTGATTGATATCACCCATATGTGGTGGAAAAGGACGTTAAACTCCCAAACACCCACCCACCCCACCCTCTCTCTCTCTCACACACACACACACACGCACGCACACGTGAAAGACCCGAAACAGGCCGTCACGAATGGTTCAGTGCACATACACAGCAAGACTGAGAAACTCTGAGCTGGTCCATGAAAAGACCCACAACACGACAGCAAAAGAGGAGCCGGTTAGTGTTTTCAAGTGCGTCAGTGTCATCACACATATAGTAGTACACGGGTAGTGTAGACGGATCACTGCACACGCATGCGTCATAAAGACATGGTGGTAGAAGCCGCTGTCCTGAAACTACACACCCGGAACTGAGACAGACGTGATCAGTGTTTTGGACACCACAATAATGGCGGTTAGAGGAGTGCTTGTGTCGTTCAAGGGGTAATATTCAGTACAGTTCTTGCATGCCCGACAAAGCATGGATCACAGTAAGTAACAGCTTTTTGATGAAGTGTCACCCTGCCCGCTCTAGCCACCCGTTTATTTTCATCCTGTCGCTAAAGGCAAAGACATGCAGTCAAACTAGGACTGTCCACACACACACACACACACACACACACACACACACACACACACACACAGAGAATATGTGCATTACTAAATACATATAATGTGTATGCATTACTAAATACATATAATGTGTATGCGTACAGCATGTGTGTCTATTGCATTTTGTTCACCAAGCTAACAGTAGCGGTAACTTGATATAGACTCCACTCTGTTATGTCGCTGTAAATCGGGATAGTGGTGATGGCGGTATGGCAATATCTGGGTTTATTTCGACAAAGCGTGTGTTTCATATGTAGATCGTGTCCGCCTGATGCTTATCACCGGGATGACCCATCTGTGTTCCCAGGGAGAAGGAAAATATGCGTAAAATAAAGTGTCTTTATGTTCCCATCAGTCAAGCTGAGCGGAGCTGTGCTAGGGCTAGGTATACAGTAGTAGTTCAGGCAGACATGGAAACTATGTGTATTAAGTGAATAGTGGGCAGACAGTATGCGTAGTATGCTCATGTCGTCTGCTGACAATACACTAGATGACAGCTTAAACTTCAGTAAACAATAGTGCTAATGGTTGGGCCATTCAACACCCCTCCCCCCAAACAAACAAACAAACGAAAGAAAACAAACAAACAAACAAACAAAAAACCCAAAGAAAACACAACCCCCCCCCCCAAAAAAAAAAAAACACACAAAATGCCACAAACAAAACAACAACAAAACCACCCAAAACCAAAAACAACAACAAAGCCCACAACAACCCAAAAGCAAGAAGACATCCCAAAACCAACAAAAACAAACAAACAAACAACCTCTCCCCCCCCCCCAAAACAAAAAAAAAACAAACCCAAAACAACCCCCCCCCCCAAACAACAACAACAACAACAAACAAACAAACACAAAAACAAACACCCAACAACAAAAAACACCAACACCAACCCCGAAAACAAAACAAAACAATAACAACGACGACAACACACACACACACACACACACACACACACACACACACACACACACACACCACACACACACACACACGCACGCACGCACGCACGCACGCTTAGCTGCTGAAGTATTCTTTTATCGAGGATTCATGTTCTTGGTGATTGAAATCTAAACCACACTGTCATTGAGTGAGGCGGTAATGAAAGCCGTTTGGCACGTTTTCTTTGACAGGTTTTGCTGACCTGTTTGCAATACCATGTCACCGTATCAGTGCCCTCTTTTTGTGATAAACAACAGTATTGTTACATATTGATTTTACATGATAATGGATTGCACGTGCTAAATATTACATTGCATTGGAGAATTGCCGAGAAACATTCGCAGACGAAATACAGTTGAAGTAGTACTTTCTCATTCCTTTAAGCAGTAACCTGTATAGGGAAAATGGGGCAGGGTAAAAAGCCCGCAAACTCTGTACTTATCAGTTCACAACAGAAACGTTTCGGCACAACTGTGTAACTTGCTATCATTTTCAACATGGCATTATTTCCACCCTTCACAAACTGTAAAACCACAATAACAAAATGTTTTAACATTGTCGTTGGAACTAAGGGAAAACCGGTGTAGCAGTCCAGATTATACCCCTTCTGGAGTATACCACCGTATAAACTGGCCTAGCCCAGTTCCCCGGGATGTACTCTGGTCTAGGCCCGTTTAACTCTCTCCTGCCCACTTTAACCCCCTTACCACGGACGACCAAAGAGAGAAAGAGAAACGTACACGCAAACGGCCGTGTACAAACACTTTAGTGAACTCTGTTCACAGGTGGGTATATTCCGGGCAGGAGGGGGGGGGGTGAATCCGGCCTGGGCTTATCTATACCCAGGGGGTTGAACCGGCCTAGGCTACTTTTTAACCGAGGGTATAAAGTAGCCAGGGGTATACTGCGGCCTGTTACACCGGTAATGCGATCAGCGTGTCAGTTTCACACCACCGTGTCAGAAGGTTTACCAATGGAATATTATGATTGCCTCGTCCATTTAACTTCTCAAATCTTTCTACAAAATTACTAGTAGTAAACATCTCTTTTGTCGTGGGGCATTAACAAATCATCTGCTGGCAGTCAACAATTGTTTCTAAGGGAGAGAGCAAGCACAGAAGACAACCTGTGTCACGAGAATGTATTGCTTAATCTTGACACTTTTAGACAAAATGACACTCTCAGCTTGAAGTTCTGGCTTATGATTAATAGGCACTTGGAAAAATTGATCAGTTACTGACTTTTAAGTCTCTGAATCATAATGAAACTAACTTCAACGAAGCCTCTGAACATTGGTTGATGTTTTATATAGTACGTTCAGCAGCCCTTTGATTGAAACAGATTGTTACGTATTGGGGAGATACAACAACACAGTTGTGAGCATTGACAAGATAAGCTTATAGCATGCTCAGTAAACAATCATTTTTAGCAACCTTGCCATGGCAGATCACAACGTGATTACAAATCACGAGAGAGAGAGAGAGAGAGAGAGAGGGGGGGGGGGTGGTCTCGGTTGGCATTCTTTTGTCAGCAGCGGTCAGCTGCTACAGTCGTTCTTGATAAGTGTGTATATGTCTGGAAAAAGCGTGCCGAAAGTGTGATAAACTCTAGAACAGTGTTAAAAATATGTACGTTGACTGGTCATGCCGGAAGATCTGTGTTGCCGTGGAGAAGTAGATGGAACTATTTACATTAGAGAGTTTTACAATTTACGTCACGTATCGCACGGCACGCACACGCATCGCGATGCGTACGGGTTAGATGCGTGAAGCAGAGCAGGGTTTAGATTTCACGTGTAGGTGTAGTGTTTCACGTTTTTTTCAGTCAACCAAGGGAAAGAACTCCAGTATTTCCTGTTGTATTGCCGGCACGTGCTGACAACCGCAGCAAAGAGCTTTCTCCGTAGCGCGCGCGCGCGCGCACACACACACACACACACACACACACACACACAGAGAGGAATGAATGAATGAATGAATAAAATCACATAGTGGTTTTAGAAGTTGTTGTCTTTTCTAGCGCCTGTCAGTACTGACTAAAACTTTCAGTCTGCAACGGCGCAACTGAACTGGGCCTGGCCTGGAATGTAGGTCACCGGCTACCCCATTTCAGAATAAAACACGCAAAATGCATATGTTTATAGGTCTTGCAGTACCTGGTGATAAAAATCCAGTTCGCAAATAACATGGCTCTTGCAGTTTAACTGCTTTGTCGTCTAAAAGTACTACTTGAGCTCAAGTAATACCGAATCGAAGCGTGGAGCTCAAATCTCGTTTCTAGATCTGTGCTGATACGAACTGGCCCACTGGCGGGCTGTTATTCGTTTATGGGTGGTGTCTTTCGTAGACTGGTACATGACTTGCTTACGCTTCTTTGATATGAAATATATAATCAAATGTAAGAAAACATCTTTAAAAACACAAAGAAAGTGATACTTACCTTCAAAATCAAAACTCTTCTCTTCCAAACGGATAGGGAACAGCGCACGTATCAAAGGCCTCGGATAGGGAATCCCGTACCTATCGGCTCCGCACGTAACGGGAAAAACTCGCGAGAATGTGCGTTACGGGCGCGATAAGTAACGTATCTGTCCCGTAGGCCTATCGGATACGTGACGTGAATTCTAAAACTCGCTACTGTCGGGAAAGTTTGTTGATTGTTGCGTTGCCATCATCTGTATACTTAGGACATTCTGGGAGGAACTCCAGCAGCAGTCCTTTATCCGTTACATGGTCTCAGTCGAAATGTTTTCATCGTTTAATTTTCTGTACGTGTAGGATTCCAAAGCAGGACATACAATGGACTGGATTGGATTGGATTGTTCAGTTACAGTAGCTTCCATTTCCTCCATAACCTGCCCATGGGGTCCCTCTCCACTTACTGGTGTGGTTGGGACTTTTACCTTTAAACTCTTACTAACCGACCAGGCAACCAGAACATTTCATACAGTAGCCCCACTTTGTTTTCTGTAGAACTACGAGTGCGTCAGATAGTGCCCAGCGACTGCAAGACATCAGTACGGACAGAAAACTGTTCCTGACAAATATGATGCAGCTGACGTCAGTGAGATGGTTGAGGGGTTGGAGGAGTTGCAGATCATGGACTTTTGGCGTGTGCATCGTGACGATGTGTTGCTTGTGCCCGGCCGTCGTAGGTCATCCCCAGTGTGTAAACGGAGACCCGCCCTTCAAACCCAGCACCCCTTTGACACTATGCACGGAGTTTAATGACTTCGGCTGCTGCTCTCCGGAGACAGAACTGCAGATCTTGCAGCAATATGAGTACGTGCAACACAGACTGAATCCCGGAGACTGGTCACGCTGTCAGGACTATACTCGAGAACTTCTCTGTCAGAGATGCTCTCCGCTGTCGGCACACACGTTTGATACTGAAATCTCCGCTGCTTCGGTCCGCAAACTGCCTGGACTTTGTCCAAACTACTGTAGCCATTTCTATACCAGTTGTCGAGACATTGTGTGGTTCATAGACCAAGATTTAGCCGCGAGTTCTGCCTTCCAGTGCAAGAAGGATTTCTGTGGCAAAGCCAGAATCTCTGACATGGACTACTGCTTCCCCGATGTTTCCGAACACGAGGAAAATGCGGGTGGTGACACCCAGAACACTCACACTAGTGAAGGTTGTCTGTGTCTGGAGCCCATTGTGACCAACCTTTCCCTCCCGTTGTACGCCAGACACTCCGGGGACAACACAAGCCGTATGTTTGTTGCCGAGCAGCGCGGTCTTGTCTACATCGTGTACCCGGACAGCAAGCAGCGCTTGCCAACCCCCTTCCTCGACATCTCGGACAAGATCGTGCTCAACTTGTACGGCTTTGGGGACGAGAGAGGCCTCAATGGTCTAGCCTTTCACCCGGACTTTGCCACAAACGGCCGTTTCTTTGTCCACTATAACGTCCGACTCAACAGTCAGAGCGAGCTGACGGACAAAGAGAAATCGTTAGGCATCCTGTTTGACCACAAGACACGGATCAGCGAGATGCACGTGTCAAGTTCTGACACCAACAAGGCCGACCCCAGCACGGAGAAGGTGCTACTGGAGGTCAACCAACCTTACGCCAACCACAACGGGGGAGAGGTGAGAACAAAATTAGCCTTGCACTTTTAAGACACCAAATTTTTCAACGAATTATCACCAGTTATGTATTATGATTATGTACTGCAAAAAGGATAGATATTCTCTGATGCATAACCTGTACTAATATATATATATTTGTATTACGAAATTAAAAAAAAAATTCATGGTCCATCAAACGCAAGTGAATGACTATACTTCAACGTGCCATTCTGTCGTCCACCATATTTGCGAGGCATTGTCATGTTTGGCCGAGCTTAGGGAAGATCGAGTTCTTCTTATGGTCACGTGACTGTGCGTTGCAGATGTTCTTTCTGGACGACGGCTACCTGTATGTATTCCTGGGGGACGGAGGGAAGGCGGGGGATCCCCACAACCTGGCACAGGACTTGTACGTGAACACCGCTTTATCAGTACTTTATCCGATGTTACTCGTAGCACTGATGGACACTGCAAATCTTGAAACAATGGGTGTGCGTACTGTGATCTTTGTCTTTGTTAAAGTTAAACGCTTTTACTAGTTTTACTTTTTCGTAGCCTGTTTTCTAAAAGCGATTCCCAGTTTGTTTGTGGACACCGACATTTGCTGTCATGTAAGTAATTCAATTTCGTGTTTCAGTTAGTCGTAGGTCGTGATTTCTTGCAGAGGTTTGTGTCAGTGCTAATGCCCAGAGTGTACGTGTGTGTTTACAGGACTTCTCTGCTTGGCAAAGTGTTACGTCTAGACGTGGACACGCCCCCAAGCGGGGACAAGCCGTACTCCATTCCGGGCGATAACCCTTTCGTCGGGAAGGAGGGAGCCAGGCCAGATATCTTCGCGTACGGTGTCCGCAACATCTGGCGTTGTGGTGTGGACACAGGCGACAGGAACACAGGTACGTGGTTCCGTACTTCTACGAGCACAGGTTCTAGTCCGTAGCAGTGGTTTAAGTCCGTAACATTTATTTTGGTGCCTTTGTCGCCTTTTCTGCCTGGGTCTGTGATACTGACAGTTCCACTGAGCTGTGATCAGCGGACATTTATGACTACACAGTAAACGAAGAAATTTCACGTTGACAGCCCAGCACTGCTGCATTCGGCGGTAATGGCTTGTGGCTCAGTACATGTGTTTATCAGAGTTAGTGTAGGTGCAGGAGGAGTTCATGTGCAGTGTGGTGACATGGTTTGTATAGCCTACATGTGTTTACCACTGAGCGTGTAGGTGCAGGAAGAGGTCACTGATGTACAGTGTCAGTGGTGACATGGTTTGTATGGTCTACATGTGTTTACCACCGAGTGTGTATAGATGCAGGAAGAGGCCATGTGCAGTGTGGTGACATGGTTTGTATAGCCTACATGTGTTTACCACTAAGTGTGTAGGTGCAGGAAGAGGTCACTGATGTACAGTGTCAGTGGTGACATGGTTTGTATGGTCTACATGTGTTCAGTTACCACCGAGTGTGTATAGATGCAGGAAGAGGCCATGTGCAGTGTGGTGACATGGTTTGTATAGCCTACATGTGTTTACCACTAAGTGTGTAGGTGCAGGAAGAGGTCACTGATGTACAGTGTCAGTGGTGACATGGTTTGTATGGTCTACATGTGTTTACCACCGAGTGTGTATAGATGCAGGAGGAGGCCATGTGCAGTGTGGTGACATGGTTTGTATAGCCTGCATGTGTTTACCACTAAGTGTGTAGGTGCAGGAAGAGGTCACTGATGTACAGTGTCAGTGGTGACATGGTTTGTATGGTCTACATGTGTTTACCACTGAGTGTGTATAGATGCAGGAAGAGGCCATGTGCAGTGTGGTGACATGGTTTGTATAGCCTGCATGTGTTTACCACTAAGTGTGTAGGTGCAGGAAGAGGTCACTGATGTACAGTGTCAGTGGTGACATGGTTTGTATGGTCTACATGTGTTTACCACCGAGTGTGTATAGATGCAGGAAGAGGCCATGTGCAGTGTGGTGACATGGTTTGTATAGCCTGCATGTGTTTACCACTAAGTGTGTAGGTGCAGGAAGAGGTCACTGATGTACAGTGTCAGTGGTGACATGGTTTGTATGGTCTACATGTGTTTACCACCGAGTGTGTAGGCCAGTGCAGGAAGAGGCCATGTGCAGTGTGGTGACTTGGTTTGTATGGTCTATATGTGATGTATATATGTGTGTGTGTATGAAGGTGCGGGAAAAGGCCGTGTGTGGTGGCGAGTTGTAGACATGCGTTTGTGTGTGTAGGTGCAGGGAAAGGCCGTGTACTGTGTGGTGATGTGGGCCAGTCAATGTACGAGGAGTTGGACCTACTGAAGAAGGGCGCTAACTACGGATGGCGGGCCAGGGAGGGGGATGAGTGCTACGACGTAGACATGTGTAAACAGTTAGGTCAGTGACAGTGGACCGGTTTTTTTTTCTGTATGACTGGGTCAGTGAAAACGACGTGTGTCTCTGTCGTAACTAGCCAATCAAAGTGCACGAACGGGAAACGTGTACTCCGACAAACAAACCCACATCTGTAGATTAGCTTGTCGGAGTATGTATCTGATAAAGAGATCAGAAGGTAGAAAAGTGTGCGCTGCGTGCGGTTGCCATGGTGGACCCGTTTTAGTCAGTGGGCGTGTCTACAGGCATCTGCGCTAACTGTCAATTCCGGATGGGAGCCAAAACATTGTTCTGGCTTTCTCTTTGTTCCCCCTTCTTTCATATGAGCCGTGTTTAGTAAAAAATAAAAAAGGACGTTAAACCCGGTTCACAGCCTACCAACAAGTCGGTAGGATTGTTTACTAACTACTGCTTAGTAAATAGCTGTTGCTGTGTCATGTTAGTGTTACATGTAGTATGAAACTGTCAACAGTTGTCAACTGTCATGACAGACTTGGCTTGTGTTCAGATCCGAAAGAACTGGAGTCACCAGTGTACGTGTATGACCACACTGTCGGCAAGTCTGTGACGGGCGGTCAGTTCTACCGGGGCTGTGAGAGTCCCTCCCTCAATGGCAAATACCTGTATGGCGACTACATGGTCGGGTGAGGATACCTCAGTCGCTGGAATATCCTTAGCAACCAACCCACCCACCAACCAACTAACCAACCAAAGGAAACAAAATCAAAGTCACTATTAAGTAAACTCATACCTTGATCACACGCAAAAGTTACGACCAAAAGTTACGACCAAAAGTTACGACCAAAAGTTACGACCAAAAGTTACGACCAAAAGTTACGACCAAAAGTTACGACCAAAAGACATTTTCATCATCTGTTAGTGTTACAGTAAGCAGCGCAATGTTAATTCTTGAAGATTTTAGGGCGCCTGAATGTTATTTGATGATGCTGTTTATTGTATTTTTTGTAGTTCATTAGACATCTTTCTCTTGTACTGTCTTGGCCTGCGAATCAGCCTTCTGGGTGTGTAGTTTCTTATCTACGGATCGTACAGGTACAGATCAGTGACTTTCAGAGAAGTTGTCTGAAAGTACAGTACGATTGTATCTGCATCAACCGTGTGGCTGATTGTGTGCTACAGGCGGTTGTTCAGTCTGGAGGAGGCGTCCAGTGGCGGCTGGGTCAACGAAGACATCACCATGTGTGGTACCGACACGTGTAAAGACGGACTGACCAATCACGTGGACACGTACATCGTGTCTTTTGGCCTGGACCAGAAAGGTGGGTATTAAGAAAACAACAACAACAACAAAACTCATCCAGTATTAGCTTTGTGATAGTTTGGGATAGTGCGTCTTTGGGATAGTGCGTCTTTGGGATAGAGCGTCTTAGGCCGGATAGAGCGTCTTTGGGACAGCAGAAAAGCATAAACGCCGAAACCTGTCCATGGACGTGTTGTGGCCTGACCGGTAGAAAACGGTTACATCTTTCAGAACTAATGCTGGATAACGGTTTCCACGTGCCTTTAATGCAGCCATGGAAACGCACATAACAGTTAAGAGCCAAAGGGTCAGGCTTGCGTTCAATGGACGATATTTGATTTCGTGGATGGCTCCACAGAGCTGACCACTATAGAATACTACACATTTTTCCGCCCCGTTGTCCTCTTGTGGACACCATTCACTACTCTGTCAGTGTTTATGATCTCCACTAACTCCCTCGTGTCGAGATGATTCTGTTCACAGTCGTAGGAACAGTAACTTAAAGTAAGAGTTTGTTTACAATCAAATTAGTTCATCGTTCAGTAGACACAGTCCTTTATTATTATTTTGTTTTGTTATTGTTATTGATGTTGTTATTATTGTTATTGTTGTTGTTATGAAACTGTGTTTCCCGTGAAAGGGGAAGTGTACATGCTGTCCACCCCAAGCAGCAGGCCCAGTGTGAGTGATGGCGGCCTGTACAAAATTGTGGATCCTTTCAGGTGAGTAGGGGAGGCTTTTTACTGAACCTTCATCTCAACCATCCACAATATATACAGTAGATCCGACGTGTTTTATCTCTTCTCGTTTGGCAGCTACCATGTGTCCAGACTGCTACATTTAAGCATTTGCACTTCATAGTGTAGTCAAATTACTGACATATGTAAATAACATAACATGAGGGAATACAAAATAAATGAATGGACACTAAAACAGTAAATGAATGAATGACAAAAAGTAATGATTGGATGAAAAAAATGAATGAATGAAAAAAAAAACTGAAAGAAAGAATGAAAATAAATTAATGGCTAAATTAACTTGAAACTTTTTCTCTACACAGATTCAAAACTAACACCTAAGAACACTTGCCTTTTTCTCTGTTGCAGTAAAAGTAAAGGAAAGTGTGATCGGTAATGGGTTTTTTTTGTGTGCTGACGGTGTTTGAGTCAACTGGTAATAAAGTCTTCAGAAACTTGAACACTGTCGTCTGTTATGCTTTGCTATTATATATTATTACTGAGCCTTCTCTCTGTATCTGCGTCTGTGCCTCTGTCTGTCTATGCGTTTATGTGTCTCTCTTGACTCCCGCGTACAATCATACAGGAAGAGACTGTTGAATAAGAGAACAGGCGCTGTACAATGCATCATTACTGGGCCTACCATGGTCAGGTTCTCATTGGACATTGGGTGTGGCCACCACCGGCAGTCTCGCTTGGTCTAAGAGACCCTGGACACATGGAGTTACGGCAGGTGGTGAAAAGGCTCGCCTTCACACGTTCATGTCATACATGGATGTACGGACATCTGCTTATCCCACAAACATTTTAAACCCGCTATTCATTTCATGTTTACTAAACTTTAGTCTTTACAGAAGCCAGCCAACTTATGTTTGGCTTGTGATGGCGCCTGCACGCTCCAAATGACATATTAGCAGAGCTCTGAATGCCAGAAAGTGCCATCTGCAGGCTGTGTGAACCGGCGAAAACACTTATTCTCCTGCTAAGCGGTTAACCGTGCTGAAAGCGCTATGGCTAACTCCTTCAGTCCTTCAATTGATATTTGCGTCGCGGCGTGATGACTAATGTTGGCTGTGTGCTAGCCTTTGAGATGCTGTCACTGTACAGGTGTCGCAGTAAGTAATACGCTGTCAGACACAACCAGAAAGATCTGTGAGCCTAAAAATATTAAAATCTGGGCCTTTACACTCTTGAAACTTGACATCAGCGCATATGGTATCGCCACCATTATGCGATAGTGACAGTTTCAGGCAAAGTCAGTGTAACCGTCCCGCGTAAGCACATTACGTACTGGTTCATTCACTGATCCACCTTGAGAATGAGTCGGTCATTTCACAACTTGCATGAACACGACACACATCTAACAGACCATGTCTGTCCACTGCTGGCCGTTCGGAAGCATGATAATGTATGATGTAAGAATATTTGCAGTGCCGGGTGACGTAATGAGATAAGTCTTCCCTATGCTCATGGTAACGGCGGGAAAGTCTCACGCTTCAACAGGTGCTCCAGTCACAGTGACCGGGAACTGACATTCTGCAACAGAAACTTTTCAACAAAGCGAGCGGTCCTCATACAGCAGACGACTTACCACAGTGTGTGTGTTATGACGTGCAGTGTTAGTGTATTGTGGTGTCAGAGCTGGTGACATATTATACACTTTTGAAGCAGTGGGATCGAGTATGTTTTGCAGTGGTACGTTTCCATTTGTTTCATATCCTTGAGGCGCACATACAACCGACTGACAAAAGAATGATTGAGGGAAAATATCCGATGGGCAGATGAACAAGATAAGATTCTGAACAAGAAAAGGCGTATTGCCTACATGGACTGTTATGATCAAGATGGCAGGGAAACCTTTCTCTCTCTCCCTTTGACTTCGCGTGAGAACTTGAGTTGAGGTACGCAAGCCTATGTTACACAGACCTCCCTCCCACCCCCCACCCCCCCTCTCTCTCTCTCCCTCTCTCTCTCTCTCACTTTTCTCTTTTTTTCCCTTTCTGTCTGCCTCTCCCGAGCGTTAGGTGAAACGAGGGTGACCGGTTTGACTTACCCATGCGTGTTCGTGGACGTCACATCACATCCTCGACTGGAGGAGAGGGTCACCATGACTAGGTTTGCCCTAGCGTGAACGAATGGGGGAGGGTTTTGACTTTTAAAAAACTAGTTTATGTGTAGAATTTCAAAAAGTCTTTATAGTTGTTCTTAGCCAAGACAAAAATTAGGCTGTTTCTTGTTAGACTGAACAGACATTGGTGTGATTCAAGACCATTCGCACAAAAAGTGAAAAAGCGGCGCGCGCGCGCGCGCGCGTGTGTGTGTGTGTGTGTGCCGCGCGCGCGAGTGTATACCCTTTTGCATGATCGCATTTCAGGACAAGCAACCGTTTTCAATGTGTTAGCTGCTCCTACGACACGAAACAAAAGCAAACATTTGGGTCTGTGGCTCCAGATTTAGTGTCATTAGAAGAGGCGGTGTATCGATCGACTCCGTCTACACACTGACTGCTTGCACTGCCTTCCCCTTCCAGGTCCACTCGCTTCATCCACACATACAGCCAACTCAACTTGAACATGAAACTGGCACGTGGGGGATGTTTACACGACTAGAACTGAAGTGTCGACTGTCGGACGTTTAAAAAAAAAACCCACCAAAACGAAGACGTGTACATGTGACAGTGGGAGGTTATGAGAAAGCTTTGCGGAATGCGGTGCTCACTCAAAAGTCACTTGCCAAACCTTTACCGTTCGGCAAACAAGTCACAAGTGTCTGCTATTTGTGACCTTTCTTCCTGACAGAACGCTGTGACGTGTATTCTACGTAACCTAAACTGTACGGTTTGTTGCGCTTCAAGTTGTTAAATCATTTACGTATATGCTTGATAATCACATTTCATGATCTGTCTGTCTGTCTGTCTCTCTCTCTCTGAGCTTAACGGGGAAGCCTGGATAACAGAATGGTAGAACATTGCACTTTCAATGTTTGGTTCGTGAGTCCGAACTCCGGCTGGGGCCACATAATTATTTGTGCTGGCCTTTTTCTTGTTTCCACGTCTTTGATATCAACCAGACATGGTGGAAACAGACACTTAATTGAATTCCTACCCACCCAGCTCACCGGCCGACGTGCCCGCGTATTGGTGTGATGGGGAAAGTCGTCTCACCATTGTCTCTCACAGTCACAACAATGTAAATGCGTCATCTTCAGTCAAGAAATTTCAGATTTTATGTGCATGTAGTTTTCTCTCTTGCAGTATTGAGGATACAATACAAACAACGTTGACACATACAGATGTAATACTAAACCAGGTTTCACACACAAAATGCAATGTACATGTACAACATACGCGGAAGGTCAGAGTCTGTCTTGGCGGTGCTTTTGAATAACAGTACAGAGAGAGTTGTTAATACAGAAGGATGATCGGTTCTCCTACACGCATGCTGGATCTCGTTTAGCCACGGTGAAACACAATGGGGATATTCCGTCCCTTTAATGCAGGTCAGTATTGTTTGTAGCGTGCACCGTTCAACCAGGTTAGCATGTACAATAATACTGTCATAATATAACGTTGCCGTATCAAAAAGGATTGCTGGTAGTCCTTCAGTACCTACGTCTACTGATGTCGAAGATTTTTGTTTGTTTTTTTCCTAGTGTATACAAGTTTCCAGTGCATACTGACATTGCCCTTAGAATCTGATTTTGCGTTAAACCTCCAGCTGCCGCACTCAGTCAGAAACAGCTGTTGCACGTGAAACACAAACATTAAGAGCCTAATGATGACGCATTTACGAGTTAATATTTGCAACGTGTCTGATATTTACTAGTCTCGTGTTAGGAAAATAAAACCCGCCATTGTAATGGAACAATGTCTGAGTAGGTGATGCTTTGCCAGCCTGTCTTACTGCGGCAGCTTACCACGCTCATTATTTCCATACGTTCACACAGTTACTGCCTTCTCATGTGTTAACGAACGAACGAACGAACGAACACTTTTATTGATAGGCCAGGAGCCCATACAATAGGGGTGATACCATACATACATACATACAGGTACAGACAGACAAATACATCTATACAAGTACCGGCAGACATACTGTGTACAACAGATATATATATACTCCATAGACATCACTATGTGATAAGGTCAGGTGGACACTGACTGCCTTTTTTTGAAGGCCAGAAATAAGTACATTGCTAACTTTTTAACAGTTGTTTCATTTGTTGAGGCCATCAACAAAGCAAGACGGAAAGCGCTTGTATGTTTATAAAACTTTTGCTGTATAAAACGACAGCGAATCTCTGAGAGGCCGGGGCAACACAGAACAAAGTGTAGTTCATCATCAACAGGCGCCTGACACAGCGGGCAAGCTTGGCTCTCAGTGCTTTTGTCTTTAAAGCGCAAACAATGAGTTTTTAAAGGTGAAACACCTAATCTGAATCTTACTAGGCAAGTACGGACGCTCTGATTCGATATCTGTTGAAAAAAAGGACTGATTGAAATAGATGATTTTATCGAATGAAAAAAAGCAAACCTCTCCTTTGTTGATATGGCGTGGTGCCATTCCTGCTGATAACAGTCTTTCAGTCTAGTTTTGAAAACCAAAAGGAAGTGATTGACATCGCCAACACCCTGATTTTGCCACACATGGCCAAAACCATATCGATACAGTAGAAAGCACACAGAAGAAGCCCAGGTGTTCTTGTTTTGGTTATGCATATTCAGCAGCATAGTGTAAGCTTTAGCAGGCAGTCTGTTGCAGGGCATGCTGAGCAAGCGCAACCAATACTTGATACACTTACAGTAAACATTAACAAACAAGGGGTACCTTCCACATTCTCCATAAACTAAGGTATTTGGTGTATGTATGTTCACGTTTAAGAATCTCTTCAGGGCAAATAAGTGGATGGCTTCAATAGACTTTAAGTTGGCTTCAATGCCCCACACTTCAGCTGCATAAGTCAGGATGGGTTGAATCTGCATGTCAAAAAGTTTAAAAAATATAGTTGGCGACTGCTCACCAATGGCCCACAACAGTCTTAAAATACCAAAAATACCTTTTTTTGCCCGTCTGGCCATGTCATTCATTGTGTGTGAAAAAGACAGGCGCGTTGACAAAATAACACCCAAGTATTTATAACAGTTCACGATTGAGAGATTTTGACCACCATAAACCCATCTTTCCCGACTAGAAATAAGACCACCACTCCTGAAAATGATTACGTTTGATTTTTGTAAGTTAACTGTTAGACATAGGCGGTTGGCTGTGTTCCAAAGAATGTTCAACTGATTCTGTAAGCCATTTACAGAATCAGAAACCAGGGCTACGTCATCTGCAAATAGAAGTATCAATATTTCAATAACATCTGGAAAGAGTTGTATACCATGTTTGCCATGAACCATAATATCTTCTGCGAGCTCGTTGATAAGCAAAGAGAATAACACCGGACTGCAAATTTCGCCCTGCTTCACGCCTCTGGGGCACATGAAGGCATCAGTTAGATCGCCCCCGACTCTCACTCTGGCTTTAACAACTTCGTACATGCTTTTGATTGCATTAAACATTTTACCCTTAAGTCCGTTTTTTTTTCAGAACCATCCATAATTTGTCGTGCACGACAGAATCGAAAGCTTTTTTAAAATCAATAAAGGCAACGTATAGTTTTCTGTGTTTAGTGAGCTGTTTCTGGACTAAAGAAACAAGTGTGAAAATTTGGTCCACTGTGCTGTATTGTTTCCGAAACCCACCCTGTGCTTCATTAATGATATTGTTTTCTTCAACCCAGTTAGTAAGCCTTCTATTCAAAATGTAACTGTATAATTTGCTACTTATGTTTAAAAGTGAGATCCCCCTGTAATTATCTGTACTATCTGGGTCACCCTTCTTGTACAGTGGAAGAATAAGAGATTCAGACCATGCTTTCGGGTAGACACCTGAAGAGAATAACACATTGAAAAATTTAACTAGAAACGGCACAATAGTTGTTGAAGAATTCTTAAAAAATTCACTAATTAGCCCATCTGGTCCTGGAGCTTTACCATTTTTTAGTGCTCTAATTGCGTCACCAACTTCCTCGGGGGAAATATCAGATTCTAAGTCTTCATGATGACCATCATCATTAGCTACCGGTATGACGTCGTCTGCATTTTCATCAACAATGTTACAGTCTGACTGTTCTTCAACTGCACACGAGTTAAACACTTCCTTGAAGTGGGTAAACCATTTATCTGCCGCTGTTTTGTTTGGCAAAGAATTTTTTGATAAGAAAGACTTAATAGTAGACCAGAAAGTCTTAGAATCTGAACCAGCATCGTTAAGTGTGTTAAGAACATTGTTTTTAAAACTTGTTTTCTTACACTGTAACAGTTTTTTGTAGTCTTTCCTTTTTTTAATGTAGTGAAGTCTATCTTCCTCATGTGTTGATATGTTGTCATTTACAGTGGCCGGTGTGAGGTTGTTAACTACTCATACAATATCCATGAAGTTACTGCCTTCACATGTGTTGCTATGTTATTATTTACAGTAGTGTGTGTGTGTGTGTGTGTGTGTGTGTGTGTGTGTGTGTGTGTGTGTGTGTGTGTGTTTACACGAGGCTGCTAACTTACAATATCCATAACGTTACTGCCTTCGTATGTGTTTACAGTGGTGTCCATGTGTTTGCACGGTATTCTTCTATGCGAGAGAGAGAGAGAGAGAGAGAGAGAGATGCATAAAATCGTGCTATGATTTATGTCACCGTGTGGCTGTTAATGTGATGATGACCATGTTGTGAAGCAGAAACCGTGCACCATATCGATTTTACACCCGCCAGTCTCTGCACGCAGTATATCAAAAGTCATTATTACAGTCGTCGAAACCCGAAAATCAAACACAGCATCCGGATTTCAAACACACAACATGTGTCGGCCCTGGCATGGTAGAAACATTAAACCCAAACTGGTGAAATTACAAATTGAACATGTTACTCGTAACTTTGATCTACGCCCAGCGGTTCAGCAAATACGCACGTTTTCTCTTTCTCTGTCAGGACGTACGTGTGTGTGTGTGTGTGTGTGTGTGTGGCACTCACGACAGCAAACAGACTGTAGGTTCGGTGAAGGAAATGAATGAAGAAAGGTCTACAGAATATTGTAGCCTGGCCGCTGTTTGGTTTTTCTCCTTGATTATAAATGTGGAAATCTGGTTAAGTGTGTAGTGATTAGCCGAAGGAGGTAACCCACCATATCCCTAAACTGATTGGAAAGAACAGAAACCCTGAACTTTGTCCTTTCTGTTGCCCACAGTGACGACCACAATCTCGTCTGTTCCAGAACGGATTGTGAAAGGTTGCATCGATCAGACGAGGAGGAGGAAATGAAAATGCAGTGAAGACAAAAAGGGAAGGAGAGAACACAAGGCGGATCAGCTCTCATTACCACACACGCTGCTGAGACGGCCCCCAGGGTAATCACTTCTCAAATCAATCATCGGCTTCACATTGTCGCCATACACACGCCGTCTGGGGTCCAGGGACTAGGCTTTCTCACCTACCGCCATGGTTCTACGGCTGAGAGAAACTGTCAGAACAGCTGTTTTTGTCATGCTTTTGTGCACGTGCACTGTCTTCCCGGATGACGTCAGCGGGTCCTCTTGCTTCTGTCTGAAGAAACTGGTGGATAAACTATACAGCCCGGTAGAGTACATCCCCATCACACGAGACAACATAGTGAGGACTCTTGTAGTGGAGCAGAGAGGAGTAGTCCGCTCATTTCTGGATGGATCAGACGAGGGTCAGGTTTTCATGGACATCCGAGACCGCGTGATGACCAGCGGTACAGAAGGGGAAGAGAGGGGTAAGCAAACCAGACAAGGGGCTGTAAAGAGCTGAAAACCTTAGTCAAGTTCCAGTTTGGGCCATACTCGGGACAAATCTGTCACCAGGCCCTCTCGCCCCCTGTTTGCACAGTCAATATTTCTATCGGTATCCTCCGAATCATTTTATCATATGATCAAGTCAGGCACGATTATGTGCAAACATAATGAAATAATTATATGAGCTCTGAGATGTCTCGGCACTCTGCAGCTCCGCAGTTTTGGTAATGTGAGCAACCGCGAAACCGGAACATTTGCTCAGTCGTATGATTTGACTTTAATGAAGACCCTTATCCTTAGCCATTCTGTACCCATTTAACACTCTGCTTCTATTGAATACGTTTCCTGCTCGATCGTCCTTAACGTACAACTCTTTAGCATGACCTATTAATCTCTTGTTTATTGTAAACTGTGTATGTTGAATGATCAATCTTGTTCCTCAGTGCCGGTGTTCTACTGAACTGGCCATTACTGACGTGCAGCCTAAAATTCCACATAAAAATGGGAGGGAGTGAAAATGGTTTTATTTGTGTTGTTTTCAGGTTTACTGAGCGTGGCATTACATCCTCGCTACAACCAGACATCTGTAGGACGGGTGTTTAGCTACTACATTCGTAACGTCAGTGGCCAGGACTACACTTACGTCAGCGAGTTCACTGCCACTGATGACGTAGTGGACGTGACGTCAGAGCGATTTTTACTACGTGTACGGCAGCCCTTCGTTAAGGGCAACGGGGGCCAGGTGAGAGTGTCTCTATAAATCTCTCTCGAAAATATATTTGCCATGGGAATTTTCGCTGTATTCTTGAAACACTGCATAATACAACAAATTTAGGTATACGAGTTGCCTATAACATGCCTGGCTCGAGATCTTGACGACTGACAGATATAAATATCGAAGAAATGTTTTCTAGCGTGGTTTCGTGTGTATTATTTACTGAATGCAAGGCGGTTTCTTCGCCCGACCATTTATTATTGAACAACAGGTGAATTTTGAGTACCTGTGCTTGTGCCGCAGTTGCTGTTTGGCGATGATGGACTATTGTATATCTTTACTGGGGATGGGACAGGCAACGATGACCTGCAAGGAAACGCCCAGGATTCGTAAGCTCTCTCTCTCTCTTAAAAACACAATCTCTCTCTCTCACACACACACACACACACACACACACACACACACACACACACACACAACACACACACACACTGCACACACACACACACACACACACACACACACACACACACACACACAGTGCGTGTACTTTGTAGGTGTAGAAGTCCATTCCCTCTCGGCCAGACAAGTCACCATTTTCTTTGGTTTTGCGTTTGGTATATTTATGGTTTGGTTTTATCAACCCATGTTTGGGATGGAGGGAAGTTCAAGACGGTCTTGATCTTGGCCTCCTCAGCATGAAGTATACACTAACTTGCTTTTCCAGCTGAACCTTCTTTTGCTCGTTCTTTGTTGTTTTTTTTTGCGGGGGTGTATTTTGTGTTGTGGGGGTGTTGTTTGACAGACAATCGTTCCTGGGCAAGGTGTTGCGTGTTGACGTGGATCAGCAGGGTCTTGAGGCTGGCGACTCATCCAGCGCTCGTCTGTACCATATACCACCTTCCAACCCTTTCATCGGAAACCCGCATGCCAGACCGGAAGTGTTTGCTCTGGGCTTGCGCAACCCTTGGCGCTGTAGTCTGGACAGTAAAAACAGAGGAGGTAACTTTGCATTGCACAAACGACACAAGTAGCAGTGTTTTATTTTGTTATGTTGCTCTTCCGTGTGATACCAACAGCAGTAACACAAAACAATATTATTTTGTATTTAGACTGTCGAAGTTTCTTTCTGCCTGCCGGCCACCACGCTCCTTTACCCCAACAAAAAAGCAACACAAACAAAAAGGAAAAAAACAACAACAACTAGGCAACAAACAAACAAAGCGGACAACACACAAAACCAACCCACAAGCAATACACACCCAAAACAACGCTGTTCCAGGTGAAAATTGAATCGGTTACAATGTCGGGTTTCGTTGTCAGTTGTATTGTATCTTGGTGTGACAGGCACAGGCCGCATATTCTGTGGCGACACGGGCACGGACATGTTCGAGGAAATCAACAACGTGCAGAAGGGACGCAACTACGGCTGGAACCTGAAGGAGGGGACGTACTGCTTCAATTCCCTCAACTGTACAAAGATAGGTCAGCAGCGCCAGAAAGCAAAACGCTTTTACATTATAATATGCAACAGGTTCAGGCGCAGTCGAGGTGGGTGGGTGGGTGGGCGTTTTAAGGTTTAACGTCTTGTGTCTACCGCGAGAGTGATTTAAAAAAACAGGGGCACTGGACAAATTCAGTGTGGCTCTGTCGGGGTTCGAACTCTCGACCCTTCGATCTCGAGCTCCCCATCTAGCCCGAGACACGCGGACAAGTTCGTACACGTATATTATATATATTGGGCCCTATGAATGGTGAGATACCCTTAGATCTGTTAGACGTTTCAGCGATATGATAGATCCGCCCCCCCCCCTCCCCCTCCACTTTGGCTTGTAGCCAATATAGGGCAAGGTAGACTTGTCCAACGGCATACAAAGCACACATCTCCTAGATCTAGGGAGCGCTCTCAGCTTTACTTACTTCCCCTGTGTGTGTGTGTGTGTGTGTGTGTGTGTGTGTGTGTGTGTGTGTGTGTGTGTGTGTGTGTGTGTGTGCAGGGGCGCCGGAACCGGGGGGGCAAGGGGTGGGGGGCAGCTGCCCCCCCTGTACCCAAGCAGGGGGGGCAAGAGTATCTTTTTGCCTCCCTGGAAAATCAGGTGGACTATGGCAAGAGGGGGGGGGGCAAAGCCATGGTCTCCCCCCCCCCCTCCCTTCCCCTCCCCCTCTTCCTGCTCTCTTCCTCATCCCACCCAACAGAGAACCCAGTTTAGCCGTTGCATGAAATATCAAAACGACTTTGCAGAAAGTCGTCAAATCCCCCCCCCCCCACCCCCCGCTTTTCACTTTCTTTGGGCAATTGGGCAACGTCCTTCCTTTCAGTGGCTCCCTGGTTCGTAAAGGTTTTTGTCTGCGCAGCATCTGAACGCCCCCCCCCCCCCCCCCCCCCCGCTTTTCATTTTCTTTAGGCAACGTCCTTCCTTTCACTGGCTCACTGGTTCGGAAAGGTTTTTGTCTGTGCAGCATCTGAACGCCGCCCCCCCCCACCCCCCCT
Organism: Batillaria attramentaria; assembly: GCA_018292915.2. Lineage (NCBI taxonomy): Eukaryota > Metazoa > Mollusca > Gastropoda > Batillariidae > Batillaria > Batillaria attramentaria. The sequence continues at coordinate 1,953,104 of JACVVK020000016.1, read as the reverse complement.
CCGCTTTTCACTTTCTCCGGGCAACGTCTTTCCTTTCACTGGCTCTGGCGTTCCTCCCCTTTGAGATTCTGCCCCCCCCCCCCTCCCCCCAACATCTTCCGGCGCCCCCTGGTCGTTGTGTGTGTGTGTGTGGTGTGTGTGTGTGTGTGTGTGTGTGTGTGTGCGCGTGTGGTGTGTGTGTGTGTGTGTGTGTGTGTGTGTGTGTGTGTGTGTGTGTGTGTAGTCGCCCAACCACTTTTGAGAATATTCGAAAAAAGAAAATGGTAGTAGGTCAAATTTAGCGACTTTGAGATTTATTGATGCTCTGTTCCTTGAACAACTAATATAACGTCTGGTAAAGTTTCTAAGCTGCATGTAGATTATAAACATATGAACACAATCCAATCCAATAAGCCCACACACCACGATGTAGGCTCCCACCTAATGATGTATGATATACGTCTAATGGAAGAGGAAATTGCTACGGGAAAGTCAATAACGTGTGATATCTATCTCGCAAGCTGAGACAGATGGTTTTACGCAGTATGTTTGGGGTTTTTTATTTTTTTTATTGATGTGTTATTTATTTTTTTATTTTATCGTGTGTCAGAGAACGAGGCGAAGCCGATCTACACGTACGCCTACTCCCCGGACTGGGGCAGTGCTGTAGTGGCGGGCTATGTCTACAGGGGAAGTCACTTCTCACAGCTCCAGGGCTCCTTGCTGTACGGCGATGTCGTCACGGGGTTGGTCACGTAGTTCTCTCACCCAGAACAAAGGCAGTGGATAGAAGTGTCCCTGCTGAAAGCAGTGTGCCTTTTAGTGTACAGTCCAGCATCGTGCAATTACGTTTACAACCTGAAGTATTTATGTATTACAACGATCCGACACCACTCCCCATCCCTCCGAACCCCCACCCCCACTCCCTTCTCCCGCTAACACTCACCCCACACCCTCGGATGTGACAACCAGTACAGTGTAGGAAAACGCAAAAACGAATAACAGATCTGTAGAGCAAGTCTATGTTACTTTAAGGTCACACTATGTTCGAAAGTTAGCCACATCCTTTATATATTGTGTGTTGTGTGTTGGCAGACATACGTACCTACTGAGGGAGTCCGGCGGTAACTGGACGAGCCGCGAGTGGTCAGTGTGTCCCGAGTCACGCTGTCCCTGTCAAGCACGTCACGACAAGAGCGCCTTCCTACTGGCCTTTGGGCAGCGTGACGACGGTGAGTGGACCCGCTGATCGATTGTTTCGTGTCCAGCAGGCAAATCCACAGACGGTCACCTTTCGCAGGGTAACAGGGCGTGGTTTAGTATCTGTAGTCGCTAACTGATTGTTTATGCAACTGAGCAACTTGGCTATCAAGGCATGGTGGTAAGTGTGAATGTGTCATGACGTTTGTGTGTGTGTGTGTGTGTGTGTGTGTGTGTGTGTGTGTGTGTGTGTGTGTGTGTGTTCCAGGTGAGCTGATGCTACTGATGGCGTCCGAATTCTCCGTGTTAAAGCCCCGAGGAACCCTGTTTCAAGTTGTACCACCGATCGGGTATGTACTGTCCTTTACAAACACACTCGTGCAACGAACTGTATACAATCTTCTCCACACCTAACAGACAGTTCAGGGTTCGAACTAAAACACGAAAGGAGTCGGAACTATCTGGTCGGCGTGATGTCTTGCAGTTGTTTGTTTTTTCGTTCTGTTACTTCCATGAAACCAGAAAAGCGCAACACTGATCCGCCGAAACTTTACAAAGTGTGGGAACGGAGGTCGCTTAACGTTTCCATGTCCATCTGTATGTTTCAGGACGGCCCAGAAGCCAGTGACGTGTGCCGTCGCCACCCTCAGTCCCCTGCCAGTAGTCTCACTTCTCCTGCTGCACGTGCTCTACCGACTGTGCGGCCTTGTCATGTGATCTCGCCGTGCGGCCTACCGAGTCACCGTGCACATGCAGTCATTTCCAGCATTGACGTCCGCTAACTTCGAGACTTAGTAGGGCTTCGTACGGAGAACTTCGCTGAGCAGCGTAACCCACTTGCATGTAAATTAGGCACTGTACGGGTGCCATTAGCTAATCGCAGCGCGTTAGCAGCTCGCGGCCTCTGCCGTGTGAGCCTAATTTACATGTAAAGGGGTTACGCTGCTCAACGAAGTCCTCCCTACGAAATCCGCAACTAGCCCCGTCACGTACCACTTTTGTGACCTTGTGCTGCTGACAGAAAACTGAGAGTAATAAGTTGTTTGACTGTTGCCGTCGGAACGAACTTAACTTGCGTCGGTGCTTGAAAGTTCAGCATCGTAAACGCGCACGTCAAGGCCGGTCAGTACTACCTGGCACAGCCACGCATCAAACCGGGCGTTGGAAATTTCCTTGCATGACTGTGTGCAAAACTGATGTGTGCGTGTATCATTTGATGATTCTTGACAATGTTTCTCTATTTCCACTTGAAAAAGAGAATTACTGTTTGTTCGCCATAACATTGGTGAGAAGAAATTGAAATGTTGTAAATGTTGTAGCCTGAGAGAGCTCGGAGAGAGAGAGAGAGAGAGTTGGCGTGGGGGTGGGGCGGAGATTTTCTTTCTTGGGGAGAACCCACGACGCGAAACAGGAAGTGTTTTGTTGATACTGATGATGTACAATATTACGCAAACCATGTTTACCGTGACTGCGCATTGATTTACAAAAGACACGGTAGAGGTGATTCACACTACTGGACTCACTGTCCAAGTCTCTCCCTGTAACTGATCTATCTTCCATGACAGACAGCACGGTAACTGCAGTCTGTTGATCTTCTAGCTGCTGCTATTTGCATGTAAATGTCGGTCTGGCACAGTGCCACATGACTTGTCGACGTGCGCCCACGTGATCCGTGCCGTAAAGCGTTCACGGCGATTGCACTTCAATGTGACCGTAGTGGTGCGAACACGTTCTACCCTAGACTAACAATATGTCACTTGAGTGATAAAGTGGACGGTAAAACACTCTTCATTATTTCATCTTTCGGTAGGAAGCACTTGGACCTGCAAACCATGCTTAATGGTCTGCAATCTCACAAAAATCCACAACCAGTGTTCAAAAATAAAACAACCATACGACTCTGTCACAAGTACAGTGTTTTCAGCGCCTCTGAAACCCCTATAAAAGCCACGAGGAGCCCGAATTTACAAACTCAGTTTCAGTGCATTTTGACACTGAGGGAGAACTGAGATCGCAACGACAAGTCTTCCCGTGCAGCGTACAGCACCTGCTAGGCACTGTAGCGAGCACAATGAAGTCATTTTGCACAGTCGCAGAGTTTATGGCTTTTGTTATGACTGCAGACCTTTAACCACAGAAAGGTGAAACAGTATTGTGCCTTTCTTGCAGGCAGTCACACGGTGTCACTGATTCACCCATACTGTCAGTTGGAAAAGGCCGTTGTTGTAATATTCATGCATTGCGTTTTTGTATTTACTTCATACGAGTGAAATCCTCACGGTCCACTAAGGTCCCGACCACAACTTTAGCCTATGTCAGTATATTTCAAACGGTTTCTAATATTCAGTTTTAGATGAGTAGTTGAATGAATGAAACAGTAATTAACAAGACAGCAACTGTCCCATTACACGATCACAAGAAATCGACCGCAATCAAAACTCACTCACTCAGTTAGGTGATACGTAGAGCCTATTACTGTCCTGCGTTCTTGGTGACACCGTCATACAGTCAGCTTGTGGTGTTTGAGGTTTTTGGTTTGTTTGTATCTATTTATTTAATCTTCTAAACTGTCGTGACTTCTTTCCCGAGAGAGCGAACAAAAAGCGAGAGAGGGAGTGAGTTGTTGTGGTCATTCCGATGTCACGATGCCACTCTGCATGATTTGGTGTCCCGTGTCAATCGTTACAAGGAAAGAACTAAGCTCCTTTAAAGTTATACGAGAGAAATTCCGCATGACTTCTATTCAATACATTCGATCGATCCTCTAAATCTTTTCATCCTGTATTTCTAAGCCGTCAGTCATCAAACAAACACGCCTGACACCCGACTGCATAGTGAAATTTAATAGCCATGAAACTCCCCCCTGTAGAGTCTTGACTGGTGCTCTCTTTGTATTCAAGTATCGACTTTAATCGAATATTTGCTGGAGATCGTCCTTTATTAGTATGTATGATTGTGTGTCTGCTGTCAAAAATGTCTCCACGATGTCGCCCAGTATATTGCTGTTCAAACTTTGAAGCGAAAAGAAAGATCCAGTAATACCGCTTACGGGCCATGTAGATTACTTTGACATTGGCCTGAGTACGGGATATGATTAAATAATCATTTTGCCACCTAATAAACGCCCTTACGACGTCACCGTAAAGAACTTTTGCCGGTCTTATGCTTTTCAGTGGAAAGGGCTGTGTTAGAACTAGACACAAAGAGCAGACCAGTCAAAGCGACCCGGCTTGTTCTCTCAGATCGGGGATTTCTATTCAATGTGTGTGTGTGTGTGTGTGTGTGTGTGTGTGTGTGTGTGTGTGTGTGTGTGTGTGTGTGCGTGCATGTGTGTGAGTGTGTGCGTGCGTGTGTGTGTGTGTGTGTGTGTGTGTGTGTGTGTGTGTGTGTGTGTGTGTGTGTGTGTGTGTGTGTGTGTGTGTGTGTGTGTGTGTGTGTGTGTGTGAGTGAGAGAGAGAGAGAGAGAGAGAGAGAGAGAGTAGATCGGTATTACAGTCACCTCTGATCAAGGACCGATAACGGTATCGATATACACGTATCCACCTGATTCTATACTTACCTGCCACGCGTGCTTCAGCTTATCTCATCCCGGGATCCTCGCCAACATGCCTCTTGTGCTGAGCGGAGGCCCTTCGGGGGGCAATCCGGTATTATACAGTAGTTTGTGCACGTGGTTTGTGCCCAATCATACACAGCAGTGACGGAACACACACACACACACACACACACACACACACACACATTCCGCTGATTTTTTTTATAATAAATTCTTTTTAATTGTTCACAGGTGTTACTATCTTTAACCAAAGTCGCTGATTGTTGCCATTGTATCGCCATGAGGCGATACATTTCCCGCGTAACACCTGACTGTCACTAATCTCGTCACAGCACAAGATGGATAGAACTCGTGTGCAGTACGAGACTTTGCGGGCCTTCGATTCACTAAGACTTTGTTGGGTAAACCGGAAACCACGCGCACGTCTCTTCCAAGTACATAAGCAAATACTAAGAGGTGAATCGCAGGCACTGCTGTTTTCACGACCACATTCCTCGCTGGCAGTGTGACGTGACGGGCGAATAGTTTATTCGGTCTCTGCTCAAGTAAGTGAATAATAATATTTTTGTCCGCAGTAATTCTAAACACATTTCTCGATGAACCATAGCTCGCGTGTGTCAGTTTTGATGTTTCCATGTCTTCTCCACCCCCATCCCTTGTTTTCCGTGTACGCCTCCTCTCCCCCCCCCCCCCCCCCCCCCCCCCCCCCGCGCCTTCAACCCGCCTCATCTAAAATCTTTCACTCCTGATGCATGCAGATATTGTCTCCGAACTCTTGGGAATTTGAATGTTTTGGGTTTTTTTAAACCACCATTCCAGATCTTATCGAGAATCCCAGTGACTGTTAAACAAACTGCACAGTGTTCTGGCCGACAAAAAGAACTTAGGCGAGAAGGAATCGTTACAGAATGATGTTATCTTTGTTTTGTTTAGCGCCCAGGCGTGTGTGTGTGTGTGTGTGTGTGTGTGTGTGTGTGTGTGTGTGTGTGTGTGTGTGTTCCGTTAGTTCCGTCACTGCCGTGTGTGACTGGACACAAACCACGAGCACAAACAAAACTACTGTATAACTTCGGAGCCCCCCCCCCCCCCCCCCCCGCGGAAGGGCCTCAAATTACTATGTATTCACTTCCATTGTTATCAAGTAAAACAACACAAACGTGGCTGTACATTGTGGTTCTTACAACAAGAGGGATGTTTGCGTCGAACTATGCTAGGTTTTAAACTGTTTTCTGACCAAGTGTATAACAGTCTTAAAAGTTGGCATTGCTGCTTTTGTAATTTTCAGGACTGCTAAGACGGTAACAGAATTATCCCTCCGGCCACCACCACCACCACCACCTCGACTGCCCCGCCCCTCCAGCCCCTTACTGTACTCTGACTTCTGTATACCCCTCACTGATCCGTCATCGTCATGTGACGGCAGCTATAAATAGAAGTGACGAGTTTCGGTCGCAGTTCCCAGGTCGTCTTTGACAGCTATAGGTCACACAGTACAGGCACAAAGGACCCAAATCACTTGCACGAATCAATGTTATTAGGGATTCTTGGAGGTCCTTCTGTCCTCACGTTTTGACAGTTCCGGGGATTGTAAAGTAGCACAGGGCAAACAGTAGTTTACTGTCGAACGTCATAGCATTATCTGGTTGCTTGGCTTTGTACTCCATTACACTGTCACAGTTTGCAGAGCTTAACGGTATCTTTAACGCCGCTAGGTGATCGGTTCTGGTCATAGGGTAACAATTGCTCTTAAACTGCAAGAGCGTAACGGGTAAGGGAGTGCCGAAAGTGTGCTGTCCGCTTCATTCTGGTAAGTTTATTGTTACACACACAATTCATTGTTACGACGTCAACGGCAACCACACAAGTTGAACCTAAACACAAATACTATTAAACATCACAGGTCAGGTGAAAATCTAAGACTGGTGACATGTACCACATACATGAACGGTGGAGAATCGCATAACTATGCTGAGGGTCATCTGTATTTGATAAACGCTTTCGACATTTTCTGGATTTCGTAAAGAGATGCAAGAGATCTGTTGCAGGGGATGTGGGAGAAGGGAAGAGGCACCACCATTACATTACAAAACGCTTCTTTTCCTTCTTTTGTATTTTCTAGCTAGTAGTCGAAATATTCCAACTTCCATAGCGAATTTAATATCACTCCTTTTTTGTCTGATAAAACAACCACCATATTCTGAGGGCGTTATCAGGCAGGGAGGGTAGTGGCAGCAGAAAATCACTGTCGTTTGATAAGACTCTTAAAACACCCGTTAATGATAGGTTCGAGAGGCCTTGAACGTTAGCAATTGAAACTGATCGCCTTTTTAGCAGCAATCATTTTCATGCCAAGTTACCGCCCAGTTTAAAAGTCTATTTTACAGAAATTTATGCGCGGACACTGAGGAATAGTTCGAACGTTGGATGAATGGCGACTCTGTGCCAGTGCCAAGCTTCAGGTAATCTCAACCACGAATTATGAACAGGAGTGTCAAGAGAAACCACCTGTGGGCCTGTGGCGGGGTCATGAACTGTATTGCCTACTCAGTTTCAGATTCCCACACAGCTACATGTATTTAAGAGTGAAAATCGATAACAGTAGCATTGCTCGCTCTCATACAGGCATTCATTTCGTGTTTTTGTTTTCACTTTCAAGGTCGTCCAGCCCAAGGAAACTTGCTATTCCCTTGCGACTTCGCAATTTTTCCTGTAGCAATGTTCAACAGAACAAACATAACGAGGGGCCGACAGCTACCACCACGACCCCAGGCTGAGGACACAGACATGGACAGCACGTTCAGAAAGGTAGGCTGGGCCAAGAGTATATCACGTATCCGTATCAAAAGTACGCTTGACTGGACAAATAACAGTGCCCTTTTTAGGCTAAGTGTTATGCTTGTGTATTTTTTTTTTCATTTGATTTGTTAACGTTAGCTAATGTCTGTAACTTCTATCCGATGTCAAACAGTTTAGTCCCTAAGGTCGTTTTACAGCATAGTCCATCGTATCTTAAGGCCGTTTAGTTAGCATCTAAATGGTCTATATTCACTGAGCAGATTCAATGCCGTGTTCCGCTGAAATAAACCCCCGGCTGGGGCCATGTGTGTTTGCCTCCTAATTAACATCATCGTGTGCTCCTTGTGGTTGTACAGACAGTTAGGTCACCGACACCTAGCGTGCGGAGTCTGGTGGACAAGGTGGACAAGGTAGAGGAACGCTTGGAGCATCTCGAGACGCTCATTGGTCTACAGCAGGACGGCGACACCAAGCGGCAAGAACAGGTAACTCGCCACCAACATCTGGTCTGTTTATGAAATGTGTGTGTGTGTGGGGGGGGGGGGGGGGGGGGGGGGGGGGTTGCTACTGTGCTGGTCTACCTATGATGCGGGTAAAGGTACTGGTAATCAGTCGCTGAGTATGAAATTATAAAATGATTCCGAATATTTCGTCGCGCTTTTCTTGACTGCTTTGGTTGACCGCACGTGATTGATTGCCAACAACTAATTCAACAATGAAGAGAAAAATGTTTTCCCTTATGAAACATTTGGCGCTTCACTGTTGAATTAGTTGTTGGCTATCAATCACGTGCGGTCAACCAAAGCAATCAAGAAAAGCGCGACGAAATGTGTCTATAAGATAAGAGCTGATAAGGGTGAGTGAGTGAGTTTTTAGGGCTTAAAGCCGCGCAAGCCACAAAGACTAATTCGCGGCTGAGTGTGCCTGCACTACATGAAAAAAACAAAAATGTAACGTTGGACAAAGGATGCAAACTGGTCTACGGGGCAATATAAACCTAGGACATGCAGGAGACGCTGCACCTTCATGCTAATTTCTCGAACTCCCGGTTACAAAAAAGCGTAGAAAACAAATGACAATTACAACTAGGTAAAACAAATATAAATACTAAGCGCATATATAGGAGCTGATAAGATATGGTAAGATAAGATAAGATAAGATGCACTTCATGCGTCAGTCTCTCAAGGGGAAATTGGGGCGTCAGTATATGTGTCATTGTGTTTGTATAAGCATTAATGTCAGTATCCGGCAAATCCATATTCACATCAATATATCGATCGTGCTGTTACAGGCGGAAGTGCAGCAGTCGCGGGCGGAAGTGGCAGCCATGAAGAAACAGCTGCAGGAGGCAATTCAGAGGCTAGAACAGCGGGAACAGGAGCTGGCTGACACACGCACCAAGGTAGACAACCTCACAAACCACGCCGCTGCCGACAGGGAGAGCATCGAGCGACTTGAGGTCAGCACTTTTGGGAAATACGATTTGAGTTTAAACCATAAGGCTGGCATTAGTGTGACCCTGACCTTTGATATCTCCCTTTCAAAGCACAGACACTCGGAATCAGTTCACAAGCTTTGCAAGCTGATGGTAATGCAAGTGATTTGATGAAGCTCCACTGTGGGCGTGTTATCATTGATTGGGCAGGACGAAAGAGTTATCACAAATTTATCACCATCTTTACGTTTGTCAACAGACTGAAAAGAAGCATGACCCAAAGATAGTTCTTTACAAATTACGGGTATGTGAGACTCTGCCATCTGACAAACTGAAAGCTTAATAATACCCTCTGAAATATGACGTGACATGTGAACGGTTGTGTCGTAAAACAGACTGCATTGTTTGCTTATTGTGACGTCACGGTGGTTGCAGACAGAGAAGAAAGAGCTGCAGCAGTTGGTACAGGAGCTGGAGACACGCCTGAATGAGCGCATGCGCAAGATCACACGACTGGAGAAACAAGTGGCGGACATGCAGCGTGCGCTGAACCACACCAACAATCAGGTGGCCAGTCTGCAGGCCCAGATGCAGCAGTTCCAGCATCAGATGGAGGCCATAGCGGCGGCCACCCCCCGCCCCGCCGTCCCCCCACCCGTCCCCAGCGTGTCCCCAGTCCCACAAGAACCGTCACAGAGACCACGCCAACCCATGGGCAGCCTGGGGTTGCCTCCTATCGCCCTTCCGAAACAGAGCACCAAAGGAGGCCCGAAAATGAACTTTCCGCCACCAAAGAACTCGAGGAATTAACAGTGATCATTTATACTGGTCACCAGGCAGATTCTGTGATGCTCACATTCAGTGTGAAAACTCGACAAAACATCAGTATTACTGTAGTGGTCCCTTCGTTTAGTTTTCCTTGAAAACAGCAGAGACGACTTATTGTACATCATGTCAGTAACTGATACGATTAATAAAGGCGATGTTTATGCTGTTTTGTGGTGTTTATGTCACGGTGTATTATCTTTTCTAGGCTTTGCTCGTGATTTTCAAAACAGACACATAATAATGCATGCAGTTCCCCGTTCAACCACGTTTATTATACACAGCGCAGAAACGAATGGAAAACATCACAAAAGATTAAAACCTGTTCACAAAGATGAGACCATGCAAGGCAATACCGTTGTTCTTCTTGTCAACTGGGATTTCTGGACCAATTCTTAACGCAGATTTCTATTAAAAAGAGTGGCAGCAGACTCGGAAAAGGAGTCTGCAAAAATTGTCTTAGACTAGAGGATGTTTACTTTTTTCAAATGTATTTCACTTGGTTATATTCATCTCATACCTTCGAACCCAAAAATCATGACACGTGTCTCTGACAAACCGTCTTTGCAATCAGGTTTGAAATTAACCCTCTGCCAAAAAATAAAGTATCCTGCACCTACCCTGTCTTGAAAAGGTCGGCTCTGAAAATCTAGTCACACGGTGGGGTCCCAGAACCATATGTGGTTTTTGTTTTGGCCTAAGCAAGGCATGCGTGCTGTTGGCGCTCTGTCGGCTTTCTGTTCCTCCGTCTATCAGTAGTGACCGTGCACTCTGTCGGCTTTCTGTTCCTCCGTCTATCAGTAGTGACCGTGCACTCTGTCGGCTTTCTGTTCCTCCGTCTATCAGTAGTGACCGTGCACTCTGTCGGCTTTCTGTTCCTCCGTCTATCAGTAGTGACCGTGCACTCTGTCGGCTTTCTGTTCCTCCGTCTATCAGTAGTGACCGTGCACTCTGTCGGCTTTCTGTTCCTCCGTCTATCAGTAGTGACCGTGCGCTCTGTGGGCTTTCTGTTCCTCCGTCTATCAGTAGTGACCGTGCGCTCTGTGGGCTTTCTGTTCCTCCGTCTATCAGTAGTGACCGTGCACTCTGTCGGCTTTCTGTTCCTCCGTCTATCAGTAGTGACCGTGCACTCTGTCGGCTTTCTGTTCCTCCGTCTATCAGTAGTGACCGTGCGCTCTGTCGGCTTTCTGTTCCTCCGTCTATCAGTAGTGACCGTGCACTCTGTCGGCTTTCTGTTCCTCCGTCTATCAGTAGTGACCGTGCACTCTGTCGGCTTTCTGTTCCTCCGTCTATCAGTAGTGACCGTGCGCTCTGTCAGTACATTAATCAAACACCTGTCGATCCCTCCCAGTACCAGCCGTGTCCAGGCAGGTCTGATAAACGACATGCAAATCAAGCAGCTATCAACCAGTGTCGATTTCTCACCTCCCACAATGCAAGTCGAGGGCAAACTGGTCACAGTATACGTCCACAATGGCCCATAGCAATATATTCCTTCTGTGACATCCGCATTTTGCTTAAAATGTGTATTTCAAACTTCGTATTAAACATGCACATGAGTACATTTTCCCGGTGTGTTCGAACTCAAAGCTCTCTAGTGTTCACCTTCCGTGTGTGTGTGTGTGTGTGGTATTGCTATTGTTGATGGTGGTGGTGATAATTCGCTCGTTTGTTTATTTTTTCCTAGGGTTTGTTTTTTTGTTTGTTTAGCATGTATTAAGCAAGTAATGGCATTGTCTTGAAGTTTGTGGTTCACATTACCATACACCACTCACAATTGCATTCCTGTTTCAATCGGCACAGTAATGTGTTCCAAGCTGATTAGAAACGTGAGTAAAGAGAGAACTCCGCTCATTAACATAACATTTACACTCTCAGCCACCCACATTATACAAAGGACCCAGTTGGGGCCTTGGGCTGATAAGCGGCTTCAAATGAAGTTAGACTGGGCGGTGAAGAAGTTGGAGTTTCTCGTAATGGTTGTACTGTGGTGACTTGAACCGCACAGACAGAAATGCACAGGGTAAAGCCTGGATTAGAGTCGACAAGGTCTGCAACATAGCCAGACGGTGCGTATAAAATGTCTTCAATTGATTATTCTCTGCGTTGATATACACTATACAATTATACAACAATATATGATTGTATATACATATAATACGATATTTTCACAGACTTCCGACACATTGTTATGAAGCAGCAAGTACTTTGTTTACACATGCTACTAATGCAGCTGGTGAGGCGTGTGTTGTGTACCGTATATAAAGGCCGTAGATTTTTCCTTTAGTCATGTTCAGACTAAATCGTGTCCTGACAGGTTTCTGAATATAAAACAAAGTATGCTTTTCTTCTGGCCTTTTTAAATCTTTTTTAATCTCTTTCATTGTGCTCAACAATTATTTTTTTTCTGGGGTGACGCGAAATACGGACATTATCATTTGGGTAATGAATGTGATTGTTGCAGTTTTAATGTTGCTGCCGTCTGCTCCACAACACTATTTTGTAAAAGGGTCGAAGTGCTATGAATTTGGTAAGCACTTAGGCTCTCTTACAAGTTGAACGTAGATGAGGTTTGAAACTATTTGATCTGTAGGCAGGCAAAGGGAAAACACTCAGTCATCTCTTGCGTCTTGCGCCCTGGTTTATGACATATTTACCTGTTCAAATTCCCCGCACATGTTGCAGGCTGGGGGCACACAGAACGTGCTGAACGTACCACGGACAATGACTCTTCAGTTCCAACACGCCATGGCCCCCCACGAACCTCAGTGGCGCCCATCCAATCACTGGAAGCCACGTCCCTTGACGTCATCGTCGCGCGTGGGCTGTCATACGGCCGTGAAGGTAGAGATGGACGTTGGAGTAGCAACCACCATGGACACGGTGCACGAGCCCAGAAGGCTGGCTGGAAAGGGTACGGCAGGCAGTAAAGAGGGAGAAGCAGGGCGGGGTTCCCTCAAAGTGGCCGTACAGCCTAGCGTGCTCACTTTCGGTCAGAATGGCTCGGAGAGACTTCGGGTAACGCGAGTCCAACGGCCGCACAGCGCCGGGAACAAGACCAGGACGGGATGGCGGACAGGGAAAGCTTCAGGAAGTCCCTACATGGAGGAACAACACCTGCACGACAACAGCCTCCACCACCAGACGCACAACCACCATCAGCAGCACCGGCGTCACAGCCGCCAGCATCAAGAAATTGCCCGAAAACCCACCAGCACGCATCACCACCAGCACCAACGCCGGCAGAGTGACGATGAGCGAATCGGGCGTTGTCAGCCGGGGAACCCTATGCCACAGTTATACAAGGCGGCCCTCAGCCTCATGCAGGCCCAAAGGCAGCGCGCAACACAGGGCCACGCCCCGTCCCCCTCACTGTCTTCACCCCGGGGCACGCACCACAACCACCACTACCAATACCACCGTCATCAAGACCCCCATGACTACTACCACCACCACAACCACCACCACCATTACCACCAGTTTCCCTTTCGGCGAGAAGGTTCCCAGCATCGGCGTCAACCCGCCAGGTCCATCCTCAGGCAGACGCCAGTACCTGCCTCACAAGGGACGTCGTCCTACCGGCAACGTCCGTACTCCTCACACAGTAACCTGTCGCTGGACTGCCGGGGTCCTGCTGGGTTGGGAGGGTCGCAGTCTCCTGGGCAGAGTAGTCGGAAGAAGGTGACGTTTGGCGAGGACGTGGTTGTGCAGCTCTCGGAACACACCGGGTGCACGGGCAGGGTGCTCCACAGCATGGAGTAGATTATACAATGACGCTATTGAAAACGCGTCCGTGTAGGCTTTAGACGTTTGATTGCTGGTTTGTGAGACTGGCAGGAGACAATATACACAGATGATGTATTTGTATTTCTTTTGCATCATTATATTTTGTTATGTTTAACACGAACTGAAAAAAAACAACAACAAAAAACAAAAACAGGAACGATATTCATCAAAGTTGCACGTGTAAACCCAGTCTCAGTTCAGATGACCTTCGGGCAGAGTACGGATCCATCTCCAGTACCATCGGATAAACGTACATGTAATAGTATGTATCTGGCGTGCTGTGACCATGTAGTGACTGTCATGTGAAAGGTGACGTAAGTCATTCGCAAAGCTGAGCGTTTCTTTTCAACGTAGTATGTATCTGGCGTGCTGTGACCATGTAGTGACTGTCATGTGAAAGGTGACGTAAGTCATTCGCAAAGCTGAGCGTTTCTTTTCAACGTGGAAAAATACCACGAGCAGGAACTTAACCGAAACGCAAACAATGTCTGTAGTACAATAGATTATTCATATTTTAGAACTTTGACGAGCATATTCCTTGCGTACAGTTTCAAGTTTTGTTTATCTTATCTGCTGTCTGTGTTTTGTAACGTTTATACGCATAACATAACAAACAGTAAGTACACGTCCTGAAAGGAAGAAGTGTTATTATTTAATATTCTTCACCTGGTGCATCGTGTTCTAGATGTGTTTAGCTGGTCGGCCTCGTTTGTTAGTTATTCAGTTCGTGCTTCTGAAGCACTGAGAGGGCTGTGGCTGGTAGAGGGCAGTGGCTGGTAGAGGGCAGTGGCTGGTAGAGGGCAGTGGCTGGTAGAGGGCTGTGGCTGGTAGAGGGCAGTGGCTGGTAGAAAGCATGTGTGTGCACCTTAAGCTCGTTAGCTTCACTGGCTTAGGTTATTTGTCGTTTATTGTGCACGACTCGTCGTAAACGTGTACGCCGGTTAAATGTTTTCAGTTAGTGTGTGTTCGTGTGTGCCTATGGCTGTATGTGTGTAATTGTGAACTGTCATTTGGCAACAGTTGACTCCTCCACCGCCAACGCAGCCAAATCTGTTACAATAGCGATAATTTTCACAGTGGGGTGCGCCCAATTCAGCGAAACAGACTATATTAGTGGGCTAATTTCAGCCGGAAATTTCTCGCTAAAAATCGCACTTTTCCAGATGATTTACTTCAGGCAGACGCCCCGCCCCCCCCCCCCCCCCCCCCTTTTCGAAAACTATCTGGAACAAAAACAACACCGTCCTGTCATATGTGAACTTTTTAAACGATTGTATCATAAATTTCAAACTTCGCACAATAATCCAGACACACACTGTACGTCACACGTATTGTTTCAAAAGTGAAACCTGAGTGAGAAAATACTTCAAATCCACGGAACTTCCTTCACCTGCCAGTGCTGGCAAGGCGAAAAATAACAAGAAGCCTCAAAATATACTGAAAATAATGTTGTCAGATAAAGGCAAGTCATTTCAGCACAAGACTTCTGCTTTGACAGTGTTACGTCACCGTTTAATCAGATATGCACACACTGGTTGCACGTACAAACGCAAACTGAACTTGGAGCTGAGCGCGTGGTTTAAGGAATGCACCACACCTGGTTCAATGGAGACTGCAGCATTCAACACAGCAGTAATGCGGGTCACTTCTTGCTGACGACAGCATCTTAGATACATGTACACTGTACTAGGGCCATGGATACAAGTCTGTTATTTCCACTCGCCTTCAGCTGTTGTCAAGCGGACCTGGTCAAGCTTCAGGTGACAAAGCGGTGAGAAGATCGACTCAGTAACGTTTGCAAATAGAGCAGGTCGTGCTAGGCCGGTGTTCTGCACATGATACGAGGTCACATTAACGCGCATCCTGACGTGCTGAATAAACTCATCACATGGACATGGGAGACGTTCAGTACATGGACAAGTAGGTCACGCCAGATGGCGATTTGATGTTTGTCCCAGAAACAGGAGACCCGTACATCCTTCCCGTCATACTGGAGAAGCGAGGCATGGGTCCACTGACAACCTTGCTGCCTGCGGCCACCATAGTTCCCGGCATGCCGCTGACATAGGACGGTCCGTAAGTAGCAGTAGGGAACGTGGGCATGGGGAGAGGGCTGCTGGACGCGGTCTTACTTCCGCTGGGCGAGATGAGGACACTGGGACTGGCGGTGGCCGGCGTGTAGGGGGAGCCAGTATACTGGCGGTAGGGGTACGGGTGAAAGCGGCGCCTCATCAGTGACCCGTCAACAGATACTACCACTGCCTGGCGGTTCAAAGCCCACCTGGAAAAAAGAATGAACCTATTGTGGGTGATCAAGAAAACGCACCGTTACTGCAGGTGGTTACACGCATAGTATGAACGTATCATTCAATTGAAAAATGAACTAAACCAAAAGGCAAAACCATCACGTGCACAAGGAACGACTACCTGACTGTCGGCTACGTCATGGGCTTCCATCTCTTCAAATTCGAGCTCAACAGACAAGCATCTTGACTGATTCGGGAGAAAAAGTCTTTAACTCAATTCAGTTCTACCAAGAAAGTTTGGGCTTGTGCACGAGTGGTCTCACTAAAAAAAAAAAAAAAAAATCATAATTAATTGACGTTTGGGTGGATTGTTTCACGCAATAAGAGCCGTCAAGGAACCGTTAATCTTGCCTGATTTCACGTACAGGGCCAAAATCGAAAAAGAGTCCATAAAGTGGGATATTCGTGCGCGTTAAGTCGTATGCAGGTACCATCTGGGCCTAACAGCACAATTTTAACATGAAAACAGTCGCAGCAGTGTAGAAACACACCATACATCTATAGAATCTACGGTTGTGCCTGGGCGGCTTTGCATTCCCTTCGCCATATCGTAACACATAAAATAAACTTGAACAAACCAGTCTCCAACAGTACTTCACATTACATCACCACAAGTGCCTCACTCTATGGCACCGCATACCCCCCCCCCCCCCCCAACCACCACCACCACCATCAACAAGAGACAAACAAGAACAAAATGCCAAGCAGACCAGACTACCTGCAGGAAGCTGGGTTATGTGACGTTTGTCCCGACATCATGACAGGCAGGAAGTAGTTGTTCGTGTCCCTACTGAGGTGGTGGTGCACCATTTTGACGAGGATGGTCAGATCCTGGTCGTGGTAGGTGGAGACGTTGTCGTGGATGTAGGTGGCCATCTGGGTGACTGTGGGATACGGTGTGTCACACTTCTCTATAGCTGTGGCTATCAGTTCTACCGCGTTCTTCGGTAGTTTCACTGACGACCAATCATAACCATAAATCATATGCCTGTAAACTCCTTGTCAAACACAACCAGGCACATTTGTTAACAGACGACCAAACAACCAGAACAGAACCGCGCGCACGCACACGGAGCCGGAGAGCCTCGGAGAGAGAGAGAGACAGACAGACAGACAGAGCCGACAGAGACAGAGACACCAAGGAATGCTTTTTCTGTGCTCCTAGTGTATGTTTTGCTTGAGTTCGAACATGTACGTGTTTAAGTTTCACAGTGCCCTGTTCAGCGAGTAAAAGCCGACACTCAGTGGAGGGGGAGGGGGGGGGAAGTCTCGCTGCACGAATATCAGTCATCCACAAACTGACGGCGGTTCGTGCGGAGTGCACTACTCCAAGTAAGCCCGAAAAGTGGGTACCATAATCAGGCCGAACTGACCGTCACAACTCAATGTCAGTGGTCTCCATGTTATACGGCGAAACTAATGCACAAGCTCACCGTCGTTTGTGGTACTCGATGTGGGAGTAGCCGACTGTGTGATCCTGTCCGAGTCCATGCTACATGTATCAGTTGTGTCAGGCGGTGACCACATGTCTCTCTGCAGCCAGCAGGGTTCCAGCTTCACTGTCGACTGTCCGCTTGTTGAACTTAAACTCGACTTAAACACGAGTTCTGCAGTGGTCATGTCAGTCTTTGACACAGTGCAGGTAACCACTCACGAATAAAAGCGACAGCAAACAGCAGTTTTTCGTCTTTGGTGGTATGCTTGCTGAAAACAGTTCATTGTACTACACTGAAATGCCGGGGTCACAGCCGGCAGCACGTGGTATGCTAGTCTTTCCCTGCGGCTGTGTTTGTCATGCAGCCCCCCCCCCCCCCAAAAAAAAAAAAAAAATCACCCCGTGCATGCATATGCCTAATTATACTTTGAACCTTTTAATGCCTCCTCAGCGGCTGAGGTGCCCCTACACAGTGAGAACGTCAAGTGTACGCTCGGTTATCCTGACCGCAGGCTTTGCAAAGTGACCCAGTCACCTAGATCTTTGCGACCCACGTGTTGTACGAGTACACAAAACTGGACACGGCCCATCCCAAGGTCAACATATAGCAAATCCATGCGACCAGCGGGGCTAACAACTGTTTTCAGCTGAACTCGCTAAACTGCAGATGATTGTGTTTTGTTGTTCGGCCTCTCTTAAAACTGACTGAATCATGGGTGTACGCGCGATCCAGGTTTTGCACCCGCGACGTACTGGGAGGGCCATAGGGTGGTTTTGTAGTTTTTTTACTTGTTTACAAACAAAATTGCACAAGTTTTGGTGAGCACTTCACTAGTACCCTTATTGACAAAGTCGTGAAGTTTTGTGCATCCAGACTGAAAACTGAACAAGCTAAAGACGTTTGATTTAAAGTGTGGGTGCAAAATCACCCACAACATAATTATGGCGTAGTTTACTATGCTCCCATGTTTCATATGTTTAACCCCCCTCCAAAACAAACAGGCAAAATATGCCCCCCCCCCTCCCCTCCATGAACAAAAGGAAAATGTGTAATTGAAGAAAAATATTGAAATGCTCTTCATGACCAAGGAATGTTGGCATTCTTGTGAGAACAAGCTCTCTGTATCACACACACACACACACACACACACACACACACACACACACACACACACACTGAAGAAAATGTTTGTTTTCAAATGAGTATTTAATGGAAAAGATGAAGCATTCCTCCCCATGTTGCACATGCCACTACAGACGGCAGCACTGGGTGTGCTGCTACGTCAAGCACCACATCACCCCCACAGTCTAAGGTTCGAATCTGCTTTCCAGTGTTGAAGCTGTAGCAGTGAAGCTTTCCTTGTGCACAACCACTGTAAACCAGACTGCCATCGTGAGAAACTGACATGCCAATGCTGTAGCCTGCCATCTGTACAACACCGAAACCAACAAAATCAGAAAGCACATGTTCAGCAATCAAGTTATGGTACACATGTATTTGCCAAATATGGGCAATATATAATCAATGCCAACCTATCCGTCAGCAAGCGGCTGTGCTGTATTTATCCATGTCTGTTATTTTCTGTGACATTCCTGCTATTTAACAATGGCTAATAAGGGAGAAAAATAAAACATCACAGATATGTACATGTAGGAAAATAGCCGGAGACAAAAATTACATGTATACACATCAACTATATTGTACACTCATCTGTGTAGAGCTGCAATAATTTAAAGAAATTGCTATCCACAGTCGAGGGTAGTGGACAGATGACACCTATATACCTTATGTCCCTCAAAGCGTTTGTTCCTGTTCATCTTGTATGGCCTGTTAGTGGAGAAGAGGGCGATGTATCCAGCCTGAGTCTGGGCCAGAAGCTGTGGTGTGCTGGGATGCAGACACAGACGTGTGACTGTGTACCGCTCCTGCAGTGAAAGGAAAATCAAGGCTGCACACAGTTCAGACTTGAAACCGAAAGCAGTAACATCAGCCATGAGTTTTCCCGCTCTCTCAAAAAAGAGGAAAACAATACATTTTAAAAGAAAAATAGAAAACGGCGGCAATGTCAAGTGCTCCTCAAATCCACCAACAGGGGAGTGGGGGAGGGGGAGAGGAAACGGCGGAAATTGGCCACGGGGCCCAAAAATCTCATGGCTGAATACCGATACTGATAAACTGTCTTGCTCATCCCACTTTTTTTTTTTTTCAGGAACAAACCTCGGAATGGCATAAACAAGACAGCCACCAGCCCAATATGTTGTTTCCATTCAGTGACCTGCTGTCGTCATGGTCGTTGTGTCCTGTATGCTGTCCGCGTGCACACGTACGCAAGCTCTCTGACATCAAGCATGTTGACACAAAGAAACTACTGGAAAGCCTTTCCTTGCCTCTATGCGCTCGCAAAACCCCAAACACATGAGGTCGTGCTAGCTCGCCTAGCTGGTTGAAGTCACTAACTTTTTGACGTATGCGAAGTTCTACATGGGTGAATGAAGTCTTGTGACAAAGTCATTCCCCTTTGACAGAGTTACTTCCCGCAGGCCTGATTGACAGGAGACACAGACGATTGCTTACTGCTATCGGAGAAGAGAACACCCACTCTCTCTCCCTCTCTCTCTTAGACGCTTGTTAGTGTGTATATATGTATGCGCTGGCGCGCGCCCATACACACACAAAACCAACCTCTCTCTGTGCGTGTCTCCGTGCATGTGCTCCATTGAGACCTCTGTGATGTGCTCTCACTCTATTATGCTGCTGAGTGTGAGTCAGTGGAAAAAACAAAACCCAATACTTACAGAAATTCCCGTTTTCCACATCTCCAAATAAAGGAATTCGGGAAAAAAAAGTGGTAAGACATCCCCAAGAATGAAAAACCAGCATCAGGTCAATCAAACATGACATTCAAACTATGCGTCAGTGCGCATGTGTCTCTTCTTCGATGTTTGTGAGGCGTGTGGTTTGTGGAGGCAAATTTTCGAGTCAACTGACGATAACAGCTGCAGTGAATTTTTCTAATTTTTTTGTATATTTTTTATGGCACCCCAGACACATTATCTGTATATATAGTAGGAGCGATTTTGAGATCTAAAATAGGTTCTTCAGCACTTTCAGTACGGTTTACATCAAATGTATGTTGTGCTATAAGAAACACTTTACAGAGTGCACAGTGACCAGTTATTCATACCTGAAAGATTTGGTTTGACAGAATGACACCTGTCCTGAAGTCCCAAGCCATGATGCTGCGGTCTGCAGAGTCCCGTGTCACAATGTCGCTACAGGAAAAGACTTCCTGACCATCACGCCTGAACACTAGGTCCTGCACCTTTTGAACAAACAACCAACAAACCAAAAAAAGCCATACATACCGGTATTTACAAACAGAATTCTACCAAAGCCTGCCAAGATGGCGTGTGTAATGTTGTTATGTCATCTATGTTGTTAATGCCTACAAGGTCTGCTTGGGCTGATAACCCTGTTTGGAATTCCAAACTTCTTCCCTTCCCAGCGCAATATGTCTGTGCCATTTGTGAGAAGGTGGAAGGGGGGGGGGGTGTTAGTGAGGATTGGTGCTAGGAACGGGGGAGTCCGTGTTTGGGAGTTTAATGTCCTTTTCCACCTGGTGCTAGGAACACATGCACACCTGTAATGCCAGTAAGGGTTAAACATGTATTCCAAAAGATCCACTAAAATATCAAACACCTCTCATTACAAACTAAAGTTCTAAAGTTTACTGATTATAAAGACAGCACGAGGCTGCACTGAAGCAATTTACAGTAAAGTCTACCTGTCCAAACTGCTCCTTATAAGTGAATACCCTGCAAGGAACTTCAGGGCTGCGGGTGTCCCAAACCTGAATGCAGTCACTGGTACCAGTAGCAAGTAGGTTGGGTGACACTGGGTGAAATTTTCCAGCACTGACAAAACTGCTGTGCTCCAGCTGAACTTGGCTCTGACCTGTGAAATTAACATGTTCATTAGACTGGTAAATGAAGAACTTTCAAGACATAGACAGAAATTAAGGCGTAACTTAGACATCAGAGTTCAGTGGAGACAGCCCTAAAAGATACAATCATCATAAAACAAAACTCTTATGACAGAGTATATATCTTTTAAGTCTGTCAAAATTTTAATTTCATCACTGGTATGATTGTATCAAATATTTTTGGGGCCAGTGACAGGGAAAGCATCAATTCTCCTGTACAGTATTGCACTTTACCTGTCTCAACATCACTGATGGCAGATGTGCGATCATAGCTACAACTCAAAATGCTCCGGCCATCTGCACTCCACTCGGCATCACGTACTGCTTTTTTGTGCAAGGATAGGGTTCGAACACAAGGCTGCTGTTGCGCCCATGCATTCCACACTCTAACTGTTGTGTCCATGGAAGCAGTGAGCAGAAGATGACTAAATGATGCTGCACTGCACCAGTTCAGCCGATTGATCACACATGAATGAGCTGCCCAGCAGTGGGACTGTCTAGATGCACACCTGTTGGTCTGACTGGTGTTCAGATGAGGAGCAATCTTTGGGTGAACTGAATATACCTTCACAGCAGGGCTGTTCTCTGTAACTGTCACAATGTTGACTGCTGGATCACTTTTGTAATTAGTTTGTGATTTTTCAAAACTGTAGCAGCTTTCTTTCTTGGGATACAGGTCTTCCCATGGAGTGTCACCTTCACACTTACAAGAACTGTCAAAGTGTTTCTTGACTTTTACATGTGGCTGTGACACACTTGGATCTGTACATTTTCTCTTTTTAAAAATAGTTGTCTTTAGTGCACCTTCTGTTGGAATATCAGCAACAGTAAAGTCTCTCCAGAAATCTCCGTCAGGAATGTGTACCTGGCTGCCAGCAATCTCGATAAGTTTTCCTCTACCATCATCATCACACACATTTCGCTGTGGCTCTGCATCACGGTTAGCAGCATCTTCAGATTTGTCCAAACCAAAGAAGTTTGGCTGTGTCAAACCGATGTCCTTGCTGTCATTATGCACACAATCGTCACAACTGCTGGTGATGTGTTTACGTTTGTCGTACAGCAAACTCTCTTCACTTTCGTTGTCGTCTGTGTCACTGCCGTAAGCTGCAAGTTGATTCATTTCAACAAAATTTGGTTTCTGTTTGATTTAAATAAAATCGACCAGCTGCAGGTACCAAACCGTGCATGGACAGCCCGATCTTGCTGAGGCCCTCAGTGAGGGTACGTGGATGCAGACACTAAAGTTTATGATCGTGTCGGCAGTGTTCCTACGTGCCTGGTATGCTCATTTTCTGGCAGCTCACAACAGTTTTTGATAAGAACCGATTCAGAACTAGAAGGAACACATCCATTAGTAATCTCTTTCTTATCTCGGCAGTTACAGTCGCACAGTGTGTCGACAATTCAAGAACGTGTGAGAAAAAAAATGAACATCAACACAGGAGGCGGCCATATTGAAACAAACGTTGGAGAGCACCAATCGGATTATGCCTTTTAAAGATGCATTGCCAACAACCAATCAACATAGTTCTCTTGAGCGATTCCTGATGCAACACATGTCGAGCCGGCGAAAGCGTGGTCGAAGTGTTATTTCTTGGAAATTGCCTTTGAGTAGACTGTTAGGTTTCTAAACGGTTACGTCAGCCAAATACGGGTATATACCCGGGGTATTCAAGGAGTGAATGCAGTATCTGGACGGCGTTCGGTCTTCTCCTGGTGGGCGTGTTGTTATCCAGCTGCTAGGTAGAGGCTAGCAGACGATCCCTCGCTTTTACTTTAGAAACGTCACACAGTTATCATTTTCACGCATCGAAAGGCCGTGATCCATAACTTCTGCTAACCACTAATTGTCAGCGATACTCAGGAAGTCATAGAATCTGTGATAGATCAGCATGTCGGAACAGGAAGCAGCCAATGCACTGGCAGAGACCAAGATAGGAGATGCTCCAAATGACGGAGACAACGCCAAAGATGAGGACGTAGTAGATCCCTGGACGGTACACAGTGCATCAGACACTGGTGTTGACTACGACAAACTTATTGGTAAGATTCAACGTGTTTTAGGAAAGCCTATGCATAATATATGAGTGTAGTGAAACATGCACATGAGTAAATATTACACAAAATAAAACATACTGGTAATCTAGGACACGTATAATTTCAGCTGTCTTTTTTTACTTTCTGATTGACAGTGAGGTTTGGCAGCAGCAAGATCGATGATGCCCTAATACAGCGTATGGAGGCTGTCATAAAGCGACCAGTCCACCACCTCATTCGCCGTGGTCTTTTCTTTTCACAGAGGTATGTTTTTATTGCTCTGGCATCGTGTGAAGATCATGGGGTAAGCATGCAGATCTGAAAAATACAAAGCCAATGAGGCCTGTTGTTTAGTTTGCTTTTGTGATTTCTCTATTCTGTTTGCTTATTGCTTGTGTTGTTTTGTTGTTTTTCCTATTTTAGGAGGGGATGGGGGGGGGGGGTAGTGTTTCATCAGTTTCATCTTGCTTCCATTGGAAACCAGTGATATAACTTATTTTATACTCAGTTGATATGCCCTGTAGTGACAGGGTAATTTGTGTTCTGTGAAATTAGTCTGTAAGCTACATTTATGGATGCAGGCTCAAGTATCACTGTACATATATGAGACTGTGATTCATTTTGTGTTGTTGATGTTGGTTGTGCTTATAGGGACATGCATACAGTGCTGGACCATTACGAGAAAGGAATTCCATTTTACCTGTACACAGGACGTGGACCATCATCAGAAGCCATGCATCTAGGGCATTTGGTTCCCTTCATTGTCACCAAGTATGTACAGTTATCGTTAGTTCACTGCATTTTAATTTTTTTTTTCACTTGACATCCTTCATAAATTCAGTGTAAATTTATACACATTATTAGGTTGTCATTTTGTGTTTACACTTAAACTGCAGCTGGCACAGCTATGAAAAGTACAGGTCTGCTATCTTTAGACCTTACTTTTACATGTGTATCCTTAATCCTGGTGCACTGTATCTGCAAAGATTCGTAGTTTTCTCAGCCTTTTTTTTTTTTTTTTTTTAACATCTTTGTAAATTTACTACAGCAAATGGATATGTGTTGCTGCACCTGCATATAAAACAAGAATTGTTGCTGTCAGAACTGAATTGGTGTATACAAACTTCTAAGGGGATGATAATGCCAGTAACACAGCCTTGGCTGATAAACTGTATGAATTACTACTAACTCTTGTTTTACCCTCCATCATAGGTGGCTTCAAGATGTCTTTGATGTGCCGCTTGTAGTGCAGCTGACTGATGATGAGAAGTTCCTGTGGAAGGACCTGACAGTTGATGAGACACATCGTCTGGCCTATGAAAATGCCAAAGACATCATTGCATGTGGCTTTGATGAAGACAAGACTTTCATCTTCAGCGACTATGACTACATTGGGTGAGTCTAACAAGTAATGCATGATGATTGTTCATTTGTTTTGTGTGTGTAATTTTTTATTTTTTTTTTTTGTTTCATTTGTGCTTGTGTTTTTTGTTTTGTTTTTTTAATTGGTGGTTTTTGTTGTTGTTTTGGGTTTGTTTGTTGCTTTGTTTTTTAAGTTGTTTCTCTATAGAGAAACAACTTTATGAGACGGGGCAGATTTTGCTGCACGCAGCAGCAAGTTTCAGTGATACAAAACAAGACTGTGACGTTTCTCCACACAATAATACTTTCACGCACATAGTGACGTAACGAAACCTGCGTCATAGACACTTCACGTGCACACTATGCTGCTGCGTTCTTTTTGGCGGGAGTTGTGAGACGTGTGTCTGTGTGTGTGTGTGTGTGGACGGATGTAATGATGGCTATCTCCTAAACCACCTCGATGGAGGCCTTTTTACTTTGAGATAAAATGGGAAATCACCTTCTCCAGACCTACCTTTCAAGATTTTTAACCTGCCGCATTTTCAGAAGAGTTATCGCCGATTTTAAAAAATCGGTCGTGTTACGAATTTTTTCGAAAAATTGTTCAAATTCCTTCATTTTCTAGACTTTGGAAGTTCACCCAATCACACTGCCTGTATTCGTGCTACAGCTCTGTAGCTCTGACTGGTTTTGTGTAAAAAAAATATTTTCGAGGAAGGGGTGGTTTGCACATAAGATCAAATATCTATGAAAAGACTACTGCAAATTACTTATCATCCCGGCGTTTTTGTCTAGTGTGACAACTGCACATATGACAGGAACTACTGCACTATTATAGCTTTAGCATTTAGAATAACTGAACTTTTAGATAAACATAACTTTTTCAAGTTTCTGCGAGAAGCACCGGTCAAAAGAGTTCCAAATTTTCGATTTCATAAGTACAATACAAGGTATTCTAGTCCATGTTTCACCAGCCCTCTAGATCCTCCAGATTTTATGTAAAAATTAATTCAGCCAGGGAAGTCACAAAAGCAACAGGGAAATTACAAGACATGCACAAGCATCATCTGTCATACCACCAGTGTGAAGCTGACGTCAAACGCTTAGTTCCCAGACAGCAAAATAAGCAAGTATCGTCACTGCCTCCGACATTTCACCAGCCCTCTAGATCTTCCAGATTTCATGTGAAAAATAATTCAATCGGGGAAGCCACAAAGCCAACAGGGAAATCACAAGACATAAACAAGCTTCCTCAGACGATCACAATGTCAAAATGTTTAGTTCGCGGAACTGACATCATCTCTCCGTCTGTATGACGACCTGCCTGAGGCTGACGTCAAATGTTTAGTTCACGGAACTGACGTCTCTCTCTCTCTCTCTCTCTCTGGGGAGCCAGGGTAGCCGAATGGTAGAGCGTTGGACTTTCAATGCTCGGGTCGAGAGTTCGAATCCCGGCTTGGGCCAAATATTTGTGCTGGCCTTTCTCTCGTTGCCCCGTCTTTGATATCACCCTTACGTGGTGGAAAAGGACGTTAAACACCCACCCACCCACCCACTCTCTCTCTCTCTCTCTCTCTCTGTCTGTCTCTCTCGCTCTCCCCCCACCCGGCCCCACCCCCAGTCACGTGACTAATCGGTCGAGGTCGTAGAGGATCTAGTGTCATTGGTAGAACATGGAGAGGGGAGA
This sequence comes from Batillaria attramentaria, assembly GCA_018292915.2. Classification (NCBI taxonomy): domain Eukaryota; kingdom Metazoa; phylum Mollusca; class Gastropoda; family Batillariidae; genus Batillaria; species Batillaria attramentaria. Next base: position 1,926,714 of record JACVVK020000016.1, on the reverse strand, counting down.
ACCGGCAACAATAACAACAAAACAGACAAAATAAAATGAAATTTGGAGAAACAACTTTGTAGGAAGGGGCCGTTCCTCCTTGTTTTTTTTTGAAGGGTTGGGGGTCATCTGGTCAGTAACATTATCACTCTACATCACGTCATGTCATAGTCCTGATCTTGATATTTTTGTCAAATTTTGAAACAGTTCCAGCCCGTCCTTCTACAAGACCATGTGCCGCATTCAGAAGCTAGTGACGTTCAACCAAGTGAAGGGCATCTTTGGGTTTGATGAGAGCACATGCATAGGGAAGATCAGCTTTCCAGCCATTCAGGCTGCACCCAGCTTCAGCTGCGCCTTCCCACAGATCTTCAACAACAAACCCACCATCCCTTGTCTCATCCCTTGTGCTATTGATCAGGTGAGTCTGGAGCTATGGAACATTTTTAAGCAGGACTCGACAGATGTGTCAGCAAGAGTATTCCACAGATTTTATCATTCTGTCACTTCACATGTTCCAGCAAATAGCATAATTATTCAGTATGAGTGTTTACAAACTTAGTCTCTGGTCAAATGCAAACGTCGAACCTTGTTCTGACTCTAGGGTCAGCTTTATGGCAGTAGTGCAACTTGATGGAGTAGGGAGTATCAAGGTTTGTGGGGAAGGCATTACACTAGAATTTTAAGTGGCACACAAAAGAAATGGTCCAGTGGATGGGCTGGAAGGGCACAAACTTTGCCTTTATAGCCGTAGTATTACTCTAAATAATAACTTGTAGACAAGTTTCACTCTGTACTGTTGTCTGTGTCTCACCAGGATTTATTGAATGATTATTTGAGGTGGGTAGTTTGGGAAGGAGGTACACTTGTCAATACCGGTACATGTATAATCTGGAATTACCACAAGTATACAGTGCTTTCTTTTTACCTGCAGGACCCTTATTTCCGCATGACTCGTGACGTGGCACCACGCCTTGGTCTGCCCAAGCCAGCACTGCTTCACTCCAAATTTTTCCCTGCTCTCCAAGGTCCTCGTAGCAAGATGAGTGCCAGTGAACCCAACTCATCCATCTTTCTCACAGACACACCAAAGCAGATAAAGACAAAGGTGTGTACTTTCAACTAAAACATCAAGCATGTTATACCTGGTAGACTGCTCACTTTGCTAAAACAACAATACTGTACATGAATTCCCCCCCCCCCCCCCCCCCCCCCCCCCCCCCCCCCCCCCCCCCCCCCCCCCCCCCCCCCCCCCCCCCTGGATCGACCTAGGTATGGGAAACAATTGTACTCTATCTTTTTACAAGACACAGTCAGTGTTCTCTGCTAATACTATGGCCTGTCATGATCTGTGCAGTGTCATGAACGTTTGGTAATGCGTGCATTCTACACCATGTCTTTCAATCTCAGTTGTCTTTCACTCTTTTTTTTTTTTTTTTTAACAGGTGAACAAGTACGCATTTTCTGGGGGAAGGGACACAGTAGAGGAGCACCGGAAACTTGGAGGCAACTGTGATGTAGATGTGTCTTACCAGTATCTTCGCTTCTTCCTGGAAGATGACGAGAAGTTGGAAAAGATACGCCAGGTTTGTTGTTCATTTTCATACAACACGTTTTATTGTGACAAAAGTACATCAGGGTTTTTCTTGGGATGTTCAGTCAGTCTGTTTTTGCATTGTGGGAAGCCCATTATTATGACAATATCTTTAGCCTTTTTTGATGGGTTACTGTCCTCTTGCCAGCAGACATAGTTGCTCACGACAGTTTCAGTGGAATACTTCATTCTTTGGATGTTTTTGTTGCCGACTTCTGTTGTTGCCTGTATTGAAGTACATTGTTTTTGGTAAGTGTTCAGGTGGCTGGGACAGTAATGTCTTTGAAGAACGCATGGACATGGTTGCACAGTTAACAGTGCAAGGAGATACTCAAGACTGTACAAGGCACAGAATTTGTTTCTGTTAGTGTTATGTAGACAGCAAGTAAGAGTACATTTTTAATCATTTTTCAGGATTATACAAGTGGGGAGCTACTGACTGGACACCTAAAAGCGGAGCTGATTGGGATCCTTCAGAAACTGATTGCCGAGCATCAGGAACGGCGTGCTAAAGTCACAGATGAGGTGGTGCAACGTTTCATGAAAGTCCGGAAACTCAAGTACAACTACTGACTCGGACAAGAGACAGGCAAACAGAGACTCTGCAATTTGCTTTTCTCTAAAAGACTATCGTTAAAAATTGCCCCTTTTTTTTCTTTTTCTTTTTTTAAAATATAACCCTAACGGGTTTGGCCACTTGTGAATGTTTTCTGTGCTATAAAGCTTAGACTGATCCTTCGGGAACGCAGAAGAAGAAGATGGGAACGCAGACTGATCCTTGACTGTGACTGACCATTGGACATTATTGTATAAACTCTGACATCGCAATGAGAACATTAAAATTGGGTTATGGTTGTGTACGCTTGTGTGTGTGTGTATGTGTGCGTGTATGATTCAACATCCAGTTGTCAGTTGATTGTTGTACATGACCTTTCAGCCTGCGAATAACGTGACATCAGCCTGCAGTATGAGCTAAGATCATAACCATCATCATCAGTGTAAGAATAAGTGTGCTGCAAGACATACTGGATTATATACCGGTTATTATATACTAGGGTCACTGATTATTATATACTAGGGTCTTCATGTGAGTGTGCATCTAAACCCTGCAGTGAGGTCGACCTGTGTTGGCAGGAGGGTTAAATAAAGGTGGATGCTACATAAAAGTAGTCTGTGTGTGTGTGTATTTGCATGCAAGGTGTTCTTGTGCATGTATGAGCATCCTGTACTTTATATGCGATCAGCATTTAAGTTTCCAGAGGGGAAAAACACCATCAGACATACAGATGAATTGCTGTTTACTAGCTTCAATGTGAATACTGCTATACAATAAATAATTTTCAGTAACTGTATCACAGTGAATTTTCTACTCCATTTGTCTATGAGAAGTGAAACACATGAAAATGTTCTTGCAGTGTTCAGCCATCAGACTCCACTCCAGCACAAGTCGCTCAGATGTACAATATATTAACATGTACATGTTCTGTACAAATTCTGCAGACAATGTTGGGGTGGTGGTGGTGGTTAGGGTTGCCATCTGCCACTGAATTTTTTTTTTTTTTTTAAAGTGATTTATGGCTTGCACTCACTTAAATCACAGGCAAATGCCCATAAACAATGTATACAGTGAGCCCTAACTTGCAAAAACACACAAAGACTTTCACATTAATCAAATGACTGAAATGCAAGGAGAATACAGTGTACATGCAACTGGTGTAAATTATTCTAAATCTTAAATTTATTTATGTGGATGAAACATGAGCACAAACAGGCAGTGATGTGTAAAACAGTGCAAGCATCCACTGTCAAAACTTTCTAGTAGTGTGTCCGTCTTGTAGTCGGTCATGCATAAAAGACCGGAACCTCTGTAAGTTCATCCCCCAGACTGTCTGCATCTTCGTCTTTTTCTTTCTCCTCCTCGTCTTCCTTCTCTTTGTCCGTCATGCTGCCCTTTATTGACGCACTGTCTGCAGAACCTTTCAAAGTCGACCTCTCATCCTCACTGTCTGATTTATCTTCTGTCTCACTGGAGCCTGTTGTTGAAGATGTCTTACTTTTGCTCTGTGGAACAGAATAATTGACAAGTTAATAAACTATTTATAGCTGCCTGCCTTAGAATAAGCAAATCCCAAAGTGATCTCTCTTTTCAGCAACAACTATTGAGTGTCAATGAGCTCCCCTACGACTATTGCATCTTTTTCTTGTGTTTTCCTGTGTATGCAACCTGGGTATCACATCACAGGGATGTGTTGCCTCTGAGTCCCCGGTAACCATCAGTAGACTACAGTTTGGCTCATGTCTTAGTACTAATATCTTCCATCAGAATCTATTAACCTTCACTTTACATCGCCTAAAAACTTGCACGCCATACATTGTGGGTGCAAACGCATCCATACTTAAAAGAAGAAAACTTGCGTGCAGTACATCATGGGTGCGAACACACGGGGGGTAAAAAAAATCATCGCCGTAGGGACAAACCCACCCACGCTTCAGAAGGAACGAAACTGAATTAAATCAAAATTGTTTATAGCCCGTTGTATACAGAAAAACGATACGTCATAAACTTTTGTCAGATAAAGCGTTTTTCACTGATTTGCCAGGACTGATCTCATCATCGTAGCAGCCCACCATTTCAGTAATATACACCGTTTCAATCTGCAGCAACATTCATTTGGTCACACAGATAGTTGTTGATATTTCTGTTAGTTTCTTTCTTTCTTGTGTATTTATGTTTACACTTTTACTTACCTGTCTCTACCCTTGAAGTTCCTACTAAAAAGTATGGGTGGTTTTGCACCCATAGCATATGGGGAGGGTTATCAATGTTTTTTTTTTCTTTAAAAGCATGGCTGGTTTTGCATGCTAGACATACAGGGAGGGTTATACAATGTTTATTTTATCACACAAGTATGGTGAGCACTTCACTAGTACCCTTGTGGACAACATCATGAAGTTTCATGGATGTTAGCATGAAAATTGACTGAGCTACAGATGTTTGAATGAAAGTGGGGTGCAGTTACACCCACAATGCATGGTGAAGGCTAAAAAGAGATAACAGACTGCCATAATATTCACCTTTTTATTTGATGAACTCTCAGAATCTGAGGTTGTATCTGATGTGATGCTGGTCAGTGTGAGGTCAAGGTCAGACCCTGTTGTCTCACTCTCTGTGTCCATGTGATTCTCACGAAGATAAGTTTTGATGGCATCTACAGTGGACTTCTTCACCTTGTTACCAGTCAACACAATCTTACTCAGACCGCCAAGATGGTTCTGAACAAGGTGCAGAATCAGCTGAACAAAATAAGACAAAGAATGTCAACGGTATGGTTTAAAATGAGCAACATGCTGACTCAACACTTACGTATAAATATGACCTAATAAAAATGAGACAAAGCAGTTATTACACAGGTAGGAGCACTGGCAAACTGTAAGTGCAGAAGAGAAAAATGTGAGTCAAGAAAGCAGAAGAGTAGGAATGCCTAAGAATACCATTGATATTCACCTGTGCAGTGTGTTCTGTCAGTCCACATGACTCAAGGTCTAACACCTGCATATTCTGGGTGGCTGCTACAGCCACAAGGAGACAGGAGGCAGCGTAGTCACCCAGAGGATTGTAGTCAACGAGGAGCACACGTAGTGATGTGCAGTTCGCCACTGCCATTGACAGTTGTGCCCAGCCTTGTGCTGAGATCCGAGGGTTAGCACTCAGAGTCAGCTTTGTCAGGGCTGGAACAGAGAAAAGAACTGCCATTTATCTTGCTGTGGTGCTAGGTGAGTTCTGCCTGGCTGGGAAAGAGCAGTCTGTGAAATGACACAAAGTAGCATGAATGCAAAAATTAGAGGAGAGCAACTGGGGAAATTTCACTGGTGTAGGATTTGGGTGACAAACTTCACACACACACACACACACACACACACATGCCCGTGCACACGCACACATACAAACGCAAAAACACTCGTACACACCTGGTCTGTTTGTTTCAGGTAGCAGAAGGTCATACAATACATCAACAGCGGAATCCCCAAGTTGACAGTCTCCTATGTCAAGTGACACAATATTGGGGTGTGTCAGCAGCGCCTTCCCCAAAAGTTTGATACCATCATCCCCAAGGCAACTGCCATGAACGCTGCACACAAAAACGTTCATGAAACATTTAGGACAGTGTTGGTACATTACAATTTCAGCTGACTATGCAGTAATGCTCTGTGTCTGTTGTTTGCTGCCGATGTATTGTGTCCACCACCAATGTTTGCATCCATCTATTAACTAGTGACTGAAAATACGTTTCTGGAACCGGTCCTACTAATTACCGAAAACCGAACCTATCTCAAACAGGAAATGTCTCTCCAATCAACACACTACAAGAATCTTTGTACCGTACTCACTGCAATCCAGTCAAAGTCTGATTCTTAGTTACACATGCGGACAGCAGTTCAACATGTCGGGGCACTGTGATCATGCCCACATTGAGCGTTAACTGATGAATGGTTCGACTTGAGCCTACAAGTTTCAAAACGCGCTGCAGGTCCGAGCCTTCAATCTGGCACTCTCGCAGACATAGCAGACAAAGCTGTTGCTTTTTCAGCGCCTGGCAAATTTTTACTACATCAGCCTGCACCAACACCTCATTTGACTTCTGGATAGTGTCCTCCGCCATTGTGTTTATGGCGTTTGCATGTCCTACATTCGATATTAATGAGCAAGGAGCGCTGAATTTCCGAAATCGTCCGCCATTTTGAGGTTTCCACAACAAAGTAGGTCCGCAGTTATTCCTCTCAACAATTTAATTTGTTAAAACATCTGTTTCACAACCTGCAAAAGTTCATTTCGGCTTACCCATTAATACTGTGAGTTTGACTACCTTTGATGAGTATGAATAAATCAACGCTGAGTGGCTTTCTTCTGGGAAAAAACAATTGACTGCGGAGAAAATCTTTTGTGGTTCGCTATGGCGCATTGGCAACAACACGTACAGGGTTGCAACACGTATCTCTCTGTGATAGACCTGCGTTTGCGAAACGAGAAACAGATTCAAACATTTTTTCCTATAATGTTGTTCCCATTACGTGACTATGGAAACAACATGAAATGGAGAAGAATGCTTTTTTTTATTTTAAACAAACGAAACTTTATCTTACAACTGAGGGCAAAAGACAGACGCCCAGACTCAGTGACCGGCCTGCGTTAACGTCTTGTCCTTGCTAGGCTACAATTACTACTAAGCTAGCTGCAACTAAGTAAAACACACACACACACACACACACACACACACACACACACACACACACACACACACACACACACACACACACACACACACCTTAAATATATCCAAGGAAGGAAATGAAGGGGAAAAAAGTAAACAACCCACTTTGTGATTACATAAATCAACAAATAATAGGGTGGGGAAAAATGAAGTATATGACAAGTCAGTGAGATCTGCAAATAAACCTTGAGGGAACGTGTGTTTTCACAGTTCAGTTCAGAAAAACAACAACAACGGAAAAAAAATTAATGTCAAGTATTCGTCGTTGCTCCCAAACATACAAAATAATAAAAAGTACGGTCAGGACCATTGCGAGCTGCTCACCAAATGTTTTAGTAGCTTAGCATTGAAAGACCCAACCAAGGGTGCTGATGTGATGTCTTCTGGAATGGTATTCCAGAGGGAGGTTTTGATAATATCTACGTGGGGCTTCGGCGCCACAAGCTTGTTTCTCAGTGCCAGGTTCGGTACGGCGCTTGAGAACTAGAGTGTGCGTGAATCATGTGCATTGTAAAACAGTTTTCTTGTGGGTTAATCGGTGATGAAAATTCTTTGACAACACTTTACAGGTATGTATGATTTAACTGTCTAAACATCCCAAAATACTGGGGATCACCCTAGATGACAGTTATAAGCACATACAGGAACACGTGTACAGAATCAGAATCAGAATAAATTTTGTCTTCGGAAGTGATAGAATTCTACTTCCAAAAAAAGTATCTGGACAAGCAAAACCAAGTATGCTTATTTCACAATTCTGTTAAACTACATTTATACAGTGATGCTAATTGTGTTTTTAAATTTGATTTACAACTGATCTTGGGGGAAAACAGTTATGCATTATGCTACAGCTGTAGTAGCCTTCTTAAGTTCTCTTGAGTCATGCGGTAAGATCATATAGATGTACTGGAATTATCATATTGTACATTAATTAACAATTGCTGTCAAAGAAGTTGAAATTTATTGCATGTATTCTTGCATGTATCAATAGTGTTAAAAAAATAGATAAGTAAATGGTAAGTTAAATTTTGTTGTTGTTGAAAAGTAAAAGTAATAATACTGATGATAATAATAAATAAATGATAATGGAAAACGCAAAAGAATCGCATATCAAGATATCTATAAATACATACAACACAAGCACCAGGGGCCTAATACAAAGCATGCATATACAGGGTCTGCATGTTATTCTATCATTATTACAAAGTTTTATGACTCTTGCATTTTTGTAACGTGTGATTGACAAGGTATGCATTTCTGGTGAACCTCCCTCAGTTTTGATATGTACAAAGCTGCTTTTTTTCACAACATTTATCTTGCTTTTATTACCTGAATTAACGCATCAAGATGGGGTATTGTGTTTTGTATTCTACATCTATAAATGAAGAATAACTACCACTTTATTATCCCTTTCGGGGAATTTTGCAGCACAACATCACCACCCAGCATTTTACGGGCAAACCTACAGCCAGCTTTGGCCAGATCGTCGCCCAGCAGTTTTGGAGACAGACAGGCCATTTTACAGGCAGACCTATGGTCAGATCGTCACCCAGCAGTTTTAGACAGACCTACAGCCAGATCGTAACCCAGCAGGTTTGTAGACAGACCTATGGCTAGATAATCACCTAGCATTTTACAGGCAGTCCTACGGCCAGCTATGGCCAGATCTTCACCCAGCAGTTCTAGAGACAGATAGATCTATGGCCAGATATCACAGCAGTTTTACAGGCAGTCCTACGGCCAGCTATGGCCAGATCTTCACCCAGCAGTTCTAGAGACAGATAGATCTATGGCCAGATCATCATCCAGCAGTTTTACAGGCAGTCCTACGGCCAGCTATGGCCAGATCTTCACCCAGCAGTTCTAGAGACAGATAGATCTATGGCCAGATCATCATCCAGCTGTTTTACAGGCTGACCTACGGCCAGATCGTTAACCAGCATTTTACAGGCTGACCTACGGCCAGATCGTTAACCAGCATTTTACAGGCAGACCTACGGCCAGATCATCATCCAGCAGTTTTACAGACAGACGCATGGCCAGATTGTCATCCAGCAGTTTTAAAGTGACCTAAAAACGCAATGGATGGACTAGTTTCCACAATCAATGCAGTATTCAAGGGGACGCCTAGCTTTGGGTGACCCCCCCACTTATGACGCTGGTTGGTTATGAAGTTGGACGTAGACTGGCCTACACTGACAACAGGAATGCTGGCAGATCTGTTTACAGGCCATGACCGCGTGCTACGAGTTTTCGTAGACGTCTCGCAGCTTGCGGGCAGTGTGCACATTCACACAGGAGACAGAAAGGTCTGTCGGTTCTCATCCTCCATAGAGAAAGTGTGTCATTTTATTCAGAGTAAGATATTTTGTTTTTCTGTGGCCAGAATGGAAGGTGAATAAATTATAATTGATGTATGACGAAACATTTACATATTTCATGTATTTACGAAGCATTTTAAGAACATATATTTTCAAAGGCATACTATAATATCCAACTGCAATTTAGTCATCACTGAGTTTGAAAAAAAAACAAAAACAAAAAAAACTAACAAAGCATGACAGGCAGACCAAGGACCAGATCATCACCCAGTCACAATAAACACTGATGGAACTCAAGTTAGCTCAGAAACGTCCTTCAAACATGCCAGCAATCCGACAATATAATAATAATAATAATAATGAATTGTACTTATATAGCGCAAAATTCTCACAATGACTCAATGCGCGTACTCCCGCACTCATACCAACACACACACACACACACACACACACACAGAGCCGCTGAAACAGGATGAGGTAGGTGGGCTTAGTCGAAAGCCAGCCGGAACAGATGCGTTTTCAAGTCAGACTTGAAACGATCTATGTCCGACTGGTCTCTCAGGCCGGCAGGTAATGCGTTCCAGAGCGACGGGGCAGCAAAGCTAAACGCGCGCTCGCCAACCGTTTTGAGGTTTCGACGGGGAACGTTCAGTAGTTTTTCAGATGAAGAACGAAGAGTGCGTGCTGTTTGGTGGACTGTAAGGGAATTTGAGAGGTAGGCAGGAAGAGTTCCTTCAAAAAAGCGAAATACAAGCGTGCAGATTTTGTACTGAATGCGGAATTTCACTGGCAGCCAGTGAAGATGCCGCAGCAAGGGAGTGATATGGTCAGATTTTTTCTTTTTCAAAATCAGCCGTGCCGCGCTGTTTTGCACACGTTGGAGACGATTTATCTGTTCTGCCGGCAGACCAATCAACACGGAATTACAAAAAATATGCCGCCAATCTGTCCTCCTTGTTGTAGTACCGGGAATTTTGAAGACACCATAGGGCTAATTCTGCTTGACAAAACTGAATCACCTTGTAGATGTCCGCGTCGGTCCAGTTTTCATAGTTTTCGCAGAGAATTGTACTGTCCATGTTGACGAGTATGTAGTGCATGTTTGACAGAAGTTGGCCTTGTGGAGACATGGCTGGCCGTATGGCCGACGCCGACTGTTGGGAGGGATTTTGGCAGAGCAGTGCTCACAGGCATCTAGTATTGCTCAGATGTCAGCCTTGATGAGTTGTTCAACGCGATTTGTGGGACAGTATATTATCCAGCTTAAAACAGCACACTAACCCGTGCACACCCATCTATTGGGAACATAATTATGTGAACAAACCTTTCTATATTTATATACAAATACAACCCACATCAAAACTAAACATGCAAACAGCCCAGTGTGACTTGAAAACTTCGACTGGAAAAAGAGAGGTTGCAAACAAATGTTGGGTAATACCACAAACAGAATAAAATGGTACCTCCTGGTACCAGTACCTCCTGATTCAGAGGGAGACGATGTCGAAAGGTGGCCTAACCACGCAACTGATAGCTGACGCAGCATGCTGATCTGCGCACACCAATCTATTGGGGAAACACCCATAATTTTTATGTGAACAAACCAGCCATACGTTTATCAAACCACTAAACCACTGCATTTATATACAAATCCCCCCCCCCCCCGAACTAAATATGTACGCAGCCCAGTTGAGTTCTAAAACTCCGATTGGAGAGGAGAGGTTGCAGTCAAACAGTGGTAAATGCAACAAACAGAATAAGACGGCTACCACCCGGTTCCCAGGGAGACATCAAAACGTGACCTAATCAAGCAATTGATGGACTAGGTTGCACAACCGTCACAGCATTCCAGTGACCATCCACATGCCTAGCTCAGTGCGACCCCTAATTACGGCGCATAAAACAGCACACCAACCCGTGCACACCCATCTATTGGGAAACCAGCCATATGTGAACAAATCTCTGTATATATATACAAATACAAGCCCCATCAGAAATAAACATGCACGCAGCCCAGTGCGAGTTCAAAACTTTGACTGGAAAAAGAGAGGTAGCAGTCAAATGTTGGTTAATGCCATGAACAGAATAAAATGGTCATCTCCTGATTCAGAGGGAGACGTCGTGAAAAACAGCATATCAACCTGTGCACACCCATCTACTGGGAAACCAGCCGTACGTGAACAAACCTCTGTATTTATATACAAATACCCCCCTCCACCAGAACCAAACATGCAATTGATGGACTAGGTTGCACAACTGTCGCAGCATTCCAGTGACCATCCACACGCCTAGATTAGTCCGACCCCCCACTAATGGCACATAAAACAGCACACCAACCTGTGTACACCCATCTATTGTCAGATACATGTATCAGCCTTGACGAGTTGTTCGACGTGATTTGTAGGCCAGTGTACATCCAGCTTAAAGCAGCACACCAACCCGTATACACCCAATCTACTGGGAAATGAGCCATATGTGAACAAACCTCTCTATTTATATACAAATACAACCCACATCAGAACTAAACATGCAAACAGCCCAGTGTGACTTCAAAAACTTCGACTGGAAAAAGAGAGGTTGCAATCAAATGTTGGTTAATACCACAAACAGAATAAAATGGTTATCTCCTGATTCAGAGTGAGACGATGTCGAAAGGTGACCAAACCACACAACTGATGGATAAGTTTGCATAAAAGACAAAGGCGGCCATAACGGTTCACTCCTTCTCTGAAGAAGTAATTGAGTATCCCCAGCACTCTAAAACCAACCGTTACCAATGGTGGCACTGACTTGACCACGAAACCAACAAACACTTCGCCGGTTCCATAAACGAAAGAGAAAATCACCAAAAAAATTCACAATTACAAGTCAGACTGTGAATATTGCCATTCCAAGCCAGGGAAGGACTTACACATCATGTATCACCCCCAAGCCACTGGACGAGTTCTCTGAAGAAGGACGGTCCAGCAGTCGTATCTCTCATGATACATCAAACAAAAATAGATACATAACGCCTGAAAACACCACAAAACTCTCAATTGATGAAATGTTGGACCAAGCTAAAACACCTGGTGTTTAAAACCGTCTCATACCATACGCATAACAAAAATGGAGATCTACCCTCCTACACTTGACACATACATACATGTATAGTATGTAATACCCCCCCCCCCACCCCCCCACACACCACACCCCTCCCCCCCCCCCCCCCCCCCCCCCCCCCTACCCTCCCCCCCCCCCCCCCCCCCCCCACCCCCCCCCCCCCCCTCCCCCCCCCCCCCCCACCACACACACCTCCCCCCCCCCCCCCCCCCCCCCACACACACATAACAAAAATGGAGATCTACCCTCCTACACTTGACACATACATACATGTATAGTATGTAATCCCCCCCCCCCCCCCACACACACACACACACACACACCTCCCCCTCCCCCCCCCCCACACACACACATAACAAAAATGGAGATCTACCCTCCTAAACTTGACACATACATACATGTATAGTATGTAATACCCCCCCCCCCCCACACACACACACACCTCCCCCTCCCCCCCCCACACACACACCTCCCCCTCCCCCCCACACACACAAAATCAAAAAAAAAATGTATAACCCACGGGAAATTATCTAAATGCTAGTATAGCCATATAGCTTCCTGTGTTCCTCAGTATGGCCAGATCATCATTAACATTATACAGGCAGACCTACAGCCAGATTGTCACCCAGCAGTTTTGCAGACAGACTTGTGGCCAGATCGTCACCCAGCATTTTACGGGCAGATCTGGAGCCAGATCATCACCCAGCAATTTCCTAGCAACCTATGACCAAACTGTGACGCAGCACTTTTACCTATGGCCAGATTGTCATTCAGCCGTTTTAGAGGCAGACGACCTAACCACGCAATATATGGACTGTCAGATTGCCCACTCCACCTGCGCAGGAAAGGAACCCAAAACAACAGCTCTCGACCTAACCAACCACAGCTTAACAGCTACACCAGCCACAAAGCGGCAATAACGGTTAAACGGTTGAGTATTTCAGCACTGCCTCGGCCATGAAACCAACCCATATTTTGTTTCCCAAACTAAAGAGAAAACAAAAACAAAACAAAACTCACAATTACGAGTCAGACCATGAATATAGCTATCCCCAACCAGGGACAGAATAAAACGGTTACCTCCAGATTCAGAGGGAGACATTGTTGAAAACCAAACCACACAACTGATGGATAAGTTTGCATAAAAGACGCAGCATTCCGGAGACTAACAACATGCCTGTCTTAAGTGCAACCCCCACCTATGGCGCATAAAACAGCACACCAACCCATGCACACGCATCTCTTGGGGAATCAGCCACGTGTGAACAAACCTCTGTATTTACATGTATATACAACCCCACCCCAGAACTAAGCATGCCCAGTGCGAGTTCTAAACTTTGTATGAAAAAGAGAGGTTGCAGTCAAATGCCACAAACAGAATAGAACGGTTACCTCCCGATTCAGAGGGGGACGTTGAAAAGTGACTCACAGATAAATAATCAAGGTCCCACAACCAACACAGCATTCAAGGGACCAATCCTCTGCCCACTATATGGCAACCACCACTCTCTGTGCCCTAACCACGCACCAAAAAGTGCTTCATAAAGAAAGTTCACTGAGAGTGAAAGGGACCTCAGTATACTCAAATCACATTGAAAACCAAAATGCACGTTGTCCTGTGCGGTTTTTCACAACCACACTGCATAGAGGTTACAGTGTAATGCCCTTAGCCACGCATTCCCTCCAATCAGCCACCACCAATGGACTCAGAGGGTGAGACTGTCAGATGGCCCATTCCACCTGCGCGGGGAAGGAAACAATAAAGACAGCTGAAGGCCTGGAACTATCCACAGCTACGCCAGCCACAAAGGCGGCCATAATGGTTATCAGCTGAATACCCCCAGCACTCTTAAACCAACCATTATCAATGTGGCACTGACTTGGCCATGAAACCAACCCATACTTCGTTCCCCAAAACTAAAGAGAAAACAACCAAACAAATGACAATTACGAGTCAGACCGTGAATATAGCCATTCCCAACAAGGAAAGGACTTACACATCATATATCACCCCAAACCACTGGACAAGTTCTCTGAAGAAGGTGGCGTCCAGCAGTTGTATCTTTCATGAAATGTCCCCCCCCCCCCGCCCCCCCCCAAAAAAAAACAAGAAAGAAAAAAACAAATGACACACACAAACAAAAAAAAAAAAAGTTGGATCTAATGTTCGACCCGACTAAAACAAAACAACTGGTGTTTAGAACGATCCGGTACCACACGCATATCAAAAACAGAGATCTACCAGCCTAAACTTGACACAGAGCCTAAACTTGACACAGAGCCTAAACTTGACACAGAGCCTAAACTTGACACAGAGCCTAAACTTGACACAGAGCCTAAACTTGACACAGAGCCTAAACTTGACACAGAGCCTAAACTTGACACAGAGCCTAAACTTGACACACAGCCTAAACTTGACACAGAGCCTAAACTTGACACAGAGCCTAAACTTGACACACAGCCTAAACTTGACACAGAGCCTAAACTTGACACACAGCCTAAACTTGACACACAGCCTAAACTTGACACACAGCCTAAACTTGACACACAGCCTAAACTTGACACACAGCCTAAACTTGACACACAGCCTAAACTTGACACATAGCCTAAACTTGACACAGAGCCTAAACTTGACACACAGCCTAAACTTGACACACAGCCTAAACTTGACACACAGCCTAAACTTGACACAGAGCCTAAACTTGACACACAGCCTAAACTTGACACACAGCCTAAACTTGACACACAGCCTAAACTTGACACAGAGCCTAAACTTGACACACAGCCTAAACTTGACACACAGCCTAAACTTGACACAGAGCCTAAACTTGACACACAGCCTAAACTTGACACAGAGCCTAAACTTGACACACAGCCTAAACTTGACACACAGCCTAAACTTGACACACAGCCTAAACTTGACACACAGCCTAAACTTGACACACAGCCTAAACTTGACACACAGCCTAAACTTGACACAGAGCCTAAACTTGACACACAGCCTAAACTTGACACACAGCCTAAACTTGACACAGAGCCTAAACTTGACACACAGCCGCAACGTTGAAAACACAAGGGGTAATTGTCTCAATGCCAACCTGGCCATATAGCTTCCTATGTTCCTCCACATGGGCAGCTCATCACTCAAAATTTTACAGGCAGACCTACAGCCAGCGATGGCCAGATCATCACCCAGCAGTTTTACAGGCAGATATGGAACCAGATCATCACCCAGGAGTTTTACAGGCAGACCTTTGGCCAGAATGTCGTCCAGCAGTTTTAAAGCGACCTAACCACGCAATATATGGACTAGGTCATACAACTGATGCAGCCTTTCAGGGACCGGCCACACACTTAGCTTAGGACTAACCCCCACTTGTGGCGCATAAAAAAAGCACACTGACCCGTGCACACCCATCTATTGGAAAACCAGTTATACAATATGTGAAGAAACATCTGTATTTATATACAAATACAACCCACAGCAGAACTAAACCCCAGCCCAGTGCGAGTTCTAAACTTCAACTGGAAAAAGAGAGGTTGTAGTCAAATGTTGGTTAACGCCACAAACAGGATAAAACGGTTACCTCCTGATTCAGAGGAAGACGTTGTCGAAGACAGCACACCAACCCTCCTTGCACAACCATCTACTAGGAAACCAGCCATATGTGATGAAACCTCTGTATGTATATACAAATACCACCTTCCCCTGCGCCCCCCCCCACCCCCACCACCAGAACTAAACATGCACGCAGCCCAGTGCGAGTTCCAAAACTCCGACGGCAGAAGAGATGTTGCAGCCGAACAGTGGTAAATGCCACAAACAGAATAAAACACTTGCCTCCCGATTCCGAGGGAGACGTCAAAAGGTGACCTAATCACACAACTGATGGACTAGGTCACACAACCGAAGCAACATTCCAGGGACCAACCACATGCCTAGATTGGTCCGATCTCCATTTATGGTGCATAAAACAGCATACCAACCCGTGCACACCAATCTATTGGGAAACCAGCCATATTTGAACAAACCTCTATGTTTATGTTCAAATACAACCCCAATCAGAACTAAACATACATGCAGCCCAGTGCGAGTTCTAAAACCCCGACTGGAGAGGGAGGTTGCAGTCAAATGTTGGTTAATGCCACAAACACAATTAAACGGCTACCTCCCGATTAAGAGGGAGACATTGTCAAAAAGTGACCTAACCACGCAATGCATGGACTAGGTCACACAACCGAGGCGGCATTCCAGGGACCAACCACATGCCTCGCTCACATCAGGGAAGCAGCATACGGCGTCGCAAACTGATGTCACGATAGTCGCCACTGGCACCCAGGCATACTGAAGCACGGTTTTTGTAAGGACTCGATTTATGGACAAAACAGGCGGACCCACTTAGTGGAGGAAAAACACGCCGTGAAACTTTGAATGAAAGAAGCCGGTC